>WOXC01010527.1:0-637799 GCA_011680675.1 Gymnobelideus leadbeateri
TTGCAACGCTTTGCAGAACATGTTTGCTTCCCGATATAAGAAATTTGATGGTGCGTATTAGAAAGTCAGTTTTGAAACCTCTTTGTCCAATGTCTAGTTTCTCGAGGGAAAGAGAGGGCAGAAATGCTGAAAATGGTTGGGCTTGGACCATTGTTTGTGTAAGGGAACAGAAATATTTGCTGATTGTGCCACTGTTAAGAAGTTTAACATCCCATCATTTAGGATTCCACTGAGAAATGGGAAGTCCAAGCTTAATGGACCTATAATTTGGCAGAATGTGCAGTAGGTCTGGGGTCTAAGGACATGGATTTTGTCTAAGGACACTGGAATGCTACCCATTCCAGCCCCTTACTAATGGTGTGACCTTGGACAAGTCACTTTCCCTCTCTGGGCCTTAGTTTTCTCATCTGTAAAATGAAGATGAAAGTTCCTATGTCAGAAGACTTGTGATCAAATCTCACCTCTGATGCACACTGGCTGTGTGACCCTGGGGAAGCCAATGCCTCTTAATCTCTCAATGTTCTAGGAAACTTCAAAACTTTTAGTCGGTAAAAAGGTGCTGGAAGAGTGAGTTTGCTCCTCTGAGAGTTTCTTTTGTCAACAAGATCACAAGGCCAGTACCTATCTTAAATGACATTTCATCCCTGACCCTGACTTCCTTGATGTTATATCCCTCATCTCTGCCTAGGGATTTCAGGTTTTGTTTGTTTGTTTGGTTTTTTTTTTTGCTTTTTGGAAGGAAACTGGGGTTAAGTGACTTGCCCAAGGTTACACAGCTATTTTTTGTGTTAAGTGTTTGAGGCTGGATCTGAACCCAGGTCCTCCTGACTCCAAGGCCAGTGCTCTATTCACTGTGCCACCTAGCCGCCCCGGGATTTCAGTTTTAAAAGTCCAAAATGTGAAATTCAAACTCATTCAGCTTTATGTCTCCATTTGACTAGACATGTCATCTCTTCCCTGTTATATATTATAAATTTGTTAAGAGCAGAATGTGTGTATGTGTGTGTGTCTTCCCCCAAAGTCTGACTGCTAAGATTGGAGAGAGGACTAGGTATGCTTTTTCTCCTAGCTCCTAACCCTAAATCAGAGGTCCACTTGGGGTATATATAATTATGAAGCGACACTACGTACCTACGGGGAATAGCATATTATAGTTGAAAAGGCACTGGCTTTAGAGTCAGAGGACCCAGATTCAAATCCAGGTTCTGCCTCTCATAACCTGTGTGACCTTAAACAAATCATTTCACCTCTGGGCCTTAAGAGTCTTCTTCTATAAAACGAGGAAGTTGGACCAGCCAATCTCTAAGGAAGTGGACAGAGTAGTGGACTGAGAGACTGGAAAACCTGGGTTCTAATCTCACCTCAGATACTTATTGGCTATATGACCTTAGGCAAGTCTAATTTCTCTAGGCCTCATGTTCCTCATCTGTAAAATGGGGCAGCTATACCTGATTCCATCAGGGATTCTTAAACATTTTTTGTGTGTCATAGACCCTTTTGACAGTCTATTGAGGCATATAGAACCTTGCTAGGAATAATGTTTACAAATAAACAAAATAAAACATAGAATTACAAATATAATAAAATATAGTTATCAAAAAATTTTTTTAAATCTATACTCTAATTTGTGACCTTGGGCAAGTCACTTCCCCTTTCTAGGAGCTCAATCTCTTCATCTGTTAAAAGGCGTGTTTTATGGCTTTGGGTCACTTTCATATCAGTCTATTAGCCCATGATGTTCAGGCTCTGCTGCCAGTTTGTGATTAAGATACTCTGCCTGATGCACTAGTTTCTCCAAAAGAAGCCCTATTTTGTAGAACCCATGTCATCATTCTATGCTTCTACCCCAAATTGCTATGGACCGCTAACCAAGATGGAGGTCACTGTTATTTATTTGCAAGAACACTGGTCTTTGAGGCTGGAAACTTAGGGCTCAAATCCCAATTCTACCATTTGCTACCTTTGTGACTTAAAACTAGTCCCTTTCCTTTTATAGGTCTCAGTTGGTTCATTTATAAAGTGGATTCTTTCCAGGCCTACCATCCTTTGATCTATAACTTAGTTTCAGTCTTTGGGGAGGCTGGATAGTTTTTCCTTAAGTCCTGAATGTCTTCGAGCTGCAAACATCCTGTGAACAGGATGTGTCAAGGATAAAATTATCTAGATTAAATTCATCATGCTTATTCTGCTATTATTCTTTGTAACTAACATACTTCAAGTATGACCTAGATATATATTTAAAAAATGAAACTGGCCCATTTTCCCTAAGACCATTTAAAAATTCATTCAAACATCCAGTTAGTGCCTATAGGGTATAGGGCACTGTGATGGGGGAAGAAATAAAGATCAATTAAGACATAGGTCTAGCAGTCAAGGAGATTTGAATTTAGTAGGAGAAATTCAAGGTTTGTAGTTCTCTTGTACCTCTGTTGTACCTACATATATAAACTTTAATGAATTTCACTTTTACATTTTGATTATTTTTAAAAAAATGAATGATTCCTAGTGCTTACTACATTAAAGCATACATTTGGAAGCATTGGCATTCGAGGTTTTCTACAGTCTAACTCTGTGCTATCCATCCAGACTTACCACATGCTTTTCTCTATCATACCTTTAATGTTTTAGTCAAACTCGATGACTCACTGTCATCTATTCTCGTCCTGCCTAATATTGTCTCTGTGTGTTTGTTCACCCCATCCTCAGTGCCTGGAAGGAGCTCCTCCCACTCACCCCCTCCACCAGACACATAGGCACATGCACACACATACAATCTAACCCTTAAAATTTTTCCCTTCAAGGCCCAGTTCTATTTCCTCCTTCAGGTTCTACTCCTTCCATCAAGCTCTCTCTGATACTTCCTGCCCCTATCTGGGAGTGACCTCTTCCTCCTCAGATTTCTCATGGTGTCTTGCCTCATGTTCTCCTGGTAACTTCTGTGATCATATTTCCCTCCCTATTTATGTATTTGTCCTCCCCAACCCCCATCATTAGATTTTAAACCGCTTTGTGAGCAGAAGTCATGTTCTTTTTCATTTTTGTATCCCTTAAACCTTGCATATTTATTAAACCGTCAAGGGTCTGTGATTTGCTTGAGGCTGGAACCCTCTCAATCATCAGCAGATTGTGACCTGTCTGCAACTTATAATCTTAGAGCCTTCTAGCCTGAGGCATGAAGGGTTAAGTGGCTCCATTCTCTTCCCCATCCTGGACATGTTACAGCTTGTCAGAGTCCTTCCTTCCCAAAACATGGAGCCCTGAACTTAGAACATAGCATGCCAGATTGGGCTTCATCCCCAGAAAAGCTATACAGGTAGGGGCTGAGATTCCAAGGGACCATGGATCCTTGTGTCTGTGGAGCCTTGTCCATTAATGCTCATAAATACCCATACTCTTCCCTCCCCCTCCCTTGGTATGGAATCCTCACTCCATTGCTGGCGTCTAGCCCCTGAAATTGAGAGAGTATCTAATGTAGGGAGAGGACACCTAGAAGGGAATCTTGTCTGCTGGGTGGTTCGCTTAGGTATACCTTCCATTTCTGCCTCGCAGTGGCCTTGTAACACTCATGCCTAGTAGAACGCCTCACCTCCACTTACTTAAAAAAAAGTTTCATTCATGTTCTTTGAAAAACAAAACAAAACATTATTACCACTTCCCTTCTGGGAACTTCCCCCACCAAATGAAACAAAACAAAAAACCAGATCCCTCCCCCTTTAGACAAAAGTAGAGTCCAGGGTGGCTAGGTGGTGCAGTGAGTACCCCAGAGTCAGGAGGACCTGAGTTCAGATCCAGCCTCAGATACTTAACAGAAAAAAACTAGCCATGTAACCTTGGGCAAGTTACTTAACCCCAATTGCCCTCCAAAAGGCAAAAAAAAGTAGAGTCCAGCTAAACAAATCTGTTGAGTTGGCCCTGCCTGCCAACGTATGGCTTGTTCCACACCTATGGTCTACCACCTTTGTGCCAAGGGGGGAGGCTCCTTCTGCTCTCATAGACCGACTTCAAGTGCATTTCTCTGTTTTTCAAGTCATAGCCCAACTGTATCAGTAAGTGCTAACACATGTTTGAGGAAAGGACAGAAAACAGTTTGGTTTTGCCCATCCCTTCCGGCCGTCATAGTTGATCAGTGTGTTGATCAGTTGATCAGAGAAAAAGGTCATGGAGCTGTGGTTTGTTTCTCCCCAGCTGAAATTAGCAGCAGAGCATGGAAAATCAAGGCAGCAAATATATATGAAGGCTTTGGAGAGTACAGCAGTAGAGGCATGTTGGTTTGGGATATGAAACCAGAGCTGGGGTACACTGCAGCTTTTCCCCTGAATTAGCTTTCCCTGAGATGCTGAAATTGTGTGTAGTTAAATGTCAATTTGCCTGGAATCTAACTAACTGGAACCCTCAGCTGGTTGAGAGCATTTTGAGGCCAGAAGTGAGGGAGAGGCAAAGCAGCCTAGGGCTGCCAACAAATCCCAGTCACTACAGCAGGGTTAAGGGACCGAGAAGGAGTCTGAGCCTTTCAGGGAGGGCTGCCATCATAGACCAGCCCCAGAGCACAGAAGAGAAGGGCTGATGAAGCCTGTGGGGCACTGAGGGAGGAAGAAGCCGGAGACGTGATGAGAACCAAAAAGGGAAGAAATAAGGCTAGCTTTCAGGAATGGACTTCTGTGAAAATCACGGGATCATGGATCTAGAGGGGGTTCTGATAGGCCAGCTAGCCCAACCTCCTCATTTTACAGAGGAGTTAACTTGGGAGTTGACTTGCCCAAGGTCACACAATCTGAGGGGTGATTTGGACCCACATCTTCTGACACTGAAGTCAGCAGTCTTTCCACTGTACTATACTGCCTTTCTACCTTCCTGCCTTTGAAGAAACAATATTGCACTCTGAAAAAAATTCCCAGTTTGGGGCCAGTGGGATTGGATTCAAGCCCTGACTCAGTGACTTAATACCTGTGTGACACCTAAGCAGCTAGGTGACACCACAGTACACACAGTACTGGGTCTAGACTTAAGAAGACCTGAGTTTAAATCTGACCTCAGACACTTATTAGCTGTGTGACCCTAGGCAAGTTATGTAACTACTCTCTGCCTCAGTTTCCTTGCCTGTAAGATGGAGATAATAACAGTACCTACCTCCCAAGGTTGTCGTGAGGATCAAATGAGATAATGTTTTTTAAGCAATTGGGGTTAAGTAACTTGCTCAAGGTTACAAGGCTAGTCATTATTTATGTGTGGGTGCTTATTTTCTGAGGCCGGATTCGATCTCGGGTCATCCCAACTTTGAGGCCGGCGCTCTTACTGCGCCACTTAGCTGCCCCAAGATAATATTTTTAAAAAGCATTTAGCTCAGTGTCTGGCACATAGTAGGTACTTAATAATGCTTGTCTCCTTCCTTCCCTGGGCTTCAGTTTTTTCATCCATTAAATAAGCTATGGTGAGCTGGTAGACTATGTGGCCTTTCTAACATCCCTTCCAACTCTAGATCTTTAAGCTTATGAACTTCCCATCTTGAGAGGCCCTGCCAGAGCTTATATTTTATCAACATAGCCTCGAAGAAGCCAGGGGCCCCCTTCCCCATCTTGATGAGGCATCAGATATGGATTGGGGTCTTTCATTTTCTCAACCTCATTTTCTCAACCATTTCCCTCCTTCGATCTAGGCAAATATTCCCACAAAGTCGGCTTGAGTCCATAGCAAGACAGCTCTAATAGTCGAATCTTTCTGAAACGTCTTAAAAGGCATATAAAGAATTTTATAGTCTGGCACAAGTTCAAAATAACTGGATGGGTCTTGTGAGAACCCGAGCAGCTGTCCTGTCCTAACTGTTAAGTCCCTGTTGTTTCCTGCTGTTTCACAGGACACATTAAGTACCTTCGGAATAAGGGCAATTATGAAGGCTGGTTGAAAAACTTGGCAGTTTCATACCTAGCTCAGGCAGAGGAAGTAGTGCTGAGAATGGGAGCTGAGTGCCTTGCTTTTCATGTGGATAGCTAGGCAGGAGGGCCAGGACCCTGATAAATAGCCCCTGATCTTGGAAAAAGGAAGAAAAAACTAAAACAGCATAGGCAACTACCCATGCAAGGGCCCCAACAGTAGTAAAAGCTAGATTTGGAGTAAGAAGACCTGAGTTCAAATCCCATCTTTGAGACCTTGAGGAAGTCACTTCCCCTCCTGGGCCTCAGTTTTCCCATCTGTAAAATGAGGGGGCTAGACTACATAGCGTTTAGGTCTCTTACCGTTCTCTAGCTATGATCTTTTGTATGATTTTGAATGACTCCCTTCTCTGGGCTTCAGTTTCCTCCTGTAAAAGGACAGGGTAGATGACTTATAAGTTCTCTTCCAGCTCTACATCTATAATTTTATGATTCACCGGTCTTGGTCTGGCTAGCATTTCTGTGATTCTTCCTACCTGGGTCTTACTCATATTTTGCTAAATTGATTTTTCCTTTCCTTTCCCAGACATAAAGGGTTATATGTTATTACAAGTTTTGGGGGAGCTTCTTCAAGGTTAAATGTTAATGTGACATGCAGATCTGTGACCAATATAGTATGGGTCTCTGATCTCACTTATTTGGGCAATCTTCCCACTAATGCAGATTGTAGCCTCTTCTGGTATTCTCATCCTTGATCATTCTTGGCTATGCCCTTCTTTAAATTCTCCTTAGAGCAGGGGAATCTTTTATGTGTCCTGGACCCCTTTATCAGAGAAGCATTTTTTTTTTGCTTTTTGGAGGGCAATTGGGGTTAAGTAACTTGCCCAAGGTCACACGGCTAGGTTTTTGTTTGTGTGTGCATTAAGTGTCTGAGGCTGGATCCGAACTCAGGTCCTTCTGACTCCAGGGCCGACGCTCTACTCACTGCGCCACCTAGCCGCCCCTAGAGAAGCATTTTTAAAAGCAAAAATACATAGAATTACAAAGGAAAGTTATCTTCTTGAAATTCAGTTATCAAAAACTAAAGTGTCCATTCAACATACTAGATGCCTTGCATGGGTTCATTTACTATTTTATGATTACCTGTAGAGCCTTCACACTTTCCATTTGCCTTCCTTCCTCTGCCATCTTCTCCTGTTATCTTTAGTCACATCTGAGTCTGAATCATGGATGGTATGCCCAAACCTGGGAAATGGAGCAGACAGAGGTTAAGTAAACTTGCCTAAGTTCACATAGCTAGTAAGTGTCTGTGGCAGAATCTGAACTCAGGGCTTAGTAATTCTAGGTAGAATACTTTATTAACTGCCACCTAACTAAACTGTTTCCTCCTGTGTAACATGAGGGGGTTGGACTAGATGGCCTTTGAGTTCCCTTCCAGCTCTAGAGCTATGGTCTTTTTGGATGACTTTGGACAAATCATTTCCCCTTCCTGTACCTCAATTTCCTCCCCTAAAATGAGGATTTTAGACTAGACAGAGTGACACGAGGTTCAGCATAATTGTTAATATCATTTTGTTTCTGCTTCCCATTGATTGCTTTGCCATTGTTGTAGCTGTCCTGTCCATTGTTCTCCTGGTTCTGCTCACTTCACTCTTCATCAGTTCATACTAGTCTCTTCCATGTTTTTCAGAATTCTTCACAGTCTTATGAAGCAGTACTTTCCATACAGTTCATTCAATCACATACAAAAATGCCTTCAGCCATCGCACACACGAACATCCACCTTTTGTTATCACAAATAATGCTGCTATGAACATTTCTGTGCAGATGGGTCTCCATAGTGGGACTTCTGGATCAAAGGGTTTGAACAAGTTAGTAACTGTTTTTCCTAAGTGAAATTTTTGAATTGTCCCTCCCCATTGTGTGATGGGAGGCACTTTATTTTAACCTTGCCATTGAGCATATGGTAGGGAATGTTTGGGGCATGACTAGAAGTGGTCAATTTTTTTATTGCTCATATTGCCATAATTACCTTTGATTTTGCTGGAAAGCTCTACTTTTATGCTCTACAAATCTCCTTTTCCTTACACACTCAGGAAAATCAAACTGATGCAAAGAATTATCTTTCTGGGAGGCCAAGAAATTTGGTAAAAAGAAAGCACTTTCCAGCTATTGTCATGGGTGCTGGGCACCAGATGCCAGAGGTCCAGGTCAGGATAGGTAGAGCAGGGTTCTAAGCCAGCCAGAGAAATCAAGTCTACAAATAGCAGGGAGGAAGTTGCAGTACAAGGGTATCCAGGTGTAATCTGTACAATCTGGGAAATAAATAAGTGGATTCCATAATATAGTCTCAGGGGAATTTTTGATAGGGACAGTTCAACTTGGGCATGCATTGGGCTCAAGCGGTTTGTTCTTCAAAGCTGCCTCACCTACCAAGGCCTATTCTTTGGAATAAGTCACAAGTGCAGCTGCTACAGACCCATCAAGCAAGCCCAGAGCTCTAATATCTTCCTTTCCACCTCTTGATCTATGAACAAATTGGGTAGTGATTAGAGTTATCTGAATGTGACAAATAATGGTTCATTTTATTAGGTGGCATAGCCCCTTGGAGACCAGAGCCCATTTTCTGAGCATTCTGCCATCACCTTTGACTTCTTTAGAAGTCATGTCAGCAACCAGAAAAATAGTTGATCTAGTAACAGGGAAATCAACAGGTAAAAGACTTGAGCCTCAAGGAGTGAGCCTCAGTTCCCTAATATGTAAAGTAGGCTAATAATATTATATTATTTTTTTTGCTTTTTGGAGGGGGGAAGGTAGGGCAATTGGGGTTAAGTGACTTGACCAAGGTCACACGGCTAGTAAAGCATGTCAAGTGTCTGAGACCAGATTTGAACTCAGGTTCTCCTGACTCCAGGGTCACTGTACCACCTAGCCGCGCTGGTTAATAATATTTATACTGCCTCATAGGGTTGTTCTGAGGAAGGGGCTTTCTAAACCTGAAAGCACGCGAGAAGTTGAATTGGTAGAAATTGTTAGTTCTGTCCATGGCTGCAAAGACAAGGCCAAGTTGCATGTGCTTCTTGGACAATTGCTCCAAGTTGATTTTCTGAAAGAATTTCTGAACCAATTGGGATTTACTGATTTGCTCTTCTTTCTGCCTTCAACCCTCATCCCATTCCACCTGAAAAAAGGTATGGTGGCACACACCATCTTTGATACTGAGCAGATTGAGACTTCTACTGCAGAGTTTGGAGTTACAATGGGCTAAGCTCATCAAGGCTCCACACCAGTGTAATGACCCCCGGGGAGCAAAATGAGGGGCAAAATGGCCCAGGTCAGAAACAGAATAGAGTCAAATGTGACTGTCCACATCAGTAGTGGGATTGGGACTGGGAGTAGCCACTGTACTTTCAGCCTCCAGAGGGAGAGACCCAGTTTCAAAACAAACAAAACTATGGCCACTTCTTCCTCCTTCACCCCCATTAGGGCTTGGGACTGAGATGGGCTTATTTTCAAGTGAATGAAAGATCAGCAGTCCATCAACAAGTATTTATTAAATACATACTATGTGTTGGACACTGTACTAAGGGCAGAGGTTACAAAGATAAGCAAGACCAATCCTACTTTCAACAACCTTGCATTCTAGCAGGGGAGACAATATGTTTACAACTAGGTGCATATACACACAGAGGAGCTGTTAGGTATTCTTAGAGGAGAAGGCAGATGCAGGAGCCCTTTCTGAAACTTCTGTGTGAGTGCCAAAATTTCAGTTCAGGAAACTGCCTGGAATTCTTTTTCCATAAGGTTCCAGGAGATTTATTCTTCTTCATCCCAGAGGGAAGAGCTGGGACCAACAGGAAAAGATACAGGGAGGCAGATCAGGTAAGCATTACCAACAATACTAGGTGACATTTTGAAAGCACTTTTAAGGGCCAGAAAGGGCTTTGCAAACATCCTCATTTGACTTCTCCCAGAACCCCTGTGAGATAGGTACTATAAGCATGTTTAATCCCATTTTACAGATGAGGACATTTGAGGTTCAGGCAGCATAAATGATTTGCCTATCAGAAGGAGATGAATCCAGGTGTTTTTGAGGCCAAATCCCACATTCTTTCCCTGGTATCATGCTCTATCTTTCCAGTTTCCTTCTTAGTGCTCAGTGCTCTCCCATTTCCATCCCTGTACTTAGGGTGCTTTTTAAAGCAATTGGGATTAAGTAACTTGCCCAAGGTTACATGGCTAGTTATTTATGTGTGGGTGTTAAGTATCTGAGGATGGAACCAATCCCAGGTCCTCCCGACTCCGTCCTGATGCTCTTACTCACTGCGCCACCTAGCCACCTCTAGGGTCAGGATTAATAAGACACTTAATAGGAAGTCATTTATTCCTCACCACTCTGATTTCCTCATCTGGCTTCTAAGGTCCCTTCCAGCTCGAGAGCTGGACTCTTTTTGGGGAACTTTGGGTGAGTCACTTGACCTCTGGGTCTCACTTTCCTCATCTTTTCAGTTAAGTGAGTTGGACTCAATGGCCTCTAAAGTCCTTTCCTTTGGCATTTACTGCTTTCAACCCTTGGGTGCCCCAATAATTTAATCTGAGTGGAAAAAATGCAAGTGCCTAATGTGAGCCAAGTGAGGATCTCCTGAAAAGCCAGAAAGGTTGGCTCTGTCAGTCCCGCTGCGCACTCGTGTTGGGCAGTGCCCGATTGAGGCTTGGTGGGAGGTGGGAGGAACTGAATCAGTGTCAGTTGTGTGCACCATTACTGTCAAGCATGGCTCTCACAATTGTGGGAAAGAGGGAAGTAGAGTAAGTCACATTTGAGAACAAGGAAGCTTCCTAATAATAAACACAAAATGTGGGGATTTCTAGTGTCCAGCAGAGTCCCAGCAGCTACTGAAAGGCCTTCCAAGCTTTCCAGAGGTCAGAGACTCACTCCAGAATGGTCAGTGGAGTTCATTAGCCAAGCAATAGCTAACTGTTGATTCGGGAGGGAGCCGGTCGCTACCTGCAGGTAGGCATTTCAGCATGTTGTTGGCCTTGGATTTAATTCAAGGTCTTTTTTTTCCTTTTAGTGAAGAGCAGCTGTTTAGAAAGAAAAGAATTGGAATCTCAGAGGATTTTAAACTGAGAGGCATCTTCACATATTAGCATGTTCATGTCCCTTGTTTCGTAAAGGAAGCCGAGGTCCTGTGAAGGGAAGGGAGATGGATAGGAAATGGCTAATGTAGGATAGAACTGAACCCAGGTCTATTGACTTCTAGTGTTCTTCACCATAGTGTGCTGCCTCTCCTCATCCACACAGCCTGGGCTCTTCCTATTAGGCCCCACTATCTTTAGGACCGTACATGTGTGTGTGGTTGCCACCAGAGTGAATAATCATGAGGACTGCAAAGATTTCCCACCCCATCCCCCACCATCTAACACTTAAAAACTCAGAGGCTGTTCTATTAATATAGGTGGTATACTGATAAAGTGTGGGCCTGGAGTCAGGAAGACTTCTCCTCCTGAGTTCAAATCTGGCCTCAGACACTTAGTAGCTATATGACCCTGGGCAACTCACTTCCCCCTGTGTGCCTCAGTTTCCTCATCTGTAAAATGAACTGGAGAAGAAAATGGTAAACCATTCCAGCATCTGCCAAGAAAACCCCAAAGGGCATCATGAAGAGTCAGATATGAATGAAATGACTAAACAATAATGTTACTGTAAAATCATATAGTGCTTGAATTGATAACATAAGATCATAGATTTGGAGCTAGAAAGAATTTGAAGGTTGTTGAATCCCCTAATTTTCCAAATGAGAAAGGTGAGGTCCAGGGAAGTCCAGGATCACACAGCTAGTAAGTAACTGAGGCACCATTAGAACCCGAGTCTTCCTGATCTAGTGACTGTAGTGGCTTCACTACTTTAGTGACTGTATCTTAAAAGTCTGAAGTTAAAAGGGACCTCCCAAAT
The DNA here is from genome assembly GCA_011680675.1 of Gymnobelideus leadbeateri. NCBI lineage: Eukaryota > Metazoa > Chordata > Mammalia > Diprotodontia > Petauridae > Gymnobelideus > Gymnobelideus leadbeateri. The sequence goes on from WOXC01010527.1 coordinate 11,821, forward strand.
CCTCTAAGCCTTACTGCTTAAAGCATGACATCCTTTTTTGGGGCCCCTGAAAAATGAGCATCCAGCTTCTCCTTGAAGACTTCTGGTTAAGTCTTTCTGTGGTCTTCAAAGAAAAATTGTGGCCTGTTTTTCCACAGCTCCTGCTCATTTGTTTTTTTTTCTATTACCTCAATGTTATCTGAGGGTTAAGTCCTTAAATGGTAAAGAAAAAGTTTTCTGGTTTTTATGACATATGCCTCTCCTTAATATGGGTATTCAACTATGTGGTATAATGGATAGAATGCTAGACTTAGAGTCAGAAAGTCTTAATTTTGAACCCAGTCTCAGACTTATTAGCTGTGTGACCCTGGGCAGGTCACTTAACCTGTCTATCTCATTTCCTTTATCTGTAAATAGGAATGATAATTACCCCTACACCTCGCAGAGTTGTTGTGAGGCTCCAGTGGGATACTATTTATAAAGCACTTTGCAAACCTTAAAGTGCCATTTCCATTTTTATCTATTATTACTATAATAAATTTTGGGGCTTGGAGTAAACAACAGAAGAAATATGTATGCTGAGGAAGTTGTAAAAAGCATCTTACCAGTGAGTCAGTGTAAATCACTTCCATAGAAATATCCCAGTGACATCCCAGCTCTTAAGAGCAGGAGCTTTCTCAAAGGGTATACAAATAATGCTTTTGTCCTTTGGAATAATCTACTCTCAAATGAGAAACTGTTTGAGAAGCAAAACAGCAGAAAGGCCCATCTTTCTCTTTCAGCCTTGGAGTAGACAGGGAGAAGTGAATTCTGAGTGAGAAGCATTACCTCCATGGTGGGTTGCTTATATTGACCTAAGTCTGCAGGATTTGTTCCTTTAAAAGACATTTACATTTGTAACATAATGATTAAAACCTCAAACACTTAGGGGCAACTCCAGTAAGAAAGAGAAATTAAAGGGTAGCTTCAAAGTAGGTTATTAATGCAAACAAAAGCTCCCCAGGGGCAAATTGTTTTGTTCCCCCTGCCCTCACACACATAAGAAACACTTGGGGAATTTGTAAATATGCATATTGGTTCTTATTTCAGGTAGTCACAGTTTGACTCCAACCTCATTTTTTATCCAACCTGTTATTATTCCTTGGCTGATTCTGTCCATGGGTGCAAAGAGAAGGGCCCACTGGATCAGGTACTTGGATGTTGTTCCCAGTCGACTGGCTAGAAGAATTCTGGAACCAATCAGAATTGATTGCTCCCTTCTTCCTTTACCTCTCCTCTGACAGCCCCCCCCCCAAATTTTTGAAATGACATTTTTTAAAAACCCATCATATTATGTCATTTGTCATCCTTTACCTACACTGTGACTTTAAGAACCAGGATTGGAGATAATCATGATGAGTTTATCTTGAAGTCACTAAAAGATAGCTTGCTTCAATAGCTTGCTATTGAAGAAAATGTTTTGTCTTATTTCATCTTCTTGTTTTAGTTCTTTATTAGCTAAATCATTTTAAAATTCTAGTCATCTTGAGTTATAGCTGATGGCTAGAGTCATTGTGTGGCTCCAGTTTAACAGAAAATACCCTCTTGACATTGGAACTACCTCCCTTGGGATGATATTTGAAGTAGAGTTGTGACTTTAGCTGGAAGTCCATCTCTACCTTATTAGTTGTATGAAAGCTAAGCAAGCCCCTTTCCATGTTGGGGCTTCAGTTCCCTGATCTGTAAAAAAGAAAGGCTCATGAGTCTCTACGAGTCATGCCCCAATGATCTCTCCCATCCCTCCTAGCTCTGAATCCTGTGCACCCATTTCAAAGCATCAGGGGCGGATATGTTTTATATAGTTGAAAATACCTTCATGGCATTTCTTTCCGTTCTTTGGTTTCTACTTTCCCCAGTTTGGCATACCTTCACTAGTCAGTCCTAATTAGTGAGTTTTTTTTCCTATACCACATTTCTCAAGATTTATAGTTCTACTGATTAATAGCAGTGGTTGAATCTATAAACTAAATAATGACCTGTTAGGATATATAATAGGTTTTTTATGTTTTCTCTTAATTTGTAGCTTGCAATTATGGCTGCCTAAAGCATCTGTTAATAGAGCACATTTTTAGGTATTACTATTTAAATTAAAGGAACATCTGGCTGCTCCCAACTGAGTGTGGGAAGGGGAAAATGAGATGTTGATTACTGTTATGCTCCTGCCCAACTGATTCTTAAACCATTCTTCCTCCATTTCCCCAAACCTCTATTCCTCTTCTGTTACCCCACAGGCAGGTGGTACTAGACTGTCTCTTTCAACATCTGGGATAAAGGTAACAATGAAATAAGGCTATAATAGATGCTTGATCCTTTCTACCTTGAACAAAAAATCCTTTGCTTACTTCCCCAAACTGAAACTTGAAAGGAAAGGAAATTCTCTGCTTTTCACTGTCATGCTCTTTCTCTCCCAACCCCCACCCCTATCCATCACTGGATGATCTATGTTGACATTCTCATTATAAAGAGAGGCAACATGCTGGTCTTGGAATGTTAAAGGCCTGGGTTCAAATCCTATTTCTGACATTTATTAGTTTTGTGACCATAGGCAAATTATTTAACTTTTCTCAGGCTCTTCATTTGTAAAATGGGAATGATGTCCATAGTAGCCTCTCTCACAAGGTTGGTATAAGGATATATGCACTTACTATAAAACATACTATATATGAGGTACTTTGCAAACTTCAAAGTATTATACACACACACACACATATCAGTTATTACAATTGAAATCAGAAGCCATGAAATGGAAGGAGATCTCAGAGATAAAGAATGGAGGTGGCAGAATGTCCATCATTATTTCCATAGGTAACCTGAAGAAATGCCATTTTAATTTATTACATTCCCTGGTGAAGGTGGGAATACAACATACAGACAGGTAGGTATTCAGGAGAAGTAGAGGAGAGAGCCCTAACAACTTGAGAGAATCAGGAGGTAGCACAGGAAGCTAAGGATTCTAAGGGCTAGAAATTAGGAGGGAGAGTTTTCTAGGTGTATTCACCTTCCTATCCAAATACACCCAGGTGCAGAGTTGGGAGAACAAATGCATAGGCCATTTGGATGAGAACATAAGAGATGATGGAGAGGAATGATGTGGAACAAGCCCAGAAAGGTAGGCTGGAGACAGACTGTAAAACGCTTTTAGTGCCTAGCTGAAGAGTTTAGAGCCAAGGGGGACTTGTGTTTTAGGGAGATCATTTTGACAGGTTGGATGGATTGGAGAGGGGAAGTATAAGAACAGTTGGGAGGCTGATGTAATAGGCCAGTCAAGAGGTAGGGAGAAGATACATGTTAAGAAAGGTCATGGATAACTGGGAAATAAGATATACAAGCACTGGGGCACAGAGATCCACCATGCCCTACTGGAAAGTCGGAGCAGGTATGAGAGAAGATAGGGGAGAGAGCATATTAGAGGAGGGGATATGCATCGGGATCGCTATTTTGGGGTAATGGGGAGGGGAAAATGGGGAGAAATTTTGTAACTCAAAATCTTGTGGAAATGAATGATGTAAACCAGAAGTTAATAAAGCATTTGATTAAAAAAAAGAAAGGTCATGGAGATAGAATTGATCAAACCCATGGGAGCTAATGAGATAACTTGGAGAGAGAAGAAACAAGGGTCTCTTACAGTGCCTTAGGGAGACATTAGCAGTAAGAAAAACTGATAATGATCCATCAAATGAGACTCAGAAGGATCAATGGGAATGAGGAGGTGGAGAATTCTCAGGAGAATCAGGAGGGAGTAGGGTCATAAAGGTAAAAGGGGGTAAAGAGAATTTCTGGAAAGGAGGGTGGGTAGGTAAGTAAAAACCATGGAGAAAGTACCAGAAGAGTCATCGGTTGAACAACCTTGGAGAGTACAGTTCAGTCAAGTGTAAGTCCGGAAGCCATTGAGAGAAGTGGGTGGGAGGCACAAAAGTGAAAAGTGGAGGCAACGAGCTTAGATGGGCCTTTTCTGAGAATTTGGCTGTGAAAAGAGTATTCAGAATGAATGGAGATGATCTATTTTAGGATATAAACTAGCAGGGAAATATTTATGAGGAACTTAATGAGAGGGAGGCCCTAGCATGGTATAGCAGATAGAACACTAGCCTGAGAGTCCCAAAGACTGTTTCAGTCGCTTACAGCTGTGTGACTTTTCCTCAGTTGTCTCATGTGTAAAATAAGAGAGCTGGGCTTCATGGCCTTTAAACTCCTTTCCAACTCTGAATCTATGACCCTGTGTGCCCAAGACCTTCCCAACTTTCTAATCTCAAGATCCTTGGTTAGGTTCAGTGTCAACTAAGGTTTGTAAAACTGGGTGGAGGTGAGTAGGATGGCAAATACTAGACCAGGGGTAGGGAAACCTGTGGCCTTAAGGCCACATATGGCCTTTTAGGTCCTTGGGGGTGGCCTTCTGACTCAGTACAAATTTTATAGAACAAATCCATTTATTAAGGGGATTTGTTCTGTGAAGTTTGGATTCAGTCAAAGGGCCCCACTTGAGGGCCTAGAGGGCCACATGTGGCCTTGAGGCCCAGATTCCACATCCCTGGACTAGGCCTTTCAAAGTCAAGAAATGAAAGATCTCAGGGATGGCTAGGTGGCGCAGTGAATAAAGCACCAGCCCTGGAGTCAGGAGGACCTGAGTTCAAATCCGGCCTCAGACACTTAACACAAAAACCAGCCTGTGACCTTGGGCAAGTCACTTAACCCCAATTACCCTCCAAAAAAAAGGGAAAAGAAACAAAAAAAATGAAAGATATCAAAAGGTGTAGACTGCTCAGAAGCCTCTTGCCTATAGGACTATTCTCTTCAAAGAGAGTTGGGAGGGTCTGGACCTGACAAGTAGTACCAAATGAGAGTTCCAAAAAGGAAAGTAAATGCATTCTAATGGTTAGGAAGTGACTGTTTCTTACCATGGGAGCCATTTTAGAATGAGCTCTATGTAGGAAGTACAGTCTGTAGGCAATCATAGGATCATCAACAGGTTTGAAGGAAGGCCATTGTCAATACCACATTTAGAATAATAAAGGCTGACATTTATACAGTCCCTTCAGGTCGGCAAGGTATTCAAATAATGTTTAGAAGTAAAAATAAGTGGGAAAACAGTCTTGAGTTCCCAGATTCAAAAAACTGTGAACTCAGAAAACAGGAAAGACGTGGTACACAAAATGGCTTCTAGAATTTACTTATGTTGCCCATTTCTTAAGGGTTGAGTGTTTTCACATAGATTTCAGCTATTATTCCTAATAGCAGCCTGGCTATTGCAGGCTGGATAGAGGACTTCCCCATAGTCAGGAAGACCTGGATTCAAATCCTGCCTCTCCCACATAGTAGCTGTGGAACCATGAGCAAGCGATTCCACCTGTTAGTACCCCCACCCTGCCTATCACCCTGTACAGGCAACTCTCAGACCTCTAAGTTACTGGTGGATAAAATGTAAGTTTGCATTGTTGAAAGGAGTTTCCATACCAGGAGTTCCTAGCTGGGTGAAATCACAGGTTAGGGAGTACCACACAATCCTTGGAACATCTCTATGAGGTATGTAGAGGGGAAGCCCTAACCAGGGGTGGGTAACTTGCAGCCTTGAGGCCACATGTGGCCTTCTCAGTCCTCAAGTGCAACCCTCTGACTGAATCCAGACTTCACAGAACAAATCCCCTTAACAAAAGCATTTGTTCTGTAAAACCTGGACTCAGTTAAAAGGCTGCACCCATGGACCTAGAAGGCCACATGTGGCCTTGAGGCCACAGGTTCCCTACCCTTGAGGGCCTCAAGTTATTGTTGAAGTCAGAAAGACCCGGATTTAAACTCTACCATGTATATTTCTTAGCTGAGTGACCCTGGCTAAGTCATTTACTTCTCTGAGCCTCAGTTTCCTGATAAGTAAAATGAGGAGCAGAGAGAAGAATACTAGGAGGCCCTCCTTGGCAGAGCTATTCTAAGGCTCAAATGAGATAATGTAGTCCAAACACTTTGTCAACTTGAAGGGGCAGATAGAGGAAAGATTAAGCTACAGAAAGATGGTAGCACATGCTATCCTTGGGTGTACCTGTGCTCCCTGGCTTTAGAGCCAGTGACTCCAATGGGCCATGAGGACAAGCCCTGGCATCTGTACGTGCTGGCAACTTTCCTCAAGCACTGAGGGGATTCAGCTCAAAGACAAGCAGGCCAGTCCCAGGAACAGTTGGCCTTGCCATGATTGGCTTAGGCTGGTTCTATGAGGGCTTTTCATCTTGGAGTCTTTCTCAAGAGCCAGGCTTAAAGTCCTGCACATAAAGGTGCCCAATAATGGGGGAGAAAGGGGGTCCTGTGAATACTTTGGAAAGTGGAAGGCTAAAATTCTGTCCTTTGCACTACTTCAGGGGAAAGCTTGTCATAGAATTTGAAATCAGGAGGCTTCTGAGTTCAAATTCTACCTCTGACTCCTTCTGCCTGTGTGATCCTGGGCGAGTCACCTCCCCTCCCTCAGCCTTGGTTCATCCTCTATAAAATTAGGGGGTTGGACAAGGTGGCCCTCAAAGTTCCCCTTCAGCCCTAGAGCTATGAGCCTATGACTTTTTATGTCTGTTCTAGCCCTAAAATTTAAAATTCTGCCAAAGCTTTGGGGTCACCAAACAGCATGAGCTAGAATTTCCCAAGCTTTTAATAGCCATGTGCCCACTCAAATAACATTTAAATGTGCAACCTATTTGGCCATCACATCAAAGGAAAGGAAATAAGCTTTCAGAATGATTAAGTGAATTAGAAATTAATACATAATACCAAACTAAGGTCCAAAGTATAACCTAAACTTTGAAAACAAAAACAAAAACCTTCTTAGACAGGAAATACCAGGCATGGGAATGAACCTTGAGGTTCACACTGAGATTGGACAGAGGACACATTGGAATTCAAAGCTGGTCTCCTCTTCACTGTATTATTTCTCTCACTCTCCTAAGAGGCCACATTTCATACAGCTCTGTCAACCTCTGAGGTTCAAGGAACTCTAAGAATTTGCTTTCACTCTTGCCATTAAGTCTTCCACGTATGAGTGAAGTCCTTTGTTTGGGCTGGAGTAGTTTGAAGCCCACAATTTGAACTCTGATTCACTTTGAACATCTTAACAAGGTTTAAATTCCACGTCAGCCAGGGTAACCCCCCTCCCCGCCCCATTTCCCCTGGAAAAAAAAGTGAAACTGAGCATTACTCTCTAGAGAATTAAAAACAGGCAAGTTATTAATTAAATGTGAGTCACAAGAGCACAGGTCAGATTTCTGAATGTCTAGTTGGCTATATTAGAGGATAAGTTTCCTGAAATTTACCAACAGTATGCTGTGGCTGTAGAGTGGAAAAAAACACTGGGATCATTTTCCAGTGACCTTAAAAACATCACTTAATCTTTCTGAGGACAGCTAGGTAGTGCTGTAGTGGATGGAGTGTCCGGTCTGAAGTCAGGAAGACTCATCTTCTTGAGTTCAAATCTAGCCTCAGGCATTTACTAGATGTGTGACCATGGACAAGTCACTTAAGCACTTTTCTTCAGTTTCCTCATCTGTAAAATGAGCTGGAAAAGGAAAGGGCAAACCAGTATCTTTGCCAAGAAAACCCCAGATGATCTTAAGGTTTACAGAGTGTTTTCTTTGTAATTATCCCATGAGTTGGGAAGTAGGCATTATTATCTTCACTTGACAGATGAGTGAAACTGAGGCCCAAAGTCAGGAAATAACTTGACTACAATCAAACACCTAGTAGATGGCATGATCAAGATTTGAAATGTCTGGCCATTTGACCCCGAGTTCAGGTGGTCTTTCCCTCTAAACCAGCCTGACTCCCATTTTTTAGAGTGGTGGTGGTGGTGTTTTCTTTTTTATAAGACTATTTAGGTAGGGACATAAATATTGAAATATACATTAGAGACCATGTGAGACAGTGTGGACGAGTCAGTAAGAGGATGGATCTTGCCAGGAAGATACATGATCCTGAGTAAATTCCTTAACCTCTAGTGCTGTAGGTAGCTAACCATAAGTTAGAGCTGAGCTGCTGTTCTGCAGCACTAAAGGGAATACCTAAACCAGGAACGCCCCAGGCTATTAAAATCCAACTTTGGCCCATCTGCAGATTAGCTGGGCAGTTTTCAAAAAGTCTGTGTGGACCATAACACCTTAATTTCTATGTGTAAATACAAACATTCCCCTCTCTCTAACAAAGGTGGTTAGTTTAAGTTCCAGGAAGCTCAGTTTTGAATCCTTTTGGAAAATTTTTAGCAAAGTTTTATTTTGTTCTCTTTCCTTCTCAGTTCAAGATAAAAATAGGTTTGAAAGAAATGCAACTGTTAGAAACATTCTTTTCATCCATATTTAGTGTTGGTTCCATATGTGTTTCCCGGCACCAAAGAGTCAAATTCTGACTTGGTTCAATTGCTCTGTTTGGTTTAAGTGATTAGATTCCTACTTAGAAATTTGGCAACAAGGTATTCCTTTTTATAGGAGAAAATATTCTGTTGAGAGTAGTCTATGTATACTTTTTAAAAACAGGCTAGATGTAACAGAGATACACAGTTTCACATACAATCTTTGTAGATTGTATAGTAGACATAGAAATGCTTGACTTTGGGTGGCTAAGTGGCGCAGTGAGTAGAGTGTCGGCCCTGGAGTCAGAAGGACCTGAGTTCGGATCCGACCTCAGACACTTAATGCACACACAAACAAAAACCTAGCCGTATGACCTTGGGCAAGTTACTTAACCCCAATTGCCCTCCAAAAAAAAAAAAAGAAATGCTTGACTTTTTGGTGTTAAGAATATTTGAAATCACTTTTCATTTGATTTTGAAAGAGTAATTCATGTAGTTTGTCTTATTAGACTTCCCGGCCCAGCTTGTATGTTTTCTCTTTTTTGGGAGGGGGTATTGAAAAGGGCCTGGATTTGGAGTCAAGAGAAACTGAAATTCTATCCCATACTTGTGGAAACCTGCCTCACTTTACTCATCGTTAGGTCTTTGTTGATGATCTACCATTTTGTTAGTGTGGGAACCCCTCTCAGTGAAGACCGGTCTAGAAACTTTTCAGAGGGGAGGGGGGAAGGAAGGGAAAAAGTGCTTGGTAATTGAAAACAATATCATTACAGAGAAACTTAGAGTCAATCAACCAATACTTATTAAGCATGTACTATATCCCTGGCCTTATATAAGCACAGGATATGGAGATAAGAATGAAATAATCCACTGGGGAGACAAAGTGTGTGTATACACATATGCAAATAAATGCAGTCTCTATATATAGTCTTTGAAGGTCAGCAAGGTTAATGTCTTAATAATAAAGGCTGACATTTCTATAGCACTCTAAGGTTGGCTGGATGTTTCACATTCATTACCTCATCCGACCCTCATGACAACCTTAGCGAGTAAGGTGTTATTATTATACCCACTTCTTAGATAAAGACATTCTGGGTCAGACAAGTCAGATGATTTGCCCAGGGTCACTCATAATTTCTTGAGGTAGAATTTGAATGGAAGTCCCCGTGACTCTGAAGTCCAACATACTGGGTCAGTTTCCCTTTCCCCTTCTGCAAAATGGGGATGGTAAGGGAATACCTGCCTCACAGGGTTGTTTTAAGAAATGACTTCGCAAGTCTACTTAATACTTGCATAACCTCAAGCCAATTAACTTCTCTAGGCCTCAGTTCTTTCGTCTGTCAGAGTGGGACTCAATCCGACATCCCTTCCAGTTCTAAAATATGTGTTCTTATGATCTAAAAATCCCATTTTTTAATTTTCTCTTTTAGAATTCTTCAAAGAGCTACTTGAAAATGCTGAGAAATCCTTGAATGACATGTTTGTGCGGACCTATGGTCGTTTATACATGCAAAATTCTGAGCTCTTTAAAGATCTCTTTGTGGAATTGAAGCGGTACTATGTGGGGGGCAACGTGAATCTGGAAGAAATGCTCAATGACTTCTGGGCCCGCCTTCTGGAGCGCATGTTTCGCCTCGTGAATCCCCAACACCATTTTACAGATGAGTACTTGGAGTGTGTGAGCAAGTACACAGAACAGCTAAAGCCCTTTGGGGACGTGCCACGGAAACTCAAGTTACAGGTGACTCGGGCCTTCGTTGCTGCCCGGACATTTGCCCAAGGTCTGGCCGTTGCAAGAGATGTTATCAACAAAGTATCTGTGGTAAGCTCATAATCCTGTGTTATCCAGGGTCCTGATGTAAAAATGGGCACGTTTCTGAGACAGGAGAATGATTTTGGGGGCTCATTTTGACCCACTCCCTGGTCCCCACCCAAATGGGCTTACATTCAATGATAATGAGGTAGACACTAGATTTAGAATCAGCAGACTATGGTATGTAAAGACAGGTTGAGGACTGAAGGTCAAAGGGACCTCCGAGACCATCTAGTTCAATGCCCTCATTTTATAGAGAGCCAGCGAAGGTAAACTGGTCCAGATATTAAAACGACTTGCCCACAGTCACATGGGTAGTAAATGGCAGAGCTGGGATTTGAACTTGGGTCCTCTAATTGCAAATCCAGCCCTCTCACCACTATACCATGCTACTTCTCAGTTCTTACTTTGCGAGTTACTAGCTATGTGGCTCTGGGCAAGGTACCTGACCTCCAAGAAGCATTTTCGCCCTCTGTAAGATGGGAAATAGTGATAATTGCTGTGTATTACAGGGTTGTTATAAGGCCCAGATAATATCATGCAGTAAAGCCCTTTGCATCAAAAATGGCAGCATGGAGAAAGGTGTATATAGACTGCAGGCCTTGGACTTAGGGAGGTTGGAGTTCAGGCCCCTTCTCAGTGAACCTTACTTCCCTCATCTATAAAATGGGCATTGGCCTAAAAGAGAGCTAGGTCCTTTCCATCTCTGAATGTTATGATTTCTAGGAAGGGCCAAATCAATTATGGAAATATATAAACCATTGTGTATAACCTCTCAGGGCACTGGGCACCTCTTGTAGTTGCCAAGAAGATTGCCAGTCTACATTGCTGGTGGGAGTTTCTCCACCTGGGAGTTCTGTGTACCAGTGAGATCATGGACCCAGGTCTTATCCCTTAATATGCAGTGCCTGGAGTAATAATAATCATTATAATAGCTAACTTTATGCACTATATCAATCCTGTTTGATAAAAGTATAAATAATAATAGTGGCTAACAGTGGCTATTATGTGCCAGACACTGTGCTAAGCACCTTACAAAGGCAGGTAAGAGTCACAAGCCCCAGAACTGAGCATAAAAAGTGGGAAAGGGGGGAGGGAACAAGCATTAATTAAGCACCTACTGTGTACCATGCACTGTGCAAAAAGCTAAGCACTTTGCAAATATTCTCTCATTTGATCCTCACAATCACCCCAGGATGTAGGTGCTATTATTAGCAGATGAAGAAACTGAGACAGTCAGAGATTAAGTAACTTGCCCAAGGTCACACAGCTAGTAAGCCTCTGAGGTTAGATTTGAACTCAGGTCTTCCTGACTCCAGGTCCGGTGCTCCATCCACTGTAGTGCCACCTAGCTGTGCTTACATGTGTTGTTATGCCCATTTTACAGAATAGCAAATTCTGGGTCAGAGAAATTATGTGACTTGCTGAGGGCTAGGTAAGGGCAAAGCAGACACCAAATTGGTCACCAAAGTCCATGTGTCCTGAACCATGGCTAGTTTGTTTGGCCCCCCAGAGGGCTTTTTCTGTCAGACATCTCCCATCCCAAACCCTAGGAATTATTCATTATCAATGGATGGGGGGGAGTAGAATCCCCCCCCTAAACCCCCATTCAGGAGTGGGGAAAATGTGCTGCCAGTGTTGGGAGACCTCTCCTGGATCGTCCCACGGACACAGTGTCACATCTAGTGGCTGGCTCTGTTTCGTGGGCTTGCATGGATGGTGGCTGACAGGTGCATTGTAGGCCCCACAAGTTAGGCTGTATACACAAAGCACTGCATCTTTGGGAGAACTCATCCTGACTTCCAAGCCCCTGACTCGACCCCAGGCTTTTGTGGCACAACCCGCTGAGTTGGGGGCTTCCGATGCAGGAACATAAGGTGAAACACAGCATTTGTAAAGAATTTATGTAGTAATAATGTGTGCATTTCTTGAGCAAAGCGTGGCACTCTAGTATGCCAAAGCTGGAAAGTTCTGTCCAAATCACTACATTTTCACTTCATCTTCTCTTTTTACATGTAAGGGTATTACACGCGGTGGGGGATGGGGAGAGACTTGTCCCAGGTCAGACAGTGAGCTGATGATCAACTGATACCCAAGACCACATCTCCTTAGTCCTAGGAATACAAGATCATCTATGTAGAGCTGGGAGGGACTTCTTGGTCATGTAGTCTAACCCCCTCTTTTTATGGCTGAGGAAACTGAGGCTCAGGAAAATGAAGGGTCTTCCCCAGGGATAAGATAGGATCATAGCTTTAGAACTGGAAGGGCCCTTATGGGTAACCCTCCCTCATTTTACTGGGAAGAGAGCTAAAGCCCTGGGTTGGGGGGAGGAATGACTTGTCCAAGGTAACCCATAGGATCATAGCTCTAGAGCTGGAAGGGATTTCAGAGATCATATAATATAAAGCCCTTGTTATACAGATGAGGAAACTGAGGCCCAGGGAGGACAAGTAGTTTTCTGAAGGTCCTAGAGATTGTAAGTGGCAGAGATGAAAAGATCCATCGATCTTTCCATTGAGCCACACTGCCTCTCAGTGAGGCCTAGCTCAATCACTCTTGCCCCAATAAGTGACTGTCTCTGTTGGACTTCTGCTTGATTCAAAATAAGGTAACAAATGTGGAAAACCTGAGAGCATCCTCCCACCAGTTTGGGTTTGTCATATCTTTTTTCCCTACCTTGATGAGCTTTCTAGCTAGGAATATATTTTCTGTCATCTTTATTGGCAGATTCTGTTCCAGGGTAGAATAGAATCACAGATGTCAATTTAGAAGGAAGCTTGAGGTGGATTGAGTCTAATCTTACAGTACAGAAGAGGAAACCAAAGGCCAGGACAAAGAAGAGGCTTGCACAAGGTCACACGAGTAGTGACACAGCTGGCTTTTCTTCTCTGGTCTTTGTCCTCCAAATCTAGGTCTCTTCCCGCTGCTCCCCAATGCTTTTTTTCATTCCCATAGCAAGTGTGCCCCTAGATACCTGAGCCTTGCTCAAAGGTTTTCAATTACTTCCCTTAGTGATCGCCATTGCTGCTGGGCCTCCATCCATGGGGGATTTCAACCGTTGCCAATACAAATTGTCTTCTGGTTGCCTCTGCACAAAAAGACATGCGTTGAATAGCACAGCTGAGAGAAATGGAACTGATCCTTAGTCTTTGGAATCCAGGATACAAATTGGAAATATGTTTTTTCCAGATTCTCATCCCACAGAACAGTTTTCATTGGAAGAACTCACCGTGATGGAGCTTGGCTCTTGTAGCCCTTGCCTGGTTCAGCAAAGTGTGCTCTGTGCAGGCCCTAGCTCTGGCTGCCTTTGGAGCCAGCAGGCTTGGTTTCAAACCTTTTCTCATTCAAACCCTAGTGATCAGGTTTTGAGCTGCAGCCATGGACTTACAAGATCCCCTGGCTCCCTTCAAGACTCAGATCAAGTGTCCTCCCTCCACCCCGTAGTACCTTGTAGTTTTATTGTTCAGTTGTTTTCTGTCATGTTTGACTCTCCATGACCCCATTTGGGGTTTTCTTGGCAAAGATGATGGAGAGGTTTGCCATTTCCTTCTCTAGCTCATTTTACATTTGAGGAAACTGAGTCAAATAGGAGTTGTGACTTGCCCAGGGTCACCTAGCTAGTCAGTGTCTGAGAACAAATCTGAACTCAGGAAGATGAGTCTTACTAACTCCAGGCCAAGCACTCTATCCACTGTAGCTCCACCTAGCAGTTCACCTTATGGTTTACATTTTGCTATGTACTTGTTTCCTTATGGTCAAAAGTAAGCTCCTTGTGGGCAGATAGTGAGTTCTGTGGTTGTATTTCCATCAGCTATCTCTCCAGCAGACTGTCATAGAGTAGCCTGTCACTTGAATCTGGGCTTGTGGAACTGTATTAAACTGGGTCTACAGCAGGAGCCCTTGTCTTGGTGGTGGTAGTGTGCAGACACTCAACTCTGGGCAACTGAGGTTTCATGACTGTCTAGGAGCTTTTTGTGGGCAAGGACAATGGGCAATGTTATTACCTGTCAAGGGGAAGATTGAAAAATATGGAAAATGGCAGGACATGTCCCTCCTGGATAGTGGGAGGACCCGAGTTCAAATTTGGCCTCAGACAGTTAGTAGCTGGGTGATCCTGGGCAAGTCACTTCACCCTGTTTGCATAAGTGTCTTCGTCTGCAAAATAAACTGAAGAAGGAAATGGCAAAACACTTTATTATCTCTGAGCCAAGAAAACTTCAGCTGGGGTCATGGAGAGTTGGACACGACTGAAACAACCTCTGTGGCATCTGGGATCTAGTAGACAGTGCAGATGTTTAAAAAAAAAAGCACATCCACGCTATCCTCTGACCCTCAGCACAGTTTCAAGTGACCCCTCTGCTGTGCCCCCTTTAGGGAAGGGAGGTGAGGCATTTGGTGTTTCATGACTTGTCATTTTTTTAAATCACCCTAATCTGGGAAAACAAGATTCATATTAACTAGTGATAGGCTATCCCTATTTCTGTCCCCCCCCATTTCACAATCTGGTTCTCTAATAATTAAGGATGTAGAGAAAATGAAAGATTTCAAATGTACTTAATATGGTCAGGCTTGTTTATCTGGTAAACCTCAACTATCTGTTGGAACATAGTGAGAACTAAGAAGTAAACCAGGTGTAATGGGAGGGGTCACTGAATTCAGAGTCAGAGTATCCAGACATTCAAATGTCACCCCTGCTACTTATAACCTATGTCAACTTGGTAAGTCATTTGACCTCTCTGGGGCTCAGTTTCCTCATCTGGAAAATGAAGGTGTTGTGGACTAGATAGTCTCTGAGATGCTTTCTAGCACTAGAACTACGGATAAAAGAATATTAGTTGAACACTAACTATATGACTGGCCCTACTAAGCACTAGATACAAGTACAGAAAGCAAAAAAGTGCCTGCCTTCCAGGAGCTTACATTTCAGTAGAGGAAGATAACTTAATTAGGGAAATGGTGGCCATGGAGAGGGCCACCATCTTAGGTCAAGAAGTCACAGGGCTGGGGAAGGGATCCTGTCATGATGTTATATTTTATTCCCCTCTCTGGGCCTCAGTTTACCCCTCTATAAAATAAGGGAGTCAAACTAGATGACGTCTAAGGGTCCTCCTAGCACTAGCTCTGTGACTCTTAAGCAGACAAAAGTAGATATCACAAAGTCTGAAGGCTACAACTCACATGCCTTACTCCTCACCCACAGCCCAGTAGCTGTGCTGACCAAGGGGACAGTGCCAGTCGATAGCCTAACACTGTAACTTTCATCACATTTCACTTTCAAATATAAAGGAGTAAGGTTTACATAAGACACAGATATACAAGCCGTTCTTATGTACATACCCATTCTTACCAAGCAATATGTGTGTTAAAATGCTCCCATTACAAATAAAAAGTGGAAAAAACCCCTGTCCTCAAGGAGTTTGCATTCTAATGGGGGAGATAACATGTACTTAAGTTGGCATATGCAAAATTCACCCTCCAGTCTTATTTTTCCCTGGGACTCCTGGCCATATCCATTTTAATGGCCAGTGGTCAAGCCAAACTCAGCATGTCCCAAAACATGCTCATCAAAATTTCTCCCTCTTTCCCCTTCCTGGTGGTTTCCCCTTTGAATTTCTTTTCATGGACTCCACTCTCCTCCAAGCTTCCGGAGCTTGAGTCCTCTGATTCTTTGAATCATAATATAGTAACAGTCAAATAGTAATTACACAGGTGCTTTTCAGGTCTACAAAGAGTTTCACATCCATTTTCTCACTTGATCCTTGCAAAGAAATTGGGGATTGGCTTAGCAGAAAGTACATAGAGACCTTGGGCAAGCCCTTTCACCTAGCCTCCTTTAGCCTCAGTTTTCCCTCCTGTAAAATGAGGCCTCTGAGATCCCTTCCATTTGTAGGTCTGTGATGCTCTAAACTGATCTAGCCCATTCATTTTCCAGAGGAAATAATTTGAAACTAAGGCCTAGACAAGTTAAGTGACCCAGCAAAGTGGCAGAGTTGGTCAACTCTAAATCTAGCGTCCCTAATGTTATCCCTTACTCTGTCTTTTTCATCTGTCAATGTCCTACACATGTATTCCCTAACTTCTTTGTACTATCTCATTGGTTCTCTGGAGTACCTCCTAGATTTACCAGGTTATCTTCATTCCTTCTGCCATCACATCATATGATTTGTCCCTTCAGGTCTAGATTGGTGGAATTGCCTCATTTCCCCCACCTCCATTCTGCCAGTGCCATACCATATTATTGCTGCTAGGGTAATTTTCCTAAGATCCTGCATTCTGTGTGCCTCCTTCTTAGTGAACCAAGCAAAAATTCTGACCCTGGAATGCCCTCCAGAGTCTAGACTTTCCTGTCCAACCAAATCTCCTTCTAGTCCTGCTCTGTTTAGGTTACTGGCTTCCAGCCTCAGCATTCATCCCCTGTGTTCCTTCTTGCCTTGGCACCTTTGTAGCATACCCATCATTTAAGCAAGGCCCAGGCCCCACCACCTCCATGAGACAGAGGTCTTTAGAATCATATTGGAAAATGCATGCAGATATGAGAGTGAACATTAGTAGCTTCTCTTGGGGACCAAAACAAAGAGACAGAATGATAAAGAACAGAAGTGGAACACTTAAGTTGGGCCTTGCATGAGAAATTTATAGAGGGACAGTGAGGCAGGAGGGATACAGCTGTTTGGGACTGTTCTGGAAAGCAATTGATGTTCCCTGAAATATTAAATCTGTACTTAAGTCTGCTTCTGATGGCTCATCATGGGATGAAACACTCTGTGGTGTGCCAACCCTGCCAGTGGAGCAAAACTTTGGAATTTTCCTTTCAAGCTGGAGAGAGAATTCAAGGTTTGTGCCATCGTTATTGGAGGGCCAACCTTGCTAAGTCTGGGGACACAAGGAGTGGCCACTAGGCCACAGAGACTTAAAGACAGCATCTGCTAAGGCCGAGAGGGCCTTGGATCTGTGGGTAGAGCAGCAGGAAGGAGTAGGAAGAGTACCAGTCTCTTAGGGGGAGAAATAGGTGACCTCTTGGTTGACCAGAAGATCACATCCATTACCAAGTGTTTAAGAGAATCATTGTTGGCTACTTTTAGGTAGCTGGTCCCACACTGCAAGATTTGGCTCCTATTACCGTAAGACACCAATTAATACATTTTTGGCTGGCACAAAAGAAAATGTGAGTGATGGTGTAGAATAAAAAGCCAGAACTGGAGTCAGCTGGATTCAAATCTTGTCCCTGATATATACTAGCTATAGGCCCCCAGGTTAAAAAAGGCAGTAGAGAGTACTGACTTGGGAGTCAGATAACCCAGGTTCAAATGTCACCTGGGATACTTAAAACCTGTGGGATTTTAAGCAAGTGACTTCTCCCTGGGCCTCAGTTTCCTCCTCTGTAAAATGAGAGGGTTGAACTAGATGGCCTCTGAAGGCCCATTCAGATCTAGAGCTATGATTTTCGTAGCCTCTAGGCTTCTTGGCGTCCTGGACAAACAAGTCCCTGAGAATATGTTTCAGAGTCTTTTCTGATCTGCATGTGTGAAGGGTGTTTCCAAGATGGGTATTTCTTTCACCAGTGAAATCACAGGCCTGAACACTTCCCCCACCCCCAAGGAAAGAAAGAAAGAAAACCTAACAGTGCTTCCTAATCACCCATTTGTATGTGTGGGAACTGTTGGGAAGTTTAGGTCGGGTGGAGGGCCCGGGTGTGCACAGCCTCTGGTTCTCACATTTCTCCAAGCCCACAGACCTGTTCCCAATGCTAACTTACTTGATAAAACCACATAGCAAGCGATTGATCACTCTAAGTAGCATGGCCCATCAGAGAAAGTAAGTACATTTCAGCACATAAAAGGAAGGACTCGGAGTCCATTTACCCCTTTGTCAAGCTCACCAAAAGCCTCTGCTACAATATATATACTTCTGGGACTTGAATCTCCGGGAATAAATCCTCAGGGCCAAAGAAAGACCCTCTTGGGGACTCTCAGGCTGATTGGAAAGACGAGTATTTGGTTTGGAGGGTCAGTGTGGGAGAGAATTTGAATGAACTTGGAGTTCTTTCCAAGATAAACAAAGGCCCAGGACAAAGGAGAACTTAGTTTACTGCGACATGCAATTGTCCTTTAAGGGTCTGCACCTGGTAGGGCTGGGGAGCACTTGAGAGGCTCTGGGCCCCAGGGTTTGGTACATCACACTGACAGATCCACAATTGGTCTAGAGTGGGCACTGGCCTTTTGCCAGAAGGCCGATTCAAGGACTTCAGTGGCAGTGACACATACCAGTCTGCGTTGATTTCTCCCACAATGGCCGGCCTCTCAGGCCCGGTGAACGGTGGCCCTTTTTCACGAGGCACTTGAAAATTCTTTCAAAATATGCAAATGGGCTTGAGGCAGAGTGAAGGCTAAGGGATGAAAAGCAGTTTGAAATGGAAGCAGTTACTTAATTTTGACTGGCTTGGGGAGGAGCAGGGGCCTCCTGAGGACTCTGCCCTCATGGGTTGAACTCTGGCCGATCAGCGGGCAAAAAGAATTTCCCCCATCCCCCCACCTCCTTGATAACAAATGCCCTTCTCTGAGTTTCCTATACATCCCCTTTGAGGACTAGGAGGAGAGACTCTCCCAGCAGGGCTTAGTTATTCTACAGCTACTTAGAAAGAGGGGTGAACAGTAAGGTTATCTGGCTGACTGTGGAGGGCAGAGGTTTCCTCCCGGGGTTGGAATGTTCTCTTTTTTCCTACATTGAAACAAAACAGAGAGGAGTACATTCTAGGCTTTAGGAAGTTTAAGGAAAGGGCTGTGGGCGGGGAGCTCCAGTGACCTCCAAGCCCCTTTCAGCTCCAGGATGCTTTGATTCGAGGTTGCAAGCATGGTATCTTCAATTTGTTCAAAAGTGCAATTCCTTGATTTTTTCTTCTTCCTTCTAAACAAACGTGAAGACCAGGCACCTGGTATTACACACCCTCCTTCCCAAATAGCCTCAGTCCCCTGCTGTCTCAAGATTCAGTGCTTTCTTCCATTCCTTGAAGATATTCCAGATATGGAATTGCCAAACAGCCCCCAACCCCAGTCCACCCCACCTTCAACCATCTCTCAGTCTCCATACATTGACATCCTTCTGATTTTGTTCAAAGATTAACTCATGTTAATCCTCTAGGAAGTCTCCACTACACCCCCTCCCCCCAGTCCCCCACTGATCTACCGCTTCCCTGATTTCTCCCTCTGTTTTGTCCAGATTCCTCCTTTGACTCATCATTTCTCTACTGGGTCATAGTTATTTTAATATGTATATCACTCCCTCCCCAACCACAACAAAAATGTAAGCACAGGATCTTCCCCATTCATAATAGCAACTTAATAGATATTTGTTTGCATTGGGTTAGATAGTCAGCATCATGGCATCAGAAGGGACCACCAAGAGTGTCAACCCACATCAGAATAGGAAGTTTCTCTAAGAAGTAATCCAGCCACCATTTGGAGACCAACTGAGGTAATCTATTTCAGTTTTAGACAGCCGCATTTCAACTCACCTCAACATTAAATCACTGCTGTTTGTAAGCCACTGTACCTATAAAACCTTCCTGGGAATAACAGAGTTAGAGCTGAGAGAGATCTTAGCATGACCCACTGATTTCAGATATAGAAACTAAGCATAGAAATGACATGCCCATAATGAGCCATTGGGGGCAGGATTTGAACTCTGGTCTTCCTGACTCCAAAGCTCATCAGTGAATCAAATATTTATTAACCATCTACTATGTGCCAGCCACTCTGTGACGTATAAATCCAGGGCCAAGGGGAGAGGAATGTTTCTCGTGTATCGAGGTGAAAGAAATTATCAATGAATGAAAATATGCTTTTCCTTTCTTGGCTACTTAGATTTTAACACAATTGTGTGATTTTTTTTCTCCCTTCCTCTCTCTCGTTCCTAAGGTCAATCCCACAACTTCCTGTTCACATGCCCTCCTGAAAATGACCTACTGTTCCCACTGCAGAGGCCTGGTGACTGTGAAGCCTTGTTCTAACTACTGTTCCAATGTCATGAGAGGCTGTTTGGCCAACCAAGGAGATCTGGATTCAGAGTGGAACAATTTCATAGGTGAGAATGTGACCACATAGAGGCTTGCCTTGTGGATGATGCGAAAGTAGGCTACCCTTTTCCAGCCCCAGGAATGCTATGGTGACAGGTGATGCCAACCATGACTACATTCATCCCATTCCTACCAAAAGTGATCACTTGAATGAACAGAGATGGAGAAAAAGGAGGAAAGATGATGCCGACTGCACTAACTTAAATTTAAAAGTGTCCCTTGTTAAAGTCCATTTTTAGTCCTGCATCTTGGACTTGCAGCCATATGGAATTTGGAGGTCCAATGTCTTGAGGGATGAGGTGATTAGATTTGAAAGTACAGTATTATGCTGTGACTACAGAGCCCCATCAAAAGGAAGCAATAGTGTTTCATTATCAAAAATAATTGGGGTTAAGTGACTTGCCTAAGGTCACACAGCTAGTAAGTGTCCTCCTGATTCTAGAGCCAGTGTTTTCTCTATCCACTGTGCCACCTACCTGTACCAAAAGCTATTTTTGGAGTGCTGACTTTGCATGTTTTATGTTTGGTCTCAGGAGACCTGGGCTCTAGTCTCCTACATGCCCTTGAACTCCCTTAGCCTCTCCTGACTTTAGTTTCCCTATCTGTAAAGGAAGGGGGTGACACTAGATGATCTCGATGAGGCCTTCCATCACTGACATTAGGAGTCTATAATCTAGGTATATAAGGTCCAAGAGAGGCAATGGAATTTAATGTAGAGTGCAGGGTCTGGAGTCAAAGAATGGCGGGTTTCAATTCAAACCTCTGCCTCTTTCAAACACTGTGACCTACCTACCTGAGCCTCAGTCTCCCTCTCTGTAAAATGACTGTATGTATGTATGTATGTATGTATGTATGGACTGTATGTCCTCTAAAGTCCCTTCTAGCTCTATATCTAGGATCCTATGTGTGACGTTAGACAAGTCCCTTCCCCTCTCTGGGCCTCACTTTCCCCTTCTGTAAATGAGGGGGTTGGTTGGACTAGATGACCTCCAAATTCCCTTGCAGCTTAAGTCTAATGATATTATGCTGTCTTCCCCTGCAACTGGGTATGTTTTAGTGTGTATTCATTTTGAGTCTGGGCTGAACTAAGTGACCACAGGAGGCTTCTTTCAACTCAAATTCTATGATTCTTTCATTTAAAGCAACCAAACCCTGCTTTACTCCCTCCTTCAGTCACATTGGCTTAAATCATAGAATTTGTCTTACTTTGTAAGTCTTTGCTTATTGGTGCACATCAATACAATTGGTTGGTCGGTGTTCAGCAGTGGAGGGAGTAAGGCAGAGTAAAGGAGGCCTTTAGTTTTTCCAGGAGCTAATTGTCATTAACTCTGTTTGAAAGTGCATCAGTAAATTAGCCACAAGAGATAGGAGTCCTGCTTTGGGTGGAAGTTGGCCCTGGGAACAGGAGGGGAGGGGAAAACCTGAAAGGTAGTATTTTGGCAGAGCTGTTGCCCATGTTGAGCACCAAGCAAAGGGACCTGAAAATCAAAAGGCTGTGGAGGCCACGGGGCAAAAAATACCTGATCCAGGACAATTTCAGACAAAGGATATAGAAAACAATCCCCTTCATTTCACTTCCCAGGGAAGGGAAGTCACTTGCCCACGGTCACACACAAGAGAGATCTCAGAGGCCATCTAGTCCAACCCCCTCATTTATAGAGGGGGAAACTGAGGCGAGAGAGAGAGGAAGGGACTTGTCCAAGGTCACACATGGGATCCTATATGGTCTAACCTCTTCATTTTACAGAGGAGGATACTGGGGGCCCAGAGAGTTTAGGTGACTGGCCCAATTCACTTGGCTAGTAAGGGGTGTAGTGGAGACTTCCTAGAGGATTAACATGAGTTAATCTTTTTTTTTTTTTTTTTTTTTGCTTTTTGGAGGGCATTTGGGGTTAAGTAACTTGCCCAAGGTCACACGGCTAGGTTTTTGTTTGTGTGGGTTAAGTGTCTGAGGCCAGATCTGAACTCAGGTCCTTCTGACTCCAGGGCTGGCGCTCTACTCACTGCACCACCTAGCCGCCCCAACATGAGTTAATCTTTGAAGAAAATAGGAAGGATGTCAATGTATGGAGACTGAAAGATGGTTGAAGGTAGGGTGGGCTGGAGTTGGGGTTGGGGGCAGTTTGGCAATTTCAGATCTGGAATATTTTCAAGGAATGGCTCTTCCCCTGCCCCATATTGCCTCCAGGTCCAGAGCATCCTCCAGGATCCATCATTAGTATTTTCCCACAAGTCAAGAGGATCCAAAATGTTCATCACAACCAAGGGAGGAATTTCTTGTTTTGCTTTGTTAAAATAAATCATATGAAGTTTCTTTTAAGAATGAAAATTGAACCCACATGGGAAATTACAGACTTCTCTATTTTCTTCAGTTATTTTCAGTGGTTTAATCTCAATGTCTGAGGTGTTTGATTGTATTTCAAATTCACTCCCATTTAATGGGTGTAATGTGCTTTATTTCAAATCGACCAAAGTCAAAGACCAGGCAAAATCAATGGCATTCATCTCTAGTGCCTTTTATTAAATGGAAATTTCACAAGGTTTTAATTAATCTGGTCCAGGGTTGCAGAATTTAGTTGCAATTTACACGTTCCTACTCTCAGGTCTCTCTCTTTACAAGTTATTATTTGGCCGTTAATGGATGGTCAAGAGCTGTTCTTCATCTAATTTAAAGTGGATCATGGGGTTAAGTTGGGCAATAGCCTTTTGTTCTTCCACTCAGACAGAGAGGCTGAAGAAGATGGGGGTTTTTGATGATTAGAGGCACCATGCAAAGAAAACCACTTTCCTTCCTGAGAAAGACACATATCTGTGTTGGTGTCAAGGGGAAACTTTCTTGCTATACAAAAAGGCTTGTGAAGAGCTAGAGCAGATTATAAACTCTCTATGACTAGTGAGATAAATGAATAGAACAGAATAGACCCAGAAGAAATCCATATCCTCTGCATGGGGGAGTTTTTACAGGGGGAGGGGGGAAACCCGCAGCCTCTGGACCCTCTAGGTCCTCAAGTGATTTCAGTCAAAGGGCCAGACTTGAAGGCCTAGAGGGCCACATGTGGCTTGGAGGTCACAGGTTCCCCACCTCTGTACCTTTTTTGTGGGTCCTGAACCCCTTGGGCAGTCAGGCTGGTGAAGGCTATGGCTTCTTCTCCAAATCAGGTTTTTAAATGCATAAAATAATGTGCACAGGATTAAAAAAGAAACTAATTATGCCAAATTAAAGACATATGTTTTTTCTTTCCAAGTTCTATGGAATTAGGGGTGGCTAGGTGGCGCAGTGAATGGCCCTGGAGTCAGGAGGACCTGAGTTCAATTCTGGCCTCATGCACTTGACACACTTACTAGCTGTGTGACCTTGGCCAAGTCACTTAACCCCAATTGCTCTGCCTTCCCCCCTCCAAAAAGCAAGTAAATAAACAAAACAAACAATGGAATGGACCCTGGGCTAGAGCTTCCCTTATAAGCCCCTCCCCTTAGTTCCTCATCAAACAAGCCGATTAGCAACTTGTCCTAGGGCTTTTTCTATCTGAAATCCATCCCTCCAGAATGGGAAGAATGAGAATAGACTCATACCAGCTCACATGTTTCTAGTCCTTTACTGGATTTAGCTGATTGGAGCCTGACAATGGCCCTGTGAGAGAGGTGCTATTTTACAAAGGAAGAAACTGAGGCTCTGAGAGTTTCACTGAAGGCTCAGAGAAGTTAATGGACTCACAGCCATAGAGCTAGTAAATGTCTATAGCATGATTTGTCTTGGGGGTGGGGGTGGGATGGGAGGAAAGGAAGGAGCTGGGTAGGCTTCAGTGGCCCATGTGTGATTACATGGATATTTGTTGGTCTTCAGTACATTGACTTTCTGAAACTATCAGTTACGGACCAGTTACTGATCTATATATTTAGAGGGATGTGAGTGTTCCACAGCAAGGAAGCCAGACGCAAAGACAAAAAGAAAATCATGCATGGTGATTGTGATATGGAATTAATAATTCTTACAGGGCAGTGCGACATCAGGCATATGGGGCCAGCCTTGAAGGCAGAAAGACCTGGATTTAAATCCTGTCTCTCTTTGTGTCTCCCTCTCCATCTCTCTGTCTCTGTCTCCACCTATCTCTCCCTCTCTAGCTGTCTGAGCATGGGCAGCCCACTTAACTTCCCAGTCCCCGCCCCCCTCCTCCACAGGTACCTATCTAAAACGTGTTACAGATAAGTTGCCGACCTGCATAGACCAGGTGGCCACATTGGCACTTCCCCATGCTGATGAAACAAGAGGTAAAGGCCTCCCACCTCCCACCTAAAAAGAAACCAGCTAATCTCCAGATTAGCAAGCCAGTTTGTCCATATGGGCCCTAACATCTAATATATTGATTATTCCCATTCATAAAGTTATCTCTCTGAGAAAGGATTTGGTTTAAATTCCTGCTCAGTTTTGAAAACCAGCTAGAAAACAGTTGCCTACAGCCACATTTCTTTATTATCACAACCTCAGGATTGGAAGTCCTCCGAGAAAGTATCGAAATTGTCCAAGTACCCCACTGTACCCCAAGGCAGCCCTTTCCACTTTTGGACAGCTCCAGTTGAGAGGAGGGTTTTCTCGACAACAAACCTTCATCTACTTTTCTTTTCTTGTTTGTTTTTTTGCCTTTTGGAGGGCAATTGGGATTAAGTAACTTGCCCAAGGTCACACGGCTAGGTTTTTGTTTGTGTGGGTTAAGTATCTGAGGCCGGATCCAAACTCAGGTCCTTCTGACTCCAGGGCCGACGCTCTACTCACTGCGCCACCTCGCCGCCCCTTTCATCTACTTTTCTGTGTTGTTTACCCAGGAGCTCCCGATTCTGCCCTTTGGGGGCCAACCAGAACAAAACTAAATCCTAGACCCACCACTACTACCCCACCCTGCTAGCAAAGAGAAAGTGTTAAATACTTATCAACTAAGCAAAAAACCAAACCAGAAACTCAGACTGGCATTGGCCATGGAGGGGCAGGGTCTGGGTCTGAAGGCAACTCTGCTGGAATTCCAACCAATTTGACCCTGGTCCAATTACTTTGTGTCCCCGGGCCTTGGTTTCCTCTGTCAGATGAAGAGGTTGGATTTAGGACTCTCCAAGGGCCTTTTCTAGCTCAAGACCTTGTGACCTGAACCAGTGTGGTGCAGTGGTAAGAGCTTGGACTTTTGCAGTCCAAAGACCCGAGTTCAAATCCTATTCCCTACTGTTTATTGTGTGGCCTTGGTCAAATCACTTTATCTCTAAGTTTTTTGATTCCTTTTGTAGAAAATGAAGCAATTGGTTGACTGCACCTCCAAGGGCTCTCCAAGCTCCAAATGTATGATTCTGTGACCTTGTGGTCATTTTTATAAGAGATTGGTTGGCATGCTGAAGTTTAAAAACAACCCAACCCTTCTCCTTCCATGTCCTTCCTGCCAGTCCCCCCAAAAAAGTCAGTTTCAAGAAAATTTTAAATTACACCTAGGTGTAACTTCTTTGCCACATACTAGAGCTGTGTTAACATTATCTTGAATTATAGCCAGCCTTATTAATGTCAAATGTTGCTGCCAGAGGGAATTTACTGTTAAGATTGCTGGCAGGAACACCAGCCAAATGCTAGCAGGAGGCAGGAGCCAGTCAGATATCCCACAAATAATAATAACTTTTTTTAAACCCTCAAGCCCAAATAAGTGTTTTTTTCCTTAAAAACTCTCATTCCACTTTTGCTGGCACCCACTTGGCCATATCTACTGCCTGCACTGGTGAACTGCCATTGATCACCGGGATTAGCCCCCTGGGTATTTTATGGCCAGTTTTGGCAATTCAGCTGGAAGCCAGTGCCTGTGCTCTCCTCCTCTTCCTCCTCCTCTTCCTTCTTTTCTCTCTCTCTCTCTCTCTCTCTCTCTCTCTCTCTCTCTCTCTCTCTCTCTCTCACACACACACACACACACACACACACACACACACACACACAGCCAAAACAGGGCCCTGCATTCCTTAGCTGTGATCCATGCAATGCTATGGCACCGGCAGCAACAAAGGTGGCCCCCCTTCGCCCTACATTCCCATGCTCTTGTGTATGGCCTGGCCAGCCCTGAGCTTATAAAGACTCCAAGCAGCCAGAAGAATTGGGGTTTGTTGGTGTTACTTTTCACAAACACATTAGTGATCAGGGGTTGGGGGTGGGGGGACAGCAGGGGTTCCTTGCCTCTAGGGGAATGAGGACAAAATTAGATGGAGTGTGGTTTCTGGATTTTTAAGACACATTTTGTACATTTGCCTGCCTGTCTATTGGTTGTATTTTTCTTTAAAGGCAGTGATGACTTCTCGGCTCTGCTGGGATCTTTATGGATGGGAAAGCCCCAGTGCCCTGACAATGATGAACTTGTTTTGGTTGTACTCCACTTGTTTACAAAAGTCACCCTTTGCTGGCATATCAAAGGCATTTTTCTCTCTTCCAAGGCAATGGCAGATTCACAACAAGCAATCTTTCCCTCCGTTTGGACTATCACTTTATGGGATTCCTCAGTAATACAAGCTGAAATTCTCTTTTGTTATCGCCTCTTTAAAAAATGCAGTTCCAGGAAATCCACCCTTTCTGACCTCTGCATTCCAGGTTAGCTGACAAGAGCCATCCATCAGGACGCCGCATGGAGAATTTCTTCTAGGGTGGAACTGAAGAGGGTTGATGGGTGAATGTGATATCATGCATATTCCAGGGGCTAATTTTGGATGAGTAAGCATGTTTCAACTTAAGTCGGTTAAGTAGTGACCTGGATTTACTTAGAGGTGCCTTTCAAGGGGAGACTCTGCAGTACCTGACCAGTGGTATGGGGGAAGGAGTACTAGAGTTGGAGTCAGAGGACCAGCGTTCAAATTCTATCTCTACTCTTTAGTGTCTCTGGGTCTAAGCATCCCCTTCTCTATAAAATAAAGCAATTGTACTAGATGACTTGTGAGATCTCTAAATCTTGAATCCCATTTATGAGCTTGGACTAGCGGCTTTGAGGTTGGGTCCTTCCTGCTCTAGATCAATGACATATTATGACCCTATGATCAACGACATAGTAGGAATACAGGCATTTTGGTTATTCATCAGGTATAGGGGGTGGACCAGAGCTATCTTTGGATCAATCCCATGTAGCTTGACATGCATTAGACAGCTTTGTGAGGAGAGAATTGTTTTTAACAAATACATTTGCCACCATCCCCTCTCCCATTTTTGCCACTTGGCTTTGATGTTTCTATTCCTGGCATTAGCTCCCTTTCCCATAGTGGTTGGTGGTTATAAAGTGCATTCATCTCCATTTTCTTACTGGATTCTCTTAACAGAAACGCAGTATAGTGAAGAATACTGGACTGTTCAGTCAGGGAACATGGGTTTGCATCCCAGTTCTGTCGTGATTAGCTGTGTGACCTTGGGCAAATCCCTTCCCTGTCTCTGGGTCCCAGGTTTCCCATCTGTAAAACTTCAGAGGTGGGGTTTGGTCTCTCCAAGTGTTCTGAGATCCTCTAACCTAACAACCTTGTGACGCAGTTTCCTTATCTGGAAAATGAGAATTACTAAGAGGTGAGAACATTTGCTCAAAGATTACAGCGAGTAATTGACAAATCAGGGAGAACCAAGTCATGACTTCCTGGTGCAGTGATGGTCATTCTTCACTTCTGCAGAATGGGTGCGGTACCCAACTAGTTTAGTAGGCCCCTACAGAAATCCAAGGCAAGCAAGGAGGTTCGAGAAAGGATTAGTACTTTTGATGGTGTGAAACTGTGGCACGTGGTATGATTGTCTAAGGAGAGACTAGCTTTTAACCCATTTTGTGGCCAGTGTCCATTTTATTTGAAGACAGAATCAAAGAGCACAGGCTATGGGAGTTGAATTGGGTTGACTTTTTACTTGAAGGTCATTCAAAGTAGAGCATGCCTTAGAGGAGAGAAAGCTAGAAGCCCTTGGTTCGGGTCCTGTCTGTGACACATACTGGCTCTGTGACCTTAGGGAAGTCACTTAACCTCTTACCATGTTAGGCAGCTTTCTCAAGACTATAAACTGCAGAGATGATGCCAACTTTCACAAGTAGAGAGATTCTTCATGTGAAAATTCCCTATAGCAATGAAATCCTACATTCAGTCCCTATCCCTTATTTCAGGCATGAGGAAATCAGACTCAGTACAGTAGAAGCAGGGCAAGTGGCCCAATAACTCTAAGACCCAGGTTCACATCCCAGTTCTGACACTCAGTAACTATGTTACAAGGCATTTAGTCCAACAAGCAGCTGTTAGAAAGCCCTCCCCTTCTTCAAGGCATTATGCCAGGCACTGGGGATACAAAAACAAAAAAGAAATAACCAGCCCTGACACAAAGGAGCAAAGGAATGGGTTTTTGTAAACCTTTAAAGCCCTATCCGAAGATGAACTCCCCCTCCCCACAGGGAACAGAAAGTACTTTTTTCTTTTTTTAAAATTTCAAGACCTTCCAATCTGACTTTCATTTCTGCACCTTCCCCATACTCAGCCAAAGCTTCCTAGCATTTCCTAAGCCAAAACCCCAGAGTCCATGGGTCCCAGGTCCCATGTTTGATGTTTTTGAGCCTTGCAATTAGAGTGAATGTACCTCCAAGGACCAATGAGCCCCTCAGGGAATTGTGGGGATCAGCTGCTATGTCTTATATCGGGGCATGGCCCTTGGTCTGTCAGCCCTGTGGTTCCTGGCAACTTCTTAACATGACAGCAGTTGGAAGATGCCCAATCATGGGTGGCCTTGATGGGGGAGAACCAAGTGTTCTTTTGGCCATATCTCCCCTTTAGAGAGTAAGCCGTCTTGAAGAAACATGAGCATTTGGAGAGATGTGATATACTTATTTGGTACCACAGAAAGAATGTGAAAGCATAACTGAATAAAATATAGCATGTGAGTGCTTCTTTTCCAGAAAAGAGAGATAGTAATTATATATATAATATGTCATCTCTCACACACATTATTTTAAAACCGAGATTGGTTGCCAGAGGCCCACAGTGCTGATTTTTTTTACATTGTCCTGTGTTCTCTTCCTTGCCTAGATGCTATGTTGATGGTGGCAGAGAGGCTTGAGGGGCCCTTTAACATCGAGTCAGTCATGGATCCCATTGATGTGAAGATTTCTGATGCGATCATGAACATGCAGGAAAATAGCGTGCAGGTGTCTCAGAAGGTAACGAGACCAGGATGGATACCTAGATGGTGGGGAGAAAGTTTGCATGTTTCTCAGGAGACTTTGTCCCCTCTCCTAACATAACTATAATCCATCTGATGCAGGTTTTCCAAGGTTGTGGACTCCCCAAGGCCCTGCCAGCAGGCCGAGCCTCTCGTTCTGTTCCTGAAAGTGGCTTCAGTGCCCGCTTTCGGCCATATAATCCAGAGGAACGACCCACCACAGCTGCTGGCACAAGCTTGGACAGACTGGTGAGTAGGACTTTACCAGCTGGGTATCCATGAGGTGAATGAAAATGGATACATAGTAAGTAGTAAGCTCAGCAGATTTTTTTGTCCTGCAAGTTTAAGAAGCAAGGAGATGTTTTCAGGAAATCGTGTGGGAGCATCAGGGTCAAGGAGACTGCTTCTCCTTACTGTTCCTATCTCATTTTAAAAGTCATATGGGAAACTTTGATGTGGCAGACTTTATAATGTCTTCAAACTCCCAGGGTCATGTGTCAGGAACTCTCAAACCTGGCCCTGGGGATGCAGGCTCAGATGATCTCCAAATGAGAAATATAGGCCAAGATATATCTCAATGGCCTTATCACTATAGACTTATTCTTTACCAGAAGACTGGTCCTACCACCAGGAGAGATGCCAAGTATTTGGACACAGTAAACAAGATGCGCAGGGCAGGAAAACCCCGACTCATCACCACTGAGACCCACGGAGACTTTGGCCCGCAGCAGGAAAACTTAATCTAATACCCCAAAAGGCTGAATAGAAATCTCTATGGCCTCCCTCTCACTAAAACGGTTGCCCAGCATTTGATTAACAACATCCAGTAAGGAAAAAGCTACTATCTCCCAAATCAGGCCATTCCTCCTTTGGATAGTTCTTGTTAAAATTTTCCTTACAGCTAACTTCTAACCTGCCCCTTTGCATCTTTTACCCTCTGGGGCCAAGCACAAGTCTGATCACACTTCTTTATGAAATCCCTTCAAATACTGGGACAGTTAGCACGTCCCTGTCTCTCTACCCCATCCAGTCTTTTCCAAGTCCTTCCATAAGTCCAGTGCTCCAACCACTACTGAACTTCCTTCCAGCTCTACATTTTATCCAATGAACTGGTCCAAGTGACCATAGCCACCCAACAGCAACAAAGCTAAATTGCTACCCTGAGGTCAGCTTAATTGTCCACCAGTAACAGTTCCTTCCTCTTTCCTTCCTTCCCTCCCTCCCTCCTTCCTTCTTTCCTTTCCCTAGCTGATGCTAGCAATCACAGTGTGTTTCACTTGGCCCCTACATCTCCAGGGTGCTATGAAAGCGCCAACGTGACAGTTATTTCCTCCTCATGCTAACTTTATGATATTCACCCAGCCTAAGGTTGGGTTGGATTTGATTTTCTCCAGGGGTGTGTTTTCCCATATGGTGTTAGGGGGAGGAAGGGGTGGTATTGTGATTCACACTAGGGCTTGTTTTTACCAGGTTACAGATGTCAAGGAGAAATTAAAGCAGGCCAAAAAGTTCTGGTCCTCCCTCCCAAGCACCATGTGTAATGATGAAAAGATGGCACCTGAGCATATCAGCGAGGACGACTGCTGGAATGGAAATGCAAAGAGCAGGTTGGGATGGGCACACACAACAGCCCAGCTTTTGTTTTGGGGGGCATTTGGGGGAGAGGTTTGGCCAGGTTACAGGTAGAAGAACTCCGAAGCCATCCCTAGAAATAGTCATAATAATGGTTCCCATGTCTACAGCACTTGTAAGTACACTTAACCGTGCTTTCCTCAGTTTCCTCATCTGTAAAATGTGTTGGAGAAGGAAATGGCCAACCACTCCAGTAACTCTGCCAAGAAAATCCCACAAGGGGGTCCTTGAGAGTCCAACGTGACTGAAAAAACCAGCAGAACAAAAGTACCTCCAGAGTGTTTTCCTCACATTAGGTACAGGCAGGTCTTATTTTCCTCATTTTCCAGATGGGGAAAATGTGGCTCAGATCAGTGAAGCCACTTGCCCATAGTTCCAGAGTTAGTTTAGTGCCTATTGATTGGTATCTGGATTTAAGAGAAAAGGCAGCAAGTTCAATTCCACATGTTTGTTAAGACACTACTGTGTTCAGATGCTAGAGGAAGACAGGCAGAGGAATATAATATGTCCCTGACCTCAAGGAGCTCACATTCTAATGGGGAAGGGGGAGGGGTAAGATTTGTAAGTTTTCTGTTGAGGTGGGTTGGAATGTACAGTGTGTAAAGGGGGCATACCTTAAAATAAGGCTACAAAAGGTAGGCTCTGTGATAATTGAAAGGGCACTGGGTGGGGCAGCTAGGTGGCACAGTGAATAGAGCACTGGCCCTGGAGTCAGGAGGACCTGAGTTCAAATCCAGCCTCAGACACTACACAAAAACTAGCTGTGTGACCTTGGGCAAGTCACTTAACCCCAATTGCCCTCCAAAAAGAACAAAAAAAAAAAGGGCACGGGGGTGGCTAGGTGGCGCAGTGAGTAAGAGCGCCAGCCTCGGAGTTGGGATGACCCGAGATCAAATCAGGCCTCAGAAAATGAGCACCCACACATAAATAATGACTAGCTGTGTAACCTTGAGCAAGTTACTTAACCCCAATTGCTTTAAAAAAAATTTTTTTTAAAAAGGGTACTAGGTGGGCTCAGAGTCAAGAGAGACCTGAATTTTAATCCTGGTTTCCATATTCACTAATTCTATAGCCCTGGGAAATTCTTTTAGCCTTTTAAGCCCCCTCTGCAAAACAGAGATAATGTTTGCACTAACTACTTAAAGAATATACATCAGAAACCTTAAAAGAGTCTATATAAAATGCTAATGTAGATAATCAGATTTCTGTGTTCTGATTATACATATATATAATACACACATATTTTTATGTATATACATATATATGTATATATATATAAAATGCTTTTTTCAGTTTTGATTTGGGGGGAGGGGGAAGATTTTTTTCCCTTTTTTTGGAGGGCAATTGGGGTTAAGTGACTTGCCCAAGGTCACACGACTAGGTTTTTGTTTGTGTGTGCATTAAGTGTCTGAGACCGGATCCAAACTCAGGTCCTTCTGATTCCGGGGCTGAAGCTCTACTCACTACACCACCTAGCTGCCCCGAGGGGGAAGATTTTTGAAAGAGAAGATGCCAGTACAAGTTGATAGTTATCAATAGGCTTAACGTGACTTGATCATATGGACATACTTTACTGTTTCTCGTTTTAGGTATCTCTTAGCAGTAACTGGAAATGGATTAGCCAATCAGGGAAATAATCCTGAGGTTGAAGTTGATATCACCAAGCCAGACATGGTGATCCGCCGCCAAATCATGTCTCTCCAGATAATGACCAGCAAAATGAAGAACGCATACAACGGGAACGATGTGGACTTCATTGATATTAGTAGGTTGCTTTGGTCATGGGTTACTGGTGGATCCCTTTCACGGTGAAGAGAAGCCCCAACAAACCTATGTGTTTTGTTCCTCCTAGGTGACGAGAGCAGTGGTGAAGGCAGTGGTAGCGGCTGTGAATATCAGCAGTGCCCTTCAGAGTTTGAGTTCAACGTGACTGACAGTGTGGGGAAAACAGTGGTTAATGGTAAAAATGCGGTTGAAAACTCAGCTGCCAGCACCATTTGCTGGTCGCATGCTGCCCAGGCCCTTTGCCTCTTGTTCTTGGCTATGCAAAGACAATGGAGATAATTCAACCACTTTGAACAACAGACTTTCACTACCCATGCTAAAAGGCACGCCAGTTTTCACTTTTTATGCCATCCTAGTGACTTGGCTTTTTAAATTAATGGACAACCGTGTACAGTTTTTACTTTTATGGCCATTGGTTTAATTAAAATGGCAACCTGGTTTTTTCATTCACTGTTTTGGGCGGGTGAAAGGAGGACTTAGACTCAGAGTCAGTCCTGCCCACCCAAGAAGCATTGTTCAATGTGGCTGACAAAGTGTATATACCAAGCTGTAGCTAGCTGTGCGTTTGTTTGAATCACTCTATCGGTTTTTTGTTTTGTTTGTGGGGTCGTTTGCTTCTTTTTTCTTCCCTTTCTTTCCATTTAAGATCTCACTGTGTTTCTTAAAAGAAAACCAGGGTCCCCTCTTGGCATGAGACAAGCCTGCCTTTTGGAAATCTGCATTCTCAGTACAGGGGCAGGTTTTACTTAGCATATTCAGAATGAAACAAAACAAAAAAACCACCCGGCCAGCAGAAAGATGTTTTACACAGCAACATTTCCATTTAGCCACATTATGGTAGTTGCTTTATCTGGAGAGAAGTGGAAGGTAATTTGTTTTCTATTATACAGTAGAGCCAAATGTGAAGGCATAATTGGCTAGGGAGCCATATGCCCGATTGTATAAAGCATTAATGCCAGGAACAGGTTATATAGACTTCATTTATAGCTGGTTATTGGAAGAGGCTGCTGAGTCCCAGTTTTGCATAAGCTAAGATCTGTGGGCCATTCCCTGAAATCTCTTGTAATTAAAGTGAAACTCACTTAAGTTTTCCCATTTGATCTCAATTCAATTCAACAAGCATTTACTAAGCACCTATTAGGTGCCAGATGCTGTGCCAGACACTGGGGATACCAGGCAAAAGTGAACCAGCCCCTGTCCTTAAGGAGTTTACAGTCAATTGGGGGTTTTGGGGGGAAGTCAGTGCATGGAGAAGTGAATAAAATAATTTTCAGATGAGGGTGCTAGCCGAGTAGAAGGATTGAGACAGTTCTCTTCACAGTTCTGGATAGTTCCTCCAAAAGCTTAAGGCATTCAGTATGTCCAGTGGGTCTAAAGCTCAGATTTTTTTTTACACCAACATGTGGCCTCACAGAACCCCTGGCCACTGTATCAATTGTGAGTGCTAGAGGACAGATGGCCTTGCCACAGGCTCATTCTCTCCCCATCCCCCTCCAGACCAGGGGCATGGCTTTTATATATGGCTAGTAGCATTAAGGGAAAAGCTCCCTAACCCTGTGCAGGATGGGGGAATAAGGTAAGGCTGTCTCTCTGATTTGGAGCCTATAACCTTGGCCTTGAAGCAGCATGGATCAGGGGCAGCAGCAGTCAGCATTCAGTGGCAAATGCTTGTATGAATTTCATTGAGATATCTTCATCCTCAGAGATTGTAAGGTGGCTTATTTAAGGGTTCCCCGCCCCCCTACACTGCCCTGGCCCTCTGATTAATAAGCCAGTGGAACGGTACAGCAGCCATGTTGCAGCCAACAAATCTGAAACCATTTTAGCATGACCTTAGTGCCCAGTTCTGGAGAATAAGTAGAGCCTAGAGACCACATGTCACAGATGATCTGAAGTCCTTAGGGCACCTTGGGAAAGGCTCTTCTTTCTCTTGGCCCCTCAAGAGAATAATCACAGCCTTGGCTCCAGAAGAATCCTTTCGTCTTATCCCTAAATCAAAGTGAAGGCCATGTGGCATCTCATAAGAATATGAAAGACATAACACATTACCTTCAAAGTAGTTAGCAAGTCTGCACAAAGACTACAAATGATTTGCAAGTCTCTTCCAGTTTTCGACACCCTTTAGGAACCTAACCAATGATACAGAATCTAGAACCTAGAAAGAGGTTTGTTGGTCATTGTGCATACCTTCGGTCATGTGAGAATAATTCTCTATTTTTATATTGAAGCATAATTACTTGATAGCTCAGGGTCAACATTTCATTCACCGTTTTACACTAAATGTCTGCAAAATGGGGAAAATGGAATATTTGGGGCTGTTGTAAACAGAGGCTTAATTTTATTAGATGTAGCCAGTTATTTATTAAAGCATGATGTTAATAAAATAGGCATATTCCAACTGGTGTGGCTTCTTTCTTTCATTAAAAAAAACTCCCCCATGTAACACTGAAAAGGGTACATATGCAAATGACGTACTTCAGATACTTCACGATTCCATCAGTATATCTCCTTCCTCCGATAAGGAATATTACAATCCTTCCAGTTTGGTAGTATTGGTCAGAGTCTAGGGTCTGCTGATATAGCCAACAAGACACCATGGATGCCTCCCCACTACTATGTAGCACTGAAGGGCTTTGGGGGAGTGGGCTGGGGCCAGTAGGGTTCATAAAGAACTAAGTTGCCAAGATTCGAAGACTTGTATAACTTTCCTTGACCATAAGGAATTTCCTTTTTCACCTAGCCTGTTTTTACTTTTAAATTAATCTGATTTATCAAATGGAGCTTAAGAGAGCCTGTCCCTATAGACCCGGTTTGATTGTTTTTTAGTTCCGACTGAACTCTGTCCAGCTGTTTGCTCTCAGGCCGCTTTTTGAGCATGCCAGTATTTCCAAATGCTCCATCCTTGATACTTTGTGTTGGCATTATTGGTTTTCCCCTCATTTGTTTGAATTCCTTTTCCCATACTCATTTATTATTTAAATTGTCCCTTGCTTTTCAACTTGAACCCTGCAATAAATCTGAGACAGGCTGGCTTTACAGATATTTCCCATTAGGGCTACACAGAGATCCCTTGGACTTCTCACCAGCTGGAAGGCTGGCAGCACCAGGGGAAACAAACACGAACTCATAAGATTTAATTCAACATACAGTTATTGATTACCTGCTATGCACTGAGCCATCACTGGGAATTCAAAGACAAATTCAAAATAGTCCCCTATGTTCTATAGGGACTCAGAGCTAGAAGGCACCTTCGAGATCGGCTAGTTCAATTCATTTTACAGAGGAAGACAATCAGACCCATTCTATACTCGTTTAGAATTCCAGAACCAAGACTCAAATATTAAGTTATCCAACTCCAAACATGGTATTCTTTATGCTACAAAATGCTGCCACCTCAAAGCAAGGGGGGAGTACAGAGAATCAAGCGGCAGAAAAAGCCCTGGAAACACCTACTATGCACCAGGAATCACACTACATGCTAGGGTCACAAAGAAAAGCAAAATAATTCCTATCTTATTGAACTTGAATTCTACTGGAGTAGCCTTTTTCCAAGGACCATCTACAGCATATGAGCTCTTGGTTTTATAAAGTTACTTACAAATTCTATGCATTCCAAAAAGTGTGTTCATGTGCGTGTGTGTATTAACCAAGGGGAAGAGCCAATGTCTAAGGTTACTGGTAAATCCATTTGAAACATAAATCTATCCCAATATTAATGGTTTGGGGTAGCCCTGAAAAGCTGCATTGACTTGGGAGTCCAACAACATGGGGACTTCTCTGAGCTAGAGGAACCATTAGAAGTCCCAGCCCTAATTGGACTAGATCTATAGGGTCATGGATTTGGATGGAACCTAAAGACCATTCCAACTCTCTCATTTTAAAGATGAGGAAACCGAGGCACAGAGAACTTAAATGACTTGCCTATGGTCCCACAGGTAGCAGGTGACAGGGGAGATTTGAACCCAGGTCCTCTGACTTCAAACCATCCTGTGCTCTTTCTATTGTACCATTCTGCCTTCTACTCTCAGAGATGGGGACATGAAATCAACGTTGTTTTTTTCAAGTTTTTGGATTTAAAATATAGTAAGGACCTAAATACTAAATCAATATTCCCAAATAGAATTTAACAGGATGTTAAATAAAAACAGCTCTATCATGACTAAGATATGTAAAATGGTGATCTGATGTCAGGAAAACAATCCATAATAGATTACAAGAGAAAATAACTTCATTGTATATCAAAAGATGGCACTCAGGCTAAACATTTTTAAAACGTAGGAATAGAAGCATCTTTCCATATTATGGAAAAGGTATGTATTTGAATCTATGAGATATACATATGTATTTCTCACTGAAAAAAATTTAAACTGAGATTTATACTTTTACCCCCGCCATTTATCCTACTTTAAGAAATCTTAGCAATAAATCATGAAAAAGAATGAAGAGCAATGAAAAAAGTATCCCTATTGGGGCGGCTAGGTGGCACAGTGAGTAGAGCACCAGCCCTGGAGTCAGAAGGACCTGAGTTCGGATCCGGCCTCAGACACTTAACACACACAAACAAAAAAAACCTAGCCGTGTGACCTTGGGCAAGTTACTTAACCCCAATTGCCCTCCAACAGGCAAAAAAAGAAAAAAAGTATCCCTATTAGCAAACTACTTAGTTGTATATCTAGAAAACCCCAAACAATCAGCAAAAAAAAGTAATGTAATTAATAAATGCTTTGATTAAAGTTAACAGGATAAAGTCAATTCATCTACATTTCTAGGTACTACCATAAAGGATCAAGACAAAATTATGGAGAAATACGCTTTATAACTATTTGGGCATCAAAATACTCAAGACATGAGAATTACCCAAAGATAATTTCAGAATGTTTTTGACAAACTAAAGAAGAACTGAATAAATGGAATGGTGTCCCCTATGCATAGTTTAGTTAAGCAAATACAATGAAAATGGTCAAACTTCCCAGACTTAACTTGCAGAATTAATGCAGTCCTCATCAAAACCAATGTGTTATTTCACAGAATTAGATAAAGTGAAAACAAAATGAATATGGAAAAATAATCAGGCAAGAATGTCAAGAGCTATGAAAAAGGAAATCAGTAGAGAGAGACTAGCACTACCAGATAGCAAAGTGTACTATAAAGCAATCATTATAAAAACTGTCCAGTACTGGGAAAAGAAAAGAGAAATAGATCAATGGACCAGAATAGAGAACCTAGAAATAGAACCCAATTCATATAAAAGATGATTGATACTCACACTGAAAAAACACTGGGGACTGGAAAAAAACAAAATCTGGAGAAAATGGATGGCAGAAAAAAGGGGTTGGATCCCTGTTACTCAATGCACTAAAATTAACCGGTTCATACATATATATGTGTGTGTATGTATATGTATATCTGTACATATATGTCTTGAAAGGAAGCAAATACAACTTTCCAAGGAAATACAACTACTGACCATGAGAAAAGATGCCCAAATTCCATAATAATATGAGAAATGCAAATCAAGACCACCTTAAGACCTACTCTGGTGACACAAAGGTCAAAATAAAATCATAGAATTCAATGCTGAAGGGGCTGTGGGGAAAACAGGTGTTGCA
This sequence comes from Gymnobelideus leadbeateri, assembly GCA_011680675.1. Lineage (NCBI taxonomy): Eukaryota > Metazoa > Chordata > Mammalia > Diprotodontia > Petauridae > Gymnobelideus > Gymnobelideus leadbeateri. Next base: position 50,236 of record WOXC01010527.1, read on the forward strand.
ATGTTAGTGATAGGACTGCAGGCTCATGTAAACACTTAGGAGAACAACAGTGCACAGTAAAATTCATTAAACTAGTTCTACCTTTTGACCCAGCAATGTCAACAAGCATTTATTAAGTATTTGCTATGTGTTAAGCAGTGAGGATACAAAGAAAGGCAAAAAACCAAAAACGGACCTTGCCGTCAAGGAGATCACATTCTGATGGGGGAGACAACATATAAATAAATGAGGACATGTTAATGGCTCAAGGGCTCCCAGCCCCTTGTTTTTATAGGTTTATTTGACCATTATTAAGTTATCACTTTAAAAAAAAAGACCAACCTTTGGTAGTAAAACTCTTGCTATTCAGCTATGGATTGCCCATAAAACAACTTCCATTTAAGACTACAGGCTGAAAGAATCACAGAATTTGAGTTAGAGGGGCCTCATTGGCCATACAGCCCAACCCATTCACAAGGACATTCCCAGTATAACTGTCCAGGCTCCACTCAGACACCTACAAGGAAGAGGAACCCAAGACCTCCTGAGGTGGCCCATTCCACTGTTGGATAAGCTCTAATTATTGGGAAGTTTTTCCCAGCAACCATCAAGCCTAAATATGCTTCTTAGCTACCTTTTCCCCTTTGTTCCTGATTCTGCTATTTGGGGTCAAGCCAGACAAATCTAATGCCCCTTCCGGGTGACAGTCCTACATAGCTATCAACATAGCTATCATCCTCTCTCACCCCTAGTTTTCTTTTCTCCAAACCCAACATGTCCATTTCCTTCAGCTATTCCTATATTATATGGCATGGACCCAAGCCCTTGACATTCCTCCTTTTTTCAGTGTCCTTTGTAAATGGTGGTACCCAGACCACAATATATCAGATGAGGTGTGACAAGGGCAAAGTACGTGGATACATAGGATAGTAGAGTGGTTCAGTAACATGCCCAAGATTGCACAGGTAACAAAGTTGGAATTCAAACCCAAGTCCTCTGACTCCAAATCTGTGACTCACTCCCTTGCACTAGTTCTACCTAGCTCTAAAATTTACATAGCAGGTAATTTACTTATTCATTGCCATACAAATCAAACTACCAAAGAATTACTTTACAGAGTTAGAAAAAATAGTAATAAAATTTATTTGGATAAACAAAAGGTCAAGAATGTCAAAGAAGTCAATGAAAAAATGTGAAGGAAGGCAGCCTAGAAGTTCTAGATTTCAAACTATATTACAAAGCAGTATTCATCAATCTGGTACTAAGAAATATAATGATGGATCAGTGGAATAGATTACACAAGACACAGTAGTCAATGACCATAGTAATCTAGTGCTTAATAAACCCAAAGATCCGAGCTGTTGGGGGAAGAACTTAGCATTTGACAAAAATTTCTGAGAAAACTGGAAAGTAGTTTGGCAGAAAGATAAAGTCAAAATGAACAAATGATTTAGACGTAAAAGGTGAGAACATAAGTAAATTAAGGGGCATGGAAAAATATACCTGTCATATCTATGGAGAAGGGAAAAGTTTATGACCAAACAAGAGATGGAAGATTACAGGAAGTAAAATAGATAATTTTGATTATGTGAAATTTAAAAACTTTTGCACAGACAAAACAAATGCAGCCAAAATTAGAAGGAAAACAGGAAGCGGGGGGGGGGCATTATAACAAGTTTCTCTGATAAAGGCCTCATTTCTCAAGCATATAGAGAACTGAGCTAAATTTATAAAAGAAGAGCCATTTCCTAGCTAATAAATGGTCAAAGGATATAAACAGGCAATTTTCTGAAGAAGAAATCAAAACTATCAAGTGACATGAAAAAAAAACTATTTAAATCACTACTGATTAGAGAAATGAAAATTAAAACAACTCTGAGATGACACCTCATACCTATCAGACTGGCTAACATAACAGAAAAGGAAAGTGACAAATGCTAGTGGGGATGTGGAAAAATTGGGACATTAATGCATTGTTGATAGAGTCGTGAACTAGTCCAACCATTCTGGAGAATAATTTTAAACTCTGCCCCAAAGTCTATAAAACTGTGCATACCCTTTGACCCAGTAATACTACTACTACATTTATATCCCTAAGAGATCAAAGAAAAGGGAAAAGGAGCATTTGTACAAAAATATTTATGGCAGTTCTTTTTGTGGTCACAAAGAATTGGAAATCAAAGGGATACCCACCAGTTGGGGAATGGCTAAACAAATTGGGGTATATGATTGTAATGGAATACTATTGTGTTATAAGAAATGATGAGCAGGATGATTTCAGAAAAACCTGGAAAGACTTATATGAACTGATACAAAGTGAAGTGAGCAAGGAGAACACTGTATACAGTAACAGCAACATTGTAATGACGACCAACTGTGAAAGACTTAGCTACTCTGATCAATACAATGATCCAAGACAATTCCAAAGGACTCATGATGAAAAATGCTTTTCACTTCTAGAAAGAGAACTGATGAATTCTGGGTGCAAATTGAAACACACTTTTTAAACTTCATTTTTATTGTTTTATATTGTATTCTCTTTTGCAACTTGGCTAATATGGAAATGTTTTGTATGACTTTACATGTATAATTGATATCAAATTTCTTGCCTTCTCAAGGACAGGGAAGGAGTGGGAAAGAGGAAATTTGGAACTCAAAAATTTTTTAAATAATTATTTTAAAAGTTTTTACATGTAATTGGGAAATAATTAATGAAATAAATAAAAATAATCTCTTAAAATGAATAAAGTTTACAAAGCACATTCCTTACACCAACCCTGTGAAGTAGGTAGTGCAAGGATTATTGTTCCCTTTTTACAGAGATGGAAACTGAGGCTCTAAGAGATTGCAACTTGCCCAAGATCACATAGCTAGTGTCAAAGCCAGGTTTTAAAGGCCATACTGCCTCACCTGTCCATGGGCCAGTGGTTGGAAAGGACCTATCTATTTCACTCTCTCCTCCCACTAATCCATCTTCTACACAACTGTCAAATGGAAATTACTAAATCACAGTTTTGACCTTGTCTCTCCCTAGCTTAAGAAATTTCAGTGGCTCCCCACTCCCTCTAGAAGAGAATACAAATTACTGTTTGTCAATGAAAGCCCTTCACAAACTATGTCATTTTACAGATAAGCCTCAGTTCAGAGAATTAAAGGGATTTAATGTTCAAGGCCACACAGGCTATAAATGGCAGAGTCAGAGTCCTTATCAAACTGCCTCCTTAGAACCTCACTTTCATCCAATATAAATCCTGGCTCTTGCTAAGTTTGAACTAGTCACCTCCTCTCTCTGAGCCTCAGTTTCCTCATCTGTAAGATGAAGGTGGTGGTCTCTAAGATAAAATCTGTCAAAAGTCTATGATCCTATAACCTATAGAAAAATAATGACTTAGGTCCAAGAAGCTCACTCAAATTAATCACCCGGGACACTAACCCAAAAGCTCTCACATCTCGAATGCTCTAAGTTTTCCATTTTCCATTCTTAGCCAAATTTTACAAAGGAAGAAACTAAAACCCAGAAAAGGGAAGTGACTTGCTCCAGTTTGCACCATAAATAAGTGGCAGAGCCAGAACTGAAAACTCCGTTCATGTCATTAGCACCATCAACAAACATCTATTAAGCACCTACTATGTGCAGGCATTGTGCTAAGCAACTAGGGATACACAGAGAAAGGCAAAAATATGGTCCCTGCTCTCCAAGAAATCATAGTATAATGAGGGAGACAACATACAACTCTGTACATACAAGACACATACTTACATAAATGGGAAATAATCTCAAGGGAAGGCATTAGCAATGGGGAAAGCAGGAAAAGGCCTCCAATAGAAGATGGGATTTGAAAGAAGTCTTGAAGAAAGACAAGAAAGTCATGAGGCAGAGGTGAGGAGAAAAAACATTCCAAGCATGGGGGGTGGCCAACACCAAGATATGGGAGCTGGACAATGGAGGGTCACATGGGAGAAATAGCAAGAAAGCCAGTGGGACTGAGTCATAGAGTCAGAGGGGAGTAAAGGGTAAGAAGACTGACCTCACCTGGCCTCAGGCTCTCTGCTCCATTCTACTATGGCTGCAAATAGCTCAGGACTTTCCCAGGGAAAAGAAACTTTGTTTTTTGCTTTTTAGAGGGCAATTGGGGTTAGGTGACTTGCTCACTGTCACACGGCTAATTTTGTGTGTGTGTGTGTGTGTGTGTGTGTGTGTGTGTGTGTGTGTGTGTGTGTGTGTTAAGTGTCTGAGGCCGGATCCAAACCTAGGTTCTCCTGACTCCAGGGCCAGTGCTCTATTCACTGCGCCACCTAGCTGCACCAAAAGAAACTTTTAAAGACTGGCAAGAGAGGGAGAGAGAAGTGGGCATTATCCTCACTGATGGGCTATCCAAGATGAGGTCCCTCATGGACTGGTGCTGATGAAAAGTTCTTATAAATGAAGCCAAGGAGAGGTCCCCACTTGCAAATGACACAGAGCCCCTTCCATGATAGCCTGAAAACCCAGATTTTGAAACAAATATGGCACATAGAGAGGACAAGGTAAGAAGTAATAGGAGAAGCAAGGTGATGACAATGCCTATTATTTCATTTGATTCTTGCAAGAGCCCCAAGAGTAGGGTAAGAAAGATATTATTCACATTGAACAGATGGGGAAACTGAGAAAAATGACTTGCCCAAAGTTACTTCTCTTCTCCAGGCCTCAGTTTCCTCATCTGTAAAATGAGGAGGTTGGGCCTGATGGCCTCCAAGGTTGCTTTCAGCTCTAGAGCTAGGGTCCTATGAGTCTCTGATGTTATGAAGGAGCTGGGTGGGATTTGAACTCAGGGCTCACACCTAGAACCAATACTCTGCAGGGCCCTGCAAACCAGGCAGTGGGTAATAGGAGCATATATCGACAATTGGAAGGAAGCCAATAGAAAACATAGAGTCTTGGGGTATTTAACCTGGGGCCCACAGACCCCAGACTTCAGGAGCTCCATTAACTTGGTTAGGAAAAAAAATACAACTTTCTTTCAGTATAATTGGTTTTCTTCATCATCTCATTTATTTTATGCATTTAAAAACATGAATGTCAGGGCGGCTAAGTGGCGCAGTGAGTAAAAGCATTGGCCCCAGAGTTGGGAGGACCCTGGATCTGTTCCGGCCTCAGAAAATTAGCACCCACACATAAATAATGACCGGCCCAGGGGTGGCTAGGTGGCGCAGTGAGTAGAGCTTCAGCCCCGGAGTCAGTAGGACCTGAGTTCGGATCCGGCCTCAGACACTTAACACACACACAAAAAAAAACCTAGCCATGTGACCTTGGGCAAGTTACTTAACCCCAACTGCCCTCCAAAAAAAAAAGCAAAAAAAAATACATGACTGGCCGTGTAACCTTGAACAAGTTACTTAACCCCAATTGTTTTTTTTAAAAAATAGAAAAATAAAAACATGATTGTGAGAAGGGGCCAACCCATAGGCTTCATCTAACAGTTGAAGGGGTCTATACCACATAAAAGGTTAAGAAGACCTGCCTACTGTAACCACCTCCATGGGGACATTGTCTATTCTAGGGGGACAGGTCAATTTAATGTGATGTTTAACGCAAAGGGCATGGAGGGAACTGAGGGGCCATTTGGGCTCAGCTACCTGATGACAATAGAATCATTCTATGAAGCCAAAGCTTGAGACACTCTAAAATCTTCTCTTTCTTCTGTGACCATGTGATTCCTTGACACTGTCCCTTAGAATCTGGGATAAGCCACTGGCAGGAAAACCAAGCCTTGGCTGGTACATGTCACCCATCTTGAAGGGTGGAGGCTAGTTGGGGAAACAGCACCAATTACATGCAAGGCACTGATTAGGCATTGGGGATACAAAGAGATGAGGTACAGGTCTCACCCTAAAGGGGCTTATGTCCTAGTTAAGGGGATTTAATTTAAAGGATAAGTGTAAATACAGTTTTCCCTTCCACAGGGGGAGGGTGTTGGGGTGTGGCATGGTGCATGCTCCCCCCACCCAATCTGGAAAATCCTTATATAATTTTCTGGCCCTCCAGATAAGGTCTGAATTTTTTATTTTCCTTTTACGCAGTATTTACAGTACCTTATTATAAAATTTAGGTTGATATTATATAATACCATACATATATTTTACACATTTCTGAGTTTCTAAACTTTTTCGGTGTCATCTGCTGTGGCCTCCGTATGTTCTCTATGGCTTATGCAAAACTCTCCCAAAATGAGGAAGCGATATCTTGTGGGACTACTATTCTGGGAGGTTGGGTAGGGGAATAATGGGGGGGAAATGATTGTAACTCAAAATCTGGCGGAAATGAATGATGTAAAACAGAAGTTAATAAAGCATTTGTTTAAAAAAAAACTCTCCCAAAATGTCCATTTAATTTCTTATGTCAACCCATGATATATGGAAACTGGTGATGGGGAAAGTCACAATGTAGAAGGGATAACTGTAGAAGGCATTACCTGGTTGTGTCAAATGACTGGGAAATCTGCGAGAAGCCATAGTTAAGAGATCACTACAAGCTGGGAAACTCAAGAAAGACATCACAGAAGTGATTTGCCCAGGGTCACCCTGTTGGACTCCAAGGCCTCTGCCTCTGTGATACCAGACTTCCCAGAGCCAAGCTATGCTGGCTTCTCTGGGACTCCAGCTTAGACAAAGAGCACAGGAATCAGGCAGACAAAGTTGGCCCTCAGGGCTGGGCTGCAGGGTTGGAAATGCCTTTACAACTTTCCCCAAGATTTTGTAAGCCTGTGGCTTATCAGTTTTTCCATTTGGGACACACTTAAGATTTGTACTAAAATAACTGAAGGCCCAAACTAAGGGGATCTAAAAATGAAAGGGACCTTAAAGGGCATCTATTCCAACTCCTTCCTGAGGAAGAAAGTGAAGCATAGAATATAGAAGGAACCTATCCAAGATCACAAAGGAAATTAGAAAAGAAAACCCTCAAGGGTTGTTCAGAGGATCCTAGGGTTAGAGCTTAAAGAGACTTTTCATATGCTATCTAATCCAACCCACCCATTTTCAAGATGAGGAAACTGAGACTTATGTGGACAAAGTGGTTTTCCCAAGGTCACATAGGTAATGGTAATGGCAACACTGGGATGTGACCCCAGGTCCTCAGATTCTAGATACAACATGGCTTCCCCTGTGCCAGTGCGGCATACTGGAAAGGGCAGTGGTCTTGGACCCAAGAGCTCAAAATGGGAATCCAAGCTTACTCTAGCTGTGTGACCTGGAACAAGTCACTTTCATTCTCTTGGCCTCTGTTTCCTTGTCTGGAGAATGGGGCTACTTAGACTACTTCCTTCATAAGGTTATTATGAGGAAAGCACTTTCTAAACCCTAATATGCTGGGACTTGAACTCAGCTCATCTGAATCCAAGCCATCAGAGCACATTCTCCAGTGGAGTCATATGATAATAGAACTAGATCTGGAGGGGACTTCAGAGTCTATATAGTCCTACCTCTTTATTTTACATATGGGGAAACTGAGGTGCGGGGAGGGGGACTTTCTTGCCCAAGGTCACACACAGAATCCTAGATCTCCCTAGAGGGGATCTCAGAGGTCTCTTAGCCCAAATCTCTCATTTTACAGATGAGGAAACTTAGACCCAGGGAGGGGAAGCAATATGTCTAAGATCATAGAGGTAGTAGTAGGTGGGAGAACCAGAATTTGAACTCCTGCCTCCAAATCCAGTCCTCATTTCAACTGGCCACTGGAACTGCAGTAACTGTAATACATAAGCTTCTTCAGCTTGAGAGTTGATGGGCTCAGGAAATAAACTCCCCTGACAACCTGAAGCTGTCTTCAGCACTGACCTCTAGTTGGGAAAAACTAATTAATTCCCATTAATTCAGTAAAGGGGAAAATGACAATAGTCCAGACCATACCATACCATGGTGGAGGCATCCACCAGATGGCTGGCTGGATGAGTCCTCTTGGCTTCACTTTCAAATCTGCTGTGGACACATGTTTGTGATTTTGAGATCCTAGCTCAGGGTGAATTTGATATCTGGAAATTAGGGCTAGGGAGCAATCTTTTTGGAAGTTCAGAGTTTGTAAACAGCTTTGTGAGGGTGTCATGAATCAAGTCTTCTGAGCCTTAGCTTTCCCCTCTGCAAAGATGAAGAGTCTAGGAGAAATTCCTTCTGGCTCTGAATCCACTGGCTCTATGCATGTTTCTTATAGACTTCTGAGGTCAAAGGGCATTTGATATAACCTAAGGGTTAAGGGTTAAGGCTTGAACCTGTGATTACATTGACATAGGGAACTCCCAAGTGAGGAAACTTCCTCTACCAATGCAGATTAGCACCTTCTTTGCCACTTAAGCGTTTTAGAATGTTGCTTAGAGCACTAAGAGGTTAAGTGACTTATCCAAGGTTACACAGCTATGTCAGAGGGAGGATCTGAATCTAGTTTCTCCTGGTTTCAAAGCCAGCTTCACCCTTGCCATTCTGCCTCTCAATATTGATTAGAAATGTCATCTTTTGTATCCATATGTACAAAAAAATTTCCAATAGCTATTTTATAGTGGCACAGAAGTGGAAACTAAAGACAGTACTCATTAACTAAGAAATGACTAAGGAAACGATGGCATATGAATGTGATGGGATACTATTGTGATGTAAGAAATGAAGGCGGATGGTTTCAGAAAAACCTAGAAATACCTATGTGAACTTATGCAGAGGGAAGTGAGCAGAACCAGGAGAACAATGGATAGAATAACAACAACACAGTAAAGACAAACAACTTTGAAAGACTTAGGATCCTTGATCAGTGCAATGACCAGCCACAATTCCAAAATATGGATAATGAGCTATGCTACACATCTCATGACAGAGAAGTGAGAGATTCAAAACATGGAATGAGACATACGTTTTTGGACGTGGACAATATGGAAAATTTGTTTTGCTTGACTGTGAATATTTGTTTCAAAGTTTGTTTTTGAAATGGGGGTGGGTGCAGGGAGAGAAACAAATGCTTGTGAATTAAAAACTAAAATAAAATAAATGTCATTCGGGGACTTTCTAAGAAGTCATACAATTTCATTCCACATTAAAACCAGTCACCAAGAAACATGTTAAACAAACATGCATGATTTTATCAGCATGGATACTCCCTGCGTTCTGAGTTAGTTGACAAGGTTTCACGAACTGCTGGGACCAGAAGAATGCATTACTCAGTAACCATCTTTCTGGTGACAGGTTTTCCAAGCTCCGCTAGGCTGGTTCTCAGACAACTGACATATGATCCATCACCAGGCCCTACTCGAAGCCTTTCCAGCTTGGGAGAACATGCCAAACTTTACCCTCCCCCTGGCACGGTCTCTGAGATCCAAGGAGCCCCTCTATGCCATAAGGAGACATTGGCATAAGAACTTTAAACATTTAAAATTAAAAAAATAAACTCCCCAAATGTAGCTTGTATCTAGATATTTATCTAGATACTATATCTAGATATTTATAGATATCTAGAAATATCTTATCTAGATATTTCATATCATCAGATGTATTCATGATACCAACCCACTTTGGCTTAAAGTCTTCAAATCTGAGAATTTATTTCCATAAGCAGTGGTTAAGTGCCCATTCTGTGCCAGGCATAGGAGCTACAAAGACAAAAGAACTAGCCCGTGGCCCCAAAGAGATGCCATTGCCTTTTCCCACGCCAACCCATTCTCAAATCAGATGCCTTTTCCTAAATTGTAAGTCTGTTCATATAAATTACACTTGCTCCTTATTACCTTCAGGATTAAATATGAAGACATTTTGTTTGGCCTTTAAAGATCCTCACAACCTGACCGTTTTTTAACTTTCCAGAATTCTTGCACTTTATTCCCCTTCATATATTCTATGACCTAGCCTAGCTACACTAACCTTTTCTTCAAACACAATACATCTCCCACCTCTATGCCTTTGTAATTGCAATTGTAATTGTAATTGTAATTGTAAATCCCTCCCCATAGAATGCTCTATCTCCTTCCCTTCCCTTCTTGGTTTTTATGACTTCTGTCCAGACTCAACTCAACTCCTTACCTACTTCAGACGTTTCCCTGTCCCCTGTTGTTTGTCCCTTCCCCTTTGAGATTATCTCCCATAGACCCTTTTATGCATCTCGTATTTTTCTAGCTATTTACTGCTGTCTCCCACATTAGACTGTAAGCTTCTGCAGGGCAGGGACTATCACTTGCCCTTCTTTGTATCCCCAGTGCTTAGCACAGTACCTGGCACATGGGAACAACTTAATCAATGCGTGGTGATTAACAAGTGACTGGCCTAGGATTAAGATACAACCAGAGAACTAGAATTTGGGGAAAGGCCTGGAGGCACTATCTTTTGCTTCCATCCCAAGTAGATTCCAGGACTATAAGGCTCTTCCCTTCTCCATTAGTGTCCTCCTCTGGAGCCTCACTGGGACAGGGAAGGAAGTCTGGGCTCTTGAAGACTGGACCAGCAAAGTATAAAGTGGAAAGGAATACAGAATGGTCTTAGGGGACTGCCTGTGTACCTGCCACCTGAGGAGAGCACAAGAGGTTAGCCAGCAGGAGATGACACTTTTTGGTCACAGCTGCTGACAAAGACTAAGGCACAGAGGTTTTAATTGCTGGGAGGGTGATGCAAAGAGGTGAATTTAGGTTTGCTATAGCAGGGTGGCTTTAGAATTAACAGGTTATATATATATATATATATATATATATATATATATATATATATATATATTATAGCTATTTAAAAGTATATATGTGTGTATATATACATAATAGAGATTCAAAGTTTCATATACAATCCTAATTTTCTCTCCTTTGTATTTGGAAACACATTTATGTTTGTTGGAATTTGTCAGGTTTCAGAATAACAGAAAAATAGTATAATTTTTTATGAAATAAGGTTTATTGGCAGGGAAAACTTCCTAAAAATGGTATTTCCTACCAAATGCTACAGAGGAAGGGGCTGTCTCTGGAAGGCATTGAGTGTCCACTCACTGGAGGCTTGCAAGCACGGGCTGGAAGGCCACCTGTCAGGCATGTTGGACAGGGAATCTGATTCAGATACACAGTTTGAAATAGACGGATGGCCACTAGGGTCCTTTGCAACTTAGAATCTGTGATGACACTTTTACTCATAGCTTCAGTGTATCTAATCAACTATCTGAATATCCAGTAGACAGGGCAGTGTCCTAGAGTACTGGAGTTAGGAAGGCCTGGGTTCAAATCTTGCATCAGGTCCTTACGTCTGGTGTGATCCTAGGAAAGTCATTTAATTTTCAGAGGCCTCAGTTTCTTCCTCTGTAAAAGAAACTCAAAGACCTTTCTCTATCAGGGTGGTAGAATATACCCTAGCTAAAGTAGATCCTTTGCTTGGGAGCAAAGAGCTTACACTCATATAGCTCTTTAAGGTTTACAAAGAGTTAAGAATCTACAGTTATGTGAATTTAACATATACAGGACCTGGGGCTTAGCAAAGGTATAACTGACAGGCCCAAGGTAAGCATCAGAATTTGAACCCAGAGTTTCTGACTCCAAGTCTGATACTGTTAAATCCTCTGTACTACAGGATGAAGTTTAAGCCGAAGGTGAAATTTCAGGCATCCACCAATCATTGGAGAGGTATTGATGGGGCAAAGGAATATCCCAAATTTCTCTGAAATCAAAATGGCTTACACTTTCCATTGCTCCAAGTGTTTTAAGGATTTGCGAAGCTCTTTCCTTCCAACAACCTAGGTGTGCTAGTCTTACAGAACACAGAAAGTCACAGGGTCTCCTACAATCTTCTTTCTCATTCTTTGTATATTAAAAGTGTTTGTGTTGGTTGCTGATTATGGAGTCCACAATAAAAAAGAAAAATTTGTAAATAAAGTAAAAGAATATGGGAGAGGAACATCTGCTTTAAACTGAACCCAGTTCACTTCTTTGTTTCTTTTTTTGCCAATTCCTACAGTGAATATAACTAATGAATGAAGGGGAGAGGAAGAAGAACTGGACTAATGAGTTAACTAGTCTCAGGAACTCCCATTGAGGAGGAACTCTCTCTCCCAATGCATGTTAGAATCTTGTCTGCAATAACAGACACCCTCAGAACACTGGAAGAACTTGAATCTAGATCTTTCCTCCAAGGCTAGCTCTCTGTCAACTAGCTCGCTGCCTCTTGAAGAGGACACAGCTTTTTAAAAAATAATAATAAAATTATAATTTCACAGTAACAACAACAAAGAATATTAGACTTAGAGTCAGGGGAACAGCGTTTGAATTTTTAGCACTTTGTGCCTTTGTGACCACGATTTATTTATATGCAAAATGAGATTAGATTAAATGATTGCTAAAGTCCCTTTATGTTCTAGCTCCTATGATATTATGAGACGTATCTTATTATTCCCATTTGACATATTGGGAAACTGAGGTTCTACCTTCCCACAGTCCTTAACAAGTATGAGAAATGAGATAAGACAAAAATAACACTTGTGAGTAAATCTGTCTGAGAAACACAGATCACCCCCTCCCTACCCCCCGGGTCATTTCATCTCTTCACAGAGAACTGGGGACAACAACACTACAACCTTGGCAGGAGTGGAGAAGAAAGGCTGCCATTTTCTTTCTCCTCCCAGCAGCACCTGAGGGAGATTAGGATGGGCCATGTATGGCTCAGTTCATTCATTCCCTCTGGCTACCAGGCAGCAGCAGCTGTCTGGAGCAATGAACAGCCCGGGCCCTGCCTGTGGTGGTGGACTGAGCCCTCCCAATGGAAGCTGGGAGGGCGTTTGGGGTCGAGGGCACAGGGTGTGGGTAGCAGCCAGACCGCGGGCCTGGTGGGGCTCGACTGATTATACAGGCTGGCTCCCCACTCTGGAGCTGCGCTGGCCTTGTGGAGAGAGGGAGGCTGGCTCAGCACTCTGCCTAATTGGAAGGCTGAATAAAGATGAGGGGCTCAGGAACCCACAGGCTCCTATTGAAAACAGGTGGCCTGGGATGGGGGCTGGTGCTGCCCTCTAAAAGAGAGCAAATCAGGAGCAGAGGGTGGGTCTCTAAGCTCCTGACTGAGGATTTGGCCTGGGGAGCCTGGGACACTGGAGTAGTGGGGTCTGGGATGGGAGAGAACAGATCAAAGTGGAACTCACTGAGTAGGGAGATGGCCATCTAGACTGGAAAGAGCTTCAGGCTTGGCTTAGGAGGGATGGAAATGGAAAGGAGTGACAGAAGTTTAGACTGAGGGCATAAGACTTTGCCACCAGCTCTTAGTGGGACAAGTTAGATTCAGAGTCCTGGAATGGCAGAGGTAGGGAAGGCCCTTGGATGCCTTAGGACATAAAAGTTGAGAAACGAAAGGCCCTTAGAAGAGAAAATGTCCAAACTAGTTATAGGGTACACAGAATGTCAGAGCCGAGAGAAGGCTTCCAACAGCAAAAGTCAGGTCTGGAAGGGACATTATTATAACAGACCAGTAGAACTTGGAGTGCAGAATGATAGCAATATAGATGAGAACATAAATCACAGAATGGCAGAACTAGAAAGGACCTCAACAAACTTGGAATGGCCTGTTATAGGTAGTCAATAATGGAGGGGCCACTAGATGGCATTTCAGTGGATAGAGTGCTGGGCCTGGATAGGGATGACCTGAATTCAAATGTGGCCTCAGACACTTACAAGCTGTGTGACCCTGGGCAAGTCACTTCATTCTGTTTGCCTCAGTTTCCTCATATGTAAAATAAACTAGAGAAGGAAATGGCAAACCCCTCTAGTATCTATGCTGAGAAAACCCCATATGGGAGTCAGACACAACTGAACAATAACAATAACAACAACAACAACTGGAGAGGGAAAACTTTGGATGGGCAGGTGAGTCACCAGAGGCAAAAAAGGAGAGCACCCCCAACTTTTCTTACCTGTATGTCACAATCAAAAGAGTAGTGGATCTGGGACCAAGAGACACGGGTTCCAATTCCAGTTCTATCACTTACTAGCTGTGAGATATTGGGGTAAGTCTCTTCACCTCTCTCAGCCTCAGTTTCCCCTTTTGGTTTACCAAAGTTTGAACTCAATTCTCCCACTTTAAACACAAGGAGGCCACAACCCTTCACATCCAGAGAGGGGAAAAAACCTTCCTTATCTATATTCTCCAACTGTCAGGTCACAGCCTAGCTGATGCAATGGGCTAGAAGTCAAGCCAGGCATCTCTCCTGTACTAAAGGCAGGAGATTCTGTGCTATCACAAGGCTGTTACTGGGGAGGTTGAGACATCTGGTTGTCTCCTCCGGAAATTCTCCCTCTTATCAATATCCTAGCTAATGTGGGCTATACAGAACTGACTAGAAGAACTCTAGGTATGATCTGACAATGGCAGAGGACAGAGGGAAGGATACTCATTTTGTTCTTCCTGGAAAACATGCCTCTCAATACAGACCAAGATAGCATGGATTCTTTTGGCTACCACATCCCAACTTATAGGCCAGTTCCTGGCACATAGTAAGCACTTAATAAATATTTACTTACTGACCAACTGACATCCCACTGCTATCTCACACTGAGGTTATGCATCACAAATATCTTTTGGTCTTTTGCAGATACTTTGCTTATCATGCCTCCCAAACAGTCAGGATGTTAATTGTTTGAACCCGAGAAATAAATTTATATTTATTCCTACTGAATTTCATCTTCTTAGATTGAGCCCAGTCTCTAGCCTGGAAAGATGAGACCCTGACACTGTCATACTATGTGCTTGTTATCCCTCTCCAAGTTGGAGGGTTAGAGTAGCAGTTGTGAAGAAACTGCATATTTGTTTTAGGAATTCTGGGAACTGTCTGCTTTATAATCCTGACTACCTCCCCCACACAGAGCTGGCAGGCTTCTGCTATCATTGACATCCATGTAAACCTGTACAGATTTTCTGCATATTTATATTAGCCTGATGAACTGAATTGATTATATTGACTCTACCATAATACCTAATGGAACCAATTCATTAAGGGCATGGCATCAAGAGAGAGGCAAATTCACATGTATAATTGATATCACAGTTCTTGACTTCACAATAGGTGGGGGGAGGGATGGAGGGGTTCAAAGATCTAGCTCTGTGATTGGGGGAAAACTGTGCCCTTTCAAAGATCCTGAGGCTCTAGAGCTTAAAGAGACCTTAAGAATTTAATTTAGAGGAGGCTAGGTGGCACAGTGAATAGAGCACCAGCCCTGAAATCAGGAGAGCCTGAGTTCAAATCTGGCCTCAGACACTTAACATAAAACTAGCCGTGTGACCTTAGGCAAGTCGCTTGACCCCAATTGCCTCTCCAAAAAAAAGCAAAAAAAAATTAATTCAACAAGCATTTATATGCCAGGCATTATGCTAAGTACTGGGGATACAATAACAGAGATGAAACTGTCTCTGCCTTCAAGAAGCTTACATTCTATAGTAAGAAGACAGCATTATTTAGACAAGGAAATACAAAGTAAATACAAACAAGTTTAGTGCAGAGGGGAAGCCCTAACTGGGGTGGGAGGGAAGGAAGAGCATGGGGAGCAACCAATGCAAAATAGTGGAGGCAGGAACTGAAATATTACCTACAGGAATAAAACAGCTCTTGCTCTTCATCTTCCTAGGCTGTCTTGACAATGTCAAGAATCTAGACCATACTCTAATTTTAAAGCATAAGGCAGAGGAGAAGCTAGGTGGCAGGACAGTGAATAGAACACCAGTCTTGGAGTCAGGAGAACCTGAATTCAAGTCAGGCCTCAAACACTTAATACTTGTGTGACCCTGGGCAAGTCACTTAACCCTAATTGCCTCCAAAAAATACAAAAAGCATAAGGCAGAACTGAGGGGGTAGGGAAGGAAATTATTTACTTAAGGTCATGCAGCTGGTAAGCAGCAGAGGCCCAGAAATTTGTAATTATTTGTCCACAGGCAGTAGGAGTAACATAAATAATATATGTAAAGTGCTTTGCAAACCTTAAAGTACTATATAAATTTACTAATATCCATTGATGGTGATGATAATGATCTGGGTTCAGAGCTCTCTTTTGACACACAGATTGTGTCACCCTGCCTAAGACACTTATACTCTCAGGGATCTGGACAGCTTTCTGAGGCTGTAAGTTGTAGATAAGGTGCCAATCTGCAGCTAAAGAGGGACCAGAGTTTTCTCATCCAGGAATTACCTGTAACAGTGAAATTACAGGTCAAGTCCCTATCTCTAGCTCCACAAAGGTAGTAATTACCAAAGCTACTGAGAGTATAGTTCAGACCCTCCCTGTGTCTCTGATGTTGTGAGAATGTGTAGGAAGGTAAAACTTTAGAGAAGCCCAAGGTAGGAAGGGAAGGAAAACTTGAGATAGGTACCCTGTCCTGATATTTCCATTGTTTTTGCAAGCAATGAAGGGAGATGAAAGGCTGAATTTCCAAAGCTAATTAAGTATCTTGATTTCAGCAAAAGAGAAACTCCTTTTGCTGGCCAGAAGCCAACCCGGTCGCCTTGGATGCAGAAAGGATTTTTCCAAGTGGAGTATTTTAAGGCATCATTTTCCATGTAACCCATCAGGTGGTACAGAAGTGTTTTAACGGAGGCCACATTTGTCCCATTATAAACAAGGTGCTGATAAGATGCAGGATTCAAAATATAACCACCTGTTCAGGATGGCAATCCAAGGGATATTTCTGTGTGTGTACATGTGCGTGTCTCTGTATGTGTGTCTCCATGTGTCCTCAACCCAAGGACTTTTCCAGCCAGTGTGGCCAACCTTCCTGTATGGTCACTGAAGACTAGGATATAGACATCCAATTCAATTCAACTTTTATGAAGAACCTACTATTCATCAGGTACTGCTTTAGGTGCTAGGAACACAAAGATGTAAAAATAACAACAATAATTCCTGCCCTCGAGGAGTTTATATTCTACTGGGGGGATGTAATAATACCTGCATATGGTATGAGTGGATACAGTACATATACAAAGTATATTCAAGAACTTAGGGGATCAGGAAAGGCCTTATGAAGGAGGTGGTACCTGAGTTATACTTTGGAGAAAGTGAGGAAGGACATGAAGAAGCATGTATGCAAAGGCACATGGAGAGTGCATGAAGGGGAATCACTTGAAATAAGCTTGGAAAGATAAAGATAGGAGACAAAATGTAGAGAGGGCTTTATATTTTTGGTTGAACAGGAATAACCTATGTCAGATTATTTGCCTTCTTTAGGAGAGGGAGGGAGAAAAATTTGGAACTCAAAATCTATCAAAAAATGAATGGTGAAAATTGTCTTTATGTGTAATTGGAAAAAATAAAATACTATTTAATTGTTTTAAAAAATATTTTAGGCTGAGGAGTTTTAATTTTATCCTAGAGGTAACAAGGAACCATTGAAGATTTTTAAGTATATGTGTATTCGGGGAAGACCTTCACAAAATACCTCCAACATATTTTCCAGACTGAATTCATATCACTCCTCCTCAGCATTCTACACTCTGGCCAAACTGGCTTACAAAGTAGTACTAGGAATAATAATAATAATAATAATAGCATTTATATAGTGCTTTAAGGTCTGTAAAGCACTTTGTTGTTGTTCAATCATTTTTCAGTTGTGTCCAACTCTTTATGACCCCTTTTAGGATTTTCTCGGCAAAGATATAGGAGTGGTTTGCCAAGTACTTCTCCAGCTCAGGAAACTGAAGCAAACAGGGTGAAGTAACTTGCCCAGGGTCACAAAGCTAGTAAGTATCTGAGTAAATATCTGAGTAAATATCTGAGGCAGAATTTGAACTCAGGTCCTCCTGCCTCCAGGCCTGGTGCTCTATCCTTTGCAGCACCACCTAGCTTCTCTCAAAGCATTTTACAAGTATTATTTTAATGTATACAACATTCTATCTCCCACTCTTCTTCAGGCCTGGAATTCTCTCCATCCTCCTCCTGGTATCCATAGTTTGCTTCAAGAATCAGTTCAGTTCCAACCTCCTAAATTACAATGCATTTATTTTGTATCGATTCCATATTTACCTATCTCTGAATATAAGATTAGAGAATCATAGATTTAGAGTTAGAAGGGACCTGGGAGATCATCAAGTCCAACCTCTACATTTTACAGATGAGACCCAGAGAAGGTCAATGACTTGCCCAGGGTCACACAGTTAGTGTATGAAATAAGAATGGAACCCAGATGTTCTTGTGCCTAAATACACTGTTTGATACACTGGACCACATCTTGTTTACCCCAAATAGAATCTTAGTTCCCTGAGTGCAGGGACTGTTCCCTTCTTGGCTTTGCATACCTAGTACAGTACCTGACAAGTAGGCACTTAAGTGAATTATCTACTATACAGATCTACTATACAAATCTGTGATTTCTAGGAATTTCTACAAATGAAAAGTACTAATTTCCAGCTGTGTAAGTATAATGACCACTCTTAGTTCTAGAGAAAAGATGGTGAAATGAATCACCTACCTTTCACTGGGGAAGTGGAAGACTAGGGGTTTGCGGTATCACATTCACTGTTGGGGACCCAGTTTTTGCTTAAGTGTCTTTCTTTATGAAAAGGGAAGGCTCACTATGGTAGGATATGGGGGAAAGGTATACTGGGAAAATTACTGTGATGAAAAAATGAAAGGTCTTGCTCTTCCGGTTCGCCACCATGGCGCAAGATCAGGGTGAAAAGGAAAACCCCATGCGGGAACTTCGAATCCGTAAGCTCTGCCTCAACATCTGTGTTGGGGAGAGTGGAGATAGACTGACCCGGGCAGCCAAAGTGTTGGAGCAGCTCACAGGCCAAACCCCGGTGTTCTTCAAAGCTCGCTATACTGTCCGCTCTTTTGGAATCAGGAGAAATGAGAAGATCGCCATTCACTGTACGGTCCGTGGGGCCAAAGCTGAAGAGATTTTGGAGAAGGGGCTGAAGGTGCGAGAATATGAGTTAAAGAAAAATAACTTCTCAGACACTGGCAACTTTGGCTTTGGGATCCAAGAGCATATCGATCTGGGGATTAAATATGACCCGAGCATCGGCATCTACGGCTTGGACTTCTATGTGGTGCTGGGCAGGCCTGGGTTCAGCATTGCAGACAAGAAACGTAGGACAGACTGCATTGGGGCCAAACACAGAATTGGCAAAGAGGAAGCCATGCGCTGGTTCCAGCAGAAGTACGATGGCATCATCCTTCCTGGCAAATAAAGTCGTATTTTCTATTAAAAGGTCAATAAAATGAAAAAAAAAAGAAAAGAAAAAGAAAAAATGAAAGGTCTTAATCAGAGAGACAAAAAATACTAGAATAGACACTGGATGGGTGAGGTGGGGAGGTCAATTTTGAATTGTAACTTAAAGATAGCATAACAGATTTACTCTGAAGAACTATGTGGTACCACAGAAAGAACACCAGAACGGGATTCAAAAGACCCAACTTCCTCTCCTGGCTATGTGACCTTAGATAAGTTGCTTCCTCTCTCTGGGGCTCAGTTTCCCCATCTATAAAATAAGGGGGACTAGGCCAGATGGCTCCCTTCTAGCTCTGATAATGTGCAGCAGAGGTGTCAAATATGCAGCCCCATGAAGCCCACAACACTCCCAAAAGCAGCACGAACCAGACTAAAATTTAACTAGAAAATATTTAACAAAATAAATAGAAACAAAACCTAATGTTAATTTGTGGGGTTTTTTAAGTCAATCTGTAGCCCACAGGGATCCTTAAGTAGGGTTTAGTGCCCTCCCCTTTTCTATTTGAGTTTGACACCACTGGTCTGTGGTTCCACATGTCAACCACACAAATGGTTGTCTAAAAAAAAATGAAAACCAAACAAAATTAAAAACAGAATTGAACAAGTTTCCTTACTGTCCCCCAATGGGAGGCAGGAGAATAAAAGTAACTCTAAGAAGGGGATAATTTTCTAATATCAGAGAAGCCAGGGTGAAGATGGTGGGGGTAATAATAATAGTTGATGTTTCTATGTCACTTTTAAGTTTGCAAAATACTTTGCACATGATCTCATTAGGGTTTCATGACAACTCTGTGAGGTAGGTGCTCAAGGTATCATTATCCCAATAACAGAAGAGGAAACTGAGGCTCAGAGAGGTGGATTGTGAGCTGAGAACAAAATTTTCCTAGACAAAAGTAATTTAGGAAGAAGTTTATTAAGTCATCCAGCAGAGGGGAGGGCTGCAATCGTGGGGCTTGCTCCCTCTGAACTTCTGAAAAATGCGCATTTATAAAGGATTCAAACAAAGGAGCAAAGAAACAATAGCTGATTGGTTAATACATAATAAGTTTTCCAAATAAGGCACGGCAATTACATTTTATATAGAGTAATCAAAAGCATCCTTCCTAGGATAAGAGAAATTCAATGGAACTTCCAGACATCATTCTTTGAATACCCTGAAGTTTTCTGGGGTCAGTACAACTCAGGGTCCTGAGTAAAGCAATAAACTAGTATGATCTCTAAGTGAGATATGTATGTCTAGTTTCTTATCATGCAAGGCTAGATTCAAACAATAAAAGAATTATCTTTCCTACAACTCAGTCTTCCATAAGTTTACCCACAAATTCGTAATGAATCATTTTGCCTCTAGGAGGAATACAGCAAAAGTAGGGCTAGGTCTAGAATCTGAGGACCTTGGCGTGAATTCTGATTCTAATACTTTATCTGTGAGACCTTGTGAAAGTCACATCTCTCTGGGCCTCTGTTTTTTTTTCCCTCAATAAAAATGAGAAGGGTCCCTTCCAGTCCTAGTCAAAACCTAGGATCCTATGACACAGGATATTATGATTCTATAATACAATTAATAAGTATCAGAGGTGGAGTATGGTATTAGAGGACGAGAGTTCAAATCCCACCTTTGTTACTTAGTAGCTGTTTGACCTTGGATAAGTCACTTCCCCTTTCTGGTTCTTAGTTTCCTTATCTATAAATTATGGAGGTTAGATTAGATAGCACCTGGGGGCCCTTCCAGCCTATGTCTATTGTCCTATGTTCCTATGATCAGGAAAAAAATTCTTAGCATTTTTTTTTTTTTATTATGGACCCTGCAGTCAGGTAAAACCTATGGACCCCTTAGAATCAAGTTTTGAAATGCAAAGATTTTATCGGTTCAGCACTCTACCACCCTGCCTCTCTACAAGATACATGAATAACAAATGAATTTCTTTTTAACAAACAAAATATTCATAGACTTCTAGAAAGTCAGTGTTAGAAATGAGTGTGTGTGTGTGTGTGTGTGTGTGTGTGTGTGTGTGTGTGTAAACTATCCATGGAATCACTGCCTTGCAGCATTATAAGGAATCGTGCACATCATCTAATCCATCTCCTTAACCCTCTGCAGAAATCCTTTCTACGACATCTTGCTGTTCATTCTACCTCCTTTTGAACACTGTCAGGGATAAAGAGCTCACTACCTCATGAGGTAGCCTATTTCATTGTGGAATAAAAATTTTTTCTTAATATTGGATTAAAATCTACATTTTACCACCTCCCCTTGGCTTCCATTTTCTTTTGTCATCTGCTGCAACAAAGAATAAATTCACTTCCTTCCTCTCATGAAAGATTTTCAATTACTTGAATATAGCTACCAATATCTACCCTTAGGGCCTTTATTCCCCAGCCTCATAATTCAAGCTGGAGTGAATATCTCACCATTTTGCTTACAAAATTATGCTGGAGGGATTGGTCAAAGTCTTGCCTAAATCAAGGTACATCCATTATGACTATCCCATTTCTATGATCTACCGAACAACTTGCCCTCAAAAATGGAAAATGAAGCTGGTTTATGACACCGGTCCTTTTATATCTCTGGTTACATCAGTTTCCTCAATCTATGTTTCAGAATACCCTCAACACAGGATTTACAATCTCTCCATTGCCTGTAGGATCTCTTCTAGTTTTAGGAGAATCTGACTGACATTGGCTCTTGGTGAACCTGTCTTGGCTCCCTGTGATTACCACATTCTTTTCCCAGTGTTTGCACACCACCTGTTTAATAATCTCTTTGAGGATTTTGCCGGAGGTTGAGGTCAAGCACACAAGCCTGGAGCTTCTGGAATCCACCCGTCTCTATTGATGTTTAGCTCTGCCACCAGCATATTCCACCCCTCACATGCTTTGCCAGCTTTGGCCCTGGCTGCTGCTTTGATCTTTTAGTGAAGCTCTGTACGTGACTCCAAATAAATAAACAAATACCCGTTAACTATAGGCAACAAATTATTCAACCTCTTTCATCTCAATGATAGTCTGGACCCAAGCCAGGTATGTTAGAAGGAATGGGCCATCTCCTCTTCTTAAGGCCTGGGCAGTGAACTGGCTTGGCAGCTCCCTAAAGGCCAGGTGCATTTTAGATGGGGGGGGGGGGTGAAGAGACTGGCGTCTGTTTCTGTTTCTTCTCCTTCTCCCTCCTCCTACTCACCCCCCTATACCCTTTCCACCAATCTTTCTTTAACAAGAAATGCTGCTTTATTATTTTCTATTTCATATAATCTTTAGGAAAAAGATTCTTAATCTTTTTTTGTATCATGGACCCAGCAGTCAGGTGAAGCCTATGGACCCCTTAGAATCAAATTTTTAAATGTGAAACAAAAAATACATAAGATTACAAAGGAAACTAGTTATATTGAAATACAGTTTATACACACATACATGTATATGTGTACACAGGCATGTATATAAATAAAAGAAAAACAAGGTCACAGACTTCAGGTTAAGAACTCCTTCTAGGATAAGGTTGAGGAAGTGGTTGAGCAATAGAAGTCCTTAGTTAATATGCCTTAATGAATAGATGAAAATGCTTTTGAATCAGCATATCCATTTTTGTATGTAAATGTCTACTTTTGACATTGTTGTGGTTTTGGAGTCCAAAAACATGGGTTCTAGTCTTAGCTCTGCCACTGAGTTGTTAAGTGATGCTGAATAAAGTCACTTTCTTGCTTTAAGCCTCAGTTTCCTTATTTGTAAAACGAGGGACTTTGACTAGTTGGTTTCCAGCTGTAGCAACTATTCTGTGATTCACAACTATATAGGGAACCAGCTGTGAGGGCCAAGGATGCCTGAAGTAAAGAAATCAAATGTGTGTGAGATGTAATTGTAATTGGTGACCAGAGGTGCAAAGAGAGGTGGGGGAGGGGGGCAAGGAAGGGAAAGGTGATGGGGATAGTGGAAAACCAGTCAGGAAGAGTCTACCCCTTTCCAAACATCTTTATACCATGGGCTTGGGGTCAAAATGCATACCTAGAGCAACATAGAAAGGGAACATAGAGCCTACCCCGGTTTTCTTCAAGATGGCTCAAATATCCCCTCCAATCAATCTAAACCCTCCGTCTGCTGGTGCCTTCATCTCTAATGTTACTGTAAATTAGATTAAACACTGTAGCAAAAAGACTGTCTAGCAACTGCACAATGACATTCTGACCCAGAAGTAGATACCAAAAATTATGCATCCAGGGAGAGAAACAGGAGAAATGAGCCCAGAGGCAACTCTTATCCTGCTCCAAATTGCTACAGTGACTCCAGGGATAAAAATTTGACCCACAAAGCAGAAATATACTGATAGCCAATTTGACATGACTTCCAGCCCAGGTGTGTGAGCCCATACCAACAACTAGCTCAGGTATAGGAGCAGAGAGCTCAGTCAGTGATGAGAGGACAAGGTCTATTGGACCACTCAGTAGGCTAGGTCAGGCTGGTACAGGGAAACCTAAACATCTTATTACCCGCAGAGCTAGGAAATAACACTAGAGTTTGCTCATGTGATATGTACCTTGCATATATCTTCCTGTTTATTACTGAATATGGGAATTATTACATTCTTAGTTTGCTGTTACACTCATTTGACCATGTTTTGTTGCATGCTGATAGTATAGCAATGTCTATTGATTGTTTCTATATGTGCAAATACTTATAGTTAAGCTGTATTTTATTCCCTTTACATAACTTTGAATCTACTGTGTACAAATCTTGTATGTACCTAATTATATACATTTGTCTCCTGCATTAGTATAAACTCCTTGAGATCAGGGGTTGTTTACCCTTTGTCTTTGGATCCCCAGAACTTAGCACAGTTCCTGGTGCACAGTAAGTGCTTAATAAATATTTGTTGACTGACTGACCATTTGATTGAACAGGGATCCTATGGAAAACTGGAAGGGGGAAGGCATGGGATAAAACTATAAGGGACACAAAGAGAAGGCAGCTTTTCCCTATGGTGCCTGTCACTGGAAAGTTGCTTCTTGCATAATAGCTCCTTGAGTTTTTCCACCATGGCCATGCCATCCCTCTCCCCAGGGCCTGTCCTCCTCCCAGAACTCCTATGTGAACAAGGGCTGGGATTTTCTGGGAAAGACCTTCTCCCCTCTTGGCCTCCTCTGGACCACTCCCCTCTTCCCAAATGAATTTGCCCCAGACGGAAATCCAGGAGAGTTACATCTCTGGCATTTGGCATAGTGTATTACATACACATATAAGACTCATCCTGAGATTTGGGGAGCACTAGATGATGCTGCTACCTCTTCCCTACCCCCAACCCTGCACATCACTCCATTTATTAACTCCTGGGTTTATCCAATAGGCAATGTCAGCTTTCTAAATACCTAGATTTTGGGTGGTATCTCAGTGTGGGATGTAGGTTGGAAGATAGAACATGTGAGTTCTAATCTTGGTTCTGTCCCTACCTTGTCATGTAACTTTGGGTGAGTTCCCTTTAAGAAGCTAGAAATTAAGGTAGCTCTAAGCCTCAGATACCTCTTCCCTTCCACCCCCACCCCACCTATGTACATAGTCCAAAAACACTGAAAGGTTAGATTGCTCTGATCAGTCAAACTGGGGCTTGAAACTGGCTGGTGATGGTTGAAGATGTGCTGAGACCCAACAAAGATGGAACTTTCTCAGTGGGACTATTCTTCTAACACTATGGATGTAGATAATACCACACAAAGCCCTCCCAGGGTCCTCCCTCTCAGAGGAGGGTTATGTGTATATTTCATAACAAGGCTGTTATGCAAATAGGCTCATGTGTTAAACCAGAAATTATGGGAAAATCTTGTCAAGTATTTAGAGTGAGAGGGTCTGGGCTCCATTCCTAGTGCTGCTATTTACTAGCTATGTGACCTCAGGAAGTTTCCTTCCCATTTTTTGGCTTCAATTGCCTCCACTATAAAATGAGGGGAATGGACCAGGTGATCTCTGAGGTCCATTCTAGGTCAAAATACTCTGCTTATATGATGCATCATTTCCTGCCTCTAAGTTTTTGCATAGGGGGTGCAGCATGTCTAGAATGCTTTCTTTCTTCTCTTACTACAAGAGGCCTTGCCTCATCTTCCCATTGTTAGTATTCTTGCCTACTTCAAAACTACTTTGTACTTACATTATATGTATTTAGCATCTGACCTATCTGTGTACATAGAATCCTAGGTCTAGAATTGGGAAGGAACTCAAAGACCATCTAGTCCAATGTATGGCAGAGGAGGAAACTGAAGTCTGGGTAGCAGTGGATAGAGCGCTGGTCCTGGAGTCAGGAAGACTCCTCTTCCTGAGTTCAAATCCAGTCTCAGACACTTCCTAGCTATGTGACCCTAGACAAGTCACTTAACTCTGCCTCAGTTTCCTCATCTGTAAAATGAGCTGAAGAAGGAAATGACAGACTACTCCAGGATCTCTGCCCACAAAGAGTCAGACATGACTGAATAACAACAACAAACTGAAGCCCAAGACAGTAAGTGGCTTGCTCAAGGTCACATATGTAGGAACTTGGAACCAGAGCTGGAAAGGACCTCAGAGGCCATCTAGTCACAGATCAAAGGATCCTAGATTTAGAGCTGGGAGCTTTACCAAATACCATTGGACTGAAACGTGTACTCATTTTACAGATGAAGAAACTGAGCCCAGAGAGGACTGATTTGCAGAATGTGAATGGCAGGGCTAGCATCTGAACCAGACTGCTGGGATTCAGGCTCCAACACTCTTCCCACTGAAATCCACTTCCTCTGGGATGCTTGCAGGCCATTTGGATTATCTCCACAGTTTTCTCATTGCCCTAGCTGTGAGGGATTATTCAACCCTCATCTAGTCATCCAGAAAGGGGGGGAAGAGGGGGGAAACCCACTCATTTCAAAGGAATGCCTGCAGTCCCCAGGGTGGGGCCCTTTGGTGTCAAGTCCTGTAGGCCGAACAATGAACCTGAAGCCTGAGTGACTTGACTGTCTCCCTCAGGAGTCTTAGGCTTTAAGAAGACAAAAACCGTAGGAGAGCTCACATTGACATGAATGCAGAGAATATGAATGGGGCAGTCGCTCTGAACCCATCACTCATTAATCAATCATTACTCCCACAGGGGTTTTTGCAGCACGGCATCCTGGGAAGTGCACTCAACTTGGATTGAGAGGACCTGAGCTCTGGCACTGAGGAGCTGTGTGACCTCTCTGGGCCTCAGCTTCCTCCTCTGCCAACTGAAAGGGGGGCTGGCTTGGATGATCTCTGGGGTCCCGCACAACTCCAATATTCAATGGTTCCATTGTATCTATTGTTATAGTCAAAATAAATAAATAAATCACAGCCTGCTACAAAAGCCCATTTTTTAAGAGACTGATATCAAGCCAGTATAGTACAGAGGACAGAGAGCAATTCTCCTAGGGAGAACTCAAATTAGTTTTGAACCTCACCTCAGGACCAGCAACCATGTGACCCTGGACAAGTCATTTAATTTCAATGAAAAATGAGGAATTTGGACTCAGTCACCTCCAAGGTCCCTTCTAGCTCTAAATCTATGATCCAAATGGCATGGTTGGAATTAGCTGATCTCAAAGGCCCTCTCTAGTTCAAAACTGATAGCTTTGGGTTTGACTCTTCTGTTCCTCTGCTTATGGCATATGTCCATGAAGCATGCATGGAACACCATGACCTAGGGGAAGACTCATAATTTCAGGAGACCCAGGACTCTGCTGACCCAGAATCCCCGCCAAGATAAGGAACCGGGGGAGGACTGTTTTCCACTGGTATCCTCATGACGTCAGGAGAAATCAAGGAATCCAGCACATTGGCTGGGTTCCCTGTGGTGAGACTCTTGGGAACCAGACAAGAGTCAAAGGGGTCAGGCAGGCATAGATGGGTTGTGAACTGCATCACTAGAAGGAAATCCTGAATTGATGAGATCACAGATCGATTGGTATATTTGGATTGAATATGGCCTTGTTCTTTCTACTTCTTTACCATTTCAAGTAATAAGCAGGCTCCCTAAGGACTTTAAGAAACAGGAGAACATGGTAAGAACAGCCAAATTCCTGGGGCACTTGGGTGGCCTAGCTGCTCCTCTCTCTGTATACTTAGGGTAATGATCCTGCCTGCCAAGGGGCTGTTGTTCTTCAGTCATATTCAGTCCTGTCTGACTCTTTGTGACCCCATTTAGGTTTTTCTTGGCAAAGATCCTGAAATGGTTTGCCATTTCCTTCTCCAGATAATTTTACAGATGAGGAAACTGAAGCAAACAGGGTGAAGTGACTTGCCCAGGGTCACACATCTGAAGCCAGATTTGTACTCAGGGAGATAAATCTTCCCAACTCCAGGCCCAGAGTGCTATCCACTGAACCACTCAGCTGCCCCTGCTGGGGGACAGATACCCATCAAAGGCAGAGCTGGCACATAAATTTGTAGAACAAGAGCTGAGGGTATATCATAGTATTTCCAGTTGGTGAGGGGCATTATCTAGTGTAATGAAGGAACTGAGGCTCCAGAACAGCATCAGAGATGGGATTTAAACCCTCGGACGCCAGAGCTAGTGACCTTAAACAATGCATCATGCAAGCCCTTCATCTTACCTAAGAGGAATTGAGGCCCAGAAAGAATTAACCTGGGACAGTTAGGTGGCACAGCACTGGCCCTGGAGTCAGGAGGAGCTGAGTTCAAATCCGGCCTCAGACACTTAACACAAAAACTAGCCATGTGACTTTAGGCAAGTCACTTAACCCCAATTGCCCTACCTTCCCCCCCTCCAAAAAAGAAAAAAAAAGAATTAACTTGCTTAAGGTCATACAAATTAAGTCCAAGTAGAGTTTTGAAAACAGGATCTCCTGACTTTAGGTTCAGCATGCCTTCTATTCTGCTGTCTGCAGAAGTCCTTGAGGGGCCTTGGGGACCACCTATTCTAACCTTCTCAGGAATCCGAGGCCCCAAGAGAGGAGGAGGAACTTGATCAAGGTCACCCTGTTTCCATTCCCCTTCTGTTGTCCTCCTGTTTCCCACAGAACTCTCTGATTGGCATCCTGGCCCTTCATTGTTGCTGCCCCCACCCCCACCCTGCCTTTTCTCTGAGACTTTCTCACAAGTGTACCTGGCTGAGCCATCAATGTCATAATATCAGAAGAAAAGATTGTAAGCTCCCTCCCTTTGGGATTTGCTTGTATATACTTAAAGCCCTTTCCTTCTTAGCCCA
Organism: Gymnobelideus leadbeateri; assembly: GCA_011680675.1. NCBI lineage: Eukaryota > Metazoa > Chordata > Mammalia > Diprotodontia > Petauridae > Gymnobelideus > Gymnobelideus leadbeateri. The sequence continues at coordinate 78,578 of WOXC01010527.1, forward strand.
TCCAAATGTGTTTGTCCTGTCTCCCAAGCCCTCGGGGCCCTGCTCTCAGAGGCTCTGATAAGTTAATCCAGGAATACAACCTGTCAGAGTTTATGGGATGGGGCCACTAAAGTCCTCAGAGGCCAATTTATCTCCCTGAATGCTTATACTGACAAAAGAGGGAAAGGAACTTTAATGAAATGATCATGAAGTTCCCAAAATTAGAAAATTAATTAATTAATAAACCCCAAACACCAAGGATTCACGAATGTGTGAAAATTAGGGAGAAAAAACTTAGAATAAAAACTGAATTAATAAACAAAAGACTGTTTTTGAAAATCCAATAAAGTTGATAAACCATTCACTAATTTTTTAATAGAGAGAGGACAAGCCAAATAGCAAAATAAAAAAATGAGAAGGGAGAAATCACAAAATGGCGAGGAAATTATCAGTAACTATTATTCATAGTTAAATACCAGCAAAATGAAAAATTTTAATGAAAAGGGTGAATTGAAAAAAAAACCCAAACTGACAAAACAGTTCATAGATAGCCTAACCAATCCAATTTTAAAAAGAAATTGAATGGTCTGGAAATGAACTGCCATGGGTTGGAGAAGGGGAGGAAAAAGCTACCAGGTCTAGACAGAATAACAACTGAATCATTTCAAACATTTAAAGGAATAATGACTCTACTATAAAGGTTGTTTTCAAGTCACTCTACTCAGCTATTTCTTTTAGAAATATGGAGTGTACCAAGTCTGAGTGCAGTTCTAAGTTTTAAACTAAAAACCACACTAAGACTTTTGGGACAACCTATATATGGTCCAATGACCAAATTAGAGAAAGATAAAGCAGATAAAGAGAACTATAGCTCAATAACAGTAAATTAATATTGACACAAAATTACGAAGTAAAATGCTGGCACATAGAGTACATTATGGCATACTGGATAGAGGCTTGGTCTTCGAGTCAGGAAGACCTGCGCTCAAGTCCCACCTCCGATACTTTACTGAATGGGTGACTGGGCAAGTGTCTTAACCTCTTCGTGCTCTCTATGCAACTCTTTAAGACTACTTCGGTAGAGGGAGATTCCTCCACAGGGAATTCTCTGTACTAACCCTATTCCTAAACAGAGTACAATGAATATATCCAAAAAATGTTTATTATGACCAAGTTGAAAGCCAGATTGGTTTAGTAGTTAGAAGGCTGACCTTCAAGTCAAGAAAACCTGGGTTGAAGTTCTGCCTCTTACACATACTATGTGATCAGGACAAAATTATTTAACCTCTCAAAGCCTAGTTGTCAACCGGACTACATGTAGCAAATGAGTCACCAAATCTACGCTGATGAAGGGAGTTTCCATACACTACACTTCACTAATGAAATCCTAGGTTCAGGGAATCTATGAGGTGAAGGTAAGGAGGGAGAGCACTCCAGGTAGTCTGGGCATGGAGGAGGTAGGAGATGGTATGTTGTATTTGGGGAATAGCAAGTAGATCAAATTGGCTAAAAAGTAGAGTGGGTGAAGGGAAATAATGCATGGTAAGTCTGGAAATGTTGGCTGGGGTCAGATTGTGATGGTCTTCAAATGCCAAACAGCGGAATTTGTATTTGGTCCTAGAGGGAATAGGGAGCTTACTGAGTGGAGGAGTGACCCAGGCAGACCTGTGCTTTAGGAATATAATTTGGCAGGTAGGTGGAGAATAGATCAGAGACCAAAGACTCTGGATGTTGGGGACACCAATTAGAAGGCTACAAAAGAAACAGAGAAGAATCAGTCAGAGGTGGGAAGAGGACAGGAAAAATCTATGGGAAGGGCAGAAATAGGGGTAGAGCAGTCTGCCAAAGGTCCAAGGCCCTGTGGCCTGGAACAGGCCCCTCCCAGAAGAGAGACATTCAACTGCCAAAAACCTGGGCAGAATTTTTCTGGGACTGGAACTCTGCCTGAGAAAACACAGGGAGGGCCCTTGATTGACATGTGGGTCTTTACATTTCTTAACATGTCCTGACCAGAGCTTGGTTTCTTTCCTCATACACTTCCTCTTCTTTCTGCCTTTAGTCTGTCAGTGGTACCACCTGGTCTCCTAGGGTCATAGCCTCATGGTTCTCTTGCAGTCTCCCTCCCCCTCACGTTTGCTAGCCAATCAACTACTAAGGTTCATCTTCTCCTCTCTCAATAGGCAACACCTTAATTCAATCCCTCACATACCCTTTACAAACAATTTATTGGAATCGTCTCTTACCAGGTTTCCCCCTATCCACTCACTCTCTCACTCCCCTGGGGCACTTTCTTTCCCCCCCAACAGATTCTTCATACAACTGTCAGAATTATACAACTGAAAGATCTGGCCATGTCACTCCTCTGCTCAAAAATCTTCACTGGCTCCCCACTGCCAACCAAGTAAAGGTCAAACTCATAATACCCAAAGCCTAACCCCACCTCCCCCAGACCTGGCCTAACTTTACCCCTCAAGTGGATCTCATATTACTTTCCCCCATGCAGTCTATCTTCCACACTCCCAAACATTCTAAGGTTTCCATCATTTGCCCCCATGCTTTTACTTCATCTTTCCTCTATGTCTGAAATGGCCTTTCTCTTCCTCTTGGAATTTCTGCCCAGCCATTCTTGCCTAAGTCAAACGCTACCTCTTCCAAAAAGTCTTCTAAAGATGAAGATGGACAGGGGGAAACAATGAGAACTAGGAAAACAACACTCATAGCAACAACAATGGAAAGAGATGAGAAAATATATCTCCTTCCCTTCTTTGCAGGTGGGGGACTATGGGTGTGGAACACTACATATGTTGTCAGATTCAGTTAATGAGTTGGTTGATTTTTTTTTCCTCTTTGTTTTTTATTGTTTGTCAAAAGGGTGGCTCCCTGAGTAGGGGAGTTGGGAGATACAGAAGAACTTTGGCTTACAGGTAACCTGGTTTACATATGCTTTGCTGGATGAGAGAAAATTTTTCACAAAATTTGTCTTGCAGGACAAACAAAAATTCGCAGAACAGAACATCATGTTTGGATGATGCTCAACTAGGGCAATGTTTTTTTTTTTTGCTTTCATCTATCACACAAAGAAATCTCAGGCCAGTATACCACCTAATTGGCGTCATTCAGACTTGACCCTTCATGAAGGCAGCATTGTTCACTCTTAACAGTAACATTACAAGTGTGTTTACGTGTTTGTGTACGTATGGTAGTCCTTTATGTAAAAGTGTACAGTAGTGACTGTGATACACAATAATATTTGTAACAATGGAAGAACACAGCCAGAAGCTGATGATAGACAAACTGATAGATTTGTATGAGAAGCAACAGCAAGAGGTTGTGGAGGGTATCTCATCTGAGTAGGAGGTTGAGAGGTCAGAGGAATCCCTCACGTCAATTGAGATTTTTTTTCGTTTTTGGAGGGCAGTTGGGGTTAAGTGACTTGTCCAAGGTCACAGGCTAGTTTTTGTGTTAAGTGTCTGAGGTCAGATTTGAACTCAGGTCCTCCTGACTCCAGGACTGGTGCTCTATTCACTGCACCACCTAGCTGCCCCAACGTCAAGTGAGATTAGGGGAGGTTTATCAGATGTGAGGAAAAGTGCAAAATTTTGTTGAAAAACATTACCCAAATAAGGCTGTAGCAATGAGGCAGGAATATTTTTAATGATAATGCAATGTCACATTTCCGTGACGTTCTGAAAAAACATTAAAGTGTCATTAGATAGATTCCTAGTCAGAAGTGAATGTAAAGAAAAAAAAATCTGAGGTGGCTAGGTGGTGCAGTGAGTAGAGCGTCGGCCCTGGAGTCAGAAGGACCTGAGTTCGGATCCAGCCTCAGACACTTAATGCACACACAAACAAAAACCTAGCCGTGTGACCTTGGGCAAGTTACTTAACCCCAATTACCCTCCAAAAGGCAAAAAAAAAAAAAAAATCAGTGAGTCAAAACACGAAAGTGGCTCTAAAAATAAGTGAAGGCAGTAGTGTTAATCTTACTTTTAGTGAAAGTAGCATAAGAGAGAATACTCCCAATGTTGAAATCCCTGATGTTCTCATGGAAGGATATTCTTCCAAGCAATAACCCTTCCTCTTCCTCCTCCTCCTCCTCCTCCTCCCTCTCGCCTCCCTCACACCAGCCAGACTCTTCTCAAAGGTAAAGTGCAGGTTAATTTGCTTTATTTTCAGTTGATATTGTGTACTAATCATTGCTATTGTATTTCAGGTGTATTAGGGACAAAAAACCTTATTGAAAATTATAAATAGGGGGGGCTTGGTGGCCCCAGTGTTGGGATGACCTGGGATTGGTTCTGGCCTCAGAAAATGAGCACCCACACATAAATAATGACTGGCCATGTAACCTTGAGCAAGTTTACTTAACCCCAATTGCTTTTAAAAAAAGAGAAAATTATAAATAATTATTCTATATGAATATTTTTAGGGAAGTGGTACTGATCACCCGACTTTACATTATTTCCTATGGTAAAATTTGCTTTGCAATACGAACAGATGAACAAAATCTCAGAACGAATTAAATTTGTAAACCGAGGTTCGACTGTATTTGGATGGCAAAAATAAAATATATCAATTATAATTTCAAATACATTAATTACATACTTTTAAAAGTCTTCCCTGATGCCCTCTTGGCCTCGCATAACAGTTCTCTATCTCTCTAATCTACTAATATGGGGTGTTGTAGTTAGCTTTGTACAGGTTATTCCCAACTAGACTATAAGATCAGGCATGAAGTCAGGAACTGTGCTGTATCTAGACTTTGTGTTGCCCCCAGGACCGAGCACAGGGCTCAGCACATAGAAGGCACTGGGTCTGCCCAGAACAGTTCTTTCAAGGCTCTGGGTTTGGCAGAACTCAATGGAATCATGCTTTTCAGACAAAAGCTAATCTTAATAATAATGGCTTATATTTATATAGTGTCTGCTAAATGCCAGGAGCTGTGCTAAGGGCTTTACAATGACTATTTCATTTGGGCCTCACAATAGCCCAAGGAGGTAGGTTCTATTATCATCCTAATTTTACAGATGAGGAAACTGAGGCAAAACACAATTACAAGACTTGCCCCAGCTACTAAGCTTGCCCCTAGCTACTAAGTGTCTGAGGTCACATTTGAGCTCAGATCTTCCTGACTCCAGGCCCCTGTGCTCTAACCACTGAAGTACCTAACTGCCTGTTGTGTGCCCAACCCTGTGCTAAGCCAGAGCATAACATAAGAGGAGAAAGCAATAATGTGGACACGATCAAGCAGCTGCTGTTGCTTCCTCCCTCCCTCCCTTCTCTGCCTACATCTGCTCTGATGGGGGAATGGAAAGTTAAAGGAAAATGCTAAAAGCACTGAATGATTGGGAAAGACTTTTTTCCTATGGAACATGGGTCCAGAGCAGGCCCCTGTCTAAGAAAAAAGAAGTCAACACAATTTCTCCCAAATTTCAATTCAAGAACCATTTCTTAATTATCTACCATGTCCCACCCTCATCAATCGCATGGCCACTGTGGCCTTGCCCAAGCAATTACTGGCTCCAGTGGTAAGGCAGCTGCCCTCCTGGAGGCCTCCATAGTCACAGTGGGCCAAGGGCTTCCCAATCTCTGGCCCTAGCCCCTACCCTTTCCAATCCACCTTCTACCGGAGCAAGCAGTAATTGTAATGGACTGGCCTGATCGTGCCGGCCTCTCCTCAAAAGCCATTAGTGCCTTCCAGGAGCCTGGAGTTTAAAATGCAAACTCCTCAGCCTACCATTTAGGGCCCTCCACAGCTTGGCTTCAGACTACTTTTCCAAGCTGTTTCACCTCAGTCCCCTTCACTTAACTCTCATTTAGATGCAGATGCCTCCCAGGTCTATATATTACTCAGCCTCTGCATCACCTAACACTGGCCATCTCAGAGACATCTCAAACTCAGCAGGGTCAAAATGGAAACCATCCTCTTTCCCCATCATCCTTCTGAGTCTCCCAGATTATGAAACCACAGCAATATCACAGACTCCTCATTTTCCCTCACTCCATGCGTCCAATCAGTTTTCAAATCTTACCATTTCTTCATTTATAACCTCTCTCACAGTTGACCCTTTCTCTCCCCTCACACACCTACTTCCTATGGTGGTTCAGGCCTTCTGGTCAGGACTGTTGCAGCTTCTCTACTGAAGTAAAAGTCATTTTCCTTAAGCCCACATCTGACCCAATCACCCACCTATCAATCAACCCCAGCTGGCTTTCACTTCTGCTTAGCTTTTAAAACCCTACACTACACGACCTGGCCCCAACCTATCTTCCCAACCTCATTACACACTGCTCCCCCCCCACACTCTATAATCCAGCCATACTGGCCTCTGTACCTCACTCATGACACTCCATCTCCCAGCTATAGGACATGCCTGGAATGTACCCCAACTTAGCTCTGCCTTGTAGAGACAGTTTTTCTTTAAGATGAAGCCTTTCCTGGTCTCCCCCTCCAATTGTGAGTGCCCTTCCTTTCAAATTAACTCGTATTTAACTACTTGGTGTGTACATACACTTTACATACAACTTTATATTTATGTGTATACAACTTTATATCTATGCTGTATATATTTGCATATGTTTGTATGTATTTATATATATATAGTATATAATCATGTATATATAATATATTATATATATAAATATATATAATATATTATATATATAAATATATAAAAGATATATATTCATATATCTTTTACCTCCCCAAGTAGAATGCAAGTTCATTGGAATAGGGTTTGCTTCCTTCTTTTTACTTATCTCCCCACTGTCTGCTATATAGTAGTAGTGGTAGTAGTGGTAGTGGTAGTGGTAGTAGTAACCACAACAGTTAGCATTTATACAGGCATACCTCAGAGATGTCGTGGGTTTGGTTCCAGACCACTGGAATAAAGCAAGTCACACAATTGTTTTGGTTTCCCAGTGCATGTAAAAGTACTATAAATGTACTATAGTCTATTAAGTGTGCGATGGTATTATGTCTAAAAACAATGTACATACTTTAATTAAAAAATACTTTATTGCTAAAAATGCTATCACCTGAGCCTTCAGAAAGTTGTCATCTTTTTTTTGCTGGTGGAAGGTCTTGCCTTGATGTTGATGGCTGCTAACAGCTCAGGGTAGCAGTTGCTGAAGGTTGGGGTGGCTGTGGCAATTTCTTAAAATGCAATAACAATGCAGTTTGCTGCATCTACAGAACAGACACTTCCTGTCACTTGAATGCTTAGAGGCCATTGGAGGGTTATTAATTGGTCTCATTTCAATATTGTTTGTATCTCAGGGAATAGGGAGGCCAGAGGAGGAGAGACAAGGGAGAACAGCCAGTGGGCAGAGCAGTCAGAACATTTATCGATGAAGTTACATCATCTTATATGGGTGCCCTTTGTGGCTCCCCAAAACAATGACAATGGTAATATCAAGGATCACTGATCATAGATCACCAAGACAGATATAATATGGATGAAAAGGTTTGAAACATTGCAAGAATTATCAAAATGGGACAGAGATAGGACGTGAGCACGTGCTGTTGGAAAAAATGGCGTGATAGACTTGCTGAATGCAGAGTTGCCACAAACCTTCAATTTGTAAAAAAAATGAAATACCTTCAAAGAGCAATAAAGCAAAGTGCAATCAAACAAGCTATTCCTGTACGGTACCTACTATGTGCTTAGAGCTGTGCTAAGCACTTTACAAATATCATCTCACTTGATCTTCACAACATTCCTAGGAGGAAGGTGCTATTATTATCCCCATTTTACAGACAGAGTCTAAGTGACTTGCTTGGAGTCACATAGCTAGTAAGTGTCTGAAGCAGAATTTAAACTCAGACCTTCCTGACTCCAGGTTCATTGCTCTAATCCACTGCAGCACCACCTAGTAGTGGCACTTGATATTTGTTCAATGATTCACACCTACCTGTAGTCTCCTCCATTAGAATGGAAACTCCTGGAGGGCAGGGACTCTTTCTTCTCTCTTTGTATCTCTATTGCCTAGCAGTGTCTGACACATAGCAGATGTTTATTAAATGTTTGTTGATTGATGGATTCATGGGCTTCTATCTATTCCTTTGGATCTTCCTGCCCACTACTGCCACTCTGAATTTGTGCTACTTTTGGTCATTCTCATCGCCACTTTGAGATTCAGGGCAGGTGGTAACTCCTCCACGAAAGCTTGCCTGACCTCTCAGCTGAAAGTAATCTATCCTTCAAGCCTTTTGTCTGGATTTCTCCTTTGCCCCATTTCACATCTTGTGTTGGACTAGTCTATGTATTGTCTCCTCCTTGACAGTAAGGACTGTGTCATTTTTTATCTTGGCATCCACGATGTCCAGGAGCCCTACTCATAGTAGGGACCTAAATGAAAGCACCATACCTTCATGGGTATAGTACAAAAAAGATATGCTCACTGTCCCCAAGGAATATAAAGTCTAGTAAAGCAGAGATGTCAAACACAGGGCCTGCACCCCTCTACAAGAACTAATTTAAAATGTTATTGGGAAATATTTAACCAAATAAATAAAAAATACAATAAAATATAAATAATATTACATTTTAAAACTAAGGCAAGATGTAGTCTGCAAGGATCCTTATATTTTGTTGGCCAAGATGTAGGCACACGTAGCTTTAACACAAGGTGGGGAAGAGAGGGGAGGGAGGAGAGAGAGGTGAGGAGAGGAAGAGAGAGAGAGAAAGTATTATGCAAGGGGGAGCTTGGAGGTGTTTTACTTGTGTTTTTTTTCTTAAGAGGAGGTCCCCAGCTATGGTAAATGGAGTCCTGCCTGTATACTTAGGAAACTCCTCTTCTCTCATCCATACAGTGAGAGGGGTTGCAGACTAGATAGATGCCTTCTAAGTTTCTGTCCAGCTCTTACACCTGTAATCCTCTGCTCCAAATCTGCCCCTTCTGAGAGCTGCTGGGTCTCTTTCCAGGGGCAGGAGTTGGGATCTCCCTGGGGAGCTCTGGGCTGCTGAAGCTCTCCCACCAGCTTCTAAGCTCCTGTCGAGGCCATTTCTAAAGTGTAAAAGGGCATCACAGGTGTTTCTCCTAGATCTGCTTGTTAAATACATACCAGGGCACACCTAGTCCTTGACCATGCTGCCAGTAAGTGATAGAAATGGGATTCAGATCTGGATCTGCTAACCACCAATCCACTGAGCTTTATAACCTAGACACACTCCTACAAGGTAAATTCATGGCAGAATTCTTCACTTAGCACCACCATGTAACACTGGACAGGGGTGGGGGCAGCAGTGAAGCTCCCCAGCCTTGTCCCAGGAAGGGTCCCTTTCTTCTGCACAGCTTCTACTGCACGCACAGGCCATGAAGGGCCAGCCGGCAACATAAGGGCAGCGATCACAAGTGCTTATGAGAAATTATATTAAATCTAACGACTGCATTCTTTAATGATATTTAAGAAAACCACAAGAGGAGGGGAAGCTAGAAAAATTCTCCAACATGGTACAGTGGGTTCCATACTGAGATTAAGAATGACCTATGTTTAAATCTCACCTCAGATGCTTACTAGCTGTGTGACCATGGGTAAGTCACTTAACACCCGGAGCCCAATCTCCTCACCTGTAAAATGGAGAGAGAATAACTGTAGTGGGTGCCTAGATTACGGGAGGCTCAACCAAGAGAGTGCAGACCAAGCACTTAGCAGACTGTAAATGCCCATTATTAAGTCAACCCGACCAACATTTATTCCGTGCTTACCATGTTCCAGGTACTGTGCTAAGTTCTTTGGATACAAATACAAAAAGAAAGACAGGTTCCCTCCTCAAGGAGCTTACATTCTAAGGGGGGGAAGATAGTGCACAAAAGAGAGCTGGAAAGGGAGAGGGGAGAGTTCAATTCAATTAAATAAACATTTATTAAGCACCTACTATGTACCAGGCATTGTGCTAAGCATGGGGGATACCAAAGGAGGCAAAAGAAAATCCCTGCCCTCAAGGAGTTTGCAATCTGTGTCTGTGTGAGACAACATGCAAACAAATATAAGCAAGGAAGCTATATACAGGATAGATAGGAAATAATTAACAGAGGGAAGACACTGGAATTAAGAGGAGTTGCGGAAGGATTCCAGGAACAGGTAAGATTTAAAGGGAGCCAGGGAGATGAGTAGTTGGAGTGGAGGAGAGAGAGCATTCCAGACATGGGGGACCACCAGATAAAATGCCACCAGCCAAGAGATGGCATACCTTGTTTATGGGACAACCAGGAGGCTAGTGTTATTAGATGGAAGAGTACATGTTAGGTAGTGAAGTATAAGACGACTGGACAAGTAGGAGGGAGGCTAGGTTATAATGAGCTTTGAATGCCAAACAGAATTTTGTATTTACTCCTGAAGTCAATGGGAAGCCACTGGAGTTCACTGATTAGTGGTGGGGTGATGACACAATCAGTTGGAGAAGTGGAGCATGGCAGTCTGGGTCAGAGGTTTTGGAGGAACTCACCAATAGAAGGGGAATGCAGGGGCAGTGGGACAAAGCAACTAAAGAATGGTCATGAAATCCTTGGAATGAAGGATGGCTGTTTTGGGCCCTTACTTGGGCTGTTCTGGATTTTCCTTGTCTCATCCTTGAAACCCCTTATATAGGAGCATCATAAGACTCTCAAACTATAAGGGAACTTAAGAGATCATCTAGTCCAGGAGTGGGGAACCTGTGACCTCAGAGCCACATGTGACCCTCCAGGTCCTCAAGTGTGGCCCTTTGACACAATAAAAATTTCAGCCAAAGGGTCACACTTGAGGACCTAGAAGGTCACATGTGGCCTTGAGGCCATAGGTTCCCCTCCCCTGAACTAGTCCAGCCTCATTTTTCAGAGTAAGAAATTGTGTGTAAGAAATTCAGTGATTTGCCCAAGGTCATAGCAAGTTAATGACAGAAGGAGGACTAGAACCCAGTTTCTGCTCATTTCCTAAGAGGTTTCTGGAATCAAGATCTACTCAGGTTCCTGTTTAGCTTTGCTGTTTCACAGTCACTTCCCTTAGAAGACAAAATCCCATGGTGCTCTAGGCTTATTCCACATTACTACTGCCTTCCAACACTTTATGTTTTAGCCAAACCAGCCTTCTCATCTTTCCTAGTATGCACTGCCTGCCATTTCATCCCCTGTCTCTGTGCCTGGAATGCACTGCATCCTTACTTTTGCTTCTTAGAATGCTTGATTTCACTCAAGACTCAGCTTCAGCACCACCTCCTGTGTGGGGCCTTTTCTATTCTCCCCAGTTGCCGGGACCCCCATTCCAAAATTATTTTGTATTCACTTATCTGTGTATATGCTTGTTCAATGAATGAAAGGTCTTGAGGGAAAGGGATTTTTCAATTTCAATTAAAACGATTTAAAGAAATTACAGGGGAAGCTAGGTGGCGTAGTGAAGAGAGCACTGGCCCTGGAGTCAGGAGGACCTGAGTTCAAATCCAGCCTCAGACACTTAACACTAGCCATGTGACCTTGGGCAAGTCACTTAACCCCAATTGCTCTACCTTCTCCCCTACAAAAAGGGGAAAAAAGAAATTAGAAAAAAATTATCCATCAGCGATGATCAAAGCCCTCTTTTCTTGTATAGATGTGAACCTTTTCCCTTGTGAGTGAGAGTGTGTGTGTGTATGTGTACACATCCCTGAACATTAATACCTAATCTACAGGCGGACTTACTTTAGTCCTCTACAGTAATTGGGGTCTTTCTGATTAACTGGATCTTTCTCCAGATAAACATCAAGTGGCATGGAGGACTAACAAAGAATATGTGACCATCACACATTGGATAAGACTGTCCAGGACCTCCCACTCAGAATCCTTCTGCCCTCTGGACTGCCTCAACTCTTGGGATGAACATTTTAAAGGGAAACAACCATGTGATCGATGGAGATCACATTTCTGTAGCCAAGTGGTACTCAAACTTTTTGATCCCAGAAGCCCTTTACAATCTCAAAATTACTGAGGATCCCCTCCACCAAGAGGCCTTGGTTATGTGGCTTATTTGCTTTATTAGAATTATTATGAAAATATTGTTTAACTCACAGACCCCTTAAAAGAGTCTCCGTGACCCCTTCCACCCCCATCCCAGGATCACACTTTGAGAACTTTTGCTCTAATGTTTGGGGGCAATTACAAAGTAACCCCTTCCTCTCAACAACTGTATATGTTGTATAAATTCTTATCCCCATTTTAAAGAAGTAATAGCTTAAATAGAAGAGTTTTCCCTAGTGCCATATCTATGGGCAAGCCCCTTGACCCCTCTCAGCCTCAGTTTCCTCCTTTAAAAATTGAGATAATAATAACTATAGTACCTATGTCACAAGAGTTATGAGTCTCCAACAAGATAATAGGTAGGAAGCATTTTATATACTATAAGGCATCGTAGCAATTTCAGTTATTAGAAATAATATCTTTTAGAATTATAGAATGTGAGAATTGGAAAAAGATTATGCATAGAATTAGATTATAAAGAAATTCTGACCTAGAGTGTGACCCTGGGCAATTCTTCACCCTGTTTACCTCAGTTTCCTCATCTGTAAAATAAGCTAGAGAAGGAAATGGCAAACCACTCCAGTATCTTTACCAAGAAAACCCCATGGGGTGGCTAGGCGGTGCAGAGAACAGAGTACTGGCCCTGGAGTCAGGAGGACCTGAGTTCAAATCCGACCTTAGACACTTAACACTTACTAGCTGTGTGACCTTGGGCAAGTCACTTAACCCCAATTTCCCTGCCTTCTCCCCTCCAAAAAGCAAAAAAAAGAAAAAAGAAAACCCCCTATGGGATCACAAAGAGTTGAACATGACTGAAAAACAATTGAACAATAGCTATCAAGTGAGGAAATCAGGAAATTGCGGGAGGAGGTAGACTTGAACTCAGCCTACCAGGGAATCATCAAGGCAGAGGTGAAAACATATCATGTATTATTGTTGTTGTTTGTCCTTCATTCTCAAAGAGGACCATGACATCAGGAAGTGAATTAGATTTAAGTGAGAGAGGGACGTACAAGGTCACCAGCTTCACTCTCTCCTCCAGAGCCATCTGGGTCCAGTGGCCAGATACAGAAAAGGACAACTGGAGATGGTCCCTTGTTATTTATGAGGAACAACAAATAGGCCAGTTTGGTTAGAACTTGGAGTGCACAGCACAGGTCCTGCCTTTGTAGAGCCTCCAGTCTAGCTGGGGAGCCACAGATCCTGATCTCAAAGAGTCTAAGATCTTAGAACATTTACAGAAACAACTCTGATCCCAGGAAATCAAGACCAGTGTAAATGAGAGGACCAGACAAAATGCTAGGAGAGCACACTGGAGGATAGTGCTTTGCAAACCTTAAAATGCCATCTAAATGTGAGTGATGGTTATGATTAGGAGTTATAAGCACCCAATTATTTTTTTACTGTGGCAATCAGTACCAGGGAACAGCGGGAATAGCTCTCTCTCCTGGTGCATACCTTAGGCATTACTGCATGACTCAGAGAGATGAGATGCCGTCAACCACAAAAGCACAAGATGTCAGTCTGGAGTGACTGAAGATCAACTGGGTTGGCTTTGTCTTCTCTTGTTTAAGGTCAGAAAAGGGGCAGATGCCTGTGGAGGCCATCCAGAGCCACTGTCTTCTCTACTTCCAGCTGCACCACCCCAGGCTTGGATCTTGCATTGTCTAGTCTCAGGAATCAGCTTTTGCATTTGGAACAATTTGCATCTGGCAGCGTGATATTGTGGCAAAAGCTTTGGACCTGGACTTGGAGGACCTGGATTTGAATCCTGACCTTGCCATTTGTAGATCATGTGACTTTCATAAATCACACAGCTCTCTGAGCCTTAGTTTCCTCATCTATAGAGTGATGAAATTGGACTAGGTGACCTCAATGGTTCTTTCCAGCTCTAAGACCTGTGATTCTCACTTGTGTTGTGTAGGTCTTGCTAAGTCACTCCCCTGCTCAAGAAGCTTCAATTCCTCCCCATTTGCCTCTAAAGATAAGATATAAACTCCTCTGTTTGGTACATCAAGCTCTTCAAACTCTACTCCAACCTATCTTTATAGATTGATATTATTTTTCCTCAAACGTTGGATGTTATAATCACACTGGCCTATTTGCTGTTCCTAGTAAATGGAATTCCATCTCCCACTTTTTTGCCTTTGCTCAGGCTATATCCTGTGACTGGCACACTTCACTTTCCCTCAGCCTCATGGAATCTTTTTTTTTTGCCTTTTGGAGGGCAATTGGGGTTAAGCAACTTGCCCAAGGTCACACGGCTAGGTTTTTATTTGTGTGTGCGTTAAGTGTCTGAGGCCGGATCCGAACTCAGGTCCTTCTGACTCCAGGGCCGGCACTCTACTCACTGCGCCACCTAGCCGCCCCCATGGAATCTTAACTGTCTTCCAAGTTCATTCTAGGACCACCTCATATACAACACCTTACCCTATCCCCTCCAGTTGATAATGTCCTTTCACTCCCCTAAACTTACTTTTGTATTATATAAATATATATATTTATATAATATAGATATAGATATATAATAGTTAGGATTAGTTAGCCCCCAAAGTCTCTCCTAACTCTAAGTCTATGATGAGAGAGAGAAAGAGAGAGAAAGAGAGAGAGAGAGAGAGAGAGAGAGAGAGAGAGAGAGAGAGAGTGTATAATCCTAATTATTTTACAGATTTGGAAACTGATATCTGGAAAAGTTAAGTGACTGACTCAAGGCCACTCCCGTAGTAAGTAGTAGATCCTGGGTTGAAACTGAGACCCACTGATTCCAAAGTTGGTACTCTGTTCTGTTGTCCCACAGGATTCTTTTTATTTACACCCCTACCATCAATAAAGGAGTCTGTAGGCTGATAGATACCTGTGAACATCTTGTATCCCCTTGGTAGGAGGTAAGCTCTTTGAAGGCAGAAACTGATCATCATTTTTGTCCTTTATTCTGCTAACTGTGCAGAATTTCTGGCACATAGTAGGTGCTTAATAAATACTGAGTTGAAATGAATGCTTCATATTTTGTGCTAGAATGGGAAGCAAACATTGAGGATGGCAGCAGTGGACTTAATCTTTTTTTTATGATACCTTCACTTTAGAGGGAAAACCTTCATTTTATGTTCAGATGACTCTTCACTTAATGTCCTCCTTTAAAAAGTAACATAGGGGCGGCTAGGTGGCGCAGTGCGTAGGGCGTCGGCCCTGGAGTCAGAAGGACCTGAGTTCAGATCCGGCCTCAGACACTTAATGCACACACAAACAAAAAACCTAGCCGTGTGACCTTGGGCAAGTTACTTAACCCCAATTGCCCTCCAAAAAGCAAAAACAAACAAACAAACAAAAAAAGTAACATAATTAGCCCAAATCCCTCTGGATTGGCAACTAAGCAAACATTTCCATCCTTGCCTCAGTGCTGAAAAGGATCTTGAATGAATTTTCTCTTGGTGTCTTTATTCAATTCAGTCAACATTTATTAAGCACCTACTGTATATAGAGCACTATGCTTGGAGATCAGGGAAATCCAAAGCATTGATGAGGCTAGATCAGGATACATAATGGAATTTATAATCTATTAGAATTGAATTAAACTAAATTCATTCATTCCTTCAGCAACCATTTTAAAGTACCTACTGTGTGTCAGGTGCTGTACTTGGCAGTGGATATACAGGCAAAAAAATTTAACAGTCCTTCCCTTGAGGAGCTTATGTTGTGCTTGTAGAAACACCATTTTCACAGAAAAGGAAATGTAAAATGTGTACAAACTAAATATAAATTTATTTGGAGGGATACCATTAAGGGATGGAGATCAGGATAGACTTCTTGTAGGAGGTGACACTGGAGCTGAGGTTTAAAGAAAGCAGGGAATTGTAAGAAGCAGAGGTGGGGAGGCAGTGTATACCAGGCATGAAGGACAGCCTATGCAAAGACCTGGAAGTAATAGATTAAATGCTGAATTTGGAGAATAGCAAGTTGGCCAGTTTGGCTAGTATGTAGGGTGTATGAAAGGGAGAAATAAGTAATAAATCAGGAAAGTCAAGTTGCAGTCTAATTCTAAAGGGCTTTAAATGTCCTGTACTTAGTAGGTGCTATGTTTGTTGAATTGGCTTTGTTCAGAGTGTGTGTTTTAGAGGAAGTACTTTTTTCTCTGTGAACCCTGGATCCCTGACTAGTCTCTACCATTGGCCAGAAGCATTCAAGGGAAGCAAAGCATTGCAGAACAGACAGATGGAATAATCCCTTTGATAATATTCACTTAATAAATCATCATCACATCACACCACAGCTAGGTGGCGCTATAATAGACGGCCAGGCCTAGAATCAGGAATGCTCTTCTTCCTGAGTTCAAATCTGGCTTCAGACACTAGCTGTGTGACCCTGGGCAAATCACTTCACCCTGTTTGCCTCAATTCCCTCAGCTGTGAAATGAGCTGGAGAAGGAAATGGCAAACCACTCCAGTATCTTTGCCAAGAAAGTCCCAAATGGGGTCATGAAGAGTTAGACATGACTGAACAATAGCAACATCACATAATAATTCATCACACTCCTATAGTGCTTCAAGGGTTTCAAAGTACATTGAAGAGCTTACTATACACTAATGGTAATAGCAATAACAATCATAATCATAGCTACCATTTATACAGACTTTTAACCTTTACATTACCCTAGACCTTGTGCTCAGAGCAGGACATATGATGGCCGAGCCTTATGGCACTCAAGCGTCTCCATGAAGAGATAAGACATGGGAAGAGATGGATATACTACAAGGCAAAATGTGATAGCTGCCCAAAAGAAGTTCAAACAAAGTACACAGATAGAGTTGGGGAAGGAAGGATCTCCTTCCTGGTGGGATCCCCTATGGCTTCAGAGAAGATGTCGCTATGGAGCTGGGCCTTAAAGGAAAAGGAGTATTTCCCCAACATGGGTGAGTGGAAAAGGTAGAAGGGAAAGGGTGATTTCAATAGTAGGAGTGGCTTCGGGCTGGGAAGAAAGCCCATTTTATAAACCAAGGCACAGAGGAAAAAGAGCAGGGAGGGATCCAGGAATGGGAGCAGAGGCCTGAACAGTGTATCTAGAACTTAGAGAACATAAAGGGGAGTAGTGGGCACCAATTTCCAATGAAGGAGACAAGGCATTCACAATCCTCCTAAAAGGAGGAAGAATCTCTAGATGAGAATAAAGGGATGTGGCATATCTTAAGACAAACTGTCTTAAAGAGGAAGGAACATGGAAGAAAATGTCTACAGTCCAGCCAGAGTATGATTATTACATGAAATACTGAGTATATTATGGCTATTAGTCTTGAGATGTATATACAGAGGAAGGGGTTTTTCATCCAGGAGTTAAGTAAAGTGTCACATATCTAGCTGGATGTTTCCCAGACCCATTTGGAAGATGACTCACCAACCTGTGTGCGCTGATGTCTCTTACACACTTCATCTATTTTCTTGAGTGATTTTGGATTTTTTTAAATAGAGACAAAGGTTGATAAAAGAGTCTAAGTGTTGCAAAAGAGAGTTTGGCCCAAGCCCCAGAGCAAGCAGTAAAGACCATGTTTGCATTTATTCCTCTTCTATTTGGAAGCTTTTCTGGTTTTCCCTGGGCTGTTCAACTCCATGGGACTTGGAGTCATAGGACCTGGGATTGAAATTCTGGCTCTGCTGCTTACTAGCTGTGACCCTAGTCAGGGCACTCCCCTTCCCTGGGCTTCTGTTTTCTCCTCCTCTCTTGTGGACTTTCCATCTCTACCATTCTCTGACCCATGATTTAGGATCCCAAATCATGCCCTCTTGGTGTCCTAATGACCTTTAGAATCACAGAAGCAGAAAATCGGACTTTAGTGGGTATCTAATCCAACCCATAAGTGGAAAAAATTCTCTGTACAACATATCTAACAAGTGATCATCCAACCTTGGCCTTAAAACCTCCAATAATGGGGAGTTCATGACCTACCTGAGACAGCCTATTCCACTTTTGGACAGTTCTTATTGTCAGAACTCTTTGCCCTGAGATCAAGCCTATTTGCTTCTTTGCAAGTTCCACCCTTCAAGACAACAGTCATGTCCACCTTCAAACCCCTAGCCTGTTCTTCTCCAGACTAAACATTCACAGTTTCTTCCATCAGTCCTCAAATGGCATGGAATCACGGCCCTTCATAGCCTGGTGGCCCTCCCTTAGATGTTCTTTGACTGAACAATATCCTTATTAAGCTGTTTTTCAGAACTAAACACAATACCCCAGATGTGGTCTGAGCAAGGCAGAATAAATTGGTACTATACCTCCTTAATCTTGAAAGGATATGCCTTTTGATGCCACCACTTAACATTGTTAACTCATTTAGCTTGTGGTCTTCTAAAACTCCCAGATCATCTTCAGATATACTACTATCAAGTCAATCCTCTACATCGTGTATTCATAGAAGTTGATTTTGGGACCCATGTAACAGTTTATATTTATTCCTATTGAATCCCACAGTCTTAAATTCAGTGCAACATCCTGGTCCAGAAAGATCTTTCTGTATCTGAGCTGTCAGACAGTGTGTTGAGTATACCACCTAGCCTTGGTTCAAATGCAAATTTTATAAGCATGCCAATTATTCCTTAATGCAAGTTGTTGATAAAAATGGCAAACACCACAGAGCCAAGCACAGATCCTTGGGTCGTTCCACTGGAGACCTCTTGCCAAGTTGCCATTGAACCCGCAATGACCACTTTTTGAGTCTGGCCATTCAAGGCATTACACATTCGTCTGACGTTGCTTTTTTGAAGCCCACACCTCTCTGTCTTCTCCACAAATATAGTGTGAGGTACTGAGCCTCATCTGGAAAGTAGAAATAGAAATACTTAGATATCATATCTCACAGGGTTTGTAGGAGGAAAATGCTTTGTAAACCTTAAAGTGCCAATATACAGCAGAGTAGCTTAGGGTAAAGAGAATTGGACCAGCAGTCTGGAAGACCTGAGTTCAAATCCTGTCTCAGATACTTATAAGCAAGTCATTTAACCTTTCTCAGCCTCATTTTTCTTATCTCTAAACTGGGTATAATAATAGCCCTTATCTTCCAGGGTTGTCATGAGGAGCAAAGGAACTATAGCTATTGTATAAATGAGAGCTATTTTATTAGTTGTATTGCTTTGTTGTTGTTGTTCTGTTGTTAATACAAGTCGTTGTTAATGCAAGTAGGACAGTTCTGTCCTACTCTTTGTGTCCCCTTTTAGGGGGCTTTATTGGCAAAGATCCTGGAGTAGTTTGCCATTTCCTTCTACAGCTCATTTTACAGATGAGGAAACTGAGGCCAAAAGGGTGAAATGACTTGCCCAGGGTCACCTAGCTAGTAAGTGTCTGAAGCTGGATTTGAACCTAGGTCTTCCTGACTCCAGTTGGTGCTTTATCCACTGCAGCACCACCTACATTCGTACTGTTACTGCAGTTTGATTTTATTGTCCAGAACAGGCAGTACAGAGTAGTAAAAAGAGACCTGCCTTTGGATTCAGAGGACTAGGGTATAGATTCTGATGCTGCTATTTACTACTTGTGTGACCCTAGGCAAGTCACTTACACTCTCTGGACCTCTGCCCCTTCCTCTGTAAAATGAGAAGGCAGGATTATTTGTTGTTGTTTAGTCATTTTTCAGTCATGTCCAACTCTGTGATTCCACCACAATAGGTTAGGCTCTGACACAATCCATCAGAACCATGGAAGACAGGAATTCCTTTCTTGATCTTCACAGAGAGGTCTTTCAGTTGTGGATACTGAACGATGGCTTAGATGATCCTTGGAAGGCTCTTCCAAACTTCCTAAGTCTTCTCTATGGAAGGGCTTTCCTAAATGATTGTACCAGAGGCAGCTAGGTGGCACTATAGTGGATAGAGAGCAGAGCCTGCAATCAAGATCAGAGTTCAGATGTGTTATCAGATACCTACTAGCTGTGTGACCCTGGGCAAGTCACTTAACCTCTAGCTGTCTTAGTTTCTTCATCAGTAATATAGGTATAAAAATAGTACCTACCTCTCAGGGTTGCTATAAGGCTTAAACGAGATGATATCAGGAAAGCATTTAGCAAACCTTACAGTGCCATATAAATACCTCCCAATATTGTTCACCCTGTCCCTAGATGACTTTTCCCCCACTCCAGATTCCACACAGAACTTCCTTATGTAATTCAGGAATTCACTGATCAGGTCAGGTTCTGCATTAAAGTTGCTTAAATAGCTGCCTCGACTTCCTACCAGCCTGTGAGCTCTCTGAAGGCAAGGATGGAGGCTAACCAAGCACAGTGCTCTATACCCAGTAGGTGCTGAATTAATAATGTTGGCTCATTTGAATGAACAATGACTAAGGTACCTTTTCCAAGTATAGGTGGAGAAAAGACCATTAAGAGGCATCAAATAACATTAGGTTTCTTTCTACATGGGGTTATTTCTCTTGGGGTCTTCTAAGCCATGGATGGGCGTGGTGTCTGCATGAGTGTGAGCTCAGCCCTGGCTGCCTCCCCAGACAACACAGGGCAAGTTCCTTTGGAGCTGGGCAGGGTCTTTGCTTCTAATTATTCCAGTATTGTGTAAGCTGAAGCACTTCCAAAGAGTCACTTCACCCTTGGTCCTCACTCACATTAACCCCTACCCATCCTTGTTGGCCCCCTTTTCTCTTCATCTTAGACTTTGTGGGTTTCTATCCTGGTTCAGGGTTGGAGGGAGGATTGGATTGAAGACTCAAGAGATAGTGATGACTATGGTAAAATGGAAGGGGAACTGGTTCTGAAGTCCCAGGACTTCATTTCAAATCCTTCTCTTCCTTTGGTCTCAGTTTCCTTCTTATAAAATGAAGGGGTAGTACCAGATAGCCTTGGAAGTCTCTTCCATGGCTAGATCTATGATCCTATGATAAGCTAAGGAGCTTGGGGGGAAGGGGCATCACATCTATATTGACTCCTCTCCTAAAAAAGGCAGCTGGGCTCTAGTAGAAAGAAACCTGCACTTAGAATCTCCTGATTCCTAGCTAGTTCTAGTTCTTACACTGGCCAGCTATGTGACTTTGGGTAAGTTACTTCATTTTCCTGGGCCTCAGTTTCCTTCTCTGCAAAATGAAGGATTTGTACTATGTGATCTCCAGGCCTCTTCTGGCTTGGACAGTTTCTTAATCCCTGGATCTTAAAATGAATTGATTTTGTCATACTGTCCAGCTGGCTTCCCAGTGCCATGAGTTTGGAGACATAGAGGGCTTCTTTACCCACTTCCCTTTAACCTTCCTCCCTCCCTCCAGGCCTTCCTGGAAATTATAGTAGTTTTGTGGTTTTCTCTCCCAAGTGGAACAGTGAGTGATTTCTTCTCTCCTGAGTCCTACTACCACCCCAAGTGCTACCCTGCCCACTTGCTGCAGAGCAGGACCCAGGCTGCACTTAGGCCTGCTGGGGCCTAAACTAAGTTTAAAATGCAGCTGGGCCCATTTGGACCTGAGGTAAAGCCAAGGCTCTCTGATAGAGTTGGCCAGACCTACTTAGCAGGGCACAAGAGGGAACAGGTTAGTTGAGGTAAGCAGAACAGGGGATCTGTCTTAGAAAGGGGCACACATTGGGGGCGGCTAGGTGTCACAGTGAATAGAGCGTTGACCCTGGAGTCAGAAGGACATGAGTTCGGATCCGGCCTCAGACACTTAATGCACAAACAAACAAAAACCTAGCTGTGTGACCTTGGGCAAGTTACTTAACCCCAATTGCCCTCCAAAAAAAAAGAAGGGGGCACACATCATAGCTACAAGGTGAGGGGTGGTTACTAAATGGGTTATAGGTGGTAGATTTGTAGGATAAAGGTTTTTTTTAACTTTTATTTCATATTAATAAGCATTTATTTTATCTCCTTCCCATCTCTCTTCCTCCAACTGAGAAATAAAAAAGAAATCTCTTGTCACAAGCATACATAGTCAAGCAAAGCCACTTCCCACATTGGTTATGCCCTCAAATGTATGTCCCATTCTGGACTTTGAGTTCATCAACTTTCAGTCAGGAAATGGGGGGCATGCTTCATTACAGGTCTTCTTGAATCATGGATGGTTGTTGGACTGATGAGAATTCTTAATTCAAAATGGTTTGTCTGTACAATGTTGCTTTTTATTGTATATAAATATTATATATATATATATATATATATTGTATATGCAAACCCCTCCACCCCATTTTAACCTTGATACTTTAGGTGAAAATATATACAATTAATCAATCACAGACTTTAGACTAAGTGTGAAAAGTCTTTGAAAGCCATTGGAAGAAGTGGAATGACGCCAAAGAGGAAGTATGTTCTAAGTGACTGAGGGATTTTGACACACGCTCTGGGTCCTGTATAAAAGCACTGACTTAGCTGGAACTGGGTATTTCCAGAAATTCAAATAAGAGTGGCTTTCCAGGAAAGCCCCTTAGGAGAAACAACCTAGGGGGCAAAAGGAAGGCAAGTCCTTAGCTATATACTCCCTGCCTCACCTTTGGCTGGAGGAGAATCTTGTGAGCTTCATAAGGCCTGGAGGATTTTGTACTTCTCATGGACTATTCAGGGAGGACTGAAACCCCACCCCACCCCTGTAAAACCATCTTGGCAAATAGGCTAAATCAGGTTGAGGATGACTGATGGGCCTCAAAGCTGCTAGTAAGAGTTAAAGGGGCAGGGGTCCTACCCCAATCATGTGAAGACTTCCTCTGGACAGGTGAGAACTATGTGTTCCAGTGGCCATGAAGGTGACTGAAGGAGGTGTCGTGAAGCACTTAGAACTTGGTCAGACATTAAAGATGCCTGACATCGTCTACTGAATCCTGGGCCATCACCAGTCATCCTGACTTTGGTCTTGCCACTGGAGTTGGATGACTCTGAAAGAGAGAGTGAGGCTGATGACTCTTCCTCACTTAAAATCCAATTCATGCTCAAGTCAAGGCATCACTCTGTGATGTCACTGGTCCTCTTCTAAAATGAAGGACAAACAGTGACAATGACACCTCCCCCCTCAGGACAGAAGTAGCTGGTGGTGTTTCCTTTTTTTGGAATATTTCAGTTCTTTCCCCGATTACATGTAAAGACAATTTTTAATATTCATTTAAAACAAATTTTCAGTTCCAAATTTTCTTCCTCCCTCTCTGACCTCCCCCCATCCTAAGATGGTAAGCAATTTGATATAGGTTATATATGTGTAATCATACAAAACATATTTTCATATTAGTCATGTTATAAAAGAAGACAAAGACAAAGTATATAAAGAAAGTGAAAAAAAGTCTGCTTCAATCTGCATTCAAACTCCATCAATTCTTTCTCTGGAAGTAGATAGCATTTTTCATCATGAGTCCTTTGGAATTGTCTTGGATCATTGCATTGCTGAGAAGAGCTAAATCATTCACAGGTGATCATTGTACAATATTGCTGTTACTATGTACAGTGTTTTCCTGGTCCTGCTCACTTCATTTTGCATTGCAAGTCTTTCCAGGTTTTTCTGAAATCAGGCTACTCATTATTTCTTTTTTTTTCCTTTTTGGAGGGCAATTGGGGTTAAGTGACTTGCCCAAGGTCACATGGCTAGTTTTTGTGTCAAGTGTCTGAGGCCGGATCTGAACCCAGGTCCTCCTGACTCCAGGGCCGGTGCCCTATTCACTGCACCACCTAGATGCCCCAATGTTCTATTCTTATTTGTTACATTAGTCAGGGTTATTCTTGGGGTTCATAGAATGTAACTGAAGAAAATTGATCAGATCCTCCTATTCATATTACTTACTACATTTAGCAGCAATTTCCCTCTAAAGGAGTGATTTGTGAAGAACAAACCCAAGGGGAAAAATAAGCCATCCACATAAAACTTATGAATCCTAATGAGTTTATGGAAGGATGTCCTTTGAATCCAGGAGAGGTATTCAGATGAGTAGAGATAATACTGTTCTTTAGGTATGTGTCTTGAGTTGGTATAGACCCAAAGACCACAAAAACTTGCACTCTTTTGTTGGGGTAAACATGGTAGGAATAAGAAAAGAAAGGGTGGCGCAGTGAGTAGAGAGTCAGCCCTGGAGTCAGAAGGACCTGAGTTCGGATCAGGCCTCAGACACTTAACACACACAAACAGAAAAAACCTAGTCGTGTGACCTTGGGCAAGTTACTTAACCCAAATTGCCCTCCAAAAGGCAAAAAAAAAAAAAAAGAAAAGAAAGGCAGCTACTCAGATTTCTACTGGAGATGAAGGTAACCCCTAGGGATATCAGGAACAGTTACAAGACCAAAAATGGCTTTCTACCAGTGATCTGGGCAGTGCATCTCCACATACTCTACAATCCTTCCATAGTACCCTTCTTACTGTCTTTTATTCACATCATTCCATCTCTTTTCTCCATTCTCTTGTCTCCATACCTTGTCATTGGCTGTCCTCCTCACCTGGAATGCACTCCATCCTCATTTTCCCCTCTTAGAATTCCTTCCTTTCTTCAGTTTCAGTGACACCTCCCCAGCTGCCTCTCAAATGACCATCAGTTTAATGGGATGCTATGGGTGGGGTAGGAGGCTCCATCCCCTTTTATTTCTGTTTAGGATCCTGGAATTTGTTGTCTCTCAAACTAGTCTTTAATTTCATTTGAATATAAGCTCCTCAAGGGCAGACGATTTCATTTTTGTTTTTGTATTCGCAATTTTGCATTGGTTCCCCACCCCCACTACTTGTTGACACATAAAAGTTAATAAATATTAATGAATAATTAATAATTACTTGTTGATTGACTCACTATTTTACTTTACATGGGCTAAGAGGAGCATTATCACAAAACTCTAAGAAATTGCATAGGTAAAGAGGAAAACAGGGCATACTCAGGAGTTGGTTGTTGCTTTGAATTGTTCTAAAGCAGGAGCCTTGAAGCCACAGGTTCCCCACCCCTGGACACTCTAAAGCAAGGGGAATGGTCCTGAGGGTTGTATCTCTGAAGAAAGACACTCTTCCCTTTGAGGAATTAAAGCTTTCCCTGAAAGTCTACATATAAACAGAAGTTGAAAAGAAGAAAAGTGTCGCTTGAAGTCAGAGGAGACTTCCCGACTGGCAGCGCTATGCCCAAGCGGCTTGAGCTGCCATGATATATGATGGGCTTCTATGCCTTGGAGGTCTATGAGCAGGGGTTGGTATGTCATGGGAGGGAGGAGGTTCCTTTCTATGGCTTGAACTAGATGAGGTCCTTTCTAACTCTCAGATCACGTGATTCCATGAATACTGATCTTGGAAGGAGAAGGAGTAGGTGGAAGGAGGGGACTTTATAGAAATCCTAAAGTCAAGGAGAAAAGGCTTTAATTTCCCAATTAAGCTACCTATTCAGGCAGCTAGGTGGCGCCATAGATAAAGCACTCGTCCTGGAAGCCAGAAATACCTGGGTTTGAAGCCTCCCTCAGACCCATACTAGCTAGCTCTGTGACTATGGGCAAAGGACTTAACTTTTCTTAGCCTCAGTTTCCTCTTCTGTAAAATGACGATAATAATAGATAGAACCCTAAATAGAAGTAATAGTACTTCTCAGGATTGTTGTGAGGATCAAATGCGATTTTTGGAAAGCTCTTTGCAAACCCTAAAGCTAACGCAAATGTTAGCTCTGATTATTGCCAACTCTTTGACACTCACCAAGGAAAGCTGGTGTTTGCAGTTAAGTCCTAAATGGCAAACACATCCTTATAGACCTTGTTAACAGGGGTGCAGAGCCCCAGAGACCAGACGTTATGGAAAGCATTGCAGCAGGGTAATTAGGAGCTCTGCAAGCACACTCTGCCTCCCCCACCTGGGCTCTCTGGGTAGTTATTGGTTTCTTCCTTTGGTGGGTGCTTCTTGTTTCCTCCTTCTCCTCTTCTCCTCCCTTCCTTCCTCTCTCTCTCTCTCTCTCTCTCTCTCTCTCTCTCTCTCTCTCTCTCTCTCTCTCTCTCTCTCTCTCTCCTCCTCCTCCTCCTCTCTCTCTCTGTCTCTCTCTCTGTCTCTGTCTCTCTCCTCCTCCTCCTTCTCTCTCTCTCTGTCTCTCTCCTCTCTCTCACTCTCTCTCTTCCTCCTCCTCCTCCTTCTCTCTCTCTCTCTCTCCTCCTCCTCCTCCTCCTCCTCTTCCTCTTCCTCCTTCTCTCTGTCTCTCTCCTCTCTCTCCTCTCTCTCCCTCTCTCTCTCTCCCTCTCTCCCCCCCTCCTCCTCCTTCTCCTCCTTCCTCTCTCTCTCTCTCTCTCTTTCTCTCTCTCTCTCTCTCTCTCTCTCTCCTCCTCCTCCTCCTCCTCCTCCTCCTCCTCCTCCTCTCTCTCTCTGGCTCTCCCTTCTGGCTCTCCCTCTCCCTTCTCCTCTTCCTTCTCTCTTTCTCTTCCCCACCTCACTCCAAGGCAGACCCACTTGTCCCCCCTCTTTCCTACCCACTCTTGACTCTGACTTACCTCACAGGCCCTCTGCAGTTCTCAGTTCTGCCTTCCTCCCCACAGTGTAAATGTAAGTCCAGTAAATGTAGTCCATTTCCTAGATCTCTTAAGTGATTTAACAAGTACTTATTAACTGATTATGAGACTACTATGTGCCAGGAACTGTGTTAGGAACCTAATATTACTTGTATGACCTAAAGTAAGATACTTCATTTCCCCATGCCTCAGTTTTCTCTTCTGTAAAATGAGGGGGTTGGGCTCTGAGATGTCTTCCAGCTTTAAATCTATGAACCTATAATACAAAAAGGAATGTAAAACAGTCCCTGACTTTAAGGAGCTTATATTCTGATGAGAGACATATATGTGTGTATGTACATGTATGTATATATGTACATATATACATATATGCAGATATTTTGGAGGGAGAAGTATTAGCGACTGAGTGGGTTTGCATGCAAGTCTTACTTCCACTTTATTCTCACCCCACCCCCATATCCCCCAGAAAGTTCAGTGCAGAAGTCTGCCTAGTGAGAAGAAACCCAGACTTTGCCCCAATGATCTTATTGGTGAACTGGGAAAAAGAACTGGTGTGTGCCAGATTCCCATTAGGCTGGTGGACTAAGAAGCCTTTGCAGGTCAGTGGGAACAGGATGGAAAATTGTGCCTCAGGACTCATCACATCAGCTCACCCCTGGTGTGTTTGCCACTTCCTCGGATATTTCACATGAAAAGCCTTCTGATTACCCCCTGGAGGAGATGGCGCCCTGCCAAAGGCGCCCACTGGTGAGTACTGCTCAGAAGACACTTGATCATTTGCTTTGGATGCCCATCACTGACCCTATCTTTTCTATACATGTGCCACTTCGTGGTTTTTATAGGATTGATAGCTAGGAGGTCATCAGGTCCAACTTAGCAACCTGCTATAATGGAAAGAACCCTAAATATGCACTTAGTTTCACTTTTGAATCCTGGTTCAGCTACAGTGTGATCTTGAGTAATTCACTTCCAAACTTTGGGCCTCAGTTTCTTCCCCTGTGAAAATGAGGAGACTGGCTAGGTGTGGTGGCACAGCTTTATAATCCTTACTATAAAGAAAGCTGAGGCTGGTAGATCTCTTGAGCTTGGAAGTTCTGAGCTCCACTGGTCTTAACCAATTGTGAACCCCTGTAGAGGTATGCCAGGCCACCAAAAGAGGGGCAAATGGGCCCAGGTTAGAAATGGAACAGGTCAACACTTCTGTGACATGAATGGCTGCTGTTCTTTCAACTTGGCCAAGATAGAGAGACCTAAGTCTTGAAAATAAAAATAAAACAAGGAGACAGTATTCTTCCAGCTCCAGGTCTCATTTGGTGAAGGCCCAGAAAATGGAAACCCTTTGAGGGTGAACAAACTTTGTTCACAGAGTTGAATTAAGAAGCAACTTGCCTGAAATCTTATAAGTGGTATAGGCAGATTTGAATGCAGGTCCTGTGATTTCACCCTCTCTGTACCTCTTAGTTGTTCTTTCTATTGAGTCATTGGCCTTTTCTGGACCCCAGTTAGTGTCTTCCAGTCCAAGGTTACCTTGTATCTGCTTTGTATATAATGATATGTGTACCTGTTGTCTCTCCCCATTAGACTGTAAGCTCTTTGAGGGCAGAGACTGCATTTAATTTTATTGATTGTATCCCCAGCACCTAGCACAGTTCCTGGCACTATAGTAAGCACTTAATAGATGTGGATTAGATTAGATTCGATTGGACTGTGTCCCCTGTTAGATTACAAGCTCTTTGAAGATAGAGACTGGTTTTGTTTTTGTTATTTATTAATTTTTTACTTATCATGGCAGCTGGCATATAGTAGGGACTCAATAAATGCTTGTCTGTTCATTGATCACAATGACTTCTTTCCACATTGGTCCTCAGCAACAAGACAGCTCTCCTTGTTTCTTGTATCCATCTCTCTCCAAGTCTTCCCCCTGGGGGTTGGAGGCCTTTCTCCCACTCCCTCATCAAGATGATGCCACTCTGAAAGCTTGTGCCTCTTGAGAAACCTTGCCCAGGGACCTCACAAAGTAGAGAAGTTCCCGTGAGCGGGCAATCCATGCTCCACTTGCATTGTTTTGTCTGAATCCAGGAAAGGGTGGGGTCCCT
The DNA here is from genome assembly GCA_011680675.1 of Gymnobelideus leadbeateri. Lineage (NCBI taxonomy): Eukaryota > Metazoa > Chordata > Mammalia > Diprotodontia > Petauridae > Gymnobelideus > Gymnobelideus leadbeateri. The sequence goes on from WOXC01010527.1 coordinate 107,020, forward strand.
TTTCTCATGCTCAGCCTCTTGCCTGGTTCTACCTTGGCACTGTTCTCCTTGGAGCATCGTAGAGAGCATTCCCATAAGCCCTGAAGGCAAGTATTCCCAGTGAAGTATAGCCAGGAAGACTCATGTCATAGGATTTCAAGTTGGAAGGGCCTTTAGAGAGCATCTAATCCAGCCCTCTCCTTTGACAAAGGCAGGAGCTGAGGCCCAGAGAGGGGAAGGGACCTGCCTGGGGACATACAGGTAGCAGAGCCTGGGTTTTTTAACTCCAGGTCTAGCATTCTTTCTACTCTATCATGCCAAGATAGAGGGGAATCTCCTCACACTATATCCTCAAGCACTTAGCCCAGTGCCTGGCACATAGTAGGGCTAAATAAATGTTTATTGACTCACTGTCATAACCTGTACTTCTCGATGAATTACCAATTTTGACTTTGCCCATGGCTCATCCCTCAGGGGCAATAATAGTAAGTCCAATATTCATGTAGAGTTCATAGAAATGGATTAGCTTCAAAAATAGCCACATGGCACCCAACACAGGACCCAGACATTCTCATCCCAAGTGTGAGAAACCAAGGCTGGTAGTGGAAATAATAGGTGGGAATAACAAGAGTAAATTAAACAGCATGATAGAGTGGATAGAGCATGGAAAGTGAGAAAGTCAGAAAGACCTTGGCTTGAATCCTGCCTCAGATACTCACTGTGTGGGCCGAAATGAGTCACCTAAGCTATCTGAGCCTCAGTTTCTTTATCTGTAAAATGTGGATAGATCCACCTCCCAGATTGTTGGGCTACAGACATGCAACTATTATGATGGTGATGAGAAGAGTAAAAGAATCCAGATCAGGGTTTTGCTCAGCTGGGTGACCATGGGCAGGTCGCACAAGGTCCTTCACGTAGGCCCTTGCTGGGCCTTGGTTCCCTCAACTATAAATTATGGGGAGTGGAACTAAATGATCTCCAAGATCTCTTCCAACTCTACTGGTCCCATTTTCCCAACCAAACTAATATGGGAAGTGCCCAGCTTTTAGGATTCTCACCCCCTCCTCAATCCCAGTCCTCTGCTGAAACTCTACCTCTGCCCATGGTCCAGGATAAGGTTTTATTTTTGCAATCTTTCTGTGACCTTTTCTGAGGCTACAAAAAAATTTGGGGGGAGAGGGGGTAGAGTGATGATGACGAGGGGGAAAAGGGGTGGGCAATCTGGGGTTGTGATTAGCCAGATAATGAAGCCCGGCTGCTTTTAATTAGTAGCTCCTTCCTGCTCTCCCAGCCCTCTCAACTTTTCATATTAATGAAAACAGATTTGAATTCTGGAAAGAGCGATTCTGGAAAATGATTGGGTATTTACTAGGTGAAAAGTGAAATTGTCCAGGCATTTCAGAGAGTTTGATATTTGACAGGTGCTGGTTTTCTTTCCAATGTGTTGCATTCCTCTTTTATAAACCAATATGGATAGTTGCGTAAAAGATTACAGGGTTACATGAGGCGGGTGGAGGCACTGAGGTTGGGGGGATCTTAAATTGGGGATCAGGCCTTAATGCTTGAATCAGTTGGGCTGAGCTCTTTGAAGCCAGCAAGGGAACACACTGCTGCTTTCAGACAAATGAAGCCAGGGTTAGAAGTGGAAATTTCACTAAGGGAGCTGTTGGCTGATTCTCCTCATCTCTCAGCTCAGAGAAGGGAGCATCTCCTTCATCAGAGAGGACCATGTTGAGAGGTGAATGGGGAAGGAAGAGCCAACATGATGTCATGGAAAGAGGACTCAATTGGGAGAACAAATGACTTGGGCCAGCACTTAGCTCTGCCATTAACTGGCTGTGTGACCTTGGTCAAGTCCCTTCCCATCTCTTGGCTTTGACTTTTTCATTTGTAAAATTAGGAGGTTGAAACTAAAAAGAGACCCTAGAGATCACCTAGTCAAATGTCACCTTTTTCCAGATGAGGAAACTGAACCCCAGTGAATTAGAATGACTGGCCCTAGGTCATATAGGTCATTAATAACTAAGTAGGGATTCAAACTCAGATCCTCTCCAAGGTTCCTTTTACCTTTGCATCCTGTGATTATTCAATTTTAAAAGCTGTATTGATGCCTTTTGTTGTCCACAATCATTTCTGTATTTATTCCACCCCTACCCAGGAGAGACAAAGGGGGCGTAGGTCTTACTGTCTTTAGTCTCACTCTTGGGGATAAGTTTTCAGAGGGTCCCCAATGTCCGCTCGTGCTCCTTTTTCCTGGGTATTCTATTTCAAGGCCCTTGGTGCCAGCTGCCTTAGTCAGGATGGATGGGTAACATGCCAACTGATTCTTCTTCCACTGCAAGGCTGGCAATGCCAAACTCCTGTTCCCCTAATCCCTATGATTCACATATGAGTATCACCCACACCTCCCCTCCATCTTTCCCACAAGGATAGCATGATAGGCTGCAGAATGTTGGGCTGGACTCCAGGTAGACTATGGCTGTGGTCTTTCCCGATCTAGTCTAGTGACTGTCCAAAACCAAGGCCTGGATCATCTGCAAGGTTGATAAGCATGCCATCCATTCTTGCATCCGTATTAATAGTAAAAATGGTGGTGAGCAGCAAAGGGCTTCATCAGACTGAGTGATAGAAGGGGCCTCAGAGACCATCTAGCATGAGCTCCTTGTTTTAGAGAGGAAGAAGCTAAGGCCCAGAAAGGGACCTCAGAGTCTATATCCATCCAATTCGAGTCCCTGATTTTTTAGAGGAGGAAACTGAAACCCATGGACATGATGCCACTTATCTAAGATTCCACTTGGGGTAAGTGATTTAGTCCAAATCACTCCAAGAATGGCAGAGCTGGGAGTTAACCTAGTTACTTAGACTCCAGGAATTACTGTTTTGTTTTGTTTTGTTTTCCCTCTTAAGCCCTTTGCTTCCAAAGATAACAACTACCCAATCAATTTACTACCTAATCCTAGAATTCTAGATTAAGAGCTAGAAGGGACTTTTTATTGTTGTTCAGTCATGTCCTACTCTTCCTGACCCCATGTGGGGCTTCCTTGGCAGAGATCAGCAGGCTTCTAAGGCTGCTAGAAGGGAGACAAGAATACAATACATAAGCCAGTCCAGGGGTGAGAAACCTGTGGCCTCGAGGCCACATGTGGCTCTCTAGGTCCTCAAGTGCAGCCCTTTGACAGAATCAGGGCTGTACTTGAGGACCTAGAGCTCCACATGTGACCTTGAGGCTGCAGGTTCCCCACCCCTGGGCCAGTCCATTCTCCTGCCACTGTGGGTCAAAGAGGAATAAATTCATACCCAAATGGCTTCTAATCAATGGTTATCTTAGCATACTCTGGCATCTCTGACAGTGAAGAGATTCAGTCACTGCCAGCAGCTTGCAACAATAGCAATAAAGACAAATGAGAGAAAGGCCACACAGTCTAGGATTCAGATGATGGATAGTTGGTGGCCCCAAACTTCCTGACTGATCCTCTGAGTGCCCTTGGTGACCAGAAGCCCACTGCTGCCACACGCGAGCTCACTACTTGCCCAGGACGAAGTGTTCTTTGGAGGGCCTCAGCCCCAGCTGCCTCTTGACGTTGATGGATGGGCATGGCTGGATGCCCACTTAGCCTATTGCTATCCTCTGCCCCCAAAGCCTGGAGGCCTTGCTTGTAATATAGGATGCTAGGCTCCAGATTGGAGACCCAGCTGAGTCAGTGGTTCTCATGTAGATCTTGACCTAGAGAAACAATCAGTTCCCTGGTCCCAGCCTGTAGCCCTGACCCCGGCCACCCGTCTGGGCAATGCATGCCATGGGTTTCAAAGGGGAGCCAGCAAGAGGCTCACCCCATCTCTGCTGCTGGTAAAACAACTTGAAGCTAATCCCTGCATGATGGAGAAGCAGGAATGCCATAATCCTATGAGCCTATGATCTTTGTACACTCTCCCTTATGCCCGGAATGCCCTCCCCACTCCCAGATGTCCACCTGTTGAAAGTCAACTCGACTTCAAAGGCCAGCTCAAATGCCGTGTCCTCCAGGAGGCGTCCCTTGTCTCCCTGTACCCCTCCCCTAAGGCAGAAAGTGTGACCCTCTCTGCTGTATTTTCACACTGGACTCAACTGTAGATATAGAAAGTAGCATGGTATAGTGCCTTATGGTGCAGGACCTGGGGTCAGGAAGGCCTGTGTTTAAATCCCATCTCTGCCACTTAGCTGTGTGACCCCGACCAAGCCACACAACCTCTCAGGGCCTCATCTCCTTAGCTCTAACCTGAAGATTGTGATGTTTGTGGTCCTTTGAGGTAGGAACCCTGAAGAAGAACCAGAGCAAAAGGTGTCATCAAAGAACTGTCTGAGTGAAAAACACGGTGAGAGGGAAAGATAATCACCAGAAAGCCTGTGTGTTCCACTGCTATCCTGGCAACATCAGAAGAAAGAGAGGAAGGGCTTCCACACCCCACCCCCTGCCATTGTTGGCTGGACCCCCTATGGATGAGAGGTCAATGCAGAGGTTCAAGGCTATGCTGGGAAAGGTTAACAACAGGCTCCCCAAAAGGGACTTGTAAATTTTCTCTGAATTCTTAATATTTTCTCCATCACTTTCTTAAGTCTAGACAATTAACAAAATAATAAATCAAGCCCAATTCCGAGGTGTCAGTGCTCACATGGGAAATGAACAGATTGGCTTGGGCTGGCTCCAACATATCCCTCTAGTTGCACAGGATGAGTAGATGGGGATGAGTTGCTATCTGCATTGTTGGAAGGAATTTTCACACTGATGACAGCCTACTCCATTGCAGGATGGGGGTAGGAAATCTCCATTTTTTAGTATCTGATAAGGGCAGCTATGTGGTTCAGCGAAACGACTACTCATCTTTCTGAGTTCAAATCTGGCTTCAGATACTAGCTGTGTGACTCTTTGCAAGTCACTTAACCCTTTAATCCTGTTTGCTTTGGTTTCTTCATCTGTTCAATGAACTGGAGAAGGAAACAGCAAACCACTCCAGTGTCTTTGCCATGAAAAGCCCAGATGGGGTCACAAAGAGTCAAACACAATTGAAAAACAAGTATCTTTGAGGGTTGCTGGGACGTCCAAATGAGATATTTTGTATGTAAATGTGCTCTGCAAACTTTAAAGTCTATATAAGGACCATATCCTATATACTACACAATTTCTATACCGTCTCACAGCATCACCCACAGGATTATGCACACAGTAGGTGTTTAGTTTGTTGAATAAAGGTTAACTTACTTTACACTGGGGACAAACCAAAAAGAGCACTTGATATGTCAAATCAGTGGACCAGAGTTTGAATTCTGTATCTTCTTAAGTAAAAGATGCCTGTGTGACCTTGGATAAGTCACTTGCCTGTTTGGGTCTCCGTTTCCTCCTCTCTAAACCAAGGGCATTCTAGACTGATAGGACCTTTACACTGTAACTCTCCCCTGTACCACCCCTTGCCTTCCTGGGTCATTGTGTGCTACATGAGCTAGGATGGGGCTTAAGAGGTCATCCAGTCCAGGGATTCTAAGCCTTTTCTGTCTTGTGGAGCCCTCTGGCAGGCAGTCTGGTGAAGCCTGTGGACCCTTTCTCAAAATAATGCTTTTAAATGCATAAAATAAAATATGGAGGATTACAAAGGAAGCCAATTATATTGAAATATAGTGATCAAAATATATTTATTAAAATGCCAAGTCTATGAATCTAGATGAAGAAGCTCTGCTCTAGTCCAATCTCCTTATTTTCCAGATGAGGAAACTGAGACCCAGGGAAGGGGAGTAACTTCTCAAAGTGACAGATGCTGAATTTGAACTCAGGACCTCTGTGTTACATGTGCTACATGTCCTCAGGTCAGACAAAAATAGAGGAAACAGGCATATCCCTATGATGCGTATGCAATTTCTTAGCTTATGGGATTTCAAGATTATCTCATCTGGTATAAGGTGTAATAGCACCTTAATTGGTCTTTCTATCTCTAGGTTTTTCATTCCATCCTCCACATAGTGATCTAAATAATCCTCCTAAGGTCAAAGTCTGCCCACGGCATGCCCTTGCTCCCAAAGCCTCTGTCTGTGGCTCTCTCTTGTCTCTAGAATGGCACGCAAACTCCTCAGCCTGACTTTTAAAGTCATCCAGAACCTGACTCTTGCCTCCCTTTCCAGATTCATTTCCTGTTATCCCCTTTCCAATATGCTCTCTTCCATCAAAACCATACTCCTATAGCTATTCCCTGGTATCTTCCTGATCTCTGCCTACTCTGGGCATTTGTATAGGCTGTATCCCATACTTGACATGCCTTCCCATGTCTGCCCGTGCCTGGAATGAGGGTCCTCTCAGCCTTTTCAGAATCCTTCAAGGCTCACCTTGGGAGGTGGCTTGCCTGGCACCCCACCCCCATTTGGTAGTGTTCTCTCTCTCTCTCTCTCTCTCTCTCTCTCTCTCTCTCTCTCTCCCTCTCTCCCTCCCTCCCTCTCTCTCTCTCTCTCTTTTCTCAAATTACCTCACACCCACTTCATTGCTGGAAATAAGCCACAGCCTGCCTCCATTCCTGCATTGTCCTTCCACTGACAGATCACTGAGAGTTATGATTTGCTGGAGATCATAACATATTGTACTTTATTACCATGGAGCATGGCTAGTGGAATATCTGGGTCAGATAGATGAGTCGTTGGGGATTTGAAAGCCAGGGTGATGTTTCCAGTTTGGTCCAGTCCAAACTCCGTTTCCTATTCAATGCTGGGCACAGTTCACATTTCCTCCAGGGTGCCTGACCCTGAGGTAACATAGTATAACAGAAAGAATAGCTTTGAAGCCAAGATGCCTACGTTCCAATCCCAGCTTCGCCTCTAGCTGCATGTGGCCCCCATGTATAAAAGGAAAAGCATGGGATTGGATGATCTCTCAGGTGCCGTTTAAGACCTTGTTCCATGACCCTGCAACCAGTGACAGAATAGGTAATTCATAATTATTTAACAAAATTGAAATGAGCATAGCCGTGCCATTTTGTAGATGAGGAGACTGAGGCCCAGAGAAGGGAGGTAACTTATCCAAGATCATACAACAAGGAGAGAAGAGATTTAAACTCAAGTCCATTGATTCCAAATCCAGTGACTTCCCACTCTCCCCTGGACCATGTCCAGCCCCAGCTCTGGGTGGATTCATTTAAGGTTTTCAAAAAATGGCTGCATGCTTACTTGTTAGCCATATCGTAGGGGAGGGGTGGTCCTTATTGTGGTAGAGGACAGCCTCTAAACTTCTTAGATATGGGCCTGGTGATGATCGCTCTGTCTATTTTATGGGAACCAGGTTAGCTAAGTGCAGAAAAGGCTCTACCAGCTGATTTTTTCCAGCTATGCTAATTCACTGTCTACTGAGGCAATGGGGTAGGGGGGGAAGGGGTGGAAGCTGGGTCAGCACAGGGAGCCCCCACCCCTAGGAAATCTCTAATCTTTGAAGTATTGAAGAAATTATTTTCCAAACCAAAGAGGAAATTATTTTGGAGGGGTGTGTGTGTGTGTGTGTGTGTGTGTGTGTGTGTGTGTGTGTGTGTGTGTGTGTGTGTGTGTGTGTGTGTGTTTTGCCAGTCTTGCTTCTCCAGGCAGATTAAAAAAAAACCAACTGGAAACCTCTCACAGGTGTCCTCTAGCCTGACATTAGGTGTGAGATGCTGACAAATCCTTTTCCTTTTAGGCCATTTCCTTTGGGTAAATATGGAGCCAGTCTTCCTGGTTTTAATGAGAAATTTCATTGTTCCAAGGAATCAAGCACTGGAAAATTTCAGGTTTCATTTAAATTATGGAAAATATTGTGTGGTCCAGTCTCTCCTGTGGCCAACTCAGAATCATTCTCCAGGTAATTAAAACAGGTTGGGAGTTGTTTCCTTTGTATGCATTCAAGTGGCCTTGATCTTATGGTGACGGCCAACGGAAATGACACTGCTGTCAGACTCTTGCTGGGCCGTATAGGGTCATAGATTTGGCAAAAGTGAATGCCTAATGTTATATGGCTGTGAGTCATGGAATGCTAGTCTCCAAAGTATTGAAGTTGAGATCACCCAAAGGGCAATGGAGAGGTGCATGCTGGGCTCAAACAGGCTGAAACACATTGCCAGTGAAGAGTTTCAAAGAAAAAAGGGATGTAAAGGATATTATCAAAGAGCTGTATAATCAAAGAAGATAGGCTGGTGGGGAGGTGGGGTTAAGAACAAGCAGTAACTAAACCAATGACAGCTTTCATGTTCCATTGATATCCTTGGAAGGTGTCAGGAAAATCAATCAAGGAAGAGCCCTAATACATTGAGTGGATCTCCAGTAGTGAACTTGTGAAAGGAAGAGTAAGAATCTTCTGGGATGGGTAAGCATGGATAAGTGGTGGTCTGTATCATTAGACATAATATTCATATTGATGAGATCACAGAACCATCTGAGTCAATTTGATTGATGTGGGAGATCCTTGATCCATTGAAGTATTTAAAACACAGCCACTAGTCATGCCTGCTCCTCCTATGTGACTCTTGTCTATGTCTTTCCACAAATTCACCAAGGGCAGACTCTACAAAGTGTTAGAGGCCTTTCTTGACTTTCTCCATACATTGTCCTTTATATTGACAATCAGAGGGTCATAGAACCAAATTATAAAGTCTTTATATCTTTCTAGGTATCTTCAATCTATAAATAAACATTTACTAAGCACCTTCTACCTGGTACTATGCTAAGCACTGGGGAAAGCCAGACATTCCCTGCCCTCAAGGAGCTTACAAATCTAATAGGGGAGAAAGCATGCAAACAAATATATACAAAGCAAGCTATATACAGGATAAATAAGAAACAATTAACAGAGGAGTTGGGAAAGTCTTCCTGTAAAAATATGGGATTTTATTTGGGAATATCTTCTTTTGCTTTTGGCATATGCATAGGAGAAGCCTTGTTGCAGGAGAGCCTTCATGGTGGCACTCTGCTTTACTGAGTCAAATGCTTTTTTAGAATCCAAAACCCAATAAGCACAGTGGGGCCTTGGATTCCTTGAATCTTGCAGCCAATTGAGTGACTCAAAGGATGTGGTCTACTATGAAATGTTCCTTTCCCTCCTAATGCCCTCACTGAGGATGCCACTAATCTAAGTGAAGATCATCCTCATTAAAATTTTGTCAAGATGGGAAAGTAGACATATGGGTCAATAATTATTGATATAAGGAGTAGTTTCACTCCCTCTCTCTTTCCATTAACAAGATGCTCTACCCTTTGATAATTTTATCTGGTGAGAATGACTCTTTGATTGAGTTATAGTAGGAATCAATCAACTAACAGATTTGATATACAAACAAGATTGTCTTTACCCTAAGGGGCAAATCTCTTTGATTGGATGGGGAAAAGAAACCATGTGATTTAACCAAACAAGCTAACCATGCCTCTGGGAGCTTAGAATAGCAGGGAAGTTCCAGCAGTTCCTCAATTGAGAAACCCAATTCAGCAGCTGGACAGTCTAGGGATAGAGCCACTGCAGCTAATACCCTGATAGGGGGATTGCTTGGGGGGAGGAGAGAGTTTCTCCTTCATTCTCTTCCCCTACCCTGCTGAGTTCAGGAGATCTCGAGGTTCTTTAAGAGGCTCCACCAGTGACCAGAACCAATGGTGGAGTCTGCCTGAGGTGGTAGCAGTAGCCACCAGGGTGGTAGTGGCTAATGGCAAGGGAGTGGCCATAGACAGATGTGGAAAGATAGTCACTTGAGGATGTATAAATTGGATTATACAGCTTCATAGAGTGAGACCTCTCATGTTGGAGGAAAATGCTGACTATGGACTCTAGAAAGGCACTAATAGTAAGAACCTAGCTAGGGGCTACACCTAAGGAAAATTTCATGAGGACTCCAGGAATGCAGAAAGGGACTTCCAGTAATGAGGAGCTATGAATTACTCCTTTGTCACATGCTTTCTCTACACTTGTCCCTCCCTACCATTGTACTTTAAGTGTGGGCCTACTCTTCCCAGAGACCTTTTGTGTGCAGAGAGAGAGATTGCTCCTGATTTGAGAGGAATTTTTTTTATGACTGCTGTTTTTATTGTAACTTCTCAGTAAATACATTTTCTATTAAAACTAATCAAAGCTACCGACTGATACAATGTGGAACCACACTGGTAGGGGCTTTTAGTGACAGTACTCAAAACTATATCTCCTTAGGACTACCCCTAGAACCCTGAAAAAAGATATAGAGCTGTCCTCTGGGAATATAGCCAACCAATTTGAGTGGGAGTTAGGGATGTATCCATGGAGGGATATATTAATATTCTCTACATCCCTTTCCTGTGATTTCAATAAGAACCAAGATTTATTTCTCCATTCCTTTGGCAGAGTGCCATGTACATAGTAGGTACTCCTCATTAAATGCTTATTAAATTGATATCCTTCTGTCTTTCATATACCTTAAATATTAATCCTTCAGTGCCCTAAAATTTCTATTGCCTCTAGCTCAGATCTCTTCTGTTTATACTTGATCTAGTCCAGCTGCTTTTCCCATCTTTGCTTTTTTTCAGCACCATTTCCACTTCCTTTGGCAGCACATCAGGGACTGTGAGTCCAAATGTGGCAGCTCCATTGTCCTTGATGGTGAAAAGATTTTGCTATAAAAATTGTTACAGATCTTTTCCCTTTTTCATCTGAAAGTAAATGACTAAGCCGTAATAATTTCCTTTGAAAAGTGCCTGTCTTATTGGCTCAAATTGGGTTCTGAGAATAAGCCTTTTAAGCTCTGTGATGAAGTTAATATAAGTCTTGTTTACTACTGCTGGACAAAACATACTTGAAAAAAATGTGGTAGGATTGGGATATGACTACACAAAGTATAACTCTGTTAATGTTGTGTTAGCTCTTAAAAAGGGAGATTGAGTAAGCAAATACACCCATAATACATTTTGCTGATGTGTCCTTCTCAAGGTCAAGATAAGTGGTATCCTATAACAGTGAGAGTGCTGGACTTGCAATTATGATACGGTACCTAGATTTGAAACATTTTTAGATACTTGTTAGCTGTGTGACCTTGGGTGCCACTTCACCTCCCAGTGCCTCAGTTTCTTCATCTGTAAATCGGGGAGAATAATCTTCCCTAAGCGCCTCAGTGGGTGGTCAGATCAAAAGAGTTTTGCAAACCTTAAAGTGAATGGATGAATGAATGGAAAGCATTTATTAAGTACTTAGTATGTGGCAGGCCCTACCCTCAAGTAGCTTATGTTCTAACAGGGGAAACAACACATAGAGGGGTGATCTCATCTGGGAATTCTCAGGGACAATGGATGGAGCTGTTCACAGGGACAATGGGTCAGTCCATTGTCACAGTCTTTCATGAAGAATCATGGATTTGACTTGATTACTATATAAAGATTGAGAGATGGAAAGTGCTATACAAATAGGAATTATTATTACTATTAGAATAAGGCCATTTATTTTTTGTTCAGCACTTTCATTCAGTGGTGCCTCCCATAGACAAGGAACTGGGGGTGCTTCCAAGGAGTACTTGCCTTCCAGGAATCTTTTGTCTTAGATATGTGCCTAAATCACAATGAGCTAAAGAAGACGGTGAGAAGTGGCTTATGAAGAATAAAAATAGAGTGCTACAGTAGCTGAGAGGGGGGAAGATTCCTGCTTATTCTTTGGACTCTATTGAAAACTTTCTATCCATTCTTTGAGCTTTGGAGGTCAAGGATGTTGGCATTTGAAAGACCAGGGAAAAGGAGTATATTAGCATTGTCTTACTGTGTCTTAATGTTACTTTAAATTGCTCTTAAGATTCAGCCAACTGGCTGGAGATTCCAAAGTATACCAATTTCCTCCCAGATCCTGGTGAGGAAGAATATGATGGGAGGCCAATGGAGAGTTTTGAGTTTTTATTCTTGTCACTTGAAGGATTCCTAGCTCCTCCATGGTGTATCAGTCACTGACTGTGGCAGGACCACTAAACACTGGAGATCCTTGAGAGTGGGGTGGGGGTGGAAGCATTTCATTTGAATAATTCTAGATTATTGTAGCACATGCAGAAACTCATTTATGTCAGTACCAGAGTGTCCACTTTCAGGCACTTGCTGCCTGATTTTCCAGCTTTGCTCCCTTTGTTTTGCTTGTGGGGGTATGGAGCAGAATGTATATAGTTGTAGAGTGTTTGTCTGTTTCTACTGGACCTAGTAGCTTAGTTCAGGCACAGAGCTGTGAATCTGGAATTAGGGTACCTACATTCAAATATCCTTTCTTTTGCTTCTGATTTGTATGACCTTGGGCAAGCTACTATCACTACTATTAACATCACTACCATCACAACCACCAAAAGATAGTTCTTTGAAGTTTTCAAAGGGCTTTGACTTCTCTGGGCCTCAGTTTTCTTTGTAAAATGAATGGCAGCTAAGTGGCACAGTGGAGAGAGTACTGGGCCTAGAATCAGGAAGACCTGAGTTCAAATCCAGCTGCAGATACTTACTAGTTGTATGACCCTGGGCAAGTCACTTAGCTTCTGTTTGCCTCAATTTCCTCATCTGTAAAATGGGGATGATAATAGCACCTACCCATGGATTGTTGATATGAGATAATAATTATAAAGTCCTTAGCTTAATAAAGGGCTGGCATATAGTTAGTACTATATAAATTCTAGCTATTATTATTATTAGTTAGGTTAGCAGCTTAGTGCAGTGGGATGAATGCTGGCTATGGAGTCAGGAGACCTGGTTCTAGTCTCAGTTCTATTTACTCACTATTTGACTTTGGGCCAGTCTCTTTACTTCTATGAACTGTAGGTTCCTCCTCAGTAAAATAAGTAGATGAGAACAGATGATCCTTGAGGTTCCTTCAGGCTCAAAAATCTACGATCTTCTAACTTATCCTCAGTATATGCAAATCCATCTTGATGGAGAATCCCAGACCTTAGATGTCCCAAGCTCAAGAGTCTGAGGACTGGAATTTCTAGAGAGAAGAGGAATTCTTTTTCTACCATGCTGCTTGGAGAAAGGAGAGGATAGTCTACATAGTTCCTCAGCAGAGTACTACCTGGAAGACAGTCAGATAGTACAGGTCCAATGGACCCTCAAAGCATGTGTCCTTTCTGAGAGGACTCCAAATTTCCTCTCAGGAGGCACAATGAGATTGGGAAGAACTGTACATGACACTATAGGAGAAATAGATTTTATGGGAATGTTAAGGTATTGCCTTATTGGCAACCCCATGTTTGGTTCTTGGGGCTATTTGAATGCTTTATGTGTTTTAGTATCTGTTCATGCATTCTTGTGCATCTTTACATGTTCTGTGGGGTAAAATGAAGGCTATCCTGTACTCATTATGCATTTAGTACCCTGTGTGCTTATATGGGAACTGGGAATCTGCTTTTGGGAAACTTAAACATGACCTATATCATGAGGTTAACGACTCCAAGTGGAGCAATGAGTCAAAGATAGCAACTGGCCTTTGTGAGTGAGGCCCCCAAGATTAAATGTGGTCTGTGTGAGGCCTGAGCCATGGATTTCATGCCTACTATATGTAAGGCTGCTTTTGGCTGTAGGTACTTTTTCAAAAAGTAATAAACCAACTATTTTTGGTTTTCATCAGCACTAATTTTATTTTGATCAACACTTTTTACCTTTATACCAAAACTTATTGGGGTGGCTAAGTGGTGCAGTGAATAGAGCACTGGCCCTGGAGTCAGGAGGACCCGAGTTCAATTCTGGCCTCAGACACTTAACACTTGCTAGCTGTGTGACCTTGGGCAAGTCACTTAACCCCAATTGCCCTGCCTTCCCCCCTCCAAAAAAAAAAAGCAAAAAAAACCCCATTGCTTTTCATGTTTCTGGGAGAAACAGGGATCTTTGGAGAATTTGTATGGGATTTAAAAGCCAAAAATCCTTTGTGGAGGGTTCCTATTATGATGGGAAGAACATTAATCTGGAAGTCACTAGGATGGAAGCTCCTTGAGGGCAAAAATTGTTTTGATTCTTGTCTTTGTGTCCCCAGAGCTTAGCACAGTTCCTGGAATAGCTTAAGTTTAGTTTAATACTTGCTTCTTAAATGGACTGGAATGAATTTCACTTCATATCCTTGCTCTTCCCTGACCAGAAGTGTGATTTTGGGTCAGGGGGAATGTCTCTCACCCCCACTTTTCTCCTCTGTAAAATGGGGACAATTATGTCTACACTACCTGCCTTGTAGGATTGTCATAGAACTTCCTCATTTACTCTTCATTAAGACACCTTTGTGCTTTGGTATATAAACATTATTATTCCCTTCCCAGAGATGAGAAAAAAAGAGGACAGAGGCAATTTGTTCAAGGTTACACAACAGTAAGCTAGTAGTGAATCAGTATTCAGGTTAAGATTAGAACTCAGGTCTCCTGTTCTTTTTGCTATATCAGGCTGTAGATGACAACATTAGTGAGGACTCTCATCTGGTTGGTACAGTCTAAGAGCACGGTACTTGAAATCAGGAGATCTGCTTTCAAGATCCAGCTCTAACACTGACCAACTATGTCATCCTGAGCAAGCCAGTTTGCCTCTGTGGGCCTCAGTTTCCTCACCTATAAAATGGGGGCAATAATATCTGCCCTATCTACATCACATGGAAGGTGCTTTATAAAGCTTAAAATGCTGGAGATATGAGACTTCTTATTTTGTCTTTGTCCTTCAGACAGGATTGCTGTTGTTCAGTCATTTCAGTTTTGTGTCCAATTCTTGGTGACACCATTTGGGATTTTCTTAGTAAAGATATTGGAGTGGTTTGCCATTTCCTTCAGCAGCTCATCTGACAGATGAGGAAACTGAGGCAAACAGGGTAAAGTGACTTGCCCAGGGTCATACAGCTAGGAAGTGTCTGAAGTTGGATTTAAACTCAGGAAGATGAGTCTTCCAGACTCCAGGCCTGGTGCTCTGTCCACTGCAGCGCCACCTAGCTGCCCTTCAGATAGGATCATTCCCAGACAAAATTGGGAAGTCATGAAGGTACTTGGTACATAGCCTGTTCCTATCCTGCCAAGTCCCATCATTTCTTTTCTCTCGGATATCCAGGGCTCTTAGGCAACCTAGTTTTTCTTCTCAGGAAAGAAAGGTACTTGATCATGATTCACTTTGAAGGGTTAAGGACTAACAATTGAATGTCCCAAGATTAGATCTGCTCTGTGTGAGCCCTGTTTCATGGATTTCCATGCCTACTCTGTGTAAGTCTCTGCCTATAATGTTGCTTTTTGGCAGCATTAAGAGGACAGAGTAAACCAAGCATAGTGACCCATGCTTGTAATCCCTGTTACTGAAGAAGCTGAGGCTGATAGATCTTCTGACCTTGGGAGTTCTGAATGGCAGTGGGGTAAGCCAATCAGGCATCTACACTAAGTCCCACACCAATATGGTGAGCCCCCAGGAGTTGGGGAGGGAAGGCTAGCAGGTGGCCTAAGCTGGAGCAAACTGACCTAGGTTGGAAACAGAGAAGATCAAAACCCTCCTGCTGATTAACAGCAGGATTGGGCTGTGAGTAGCCAATCTGCTAGGGTAGCTAAGTAACAAAGTGGCTAGAACACTAGACCTGGAGACAGGAAGACTTGAGTTAAAATCTGACCTCAGACACTTAGAGCTGTGAGACCCTGGTCAAGTCACTTAACCTCTATTTGTCTCAGTTTTCTTATCTGTAAAATGGGGATCATAATGCCACCTACCTCCCTGGCTTGTTGTATCAAATGAGGTCATATTTGTAAAGTCCTTAGCACAGTGCCTGGCACATAGTAGGTACTTAGTAAATGCTTGTTTCCTTATCCCTGTACTTCTAACCTGGGCAGGATAGGGAGACCTTATGTCAAAAAAATTTTTTTTTTGCTTTTTGGAGGTCAATTGGGGTTAAGTGACTTGCCCAAGGTCACATGGCTAGTTTTTGTGTTAAATGTCTGAGGCCAAATTTGAACTCAGGTCCTCCTGACTCCAGGGCCACTGCTCTATTCATTGCACCACCTAGCCACCCCCTCAAAAATTTTTTTAAAAAGAAGTTGGAGTGAGAGGGCTATATTCAACCTAAGTAAGGCTAGTTACTTGGTTAAGTTAGTTAAGACTAATACTGGAATTTCAGTTATCTGTTAGGTAAATATTTGGAGCTTTAGAGGAAAGACTCCTGAGCCCTCATCACAGGCCAATTAGAAAATGCCAAGTCTTAGAATCAGAAGACGGGTTTAACTTCAGGCTTTGCCATATCATCATCGTAATTAACATATAGATACCTACTATGTGCCAGGCATTGTGCTAAACACTTTACAAATATTATCTCAGTCGATCAACAACAGGGTACTATTATTATTCTCATTTTACAGATGAGGAAACAGAGGCAGACAGAGATTAAGTGACTCACCTAAGGTCACACAGCTAGTAAAGTGTCTCAGGCCAGATTTGAACTGGAGTCTTCTCCTCTCCAGGCCCAGCATTCTATGTGCTGCATGACCTAGCTACCTTACTAGCTTTGTGAAATTGATCAAGTCCTTAGTATTCTCTGGGTCTCAGTCTGACCATCAGTAAAATGCAAAAGCTGTGCCTGATGATCACCAAGGGGTTGGACAGATCTCAACATTTCTAATTCTGTGACTGCCTAGGTGTAAGGCATGGTAGTTAAATGATTACCAGTAGAAGAAAAAGAGTAAGTAACTCCCTACCAAGCACCTCAAACCATAAATGCCACTGGGAAGAAGGACTAGACATCTCCTGAAAGGTAGGTCATGTAGGAGGTTAGGGACCACTGGAACTTTGTTGAATTTGGCATTTTTTTCTTTGACTTTCTTGCTAATGACTCTAGTTACTAGGGATGGCTAAGGGATGATAACCAGGAAGTCACAGGAGAAGAGAATTCAATTCAATGTAACGGAGGCCTGAACAACAAACATTTATGGTGCCAGCCACCTAACTAGGTGTTAGAAATTACAATGCCAAAAATGAAATTTCCTGCCCTCAAGAAGTTTACATTCTACCAAGAGGAACAGAAGGAGCACAGTAAATCAAGACAAAAGGCCTACATAGTACATGTAATTTTGTGGTGGGGAAGACCTAAGAAGTGAGGGCAGGGAATCATAAAGGTCTAGTCTAGGAGGGGGTACTTGAGCTGGACCTCGAAAGAGACTAGAGAAAGGAGACAGAATATCATGGTCGAGAGACAGCAAATCAATCCATTTGGCTGGAATGTGGGGTATGTGAAGAGGAGTTCTAGATGATGAGTCTGGAAAAGTATGTAGGAACCACATCATGAAGGCCTTAACCATACTAGGTGTTAGGCCTTAAATACCATACAGGGGAGTCCGTATTTTATCTTAGGGGGAACAGGGTGCCGGCCACTGGCATTTGAGAAGGGAAGTGACATGGTCAGATCTGTGGAGGGGGGAAAGATTGAGATGAGGCTGGATATTGGTAGCACTCAGCAAAGCTTTGTTGTTCTCAGAAATTTCAAGAGACCAACATGGGCATGGAATCTCTTGCTTCCCAAAGAAAACCCAGCCTTTGGGGAGCCATCCAATTGTGGGCTGGGCAAGAACCCCTTCTGGGGGCGGGAAGAATATACAGAACTGTGTGGCTTTACTGTGAAATCCATAATTGTGTGTTCCCAAGGGAGAAGGCTTGTGGAGTTCAGCTCCCAGAATCAGAGAATTTCAGATCCAGAAGGGACCTTTACTCCCATCTGGTCCAAACCATACCCAGAAAATCCCTCTGTAGCACATCTGACAAGTGGCCAGTCAGTCTTTGCTTAAAAATCTGGGTGGGGGCAGACAGACCCATGACCACTTGAGCTGCTTCCACATTTGGCTAGCACTAAATGTTAACAAAATTTTCTTGATATCAAGCCTAAGTTTGTCTCTAGGCAACTTCCTCCCTAGTTCTGACCTCTGGGATTGAGCAGAACTAAGCTAAATTCACAGGCTCATAGGAGTATCTACCTAAAACTGGACTTCAGAGTCCTACCTGATCCAACCCCTTCATTTTACAGAGGGGGAAACTGAGGTCCAGGGATGGGAAGAGACTTGTTTAAGGTCACATAAGTAATATAAGATCAATCCGGTTTTCATTTCCCTACCCTATCTTGGTCTTTTCTTGTCCAAGCTAAATGTCCCAGATTCCTTCCATCAGTCTCCATATGACATAAATTTGAGGCCATTCACTACTCTAATTGAGATCCTCAGGGTACTCTCCAGCTTATCAGCATCCTTCCTCAAATGTGATGCTTAGGACAGAATGTGAGAATTGTAATTGTGTTCTCAGTATGATACTCCCAATTCAATCCTCTGCCTCTTAGAACATTGTTTTTCCTTCCAAACTGTTCTTAGGTACCATGTCCTACTGGAAGCCTACTGATTTCCTAACTCCCTTCCATCCTCTCCCAACTACTGGTGACTTCTCTTCCCTAAACACTTTGTATTTACTCCTTTTTTAAAATTCAATTCAATTTTATTTTGAGTTTTGAATTCTCTCCTTCCCATCCTCCTTCCTCACCCCCTTGAGAAAGCAAGAAAAACAAAACTTGTTTTGTATGTACTTATTTATGGACCTATTACCTCTCCCGATAGAATGTAAGCTCCTTGAGGGCAAGTACTGGTTCATGCTTGTTTTCTCATCCCCCTTACCTACGGCAATGCTTGGCACATAGTAGGTGCTTAGTAAGTTTTTGTTGACTGATTAAAAACAATTGAGAATCATGGGAGAAAAGTCACTAAACCATTCATACTCATACCTATCGGTCCTACTGCTGGGCTTTAGAAGGGGGTCAAAGACAGAAAGACTCCCTATCTACTAAAAGAAAAATTACAGCAAAAAACTGGAATCAAAGTGGGTATCCCTTGATTGGTGAATGACTGAGCAAACCGTGCTACCCAATTGTAGTGGAATCTTGCTGGGCACTAATTAATAATAATAAAAATAATAATAATGCTAGCTAACACTTCTATAGCACTAACGGTTGGCAAAGTGCTTTATATTTTTTATCCTATTTGATCCTTACAACAACTCTGGGAAGTAGATGCCATTATTTTCTTCCGTTTACAGATGAAGAAACTGAGGCAAACAGAGGTTAAGTGACTTGTCCAGGGCAACACAGCAAAGTACCTGAGGAAGGATTTGAATTCAGGTCTTCTTGAATGCAAGTCTAGCACTCTATCCGCTTAGAGCAACTACCTAAACAATGAAGATGAAGAATTCCAAGAAGTGAAGAAAACCTGTATGATGATGCAGAAGCAGGTCAATAATGTAGCTTACTACAAAAATGAATAAATGACACCCCCTCCCCTTCTAAAAGACAGCTAAACTTACATTAAAGGCAATGACCCATGTGGGTTTCAGGCAGTCATGTGGTGGTAAATGTTTAACAACCGGCTCTCCAAAAACCATACTTTTAGGCTTAATCTGCATTATTCACATTTTCTACCATCACTGTTGTAAGTCTACACAATTGACAAAACAGGAAATCAAGTCCTGATTTTTAGTGTTTGCTAATTTCCAAAGTGTCCGTACTCACACTGAAAATTTCACAATTATCTAATGATAAAATGTGTTTCAGGGCAATTATAGGTGGCACTGTAGTAGATTTAGTGCCAGGCCTGAGTCAGGCACGCTCCTCTTTCTGAATTCACATCTCGCCTAGACACTTCCTAGCTATGTGACCCTGGGCAAGTCACTTCATCCTGTTTGCCTCAGTTTCCTCACCTGTAAAATGAGCTGGAGAAGGAAATCACAAACCTTTCCAGGAGCTTTGCCAAGAAAACCTCAAATGGGGCCAAAAAGAGGCAGATATGACTAAAAACAACAACAATAAAGCATGCTTCATTCCTCTAAACAGAGAGTGGAGGGAAGGGAAGTAAGGAAATAAGTATAGTAGTGGGAGGGCTCATAAGTTATAGGTTCAGGAGTAATCATCCAAAGGATTACCCCTTAAACCTAACACTGTAGGCTATGGGCAACACACTGTGCTAAGTGCTTTACAACTGTTATTTCATTTGATCATCCAAACATCATGGGGGTAAGTGCTATTATTATTCCCATTTTACAGTTGCGGAAACTGAGGCAGACAGAAGTTAGGTGACTTGCTCAGGGTCACACAGTTTGAATCTGATCTACATTTGAACTCTGGACTTCCTGACTGAAAGCCTAGGTCTCTAACCATTACACTAGCTAGTTGTCTGGGATAGGGGTGGAAGGGACTGGAGGGATGCCCAATGTTGCATACACTGTTAGACTGGAATGATATGTCCATTCCTTTGGCTTAACTGTTTTGCTTTGTAAGAAAGGAAGGTTCTATGTTGGGGAGGTTGTGAATCTTATATTAGAAAATGACTTTTTTTTTGCTTTTTGGAGGGCAGTTGGGGTTAAGTGACTTGCCCAAAGTCCCGTGGCTAGTTTTTCCATAAAGTGTCTGAGGCTGGATTTGAACTCAGGTCTTCCTGACTCCAGGGCTGGTGCTTGATTCACTGTGCCACCTAGCCCCCCCGAAAATGACTTATTTTTTAAAAAAGACATTAGTTAACACTTAGAAATTGAACTGTTTAAGAACAAATTTACCCAGCAAGGCAACAACCAAGGGGCTGGTGAGTGTCCTACCCTGGGTTAGGTGCTAGAAGGGGGGCAGGGGAGATTCAAGAGAAGGAGTCTCATCCCGCAGATGCTCCCCCGTGCTGGATAGATCCAGCAGTGAGCTTGCTGCAGAGCCTGGGAGCTGGGGCCCTAGCTCCACACTTGGAGGCCTTTCCAGCTCCCATCTGCTGCTAATCCACCGAGGGAGCCACATGCACGATGGGAAGGGAAAGCTCATTTGGCCTCCCTTGAAGGAGCTGGCTGCATTGAAGGGTCAGGAGCCAGGAAATAGAAGACAAATGCTTACATTCCAAAGAGGTGGGGGTGGGAGCTGCAGAAGGAAACCCCAGACTTAGTTTATCAGCCTGTAGATAAAAGAAGAATGGACCAGGGGGAAAGGAAGCAGGGTTTCTGTTGGGGCAGGAGTGGGAGTTCTCACCCTGTCCATATTCCCTTGTGCCCATACATTCCTCCATCAAGACTGCAAAGGGCATTGGAGTAGGAGCTGGGATTCATCTGTACAGCCCCTCCCTGCAACACTCTTACCCCCGCCCCCAGGATGTACACCCCACCTCTTCAGAGCATATTAGAAAGGGAAAGGACCTTGGAGCTCATCTAAGACAACTTTTTTATTGCCCAGAAGAGGAAACTGAGGCAGGGAGAGGAAGGGATTTGCTCAAGGTCAAATGATTAGAATGGATAGTTTGGACACCAAGCCAAGTCCTTCATATCCAGGACTGTTTTTCTACCATAATGCCCCCTCCCATCAAGGCATCAGGAAAGTTTGTGGGCCCTGATGAGTTGGGGATAGAATGGGTCAGTCCTGAAATAGGAACCCCGCTTCCAGAGAACCAGTTGGGAAGCGCTCTCCATCTGGCCCTCAGAGTAGACTATGGCGCCTACATTTTCCCTGGGGTAAGTTTGTGGCCTTTGTTGAGCTTTTCATATGCAGCTGAGCTATTCAAGTCTCAGGCGTCCTTCCCCCATGGTGGAATGCTTCCTTTGCACTTGAAAGAGTCTCTGCTTTACATTTCTATGTAAAGTCTTTGCCCCTTCTGACCTTCAACTCTGCTGAAGTCTTAAATGAGGCATGCTCTTACATGTAAAGTGGAGGGTGCTGGATTAGATGCCTCTGAGATCCCAGCGAGCCCCTGTACGCTGTCATCTTGTGTTGTGGCTAAAAAAAATCAGCCCTCCAATGATGAGCAGGTAGTTACCTGGGATAGTGGACAGAACACTGGACCTAAAGTCAGGAAAACCCGGGTTCCAATCCTTCCTCAGACACTATCTAGCTGTGTGGCCCTGGGCAAATCACTTAATACCTCAGTTTACCTCAGTTTCCTCATCTGAAAAAAGAACTGGAGAAGGAAATGGCAAACCACCCCAGTTATTTTTGCCAAGAAAACAGGGTCACGAAGAGTCATACAGGACTAATGGACAACACAACAAGAAGCCCTTAGAGAACTGGAAGTTTTGCCTTGGTGGTTTGTGTATTTCCTAGAAGCGTGCCTGAACACCATTGTAATCTAAGCTAATGCCCATGCCCAGGCCACAGTCCCTGTCTGTATTTGTGGGAGAGTGTGTCTCAGGTTTTTTTTGGGGGGGCAATGCTTTGTAACTATCATTCTTGCCATGCCATTCAAGTAAATGTTTTTTCTAAACGCTAATGGAGTCTACTGGCGGGCTGCTAATGGGAAGCATGCTGGGGGAGGCGCTTGTTGTCACCAAAAGAGTTACTCCTCGAACCTTAGATTGCCCCCCAGGGGACCCAGTTTACCAGTACTAGTATGTGTTGAGGAGTGAGCCTGAAGCAAGGTGCTACAGACAGATGAAGGAATTGAGGACCAGAGAAATGAAGGGACTTGCCCAAATTCACACAAAGGATCACAGACCCAGAGCTGCAAGGGGCCTCAGAGGCCATCTAGTCAAGCTTCTGAATGTTACAGATGCGGCCCAGAGAGATGAAGAGATTTGCCCAGGGTCACATAGGTAAGAAATAGCAGAATCTGAATCAGAACCCAGGCTATTGGACTCTAAACTCTTCCCAATGCACCATGGTGTCTGGGCCATGCTCTGCTTTGGTGGAGGCCATGCCCACATGAATGAGATCCCCACTATTTTTTTCAAGACGCATTGCTAAGTGCCCCCTCTCACCCCTGATTATCATGGTTTACTCTGCCCAATCCAGGGTACTGAATAGGGAGTACCATTAAGGGAAAAGAGGCATTTGTTGGATTATGCATTTGAAAGAATTTGCGACTGTCTTTCCTAGGCTACTTCCCAGCCTGGAAGGTACCCCATCAATCCTTTGGCAGCCCCGAGTTACCCTTCCTTTCTGGCTTCTCTCTTTATGGGTACCCTACATTATTTGAGGTTTAGGTGTTGTTTGAACGTGGTCCAACCCAGCTGTCCTCCCATCCAGACTCAGACAATGGGGGTGGGGGTAGGGGGGCCCTCTGAGCCTCACCTGTTTGTGGTTAACCTCCAGCAATTGCAACTTGACACCATAAATGTAGTTACAAAAAAGTAAAGTATCAGAGAGGTGGGGCTCTCTCTTCTTCCTCTCTCTTCCTAGGCCTGGAACCAAATAGACCAGGCATCCACTCTGGCCTTTCATTGAGTCCAAGAGGGGCCTTCATTTAAAAAAAAAAAGCTAAATTTGGCATTAATGTATTTGGAAAACTTACCCAAGATTATTCCTCTTAAATCTATTTTGTAAACTGCCAGCCTGAAGGCCTCCCAGGGTCATTTTTAATTCATTCAGTATTGCAGAGGAGAGCTCTCCCCCTGGGACCAAAGGCAGCCAGAAACATCCCCTTGTTGATAAGTATGAAAGAGGAATCATGAGAATAGCTTTTTAGATGGAGGGTAGAATTAAGGGGAGATTAAAGTTAGGAGGTACCACGAGGAACCATGGTAAGAAAATGACCATGAAAACTTCCTAGGGGAGAATTTTCCATCTGAGTCTCAGCTGAAGACATTGGGAATGCTTAGCCTGGAGAAGACAGGGGGACTTGTTGTTTAGTTATCTGTGTGTGACATATCTCTGTACTACAGAATTCCTTAACCATTTTGTAGGTGTTACAAACCCGTTCTGTCGGTCCAGTAAAGCCTATGGATGTCTGACTTTTTAGAATAATGTCTTTAAAAGCATAACATAAATACCGAGGATTGCAAGGAAATCGATGACTGAAATTAAAGATGCATTTTGTTCCTGTGTTAGGTCACAGATTCTCCCCCTGCCCAAATCTATTATTTGAAGAACTCCTGTCCTAGAGGAGTTTCTGGCACAATAGCCAGCACAGAGCTGCCAGGCAGAGGATGCCACCGGGGTTGGCAACCTTCTCTTTGCCCTGGGTTTACTCTGGGTTCATAACTCTAGGTTTGCCTTTCTCCTCAACAGGGGGTCTAGGATCCAATTCCACTCCCAGTTCAGATTTCTCAGGAATAATCTGATTTGGGGCTCTAGATTAATGGGAGGGCTCTCCAGCAGAGGAGCGAAAATATGAATCAGGTATGGAAGAGGCCATTTTATTGCCACGTAGGAAGGGGGATGCTAAGCCATAAAGAATTATGGAATGATTACAATCACTTGGCAAGCTAAGATGTAAGTCTTGTTGGTATCTTTGCAATAGGGTGGCTCTTTATCTATTTTATACGTTATTTCTACTCAGTACAGCTTGATCAGCTCCAAGTGGGCTCCTCTCTCTCTCTCTCTCTCTCTCTCTCTCTCTCTCTCTCTCTCTCTCTCTCTCTCTCCCCCTCCCTCCCTCCCTCCCTTCCTCCTTTCCCTCCTTCCCTCCTTCCTTCCCTCCTTCCTTCCTTCCTTCCTTCCTTCCTTCCTTCCTTCCTTCCTTCCTTCCTTCCTTCCTTCCTTCCTTCCTCCCTGTCTCTCCCTCTCCAGGAATGGGGAAATCAACAGCTGCCTTTTGAAATCTCATGTTCCAAGTTCCAATCTTGCCTCAGACATTTACCATCTGTGTGACCCTAAGCAACTCACTTCTCTGTCTGCCTCAGTTTCCTCAGCTGGAAAATAGGGATCATAATAGCACCTACCTCCCAGGGCTGTTGTGAGGATCACATGAAATGATATTTGTAAAGTGCTTTGCAAACCTTAAAGCAATATATAAATATTCTAATAATATATAATAATAATCATAAGACCTGGGCTGGGGGGGGGTGGGCTAGAGCACAGAGAGTCCTCCTTATACTCAGAGCCAGCAGGAGGCAGAAGCCTAAGGGGCAGAGATTGCCTCTTCAGTATGTGGTTGTAGTTCTGGCTCAATGGCAAATGGAAGGTGTTCTCACTGAAGACAGGAAGTGGTCAGAATATCTGTGTCAGCTCCGGAGTGGGAGGGGGAAGGGCCCCTCTGTCATGAAGGCCTAAAGGGCTCCTTAAAGGTAGTAGGGAGTTTTATTCTTTGTCCTTGTATCCTCAGAACCTAGCCTAGAATCTGGTACATAGTAGGTACCTAGTTAACCTGCTTGGAATAGAATTGAACTTGAATGTTGATTGGAACAGGCTACCTGCAGAGTAGTCACTTTCCCTTTGCTGGAGGTCTTTAAGCACTCAGTCAGTGGGTCACTTTTATTAAGCCGGGCTGGGTGGTAAACTGTAGGAAAAAAAACAGCAGAAAGTTCCTGCCCTCAAGGAATTTCCATTCGAATAGAGGAGGACAACATCCCATAAAAAGAAGCTAAAAATCTGAGGGGTGGGGGAGAAGTGAAGTTGGGAGGTCAGCTTGGAGAGGAATGAGACTTGGTGGGCCTGGGGGCCCTCCTTAAAAGGAGCCTCCGGGAGGATCCAGCCAATCAGAAGGAGAGGTGGCAGGGATGAAGGGGACTCCCAAGTGAGAATTTCAAGGCTGGGTGAGACCAGAGGCTGGCTGACCAGTTGTCAAGGAGATTGTAGAGGGGAACTCAACTCAGGGCCTGTAATTCCTTACACTGTTCCCATAGAGAACCCCTCCATGAACAAGACAGGGGGTCAGCCTTCGTTTTCCATTGTCTCTCAAGAGCCTAGTGAGGTGAGAAAGGACTGTGGTTCACAGCAACATAATTCAATTGTGCTTTCAATATAGTCTGCATCTAAAGTAGGGAAGCCAACTTGTCTGTTCCACTGGGTGCCTCAGCTGTTGCCAAGCAAAAACGGTTGTATTCTTAAGGCTCATTGGGGCAAAGGTCTTCATCTCTATGAAGGACTGAATGGGGGGAATGTATGCCATACTTAGAATCAAGAGATCTGGTTTAAAGTCAGCCTCAGACAGCAACTAGTACTTCTCTCAAGATCTCACTTTTCCCATCTGCAAGATGGGGCTATGAGGGCTAATAAGAGGAAAATGTTCTGTAAACTTTAACGTGTTAGAGGAAGCTAGATTACTATCATTTTCTACTTTCTTTGCAGAGAAAACAAACAAAAATCCCCCCCCAAACTTATATTTGGGTCAACTACCTTCCTTCAAGAGGGCTCAGAAGCCCTCTCCTTTGGGAGGCCATTCCTCATGCCATGAATTATTGGGGTTCTCTCCCTCTCTTTCTCCTCCTTAAAAGATCATGAATATCTTTGGTTATGGACGTGTTGCTTCCCTTCTTCCCACACTGGAATGTAAGCTCTTCAAGTCTGTTTCATTTTTGTCTTTATAGCCCCAGCAGCCAGCATGGTGCCTGACACACAGTAGGTCCTTGATAAATACTGATTGGTTTGGCTTAGCAACATTTTACTTTGGTGACCTCAAAAATAGACATGTTGAGAGATGGAAGAAACTAAACTCAGAGGGTCCCTGGTCTGTCTCTTTTCAGACACTCAGAGGATTCAGATTAGGTAGATGCCCCTATTTAATCTCTTTTGCTGAAGAGTAAGCTTCTGGGAGGGCCTTCAACAATCTGGGAAATGGGAGAGTCTTCTCCCATTCTTCCCAGAGAAGGGCTAGGTAACACCCCAAAATAAATATTCCAGAAGCCCTGAGTAAATTTCTTCTCTAGGGAATCTTTCCCTACCTAAATCTCGTAGAAATGGAATGGAAATCAACATGCATTTTCTCTTAATTGGAGATTATACGGTTGGACACTGAAGGAGCCCCTTCTGGAGTTGGGAATCCCAAGGGCCTTGATCCCTATTGAGTGACATTTTCACTCAGTTGTGAGAATTCCCATTCAATGGGCTGTGTGAGCTTCATAGGTGATTTCAGAGAAAGTACCAATCTGAAACATTCTGATTCTCCATCCAGGAAAGGAAGGAAACAAGCACCTACTATGTGCCAGGCACAGTGGTAAATGCTTCACACATACTATCTCATTTGATCCTCACAATAACCACAGGAGGCAGATGCTGTTATTATCTCCATTGTGCCTTTGAGCAAACTGAGGCAAGCCTGAGATTGAGTTTTCCAGGGTCACATAGCTAGTAAGTGTCTGAGGCTGGAGCCAAACTTCCAGACTCCAGGCCTGGTGCTTTGTGCACTATGGTGCCCCCTAGTGGCCTTGCTAGGAGGTTTGCAAAGGAACTGTGGTAGGAAGAGTATGATGGTGCCTGTGTGACTTTGACCAAATCCTCTCCCCTCTCTGGGCCTCGTTTCCTCCCTCTGTAAAATGAAGGGCTTCTACTAGATGTTCCGAAGACACCTTTGTGCTCTGACATCTTCTAGTTTCTCCCCTCTATCTTTCCTATTCACATTAATTTTATTCTGCCTCGAAAATGAATTCTCCCATCTGCTGGCAGGAAGTTTGAGACAGCAAACCTTCTCCCCTCTTTATCTTGCCATCTCCATAGTTTTTAGCTAAGTTCTCAGAGCAAATTAAGGCTGCCCCTCACCAAAAGGTGTAGTGTTTTCACAGAGCTGCTACCATAGGAATACTGCTGGCTTGGGAATCAGAGGACCTCAGATGTTTACTAGCTGGGGTCTTTGGACAAATCATTTCACCACTCTGGGCCTCAGTTTCCCTATCTGTAAAAGGAAGAAACTGAACTACAGGGACTCTAAAGCCCCTTCTAGCTCTGCATCTAGAATCTTGTGGACAATATCACTTCTGAGAGCCACTGCAGGTATAAAGGAAGTAGTACAAAGACCATTAGCATTATACTGAAAGTTAAGAAAGGGGGTGGGACTGGTCTGCCCAAGGCTGCACTGTTAGCTTGTGACTGACTTGGATTGTTATCAAGTCATACTTTTAGAATTAGCAGGGACCACAGAGGCTGTCAAGTCCAACCCCCTCATTTGACAGGTAAAGTGACATGCCCAGGATCACACAGATAGCAGGGGCTGAGGTAAGACTTGAATCCATGTCCTGAGACTTCAGAGTCAGATCTTTTCATCTAGGGCTCCTCACACTCATGCCTGTGACTCTTCCATGGCATCACATTACTTCCTTATCCACTAGTATTACATACTGGTGAGTAGCTTCAGTTAACCTGGATTGCCCAGTGATTCCCTATGCATATTGGGAAGGGGAGAGAAGGAGACAGAGATAAGGAAGGAGAAAGGGAGAATGAGAGAGATAAAGAGGGAAGGGAAGGAGGGAGAGAGAAGAGAGAGAGGAGGGGGGAGAGAGAAGGAAGCAAGAGAGAGGAGAAAGAAAAAGAGAGAGGAGGGGGGAGAGAAGGAAGTGAGAGAGAGAGAGAGAGAGAGAGAGAGAGAGAGAGAGAGAACAAGAGCAAGTTCTGGAAAGGTAGTCTTAAACTGTGATCTTATAAGAATGGACTGCTATTTTTATTAGGCTATTATTGTTCAAAATGAGTTATAGATGCATTTCTGGGATGAAATCTGGAGCCAAATATGCAACATATTTCTAATACAGACCATGTTTGATTCTTCCCAACGACAGAACAGAGAAGTGGCATGGGTAATACCAAAGAATGTTTGGCTGGGTGTGCATTCTGCCAAAATGCTTCCTTCAAGGTTCTCTTCCAATGAAGAGTCCCCCAAGCACAAGGTAAGTAAGATTCCTTGAAAGGGGCAGCCATATAGATAACTTTGCTTAGAGCTTCTCGGATTAGCATTATCAACTGAGGCATAAATCCGGGAGACCCTTTCTTTCCTAGGGTGATGGAGTATGTCCAGCACAAAGTACAGGTGAAAGAGGGTTTCCTTAAGTACAGTCCCCCCAGTGTGCCTGTCTGTAGATCATAAGCCCAGACATGTGGAGTTGGAAGAACCTTGGAGGTCGGCCAGTCCAGTCCAGTCCATCTCTCATTTTGACACAGGAGGAAAGTAGGGTCCAGAGAGGTGAATTGATGTGGCCAGGATCACACAGCAGAATCAGGATTTGAACTTAGGTCCAGTGACTCCAAGTTTAGCACTTCTAGTGCCATAGATTTAGAATTAGAAGGGACTTTAAAGGTCATCTAATCCAATCTCTTCATTTTATAGATGAGCAAACTGAGGTCCACAGAGGAGAAATGACTCACTTAGGGTCACATAGCCACACTTCAAATAGATCTGATTCCCTTCTGATTTGGGGTTCTCTTTACCACTCAGTACTGACACTTGTGTAATGCTATGATTTTTTGAACCCCAGGATAATGTTGGGGTTCTCAATGAGATTCACAGACACTCAGAAGAGATCACCCCAACCATCCCCACAGGAAAAATCCAGGTAATAATCATTGCTGACATTTATATAGTGCTTCCTATGTGCCTAGTACTGTGCTAATTATTATCTTATTTGAGCCTTACGACAACCCTAGGAGTCAGGTGCTATTATTAACCTCATTTTGCAGATGAGAAAATGGAGGCAAATAAGAGTTAACTGACTTGTCCAAGGTCACACAGTGAGTCACTGGCTTAGACTGGATTTGAACTCAGGTCTTCCTGACTCCAGGCCTAGTACTCTATTCACTGAGCCATTTAGCTGCCTCTTACGCTCAAAGGCCTAAGAACGTCAGACTATAACATGCAGTTGAAAGGGGGGGCACACACACATTTAATGTATATGTTCTCTTCAAAGGTTCCTTCTAGTTCTGACAGTTCTATGTTCCAAGAGCCTTCTCATCTCAGATATTTTTGGTTCTCTGTTCTAAGATCCCTCACCCAGCCCACCCCAGTTCTGACACTCTCTGTTTCTAGGATTCTATCATTCGAACATCTGTGGCATCTCCAATGGATTCTGATGCCCTTAGTGGTGGTGGTTGGGTGGGGGGGAGTGGTGAATTATTGCAGAAAGTCACAACTAATGGTTTCATGGCCTTCTCCTGTCCCTCCCCCCACAAGTTTCTAGAACTCCCTGTCTGGCCCCTCTTCTCATTTTCCAGCTGTCACTGCTGAGGTTGAAGCAAAGCTGTGCCTCTGATTTATAGTGGAAGTTTCCAAAAGCTGCAAACAAATTCTCCAGGGCAGTTTTACAAGCCGCCAGTTGTCTATGAGATGCGTACTTACCACCCACTGCATATTGATTTGGAGTGGCTCCTTGTTTTAGATTTCGGCCCCCGCTCTGCTCTCCTCTGACCGAGGCTGAGAGCACGAACCTCTGCTCATCTGGGGCCAATGGGGAGGAAGTGCTGGCCTGATGAGCCAAACCACAGCCATCTGCAAATTGGACATTAAGCCAGAACACAGCAAAACTTCTGGTCACATAGTTAGGTTCAACATTTGTAACTGGAGTCAAATGAAAGTGGGGTGGCATGTAAGGAGCACTGATAATGGAGGCAGGAGGCCTGGGCTTGAACCCTACCTCTGATGCTGACTAGCCAAGTTATGGCAGCCCTCTGAACCTTGATGTCCTCATCTGCAAAATGGGGAAGCTAATTCTTGCCTTCCCTCTCTCATAGGGGTGTTGTGAGGAAAGTGCTTTGTAGGTCTTAAAGCATGGGCAAAAAGTGAGTGGTTTTATTACAATAGAGAAGAAGAGGAAACGCTAAGATTCCTGCCCAATAAAAACCAACCAGACCCTGCTGATTGCTCTAAAATGTTCCCAGGACAGAGCCGCTGGATTTCTGCATGGCGCTGTCACTGATGAGAAACAGAGCTAACCAGCTGGAATCCAGGCATTTGCCTCTTCTCAATTTAGTTCAAACATTTATTGCCTGCCATGTGCCAAGCCCTGTGCCAGGCGCTGGGGCTGCAAAGGTGAATAAAACACAATCCTTCCCCTTATGGAGCTTGTAGTTTGGTACACTCGGGTGAGGGCTGAAATATGGACACCAATAAGAGAAATACCAAGTCATATTCTGGTAATGTTTCACAAAGTTTACAAAAGTACTTTTTCCCATAATCTCCCCATGAAGAAGCTGGTGACGTTCATCACTTTGAGGTCTCTTAACAAATTGGAATATGATAAAATGAGGAGAGCCAAAGTGCTCTGAGATACTGGAGGAGAGAGATCACTTCCAGGCCAGAGGGAGAGGTGGCACAGTGGGCAGAGTAGCTGAATTGGGCCTTGCAGGAAAGCAAAGATTTAAAGTGGCAAAGATTGGGAGGTGGGGGTGGAGGTGGGAGGAAGGAGCAACATCTGTTGCAAGCATAAGGCAACAATGTAAGTTAAGGTAAAGAGACTGGAAAAGGCAATCTGAGAAGAGAAAGACAGGGAATTGTCCAGTGAGGAGGGGGGAAAGGAAGAGAGGGAGAGAGGGAGGGAGGGAGGGAGGGAGGGAGGGAGGGAGGGAGAGAGAGAGAGAGAGAGAGAGAGAGAGAGAGAGAGAGAGAGAGAGAGAAACGGACAGAGAAAGAAACAGGAGGAATAAAGAAAAAAGAGGGAGGAAGGAAGGAAGGAAGGAAGGAAGGGAAGGAGGAAGGAAGGACAGAAGGAAAGGAGAGAATGGGGAGAAAAGGGAGGGTAGAAAGAAGGAAGGGAGAAAAAGAATTAATGAAAGAAAGGTCAGTCAATAAACACTTACAAAGCACCTACTATGTGCCCTGCCCTCGAAGAGCTGACATTCCAATGAATGAGTAGAATAAGTGAAAGACAATTAGTGTGGAACAAGGCTGGCTCAGTCCGGACAGCTCCCATATCTAGAATAAGTTAAGGTTTACAAAGCCCTTTCCTCCCAGAAGTCTTTTGAGGTAGGGAGTACAAGTATTTTTATCCTCATTTTATAGATGAGGAAACTGAGGCTTAGAGAGGGGTGGGTGACTGGCCCAGGGTCCCATTAGTGCAAATTCAGAAATTGTAACTTGAAATTAAGCCTCCTTTCCGCTACAGGAAAAAGCCTTCAGGCTGGGAACACACTGGGTGTAGCTACAGAAGCAAGGCTTCATTTGGTAGCCAGTGAGGGGGCAGCAAAAAGTTTTGAGCAAGGAAGGGATATGACCAGCTTAGGGCATGTGTTCTCCAAAAGATGAGAAAAAATCAGGAATAAGGTGGCTAAGACGGGTCCAGGGGGAAGCAGTCAGAGCTTGGTGTACTTGGGAGAAATAGCAAATACGCTAGATTACAAGTGGGAATTTAGAAAGAAACTGGAGCACTAAAACCAAACTGTGACAAAATCTTGGCTATTCACCCGAGGTCATTAAGATCATTGGGTGTAGAGTGGAAAGTGACCTTAGAGATTACCTAGTCTACCCCCTCATTTGTAAGATGAGGCAAATGAAATTTACAAAGAAGTGATTTGCCCAAGGTCATACTTGTTGCTGTTGTTCAGTCATTTTTCAGTCGTGCCTAACTCATCATGACCCTCATTTAGGGTTTTCTTGGCAAATATATGAAGTGGTTCGCCATTTCTTTCTCCAGATCATTTTGCAGGTGAGGAAACTGAGGCAAGCAGAGTGAAGTGACTTGTCCAGGGTCACCCAGTTAGTAAGTATCTGAAGCCAGATTTGAACTTGTGATGAGTCTTACTGATTCTAGGTCTGGCATTCTCTCCATTGCAGTGCTACCTAGCTGAACTCCATATACCCAGATAATAAATTGAAGAGCTAGCACTAGAATCAAAAGTCTTATGATTTTAAGTCCAATTCTCTTTCCACCACACCACTCTGCCTCTTTAAGCCCTCTTAAAAGGGCTCTTAGGCATATATAATTAGTGCCCAGAACAGGATTTTAAATGCTACTCAGGAAATGCGTATTTTATCCTAGAGGCACCAGGGAATCACTGACGTTTCTTGAGCAGAGGAGTGACATGGTCAGATGTGTCCCTTAGGAAGATTCTTTTGGCAGCTATGAAAAAGATAAATTGATGAGGAGAAAGATGGAGAGCCAGGAATTCAATTAGGAGGCTTTTATGGAGACCTGAACTAGACAGGTAGCCTCATGAATAGAGAAAAGGGAGCAGATGAATTAATGTCATGGAGGTAGGGTCCATATGACTTGCAACTGATTGAATATGGACGATAAGGGAGAGGCAAGAGTCAGAGGATCACTAGGTGGTTGATGGAAGGTTGGGTCTATAGGGGAAAGAGAAGGAGTTCTCTTTCAAATTCCTTGACTTTGAGATGCTAATAGGACATCCAGTTGGAGAAATCTAAGAGGCAATTTCTGATACAGAACTGGAGCCCAGGAGAGAGACCCGGGCTGGGTCTGAGTGTGATCTACATAGAGATGATAGCTGAGCCCACGGGAGCTGATGAGATGCAGAGAGAACAGAGAGGGGAGGGACCCAGGGTAGATATGTAAGACACTGCAGAGGTGTAGGTCACAGCCAAGCCATACCTCCTCCTCCTCCTGTTCTTGTCCGTGACCTTCCAGAAATACTCCATAGGCAGAGTTTCTTAACCTGAGGTCCGTGAACTTGGTTTTTAAAAAAAATATTTTGATAACTACATTTCAATATGATTGGTTCCTTTTGTAATCCTTCTTATTTTATATACTGAAAAACATGATTCTGAGAAGGAGTTTATAAGCTTCACCAGACTGCCCAAGGGGTCTAAGACATAAAAAAAGGTTAGGAACTCTTGCCATAGACGATTGACCCAGTGTGCTGGAAGCCTTCTTCTAGGTCCCAGTTTTTTATTATTATGAATAAATGTGCTATGAATAATTTGGTAATTCCTCCTTTTAATAACACCCTTAGGGTATAGTCCTGGTAGTACAATTACTGGGTCAACGGGTGGAATCCATTTAATAACTTGGGTTGCATAATTCCATACTGTTTTCCCAGAAGGTTCTAACATCGCCAGTGTGATA
Organism: Gymnobelideus leadbeateri; assembly: GCA_011680675.1. Taxonomy (NCBI): domain Eukaryota; kingdom Metazoa; phylum Chordata; class Mammalia; order Diprotodontia; family Petauridae; genus Gymnobelideus; species Gymnobelideus leadbeateri. The sequence goes on from WOXC01010527.1 coordinate 140,576, forward strand.
AGTGTGCCTGTTTCACCACAGCTCTATCTACTTTGAATGTTACCATTTTAAAATATCTTTGCAATTTGATGCTACTTTGCAGATGTCTTAATTTACATTTCTCTGATGATTAATCTCTGCTTGGCTTCTTAGATATTTGTGGAAAATAAATCTTTCTTCTTGAGCAAATGGCCTATTGGGCTAGAAAGTGGATCTTGGTCACAAAGGCCCACTTTCCAAGGAACTGGTTCCCTGATGAGGAACATGCACTCTGCTTGGATGACACAAGCCAAGTAAAATATGATTGTCTGCAAAGCATCACGGGGGACAGACTCATGTGGACAAACCTGCTGGGTCATCTCTAAGAGCTCTAGAAATGGTACCATCTACTAGTCTCTTTTGTGACTCTCTTTTATTGTTTTCACACACTTGGATTCCCAGCAAGGTGGGGAGGGGATATTTCTTACCCGCCTCCTAACCCCAGCAGCAATGGTGGCAATGGTAACCTTCTTAAGAAGCACATGGCAGGAGTGAATCTGTTTGTGCTTTCCTAGATCTTGAGACAGAACATTGAGTTCCTTGTAGCCTTCTTATTTCTTTTTCTTTCTTTTCCTAAGCACAACTCAGAGACTTGTAATCCCCAGAAATGGATATTTCTAGCCCTGGGTGGTAACCTCGTGGGTCAAGGACTCCAGAGTTTTGGAGGGAGTAGAACTTCTTGGAGGAGATGGCCACTGCCAGGATCATTCTATAACTGAAGGACTAAAGAAAGTCATGCTTAGTTGGCCCGAATTCTGGACCTTATGAAATGTTACACCAGTGCAGATTCTGAAATGAATGCCAAGTTCCTGCCTGGCCATACCACTAATGGCCTTGATCAGTTGGGAGGATATAATGAGGATCACAGTCCACTAGAAATGTTTTATTTTTTGTATACACTATTATGTGCTTGTGAACCATTTGTGATAAAAGAAATAAACATCTGGCCCATTTCTGATATGTATATTGTATATTGAGTACTTTTTCTAAAAGGGATTCTATTCCCCATATTTTGGGAAGACCTAGACATGAGCCATAGCTAAGCTTTATTTTATGGGTTTCCCTGGAGTTTATTCCAGGGTCAGGACAGAGCTGGAGGCAAAACTCTCCCTCTTTGGGGTTAGCACTACCCCCTCCACTGAGTATGAATCAAGGTCTTTGTGATTCCAGAGCAGAGTCATTTGTGGGAGCAGGGGCCCTGGGCCATGGGGTCATCTCCTCTGATAATTTATCCATTAAGGAATAGACCTTATCTTATTAATTTGTGTTTTTATCTTCCAGGTTAGAGATGGTAGATTTTTCTCAAAGTGATTTTTGCTCTGATTGGTTTTCTTCCTCTTCATTTCATATGCATTGTGCAAAAACTCTTTAGCTAATAAAATCACATTCATCTATTTTTTTCTCCTATACTTTCTTTTTCCATTCTTTCAGTAGTTAAGATTTTCCTTCGTCTTCTTAACTTTCTTTTTTTTCTTTTTAATAATAACTCACCAGAGTGCTGGAAAGTTATAAAACCAGAGATTTACATAAATTTTGAGGTTTACAAATTGCTTTCCTCACACCAACTTGGTGATGGAGGTAAATAGATTATTATCCCTATTTTACAATATGGGAAAACTCATTAATTTTCCATAGTGTTACTCTGTATTGTCCTCTTTCATCACCAAAGAGACTGCACTGAGAGGAGCATGTAAACGGATTATTCTGGAATGTGTGTGTGTTTGCATGTGTGAAAGAAACAGAGAGAAGAAAGCCACAGAAAGACAGAGAATGGCAGGGGGGAGAGAGAGAGAGAGAGAGAGAGAGAGAGAGAGAGAGAGAGAGAGAGAGAGAGAGAGAGAGAGAGAGAGAGAGAGAAGGAGAGGGAGAAGGAGAGGGAGAGGGAGAGAGAGAGGAGAGAGGGAAAGAGAGGAGACAGAGACATACAGACAGACAGAGACAGACACAGAGAGGGAGAGACAGAGAAAGAGAGAGAGAGAAAGAGGGAGAGAGACAGAGAGGGAGACACAGAGAGACAGAGAAAGAGAGAGAGAGGGAGAGAGAGAGAGGAGAGAGGAGAGAGAGACAGAGAGGGAGAGAGAGAGAGACAGAGAGAGAGAGAGAGAGGAGAGGAGGGAGAGAGAGAGAGAGAGAGAAAGAGAGAGAGAGAGAGGAGAGAGAGAGAGAGGAGAGGGAGAGAGAGAGAGAGAGAGAGAGAGAGAGAGAGAGGAGGGAGGAGGAGGGAGGGAGAGAGAGAGAGAGAGAGAGAGAGAGAGAGAGAGAGAGAGAGGAGAGACACAGAGAAAGACCGGAGACAGACACAGAGAAGCAGAGACAGAGAGAGAGACAGAGAGAGACAGAGAGAGACAGAGAGACAGAGACAGAGAGACAGAGAGAGAGACCGGGAGACAGACACAGAGAAGCAGAGAGAGAGAGAGAGAGAGAGAGAGAGAGAGACAGAGAGACAGAGAGAGACCGGGAGACAGACACAGAGAAGGAGAGAGAGAGAGAGAGAGAGAGAGAGAGAGAGAGAGAGAGAGAGAACAGAGACAAGGGAGACACAGAAAGAAGAGAAAGAGGGCAAAGAGGGAAGAGGAAGAAAGAAAAAGAAACAGGTAGAGAGTAAAGAGTCATAGAAAGGAGAGAATGTGGACAGAGAATACACATGCAGAAAAAATATTTAAAATACTTTTACAGTGACTTGGAAGCAATTTTACATGAATAGGTTAACATGTTAGATAATGTCAAAACTTCTTCCCTGATTTTTGTTCCCAAACACGTAATACAGAATTAAAGCTAACTTTCCACCTGAATGTCTTTTTATTTTAAAAAATGTATTTATTTTTTTAGTTTTCAACATTCACTCCTATAAGATTTCAACTTTTAAATGTTCTCTCCCTCCTTCCACTCCCCCTCCCCCAAGATAGGGATTTTATATAGGTTATACAAGTACAACAATATTAAACATATTTCTACATTAGTCCTGAATGTCCTTTTAGAAACATGAACATAAATTTGCATCTGACATCACAAATATGTGGAGTCTGGGGGTGGGGTGGGGGTGGGGGACTCTTTTCACGTCTGGCTGTTTCTGTTTATGGCCACTAGGTGGTAGTCCAGGTAAAATGATCACAAAGCATCCCTTCTCTGAAGCAATTTTAAAGTGACAAGATGCTCATATTTTGAACAATTTCTGCTATTGCGTCTTCAGCTCTTTCTCTCTGAAAACCCCAATCTGTCCCCCTCTCTGGACCTTGGTTTCCCTATCTGTAAAAGGAAGGAATTGGACTAGATACTCTCTAACGTATTGGAATCTTTGAGCTTTGTTTCTGCTATCAACCCATCTAAAGAGGATTTTTCAGTGCTTTGCAGTTAGGGCAAGTCATACATAAATTCCGAGTCTCAGTTTACCCTCCTTTGTAAAAAGAGGGAGTTAGACCTGATGTGCTATCTGGATCACTATTGGGTCAACATTCTCCTTTTCTGTGATCTTTGCTCATTTCTTTTAGTGATTATCTGAGGTCAGGAAGGCAGAAAATCCCCTTCGGCAAGGAGTAAGGAGCTTGACTCTTTGGGTACTGTTCAGGCTGTACCTCGTGCCTGCTCAGTGTTGCGTCTGGCTGTTTAACTTGATCTTTAAATAGACCGGACCAATTTGGAAGTTCAACCCAGTTCAGCAGTTTGGTGAAGTAGGAGGGAGAGGGGAAGGAAAGACTGGTGCTGCCAGCTTACAATGGTTGTACTGAAAATAGAGAGCAGGAGGGGGGAGGAACTAGGGAAATACACTGTTCTTTTGGGAGCCTTTGTGTCACAGATTCTCCCATGATACAAAGGACCCAGGCACACTTGGGGATTTTCTCACTCTCTTAATTCAGTAGCCCCCACCCAAGAAGCCTTGCAAAATGTATGTATGGTACTCTCTCGAATACAGACACTGATTTCTCACTTGCTGACACAAATTTCAGTTTGACTCAGCAAATATTTGTTAAGCTCTTACTGTGTGGAAAAGCTGGGGATACCAAGGCATAAAGGAAATAATCCTTTCTCTCAAGGAGCTTATTATCTACTGAGGGAAGTAACATTCAATTAAAAAAACCTTTATTAAGAGTTTCCTATAGGTCATCTACTGTGGCACTAGGGATAAAAGATTACTAAAAAGAAGAAGAATGTAACATGGATTCAGATATGTATTGTACAAGAAAAATGGAGGAAGGAGGAAACACTGGGGTGAGGGGAAGAGGAGAAGGAAGTCAGAAAAGCTTTCAAGGAGATGACACCTAAGGAATCTTGAGGAAAGATAGGGATTCTGAAAGGTAGAGGGTAAGGAAGACATATTTCTGGCACAAAACAGCTTATGCAAATATGCAGAGATGGGAGATGGTGTGTCAAGTTTAGGCATAGGGGCAGCTAGGTGGCACAGTGGATAGAGTACTGGCCCTGGAATCAGGAGGACCTGAATTCAAATCCAGCCTCAGACACACTAGATGTGTGACCCTGGGTAAGTCACTTCAGTCTGTTTGCCTCCCCTGCAAAGAAAAAGAAATGAAAAGAAAGCAAGGAAAGAATGCAGAGTGAATGAAAGGGAGCAGTATGTAAATTAGTACTGGAAAGGGGGAAAGGAGACAGATTGTTAAGGACCTGAAATACCAGACTAGGTATTTTATATTTTATCCTATAGGCAATAATCCGGAACCAATAAAGGGTTTGTGCAGGGGTCAGATTTATGTATCAGAAAAATGATTTTGGCAGTTAGATGGAGGATGGTTTGGAAAGGGGAAAAACTGGAAACAGCAAAACTAATAAGGGGGCTATTATTATAGTCCTGAGGGCCATGTAAGTAGAGAGGAGGGGATGGGTAGGAGAGAAATCATATTAGAGAAGAATTTTTTTTTATCAAAAGGAGAGACATCACATATAAATCTAAGGACAAGCAATGATCAATCCCAAATATACTTGTTAATCCTTTGAATGACCTACATGCCTAAGTATGAGGACTCCTCTGATGGACACACTTCCCAACAAACAGAGTCAGGATCTGCTGCTTCCTGTGGCTCAAAGTGAGGAAGGATCTTGCTCTTTTTGATTAGGTAGCCATGTTTCTCAGGCCTTGGCTTCTTAGGCCAGACAAGGCGATTTTCTGCAGGCAGGTCATGGACAAGAACCACAATGGACAAGAACCACAATAGACGAGAATGTGTGAGTGAATTGCCATCTACACCATTGGAAGCAACAGCCACATAAACAAGATTGCAAATCTATTGAAGTATCAGAGTAAACTTATTAGAATTCTGGGGCAATAGTATCTAGAAAATGGATGTCCCCCAATTCCCATTAAAATTGGATTCTGTCAGGCAAACTCTCTTAAAAACCATAGAAGATTTTGGTCAGATGGACAATCACTTTAATTATCAGTTATATACATTTCTGACTCTTAATACCCTTTGTGAAATCCCCAGGCTGCCTGTCCCAGGTAACTGCTCTATTATGGACCTGAGTCAAAGAGGATCTCTTTGGGGAGAAATTATAATTGGAAGTGTCATTTATCCTAAACTTCTATCCTAAAAGACAAGATCCTGGGCATGAAGCCAAGATCCCCATATATTTAGAATATTTTAAAACATTTGAACAAGGAAGCATGCTGTGATGTAAAGTTTAATGTTTAGAGCCCTCTAGAGACAACATCTTAAAAGGAAGGCAAATAATAGACACTAAAGATTATTTTAATGATGTCTCGAAGGTCCCTTCGAAGCTCTAAAATTCGATGACTCTAAGCCTGATGAAACCATCTTAAAGTGCCCACTTATAGGATATGTGTAAGTGGGTTGTCTCCAGGTGGCTCTTAATGATCCCTTGACTAGGGTGGACTATCTCTTCCATGAGACCGGTGGCATCCAATTTCATATTCAAGTCACAGTAAAGTGAGGCCAGAATTGAATAGGAGGAAGACAGAGGGCTGGAACGCACAACTTCACAGAGCTTTCAATGATCCCAAGCTGCTCTCTGCCAGCAAAGCCTGTCATTTTAATATGAATGTTAATTTTAATTTAGTTCTCTCAGCAATGCTCTATGGCTATAGATTGCGGAATGCCACAATCTCAGAAGAATCATAGTTGCAGGTGACCCAAAATGGAAAGATGCAGGATGGATGATGTCTTGTCAATAAAAAGTTGCATCAAGGACATCATCAAGAATATGTACAACCAGAAAAGGAGGCAGACCAGTACTATAGGGAGAATAAGGTATAATGGTTAAACAGCCTGAGTTCTGCACTGTTATTCACAAAATATTAAAAGGTCCAGAGGAACAACAACTCCAGTATGTTGGGTAGAGCCTCCGTGAAGGATTTCTAGAATGCTATGGCATGGAGGGGTCATATTCTGCACTGGTGGAGGAATCCTCACACCCATGAAAGCACAAATCTATGAAATTGATTTTGAAGAGGCAAACATACAGAAATTGATCCAGTTATGCAGGGAGATAGGGTTACTGTATGGATCTGTTAGAAGTGTAAATACCAGGATGGGACTGTGTTCCTTTCTAGATGCCACGATTCTAGGGGCAATTAGTTCAACCACCTAACTCCACCTGACAATCACATCATAAATAATATAAAACATTTATATACAAAACTTCATCTTCATTTAATTTTGGAAAGTTGGAACAAAGATGAAATACCTGGGTCTTTTGTCTTGAAAACTGACTTTCAGTGAACTCATCATACCTGTATGGAATCAGATGCGGAAAAACAGAGCAAGGAGGCCGATAAGGGATTCCTTTCTGAAGTTAGAATCATAGGATGTCAGAATTGGAAGGGCTAGTCCACCTTTCCTTATTTCTTTTTTTGTTCGTTTGTTTTTTTGTTTTATTTTGGAGGGGAGAAGGCAGGGCAATTGGGGTTAAGTGACTTGCCCAAGGTCACACAGCTAGCAAGTGTTAAGTGTCTGAGGCCAGAATTGAACTCTGGTCCTCCTGACTCCAGGGCCAGTGCTCTATTCACTGTACCACCTAGCCACCCCTACTTTTCCTTATTTCACAGATGACAAAACGAAGATTCCAATAGAGGAAGGGACTTGCCTAAGGTCATAGTAGCAGAAATAGGTCTAGAACCCACGTTTTCTAGTTCCCAGGCCAATGTGCTTTTTACTCATCAGAGTAACTGAAACTCTACTACCAGTGATTCATTTATTTGGTTTATTCTTCAAAGAGTTCCCTATTAAGAGTATTATTATTAATTTTTTTGGAGGACAATTGGGGTTAAGTGACTTGCCCAAGGTCACATGGCTAGTAAGTGTTAAGTGTCTCAGGCCAAATTTGAATTCAGGTCCTCCTGACTCCAGGGCCAGTGCTTTATTCACTGTGCCACCTAGCGACCCTCTGATCTTTTTCTTAGAAGAGATAGTAAATGGGGTTCAAGGAACCCCTCTTTTCATCCCCCAGATTATCAAAGAGAATGAAGTATTCCTCAAAAGAAGGGAAGAAAGGCTCCAAGGTAAAAATGAAGATGAGAAAGGGTTTCAAAAGGCAGTAAGGGATCTTGACTATTGTCAGAAGGTTGGATATTTTAATACAAAAGCAGGACAGCTAAATACTTGGAGGTAAATATTATGTAGAAGGCTCTTTCCAGAGAGGAAGGAATTGGACCCTCAGAGGAGAAAGTAATTTGCTGGAATCCACAGGTTTTGTCAAGGGAGAGATTATCAACTAAGGGGTTATTGTTGTTCAGTCATGTCTAACTCTTTATGACACCATTTGGGGATTTTCTTGGTAAAGGTACTGAAGTGGTTTACCATTTCCTTCTCCAACTCATTTTACAGATGAGGAATCTGAGGCAAAGTTAAGTGACTTGACCAGGGTCACGCAACTACTAAGTGTCTGAGGCCAGATTCAAACTCAGGAAGAGGAGTCTTTTTGATGCTAGGTCTGGCAGTCTGTCCACTGCAGCATCGCCTAGGTGATATACACACCTACACACACACACACACACACACACACACACACACACACACACACACACACACACCCCTTTAAAATGGAAAGTGAAACCTAGCTGTGTGACCTTGGGCAAGTTACTTAACCCCAGTTGCCCTCCAAAAAGCTAAATAAATAAATAAATAAAATAAAATGGAAAGCAAAGGAAGGAGAAAGCTGAATATTTCTCTAGAAGGATACACCTTTCAAGGGGAACAGGATAGGTGAACAAAAGGGAGGCTTAGGAGGGGTACTGGGGGAGGTAGAGTAGCATTGTGCATTAGGCATATATGGTCATCATTTTAAAAGAAATGTACAGGGGCAGCTAGGTGGCACAGTGAATAGAGCACCAGCCCTGGAGTCAGGAATTCAAATCTGGCCTCAGACACATAACATTTACTAACCATGTGACCTTGGGAAAGTCACTTAACCCCAATTGCCCTGCCCTCCCCCCTACAAAAAAAAAAAAGAAATGTACAGAAGACAACAGAAGGAAGACCAAAAGGAAACACAGCCAAATAGGACAGCTTTGAAAGTTACATGTTGAATTTGTTAGATACTTTTAAAATAGAACATTAAGCAGTATATAATAGAAATTTGCAGTTCCATGTACAATCCTCTTTTTCTGTTCTACTTTGTTTATTGGAATGCTCATTTTGGCTGATGATTAAATTAAGGATGAAAACATTTCTTAAAGATATGCTTTCATGAGGAAGGCTGGGAAACTTGGTGGCAAAGCATGGTGGAGAGCATTTGGGTGAAGATAAATACAGGAAGAAATAGAAGCAATATCATGATCTAAGAACACTACAGACAACCTGGACAGAAGGAAGAAATCGATGAGGAGTTGAGGAAAGAGATGACAAGTTTGGCACAGAGATATGAGATACCAGTAATGGAAAGATTCATTTGCCTATACATTTGTTAGAGCTCTCTCTCTTTCCCTCCCTCTCTGTCTCTCTCTTAAAAGCAGAGCACCCCTGAGGGGCGGTTAGGTGGCACAGTGAATAGAGTGCTGGCCCTGGAGCCAGAAGGACCTAAGTTTGGATCTGACCTCAGACATTTAACACACACACACAAAAACCTAGCTGTGTGACCTTGGGCAAGTTACTTAACCCCAATTGCCCTCCAAAAAGCAAAAAAAAGCAGAGCACCTATAAGTTCTTGACCCAGTGATAATTTCATCATTCAAAAGGCGTAGGAAACAACGATGGGAATTATTCTTCAGGACTTAATTCTCTCTAAAAGAGGAACTTATTGCTGGGATAGCAGTGGTAAGAACCTTGGAAGTGGAGTGAGAAATGTTCATTTTAGAATGTATGGTAGAGAATTAGGTGGATATATACTAGTATACACCCTAGATTCGGAGAGAACAGATTTATAAGGTTTTAGAGAAAGGGTAGAGAGGATCCCGTGCTTCAGATTGTATAAGGGAAATAGACCCAGTAGAGATGGGAAGGGCTCAAGAATAAAATTCTGAAGGCATAAAGAGAAACACTTCTAACAGGGAGGGAAAGAATGAATGAGCTTCCATTTGAAAAAGCCACATGAAGAAGGTTTTAGCAAGGCCACACAATGAACACAAAGTGTGGCATGGCCTGTAAGAATAGTGTCAGGCATTTTCAGATTCAGAATAAGCTGGGACTGCTAAGGAAAATAGAAATACAACAAAAGGATTGTTGTTTGTTTTTTAAAAGCTATATTGGGGGAAAGAGAAGCATGAAAGAAGAGAGGATTGTTGCTTGGCATGGACAGGATGAGGATTTTTCAATTTCTGGGATGACATACAGAAAGCAGAACTACTCAGCTCCCATTTAGCATCTGCTCTCTTGGCTAGGAGAGAGAGAGGATAGAGAGCTGGCCTCAGAACCAGAAAGACCTGGGTATAAGATAAGTCTCTGAAAACATACTCTCTGTATGACCCTGGGCAAGTCACTGAACCTCTAAGTACCCTAGGTAAAAGTTGAAGAGAAATTACCAACTTGTATTAGTAAGAGGGAGTTTCCTCACCTGGGAGTTCCTCTCATTGATGAAATCATAGGTCTAGTTCACATGTTACCTTACCCCTATACTTGCTTTGCTTCTAGCTGGTACGGAAGATGGAGTGTTAGACCTGAGGTCAAGAAGACCTCGGGGCGGCTAGGTGGCACAGTGAGTAGAGCGTTGGCCCTGGAGTCAGAAGGACCTGAGTTCGGATCCGGCCTCAGACACAACGCACACACAAACAGAAACCTAGCCGTGTGACCTTGGGCAAGTTACTTAACCCCAAATGCCCTCCAAAAAAAAAAAGAAGACCTGAGTTGAAATCCTGTCTTGGATGCTTAATAGCTATGTGATCCTGGGCATGTCATTTAACCTCTGTTTGTCTATTTCCTCATCTATAAAATCACAGGATTATTAAGTGACCTAAAAGAGATGAGTGTATGTGTGTAAAGTGCCTTGCAAACCTTATGCCATCATTATTATTATTTGTCAAAGGTAGTCATCTTTGGATTGGAAAAAACAAAACAAAAAATGGCTAATAGGGAGTTGAAACTCAAGATAAGCAGGAAGATAGTAAGAGTTCCCAGCTGTCTCCATGTCATAAGTCCTACACAAATTCCATCCCTGGGGACCAAAACAGCTGGCAGCTGTGACTGACTACTGAGCCACTGTTAGAGGTCTTTGAAAGATTATGGAGAATGGGTAAGCTGCATCAGGACTGAAAAAAGAGAAATGTTTTGGTTTTCAGAAAAAGGAAGAAAACAGAATCTGCAAACTAAAGTTTGACTTACTTTTTTTCAAGCTTTTTGGAGGGCAATTGGGGGTAAGTGACTTGCCCAAGGTCACAAGGGTAGGCTTTTGTTTGTGTGTGCGTTGTGTCTGAGGCCGGATCCAAACTCAGGTCCTTCTGACTCCAGGGCCGACGCTCTACTCACTGAGCCACCTAGCCGCCCTCAACTTACTTTTACTTAAAAGTCAATTAGCTTTACTTCTGGTCCTGCAAAATTAGAGATGATATTCTTTTTTTTTTTTTTTGAGGAATATTGGGGGAGATGATATTCTTAAAGGGATGGTTAGTGAAGATCCAAAAAAGGAGGTAGTGATTACAAACAGCTTGCACGGTTCCATCAGTAACAAGTCATGACAGACTAGTTCGTTTCCACTTTAGGCAGGGTTTTGATACTAGTAGGTCAGGAGAATATTATAGCTCAAGCTTACTTCAATCTTAGAAAAGCATTTGATAAAGTCTCTTATTGCTATTCTTGGGGAAAAGACAGAGAGATGTGGACTAGTCAATGGTATAGTTAGGCGTATTTGGAACTGGCTAAATTGTTGGACCCAGAGAATAGTTATTCATGGTTTAATAGCATCTTGAAAGGAAGTCTCTAGTGAAGTGCCCCAGGGATCTTGTCTTGGACATGTGCTGTGTAACGTTTTTATCAATTACTTAGACAAAGGTGTAAATAGCGTGCTTATCAAATTTTAGATACCTAATAGGCTGGATGACTAAGGTAGTGTATTTAGGACTGAAAATGTGATAGTCCCTCTGTACTTTGTCTGGGTGAGACCCTACCAAGAGTAATATATTCACTCCTGGGCATCTCTTTTTAGAAAGGACATTGACAAATATCCAGAGGGGGATGATCAAAATGGGGAAGAGCCCTAAGACCATGTCTTATGTATATCAGTTAAAGGAACTAAGAGTGCTTAGCGTAGGGAAGAGAAGACTCAAGGGAACATGATAGCTGTGTTCTACTATTTGAAGGGCTGTCATGTGGAAGAAGGATTAGCCTTGTTTTCCTTGGCTCCATTAGACAGAGCTAGAAGCAATGGGTGAAAGTTGCAAGCAGAGTGATTTAGGTTTGATTTAAGGAAGGACTTTGTAACAATTAGAGGTGCATAAATTGGGAGGAGACAGTGGGTTCTCCCTCTCTAGAGGTTATAGGATCATAGATTTAGAACTAGAAGTTACTTAGGGCAGCTAGGTGGTGCAGTAGAGCGGGCACTGGGCTTTGAATCAGGAAGACTCATCTTCCCAAGTTCAAATCTGGCCTCAGACATTTCCTAGCTACATGACCCTGAGCAAGTCACTTCACCCTGTCTGCCTCAGTTTCCTCATCTGTAAAATGAGCTGGAGAAGGAAATGGCAAACCACTCTAGTATCTTTGCCAAAAAAATCCCAAATCAGGTCACAGAGAGTTGGTCACATATGAAATGACTGAACAACAAAGAAGGTATCGCAAGCCTTCATTTTAGAAACAAAGAAGCTGAGGCCCAGAGATCTTAAGTGACTCACACAAGGTAACAAAGGTAGTAAGTACCAGAGGCAGAATTAGAATCCAGGGCTTCCTGGTTTCAGGGTTGGTCTTCTATCCACTGTGGCATGTTGCTTCTCACCATCACCATATCCAGCATGAGTAGAGCCACCACCACCATAGCTGTCATCACCACATTTTTTTTTTGCTTTTTGGAGGGGGGAAGGTAAGGTAATTGGTGTTAAGTGACTTGCCCAAGGTCACATGGCTAGTTTTTGTGTTAAGTGTCTGAGGCCGTATTTGAACTCAGGTCCTCTTGACTCCAGGGCCAGTGCTCTATTCACTGTGCCACCTAGCTGCTCCAGCATCACCATATTTCTATAGCATTAAATTTCCTGGCAATAACCATGTAAGGCAAAACCTATATTTTATAACATTGAGAGCTGTTTGGTCCACTCTCTCAGCTTCCTAAGTCTATACACGTTGTTTACAATATGTTAAAGATGATCAAAGACTTTTTCATAGAAGTCCTTCTTTTCCTGCTATCTTTCCCTTCTTTTCCTTCCCAAACCCCACGTTTCTGTGGGACCTGAATGAGCCTCACACTATTTTCACTGAACCCTCCCCTTGACCTGAAAGCTTCCTCTCCCTTTCCTCCCTATACCCCTCCCCTCCCCTAGATGCTTGAGGCCCCAGGAATCATGTTTCTCTCTCATTAAATGATGGCTGTCCTCCAAAAGCCCAGCTCTGTTGGCAAGACTAGAAGAGATTCAAACAAAGGAGAAAGCTTCTCAGGAGATATTGAAGCAGACCCTCGAAAGCCAAAAGCCTGCCCTCAATGAACTGTTTCCAGTTCCACCCCATCCATAACTTTCACCCCCTCCCCAACAGAGTGTTTTCTAGATGGGATAGCTCATGGAAGAAAGTTGTCAGTCGGAAGCCACATAACAAAAGCAAACTTGCCCAATCTAGTAATTTGTGGCGTTAACTCCCATTTCCACAGTGCTTTAAACTTTATAAAGTACTCTCCTCATAAGAACCCTGAGTAGTAGGGAACGCAACTCCTTTTGTTATGGTCTTGTTTTTGTCTAGCTCAAGTAGATGGTGAAGCTGCCATTTATGGGCCCAGTCCTACTGCAGATCAGTATGGAAGCTTTAATCTGCTTCATTTTTCTGACCAGGGACAGTTCACCTCTCCTGAGGCAGCCTAGTTGCCCTCTGCTCCTGAGGGCTCAACTGAATTAGTGTTGAACTTAGTGTGGGCAGCAGATCAGCTTTAGCCCTGTTGTAATTCAGATCTCTTGAATTTAAAAAATCCAACAGTCTTCGTCTCCCACAGTAGCAGGGATTACAGCCATGTGCTACCATGTCTAGCCTATTTTAAAAAAAAATCACTATGTTTTGTTTTTATATAACCTAAATTTCCACCTATATCTTTCTCCTGCCTCTCTCCTACAGAGCCATCCTTTATAACATTTGTAGTTTAGTTTTTTTTAAGGAAAAAAGGAAGAAAAATCAGAAAAATTAATCAGTTAAAAAAATTGACTACAGGTGATGTTATACACATATGTCCTCTTCCCCACCTTCTGTAAGGAAGTGGAAAGAGGTTTGTTCTCATATCTCTTCTTTGGGGGCAAACTTATTCTTTGTAATTTTTCAAAATGCATTTTTAAAAAAGTGTTGTGGTTGTTCTTTCCATTGACTTTGTTTTCTTGGCTCTGTTTACTTCACTTTGCATCAGTTCATGCAGCTCTTTCCATGCTTCTGTTTTCATATCATTCTCCATTGCTTACAGGGGAGTAATAGTACATTTCATATGATAGAATCTTTTAGCCATTCCTCAGATTGATGGACATCTACTTTGTTTCTAATTTTTTTGCTATCATGAAAAGTGATGCTATAAATAACATGGTGTATATGAAACTTTTCTTTCTGTCAATGACCTCCTTGGGGCATATACCCAGCAGTGGAATTTTGGGGACAAAGGGTATAGATGTTTTAACCATTTTATTAGGATGATTCCAAATTGTTTTCCAAAGTATGTCTAATTCAGAGGTCTACCAGCAATGCATCAGTGTTCCTGTCAACCCCTTGAACATTGACTATTCCCCCCTTTTGTCATTTTTGCAAATTTACGGGGTGTGAGGTAAAATCTCAGAGCTGTTTGATTTGAATTTCTCTCATTATTAGTGATTTGACACATTGTAAATAGTTTGAACTTCTTTTGAAAACTGTTTGTTGATATTTTTGACCACTAATGAAAATAGTATTTCCATTTTGCAGATTAGAAAACTGAAACTCAGAAGAGTAAAGGCACAAAGTCACACAGCCAGTAGCAGAACGAAGATTTGATTTTAGATTGTTGGTTCACCATCCAGTACTTTTTCCCCTATCCCTAGTTGCTGAGTAGCTTTACCAGTCAAAAACTTCCCCTGCTGGCCAGTCTCCTGGTGATGAGATTTATCACATTTACCTAAACTGGTATTTAAGATGAATAGAGGGCATGTTATTAAAATATTTCTAGCTTGCTAGGATCTTCCAAAACTTGTACTCTGTGGACACACCCTTCCAGAAACCAAGGTTCCCTCCATGAGGCAGTTAAGGGGACTTGTATGGAGAGACTTTATTTTTTGTGATATGGCTAAGGATTGCTTTTGCCCATAATGGAGCTCTCTGGAATGACTTCAAGTATCCAGAATGGATAGGTAAGGGAACTTATTTGGAGAAGGGCTCAAAGAATCAGAATCCCATGGAACTTGAGCTTGGGCAAGGGGGTATTAACTAGAAAGGAGAAATGGAATTAAATAGGTGGTGAGCCCCATGGAGAGATAGCTGGGCACGTTGTCTAAAGCGTTCCTGGAGTTGTTCTTGGGCTTTCTGTGTGTGGAAAGCCAAGCTAGAGCAATGGGATTCAATTTCATTCAATTCAACTAAATGCTTGTAAAGGGCCTTCTATGTGCCAGACACTGTGTGATGTACTAGAGAGACAAGTACAAAAATTAAACAGTTCCTGCCCCCAACACCTAATATTCTAGCAGGGAATATAACATATATGTATGCATATATATATGTATACACATATATATGCATACATACACACATAATTAGGTAAATACAAAGAATGTGCCAAGTTATGCAGAGAAATATCAAGGAAGGAAAGGACTTATAAACTGAGGGATAAGGAAAGGCCTTGTATAAAGGTATTATCTAACCTGTACTCTGAAGGAAGTTTAGGGCTTTTAAGGAAAGAGATAAAGAATTGAATTCCAGCCACGAGGTACCACCTAATCAGACATATGAAAGCAAAAGGATGCAATGTCATGCACATAGAATAGCCAGCAGGCCAATTTGACTGTAATGGAGAGTACCTGAATGGGAGTAATATGGCCAGAAAGGTAAATGGGAGCCAGATTGTGATGGACTTTAAATGACAGACTGTGTTTATATTTTATCCTAGAGAGCCATTGATAATGGCATGGGATACAGTATACTGAGCAGGGCATGTTGGTGCTACAACCTATACTCAGCTAATTCAGGTTACAGAGGCTGCAATGCATGGGAACTCCAGAGGGTGGGGACAGAGCTGAGATGAATCCGGCCCTAAGGAATTGCATTAGATCTTTGTATCAGGCATAGAGAGCTTGCTTACAGACAAGGAAAACAATGGACATTTTCTTTATTTCATCTACCTTTGCACAGGAATATAGTTTTCTTACTCCTATGTAAATTTTCTCTGATTCTCCTTCATCTACTATCTAAGGAGATATAGGAGATTATATATATTTTTATGTGGGGGAGAGGGCCATAAGAAGAATTTTATTGCCCAGATATTTTTTTTTCTGTCTTGTCTTACTATTCTGCCTTAATTAAATACTTTGCTATTTGATTTGTGGCTCTGACATAATCTGTGCATCGAGTGTTGCGCTGGTTGGAGCTTGGGCCATGTTTTATAGATTTATTACCCTAAACATGTTACCCTGAACCTCAGAAAATAGCAAGACTTCTCAGGGGGGATTCAGAGTGCTCTTGTTACATTTTAATAGAGGGAAATGTGATCACATAGTAATAGTGAGCCACAATATCATCTGGACCCTGTTAGCCCTCAGCTCTAGCCAGATATTGATGTAAGAAAGACAGACAAGTTAAATGGGAAAAAATAAATGTTGGTTTGGTTGCTAGATGTCTTTTGCACATAGAAATGAGATAAAAGGTCAGCACAGTGAAAAATGTCTCACAGAAATATGAAACAGAGGCATCTGTTTGGGTAGTAAAAAGGGCATTGGATTGGAAATCAGAGGAACCAGGTTTTTGCCTCTAGCTTTTGGACTATGACAAAGTTACCTCTCTCTAGGTCTCAGCTTCTGACTTTCAAAGAGAGGGCATTGAAGTAGATGCTCTGTATGGACCCTTCCAGTTCAAATATACTATGTTCCAAAGCCTTTTGCCAGCTTTGACATTTTAGGTTCTAAATTTCCTTCCAGCTCTGACATTTTATGTTGCAAGATTCCTTCTTTCATCTGGGACATCGTATGTTCTAAAGGCTGTTCTAGCTGCAACATTCTAGATTCTATGGTACCTTTCAACGAGAACACTATGTTCTATGCTTCTTCCACTTCTGACATTTTATCTTCTAAATTCCCTTCCAGGCTTGACATTCTAAGTTATATGATTTAAGATCACTTTCAGTTCTAAAATTTTATGTTCTGTGCAATAAGGGCCATTTCAGATGCAAAATTCTAGATTCTAACATCCCTTACATATCTGACATTCTATTTGGCATATTGTAAAGGCTCCTTTCCCTCCCAAGGTCTAAATCCAATATTTCATCATGACATGGAAGTCATTGGGGTTCTCAAAGCCTATGCCAGCAGGTTCAAATCAAGTCAATAAGCATATATTAAGCATTTCTTCTGTGCCAGGCACTGTGTTAAGTGCTGGGAATATAAATACAAGCAAAAAGAAAGATAGTCTCTGCCCTCAAGGAGTTTATATTCTAATGAAGGAAGATAAAACATAATAGCAGGGAACAAACTCTGGTGTTTCCTTCCAAACTAGAAAGGCTTTGAGGATGCTCCAGGTGACAGACTGTGTCTGCTGTCTGAAGACCAGCCTAGATAACTACATCATTGGCAAGCTGGTCACTAGCTAATGGATTCTTTGATCACTGCTACTCGTGAAACTAAGAAAAATACAAAATGGCTCTCTTTCTCATGTAAACCCTTTCTATGTGGAGAAGCCATGAGAATGGGTAGCACAGCTTTTAGACCATGTATAATCATTAGTTTCACTGCTGTTACTCTAAATCAGAAATTGTCTAAATGTCAGCTACCAACAACCAACAAATTGACATGCACCTGGGGAGTTTGAAACATATCATTATTGACATTCTTCTTATAAGTGGAACCAAAAGACTGTAGCCAAATGGAGGGAAGAATAGCTCACGGGTTCTCCTTGGAGAGGCAAGTGAGTTGGCAGAGTTCAAGTCAAGGCAACAAACATTTATTAAGTGCCTGTAGTGTTCCAGACACTATGCTAAGGAGTTAGGTTCATTGTGAGGCCAAAGGCAACAAGAAACATCATTTCAGGGGATACTTGGTCATCTTGTCTCATAGTGCTGGACAGGGGAGTATGTAAGAAGATAATGATGGTTTATGTGCCAATGCCTACTGTAAAGGATGAAGGTGTAGTAGAGAAATGTTTTAAAGGTGAGACACCAATCCTCCAGTCCAATTTAACAAGCACTTAATAAGCACCTATTATATACAAGGCATCACATTAAGTGCTAGGGAGACAGAGGCAAAATTAAAAGCAGTCCTGGTCCTCAAGATGCTTATGTTCTATTGAGGGATACAACATGTAAAGAAGAAGTGAGTATGTATTTATTTGATGAAGGCAAAATTGGTGGCTACCAGGGTAATAAGGAAAGGCCTTGTGTAGCAGGGGTCCCTTGAGCTGAAATTTGAAGGAAGCTAGAGGTTCTGGGAGGCAGTGGTGAGGACAGTACATTTCAGCTACTGGGCATAGCCCATATGTAGCCATGTAGGGCAGAAGATAAAATTCATAGTTCAGGTAACAGCAAGTAAGCCAATTTGTCTGCAAAGTTGACGAGGTGGAGGGGGAGGAATGTGTATTAAACCTGGAAAGGTCAGCTGGAGTCAGATTGAAAAGGCCTTTAAATTCTCCAAACTAAGTCAACACAGAGCTAAATATCAGCAACTTTGGTGAAAAGGTAGACAAAGGGGAGGATGATGAAAAATGTTTTCGAAAATACTGTTCTGTTTGAAAAAATGGAAGAGGCGAGAAATTTGCCAACTCCCCAGAAGTCTCACACTTATTTTACATGAATATTTTCTTTAAGAGGTGATTCAGATAGTACTGGGCATGGTGAGTATGGAACATCACAAAAAATTAAATTATCTCAACAGTCAGGAAACAGCTATTAATGTGGGAGTGATTTTTGAATCAGCTGTCTATACGAAGTCGAATTATTGACTAGTTAGAGGAAATGTCAAAGCCAACACTGAATTAGAAAGGATAGAGATGAGAAGATATAGTGTCCAGTTATGATAGTTTCAGCTTGGCCCATTCAAACAACGAAACTGAAACACCAAAAGATAATTGCATAAATGGGAACTGAATATGGGGGCAGCTAGGTGGCACAGTGAATAGAGCACTGGCCCTGGAGTTAGAAGTACCTGAATTCAAATCCAACCTCAGAGACCTAACACTTACTAGCGGTATGACCTTGGGCAAGTCACTTAGCCCCAATTGCCCTACTTTCCCCTCTCCAAAAAGCAAAAAAAAAGAAAAAAAAGAAAAAGAAAAAATGGGAACTGGATAAAGGAAAAAACCCATTAACATGTACCAACACCATAAGTTTAGTTGATATAAAGTAATTGATACAACAAGGAGACCAAAAGAGCCTAGCAGGCTCAGCAAACAAATACTTGATCTCCTTTTTGAGGGAAGAGGCATGGAAGTTAGGGATAATACTCCTTTAAAATATAAGGGAATTTCTAAAACTTTAGAGAGGCGGATTAGTTGACACTTATGATCAGAGTCACTGATCAGTAAGGGGGAAAAAAGAATTTGAGGAAAGCTTGGTATGAGAGCCAATTAAGCCAGGTCATCAAAAAAAGCTTTTAAAGTTGAAATTAGAAAGAAGCAATTGACAAAAAAAAATAGAATCGTCAGCATGTCTGTAATGAACTTTTGATTCCATCTTTTACTTTCTAAACAACTGTAGAACCACGGTATTTTAATAGAGTCGTACTAACGTCTCAGAGGCTGGTGCCCTGTATGAGGAAATAGGAATAATTCTAATGAAGATGAGGACAGAAGGGCAGCTAGGCCAAACCAAGTATACATAGAAGGTGTCCCTCCTAGTCCTCATACTCTCTGTCCTCTGTTCTAAGCTCTTCCATCTTGGGTTCTAAGGGCTCTTCCAACTCTAACATTCTACGGTCTGATGTCCAATTAATTCCTCAGATACTTACTAACTGTGGGCAAATCATTTCAGCTCTTGCAGCTTCTATTTCCTTATTTGTTAAAGGTGGAAAATAGTCTCAAACCTCACAAGGTTGCTAAGAAAATCAAATGAGATAATTTATGCAAAGCACTTTGGAAACCTTAAAGGACTATATACATGTTTATGATGATAATGGTTTCTCCTAGTTCTAACATTTTCTCTTCTCTGTTCTAAAGATGTCTCCAGCTTTGACATTCTCTGATTCTATGAGAAGATTTTGGTGTGGTACAATGGGTAGAGCTTTAACTCACCTCAGATACCTAAAATCTTTTTTTTTGCTTTTTGGAGGGCAATTGGGGTTAAGTGACTTGCCCAAGGTCACACAGCTAGTTTTTGTGTTAAGTGTCTGAGGCCGGATTTGAACTCAGGTCCTCCTGACTCCAGGGTCGGTGCTCTAGTCACTGTGCCACCTAAAATCTTAATGGCTTGGTTGCTTTTATTTACATAAGTTCCTCCCTCCCCCCAACATTCCTTTGTATTCTGGGCTTTTTTTGTCAGGCCATGTATGGTGGCTTTCTGTGTCTGGGTTTCTAGCACTCATTTCATTTTCAGGAAGCAATGTTATTTTTTACAGCAGCCTATTTATTTCTTACTACCTTTCAGGGGAGGGGGTGGAGGCTGAGAAGGGGGGCCAGCACTCAGAAATGTTTTCTTTGTAATTTATCGCCACTATCCATCTGGATTCCGTTGAATCCTGGAAACTATTAGCCTTCAGTGTGTGACACCCCGTAAAACGTCCGCATCCGTGGGTTGGCTCCACAACACCATTTGCTGTTCTCCTTGGGTTTTGTAGGCATGCAGAGAAAATAGCAAGACGGGGCCAAGTTGATGATTTGGAATACAAAATGTGACTGAGACAGCATTGCCTCACCAGGGAACACACAGCCTGACATTTGCCTTGGAAAGCAACAGGCTAGAGATACCATGACTGCATCTCTTCCTGGCAAAGAATCTTGAAATTTCTCTGGAGTTCTGTTCCGGTTTCTTTGCAAGGCCTACCAGAGTGGTACCAGAATGGAGGTCTCCAGTGGAAAGATGATGGCCATCCTCTAGAATGTGACCAAAGGGTGGGCATGTGATAGAAATCTAAAGCCATGATAGTGGGGGTAAAGACCAGCGAACCCCCTTCTTGGTGCTGTTCCTGCTTCTTATTTGCTGAGAGCTAGGCAGCCAGTAGCTGACTCTTCCCAAAGGCTTTTTGTGGTGCCCCGTTGTGGCTGACTCCATTCCTGGATTGTATCTGCAATGTAACCATTGTTTGGCCTTGAGAATGCCACTGTACTAAGTGCATATGTTCTGTGGGTGTTGCTTTTTTTTAATTTAATTTTTTAAATTTTTATTTTTGGCTGTTTTTCTACAAAGTTGTTGTAATTGTAACCTCATTATGTTCTCATATTTTTCTTGGGGATGAAGCTTGATGGAGTGATTTCCTAGGGTGTGCTTCCTGCTGGGCTGATAGGGGGTAGCAGTGTCTGACATCCTCCATACTTGCTTCCCTGTGACCCAGTGATTCAGCAGCGTGGGAAGGAATTAGCCAGGCAGAGAAACCCTCCCTGTGCCACCCAAGGAACTTTTTAGAATAGGAAGGCTGTGTGTGAGCACAGAGACAAATCAAGCCAGAAAAAACCAGTCCAGCCAGTTAATGAAGCATTGAGCAGATCAAGGCAAAACCCCACCAAGGGTTGGTGGAGAGCTGTCCTCTCTGCTGCATTAGTGGGGTTGGGGCCCTGTGGATCCAGAGTTGGATTGGCTGATACCATCTAGGTTCACAAAGACTGGGGATTAAGGGCTGAATAGTCCCCTAATTCTAAAGTCTTATTTTATATTGTGCAAGGGAGGACAATGGGCTGCCAGTCAGGAGACCTGGACTCAAATTCCAGTTCTGCCATTGGTTAGCTGTGTAACCTTAGTCAAAATACCCTAAACTCTCTGGTCTTTGATGTTTTTCTCTATAAAATAAGGGCTTTTGACTATCAATCAACCAACAAGTATTCATTTTTGTTGTTGTTCAGTCATGTCCAACTCTTCCCATTTGGGATTTTTTTGGCAGAGATCCTGGAATGGTTTGCCATTTCCTTCTCCACCTTGTTTTCCAGATGAGGAAACTGAGGCAAACAGGATTAAATGACTTCTCTAGGGTCACACAGCTAGTGTGTGAGGCCAAATTTGAACTCATAAAGATGAGTCTTCCTGATTGCAAGTCCAGTGCTTGGAATATTCAATATCCATATCCACTGTGCCACCTAGCTATCCTTAGGTATTAATTAAGCCTCTACTATTTCCCGGGTGGGGCAGCTAGTTGGCACTGCAGTGGATAGAGCACCAGGCCTGAAGTCAGAAAGACTTGAACTCAAATCTGGCTTCAGATACTTACTACTTGTGTAACCCTGGGCAAGTCACTTTATCCTATTTGCCTCGGTTTCTTGAGTTATAGCTTTGCCAAGAAAATCTCAAATGGAGTCATGAAGAATGAGACAAGACAGAAGTGACTTAGAAACATTTCCCAGGCACTGTGTTAAGAGCTTGGAGTTAAGAAGACAAAAGTGAAACAAGATATTTACATTCTAATGGAATCGCTCATCTCCAAGGTCCCTTCTGAGTTCCATGAGTCTAAGAAGGTAAAATATTTGTCTACGCACTACTCTACCTCCCACCATTTGGGGAGTGAGGAAACAGGTTTCCTCCATATTATCTTATTTTTTTAAAAATCAAACTTGTGATCTCATTGCTTTAAGGAACTCCTAGTAAGGAAACTCCCTCCAATAAGGCCAATATCAATCCTATAGTTGCCTTGGGCACTGCAAGGTTATCTTGTCAGGGATCACATAGCCAACAGTTGTCAGAGACAGGAATTATGCCCAAGTCTTCCAGACCCTAAGGCCAGCTTTTCATCCTGGATGCCAGGCAACAGGCTGCCTTTGATCCATTAAAATATCCTGATTTACTCTACACCTCTAACTTCTGAGCCTCGACTTATAGGATCATAGATTTAGAACTAAAAGGGATCTTAGAATCCATCTAGTCCAAAACCCAAATTTTACAGATGAGGAAACTAAGACCCAGAGAGTTAAGGTGATTTTCACACAAGTAATGAATAAAAAAAGCTGTACCATAATACATCCTATCTTGGACTGGGGACACCAGAGATGATTTGTCTTTCTTTCTCCCTCCCACTCATGTCTGTCTTTAAATTGAAGAACTCCTGAGGGGATCTTGCAGGGGATAAGATGACAATTGTTCTTTCAGAGACAGGCAGCCAGATTTGAACAAAACCATCCACCCAACACACATCAATCTAAGACATCATTTCACTCTGCCTGGCCAATTTCTACTTAGCCTTCAAAAGTCTCTCCAGGCTATCTCCTCCAGGAAGACTTACTAGACCTGGATTCTGACCCCCAGGCCAAAGTCCTCCCTTCTTCAAATTACTGACCTTTGTCTCTCTTACTAGTATAATGAGATAATCAGGGTCACTTCCCTGATTTACTGGACTAGGACATTTCCCATGGAGTTAGACATGTGCTCTGGCTCAGTGCTGAAAAATGTTGATTTTGGGATGATGCAATAGCTCCTGATGGACCCCCAAGTGTCCTTGTACCTGGGATTTGTATCAAAGAGGATTAACACATTCAATCTGGGCATCATGGAGCATGGACTACCCTTCATAACCTTCTGTAGGGAGGTTTCACTATCTCCTATGTGTCACCTGGGACTCTACCAGTTCTTCCATGGATTCCAGTGAGAGAGAGAGAGGATTGCACCCTCCCCCCAACCACAGTGGCTATAATTTAAGCACATGGCAGTAAGAACATGTGCTTACCTAAGCAAGCGTCAAATCTGCTTTTGTTTTGGCTTTTTTTTATGAGCCTAGGCCACTGAGAAATGAGTGTTTTTTGTTTTTAGTCCTGGTGGAAACCTTGGGAATTCAAGAAATTGCGGGAATTTTTGAGTTGATGGGAGCTGCCTGAGGGAGGTGCTTCCTTTGGCTATGCTGTTTCTTGAAGGAGATGACCTTAATCTGAAAGAGCTATGCAGTGGACCAGACTATCTGGTCCTGGCCACTTCAATAGTATAGATCCCACAATGTCATTTTTACCTCCTGGAAGAACATAACAGATGACTTCCCTATGCCACACATGTTTATTGGACACGTGTTATTGTTGTTTGTCCTACATGTCAAAATGACATCACTATGTTGGGGTCAAAGTACAGCATGTCTGGATGTGGCTGATCAGACCAATATGAGCTCAGAAGGCTTCACCACAGGTCAGGCAGACTAGTCCACATGAACATTTGGGGTGGAGATGTCTCTAAATTTGTGCATCTCAAGTTTCATTTGAGCTACTGCAATTCTGCTTTGCTCCTAGAGCACAGCGCCTTCTCTGATGTGGGCATCCCATGCTGGGCAGTCCTGGGCCAGTGTCTCCCATGTCTTACAATAGATAACCAAGAGACCTTGAGAGTGTCCTTGTATCACTACTTCTGACCTCCGTGTTACCATTTGATACTATATGTGTAATCTGCCATGTATGTTACCTGATCACATAGGTTCTCTGCATGCATCTCTTCCTGTAGTAGAGATGTGGCAAGCTATGGAAGGGTGTACCACTGTGATGTATGAAGAAAACCTTTCTTATCACTTTGCCACACTGTTTGCTTTAAATCAATGTGTTTCTTGGTTGGCATAGTGAAAGAAAAAAATCAGTAAGGTCTTGTCACCTATGATTTTGAGTGGACACTAATCCAAAGTACGTTGAATTTGGGATAACTTTCTGGAAGTGTGTGTGTGTGTGTGTGTGTGTGTGTGTGTGTGTGTGTGTGTGTAACTGTAGTTGTTTAGTCCTGGAAAGCATTATAGAGAGGAAAATACATGTTGTTTCTATATAATAACTTGTCCTTTGAAACTACAACAGATCCATGATGTCATTAATGTAAACGTTCCCTCTACTGGTCCAAATCAAGACCTCTCCATACCTTCTCATTATGTGTGATTTCTGTCCTTGTCATACCATATATTTTGCTAGAAGAGCAATATGCCAGAGGCTTCCCTCTGCTTCTCTTGGATATAACACTGAGGCTGACCATCTGTTGTTCTCCTCACTTACATCATGAGCAGTTATCCTTCTTTTTGGTCACGTGTCTTGGATGATGGTTTTAATAATGCCACTTGTAGTGCATAAACCATCCTTAGGAATAGACTAGAGCCTCCATGAGGCAATTAGGAAGCTATTGCAATAAATAGTTCAGGCCAGAGTTTTTAAGAGTAGGAGCTGAGGTGGGAACAGCAGAAGATGAAGAGAAAGGGACAAATAGGGAAGGGATTGTGAGGCTATAATTGACAGGAGAGAAGAGAAGGTCTAAGACAGAGCTTTTTGTTGTTGTTCAGTTGTTTTTCAGTTGTGTCTGACTCTTTGTGATCCCATTTAGGGTTTTCTTGGCAAAGATCCTGGAGTGGTTTGCTATTCCTTCTCCAGTTCATTTTACAGATGGGGAAACTGAGGCAAACAGGGTTAAGCAACTTGCCCAGGGTCATACAGCTAGTGTTTGAGGCTGGCTTTGAATTTAGGTCTTCCTGACTCCAGGCCTAGCATTTTATCCACTGTAGCGCCACCTAGCTGCCATAAAGCAGAGCCTTGGGGGATACCTTACCACTGAGAAGCAGGCACCCAATGAGCCCCTGAAGGAAATGATGTGGTGTAATGAAGAGAGTCCTGGATTTAGAGTCAGTTCAAATCCTGGCTCTCCCTTTCACTATGAGTGTGGCTTTGAATGTAACTTCACCTGTCTGGGCCTTGTTTTCTTCATCTTTATAGTGAAGGAGCTAGCTTTGCCAGTCTCTAAAATCTCTTCCAACTCCAGGAGACAGGGAGGAATAAAGGCAGGAAAACCCCAGATGGGGTCACAGAGAGTCAGACACAACTGAAAATGACTGAACAGCAATACAATTGCTCAAAATTTGACTTCTCATTCTCTACCTCTGCTGATGTCTTTAATGTTGCTGAATCTGATGCCCTTTTTTAGTCTCCAACCTCCTTAAACATATCATAATGTTAGATAATACTGATCTTCAAGGTGTGCTGTCCTCTCCTCCTAACCCATCCCCTAGGATCCTCCGTGTACCAGTGTAGGGATATGTGAGGGAGGGGAAAAAAGGCAGCAGAACTATATAATACTCAGAAGATAATATATTTGTGGTTGGAGACACACACTCTGAGAACATTCCCAATGCTACAGATTTGCTCTCTGTGGAAACACATCTAGTCTCAGAACACTCAGAGGAGAAGATATTTGTGGCAGAACACACATACACAGAACATTTCAATTGCCTCAAGCTTGCTCTCTGTAAAAGCTAATCTTGTTTGAGAAAACTCAGACCTCTCACCTCGGTCATGTTCCATGAGAAATAAAAGTCAACCGAGGCACATATGAATGCATATAGGTAATTCACAGTCCATTCATTTACAAAGTTGAACATTCACTGAATGTTGGAACTGCAAGAAACATTAGAGATCATCTGCTCTACCCCTCCTGGTACAGAGGGGGAAACTGAGGCCTAGAGAAGTCCAATGACTTGTTCAAGGTCATACAGCCCGTAGAACTTGGATTCAACTATAGGACTACTAGGTTCAAACCTGGTGCTTTTTCCACTGACCTTCTTGCTGTTCTTTACAGATGATACTGTCTCATCTCCATGCCTTTGCCTGAAGCCTCAAATGTACTTCCTCCTCATCTCTAACTCATTGAGTCCTTAGTTTCCTTCAAAACTCAGGTCATCTATCACCTCCTACATCCTCATCCCTCAAGCTCTCAGTGCCTGCCACCATCCTCAGAATGGCCTCGTAGATTGACTCTGATAGAGGCAACATGCCATACTGAATAGAGAACCAGCCTCTTTGCCAGAAGAACCCAGGTTTGAATCCTATCTCTGACACATTCTTCCTGTGTGACCTTGGCGAGGTCCTTAACCTCTCAGTGTTCTGGGTAACTAGAAGATGATAAATCGTAGAGAAAATGCTGACTTGCTTTAGAGTTGGGAATTCCTTATACCAACAAAATAATAAGTAGAGTTTTTATCCTTTATTTACCTTGTACAGATTTTCTCTGTTCATATGGAAAAATGTTTTGCCCAGACAGAATTTAAACTCCTGGAGGGCAGGGAGAGTTCCAATTTTGTCTTTGTATCTCAAGCACAGGACCTGGCACACAACAGGCACTTAATAAATGCTTACTGATTGAGTGGTTAGCTGTTATATCACAACTGGATAAGCCCAGGCCCATTAGAATATAGCTGCAGCTGAATGGTGGTGTGTGTGTGGGGGGGGTGAGTAGCATGTGGGGAACATCTTGCTGCTTTAAAACATTGTCTCTGGCAGAGAATTGTCCTGAGATAAGCTACCATTCACAACACTCACCCTCCATAATCTCTGTCCCCTATCCCCCACTCTGGCACTGAGGCTACACAGTATTCTGTCTCTGAAATCCCTGTGGATTGGTTTCCCCAGAGAACTTACTTTTGGCTTGACCCTGGAAAGGCACCCTCTTGGATCATGGCTTGAACCACACCCATTCTCTCCATAACACATGCTTTCTCCCATGAGGCCCATTAATTGTCCCCTGTGGAAGATAGCATTTGTATTATTGGCCTTTGAATCAACTTGAAAGGCCCAACTCCTGTGCTGACTCTATTTACCTCTTAAGTGGTAGCT
This sequence comes from Gymnobelideus leadbeateri, assembly GCA_011680675.1. Lineage (NCBI taxonomy): Eukaryota > Metazoa > Chordata > Mammalia > Diprotodontia > Petauridae > Gymnobelideus > Gymnobelideus leadbeateri. The sequence goes on from WOXC01010527.1 coordinate 168,013, forward strand.
ATTATGCATGACTACTGTCTCTCTTCTTTTTTGCAGATGCCACATACAGAGGCTGTCATCTGGAAGCAGTGATGACAGTGTGGCCCTTGAAGATCATAGGCTATTCCACCTTGTGGGAGTTATCTGGCCTCATTGAACAAAGAGCCAAGTGCGTCAGTGCTTTTCAACCCAATTTGGAGTTCATTCAAGGAAGGAGTGGGTTCTAAACTGTCTGCTCCTATCCCCAGACTGAAGGGGGCCACTATATATGCCAGAATCTGGAATCTGGGGTCCAGGATGAACTACAGGACCGTTGTGCTGTCCTTGTCTCAACTGGTGGTGACTGTGCTCACCCTCTAAGGATAAGCTGATTGACACTTGTGCCTTCAAGTCCTTGTAAATAGCCCTCACTCATTCTGTCACTGTAAGTCACAGAATCATAAAAGCACAGATATTAAGATTTGGAAAGGACCTTAGCAGCCCTCAAATCCAACCTATGCACAAAAAGGGATTCCTCCTATAGGTAAGCAACTTGTAGTCATTTCTTGCACCCAATGAGTCAATCCCCAAACACTGAGCAGCTTGTCTGATCAGGCTATCACAGAGAGTCTCATTTCATAGTGTAGGAGAATTCAGCCAACCAACCTAATACTGATTGACAACTCAGTCAGTCAGTGACAAGGGTCTCTCTTCCCTCCACTGATCTGACACGGATAGGTGGTAGGTAATAGTCTCAGCATAAGAAGGGTCCTCTACTACTTTGGAAATTTCTCAACAACAGCAGCCTCAAGGGAATCATCAATATGCTAACCCCATTCTCCCTGGACACATCAGAAGTAATGAATGGATGGATTTCGACTGGTCCACAAATCCTATGGCCCTGGTCAAAGGAATATTTTGTAAATATCTCCAGGATGGAAGCCACCCACTGGAAAACAGTGAAAGAAAAGGTGAACCATCCAAAGGTGAAGAATCCAAAGGAAAACCCCCCAAGTATATGAAACCCAAACTTTCAGTTGTTTTTTTGAAGTTTAGAGTAAAAAAAGCTTGGTTTTCAATGCCAAAATAAATGCTCTGTTGATTTTGATAGTAACATTATTAGAGATAATGAATCCAATTCATTCTTCACACTGCTGCCAAAACAAGCTTTCATTCACATAAAAGTGGCTGTCTCACTCACCCTTTGCTACACACCCTTCAATGGTTCCCTAATGTCAACTGGGTAAAGTTCAGGTTAATGCAATCCTGGGCAGTCTGAAGAAGCACATAGTGTCTGAGATAGCAAGGCAGCATGGTGTGATGGTATAGCAGCAAGCACTCCAGCATCCCCAGAGTGGCTGCCAAGACAGGTTCTTAGATCTGCTTTTCAAAAGGAAAGCAACTCAAAATGGGTTAACAAGCTTACTTTAATCAAACAAACATATATTACCTAGTTCAGGGGGAAAAGGTCAGCACCCCGAACTTCAGAGTTACAGAACTTACAGATCAAACAGACAGGCTTCCAAACTGTCCAACCATTATATCAATATCAAAATCACAGTTATCAGAGAGAGAAGAATCAACATATGGGTTTTCAAAGCCGGGGGGCTCTCAATGGCTACCCAGAGTCTCATCTGGTCAAATCACACAACACTTCTCAAAGTGAGCCCCAAAGCAAAGCCTCAAATCAGGGATTATATAGTCTTCTCCTGGCTCAGAGAATGTAACCACCCTCTTGACCCACTGCCCAATCACACAGCATTAAGGTGTGGTCATTCCTGAAAACCAAGCCTCCCACCACAGGCTCCATGTGACCACATTCAGCCTATTAGGGGGCAGAGTATATTTTCAAATCAAGGAAGGTTCTCAGAGTCACTTAAGTCAATCAAAGTCTCTTAAGCCAATCAAAGGGCCTAGGGGCAGGGAAGATCTTCAAATCTGCGTTTCCATTACAGATGGATGGCAAGCTGGCCTCCCGATCAGTACAATGTAGGGTCAAGCCCGGCCTCTTACTTGTTAATGGTTGTGTGACCTTGGGCAAGTCAGTTAATCTCTCACTGCTCTGGGAAATTCTCAAAGACCTTAAAACTCTAGAGAAGGCTCCTTATGCCTGCAGAACCCCAGGCCCAAAATAAAAAAGAATAAGTGTCCAGGGCTATGGAGGCACTGGGTCACAGTTGGTGTCCTGACACAGTTGGGTGTCGCATTTTAGGGAGGTCATTGATAAATTGGAGAAAATCCAGAAGAAGGTAACTAGGAAGGGGAAGGACCTTGGGATCATGTCCTATGATGATGCATTGAAAGAATTAGTGGGGGGGAAGAAGGAATTAGGGATGTGTAACCCAGAGGAGAGAAGACTTAGGGATGGTTTGATAGCTGTCTTCAAGCTGTCCTATGGAGGACAGATTTGACTTATCCTGCTTGGGCCTAGGAGGCAGAACCAGGACCAATGAGCAGAAGTTGGCAGATATCGGTAATAGATTTCCTTTCAGGTTTCCTTTTGGGTAAAGCCTGAATGACACCACTTGTTGGGTATGTTGTAGATGGGATTCTTGTTCGTGTGTATAGCCTCGGTCTTGAAGCCCAACTTTAAATTGTGGGATTCTAAGCCCAGTATTTCAGGCCCTTCACAACCTGGCACAATCATTCCTTTCCTTTTATAACTTGTATTAGTCCCCTCCATGTGCTTGACATTCTAGTGAAATTGGTCTACTCTCTACCCCTATAATATGCCCTGTTCTCATATATCCATGCGTCTGTTTACCACTCTTCTGTGCCTAGAATATTCTTAGCCCTCTTCAATTCCTGTCCAACCTTTAAAGGGTAATTCATATGACACCTGTTCCATCAAGTTTTCCCTGTTCCTCCTGATTAGTAATAACCTTCACCCTTAGATCTCACAAAGTATATTTGTACACCTCTCTAATATACTTGGGCAGCTGTAGATCTAGTTGTTGGGCTTAAAGTTAGAAAGACTCACCTTCCTGAATTCAAACACTGGCCTCAGACACTGAAAGTATGACCCTAGGCAAGTCACTTTGCCCTGGTTGCCTCAGTTTCTCATCTGTCAAATGAACTGGAGAAAGAAAGGGTAAACCACTCTAGTATCTTTGCCAAGAAAACCCCAAATAGGATCATAGAGTTGGATGCAACTGAATGACTAATACACTTATTAGGTAATACAGTTTATTATCTGTGTTTGTGTATCATCCCCAAATTAGACTAGAAGCTCCATGAAGGCAACAACCATGCCTTTATTTACCCTAATGATCGACAAATCCAATGGAATCCTAGGCTGTGTTCAGAGAGCCAAAGTGCTAATTTGGGGGGATACAAGCAGATAGCAAGCAAGGCTCCAACCCTGCCTTTACTCCTGGTAGCCATCCTGGGGTCTGTTTCAGGAATTTTCAAGACAAACTCATCTCATTCAATGACTATTTTTATTTTGTCTTTTTTTCACCCCCAGTACTTGGCACAGAGCCTTGCACATAGTAGGTACTTGATGAATGCTTGCTAAATTGGATTCCCTTGGCCTGGTTCCCCAACCTGTATCTTTGGGTAAAAGAATAACAATTTATCTCATATTAACTAGAAACTCTGGGCATTACACTCCATTCCTGAAAAGAATTTGAGGCTTTCAAAACTTCTGAACATAGGATGGTTATTTAGGATGGTGATGAACAAAGCTGCATTAGTTCAAAGAATGTGCAAGACACAGAAGGGGCTAGAATTCCAGTCTCTCTTGGAAAGCATAATAGTGCTTAGTAGTCCCAGCCCCATTGAGGGCTATTTCTTACTCTTGTTCCTTCCAGAATGGCTCAACCCCAATCCCCAAAACTCATGCCCCCAATAGGGAAAGTCCCAATAGTCTGGTGCTATGGTAAGTAGCGCAGGATACATTAGGCGAACATTTTTTCTTGCACTGATTTTTCAAATACAGGTTCTACATTCCTGCCTGCTCCATCTCTGCCATTCTTCTCCCCTCTCCCACCCACCCCATAAGTTACTACTACTACTTCTTTCTCGGTTCTTAGTTACTGTTATGTTGCTTGAATTCACTAGCTCCATGCTACTGACTTTGGCAAGGTCTCTGTGTCCCCAAGTGAGTGGCATAATTTGGAAGCTCTGTTCTCTCCTGTTTTCTTGTTCTCTTCCCTTCTATCTTCCTTCTCCTTCCCAACAGACCTGTTGGTCCCAGTCACTCTACTCACTGTTTTCTGTCATGTACCCCTGGCCCATAGTATTATAAGGAAGTAACATTTTTCCTGTTGGCATCACATTTGTTGCAAAATACAACCTGGGCCTCCTGCTTTACTCTTCCTCCCATATCCCCCATAACTATAGGGAAAAGGAAAAAAAAGTAGAGAAGGTTCTTGTGCCTACCTGCCATAAATACAGTGTCTTATCTGGGGAGGTATTTGGGGTAGCTAGGTGGCACAGGGGATAGAGCATTGGCTTGGAGTCAGGAGGAGCTGAGTTCAAATCCAGCCTCAGACATTGACTAATTATTTGACCCTGAGCAAGTCACTTCACCCTGTTTGCCTCAATTTTCCTCAGCTAGAAAATGAGCTGGAGAAGAAAATTGCAAACCACTCCAGTATCTTTGCCAAGAAAACCCCAAATGCTGTCATGAAGAGTTGGACACAACTGAAATGACTGAATGGTGGACTTCCCATACCTGGAGGTCTCAGAATCCTGCTCAAGTACAGGTCATGCTAAATGATCTCTGAGGAGCTTTCCTATTCCCAGATCACAAATTCAGAGCTGGAAGGGACCTTAATCCACTCATTTATACATGAAGAAACTGAGGCCAGAGACCAGGAAAATACAAAGGACCATAGACTGAGAACTGAAAGGGACCTCAGAAGCCATCTAATACAACCCCCTCATTTTGCAGAGGAGGAAACTGAGGCCCAAGGAAGTAAAGTGATGTGTTCGGGGTCACATAGATAGGAGGCATCAGAGCTACAATTGGAATCCAGTGTCCCTTCTACTGCTTCTACCTCTGATTTGGGAGAAAGAAAATGGCTAATTAGAACAGTGTATTGGAAAACCAACCAATCAAAATTAATGAAGATACCAAGCCACCTAGAGCAGGCCATTCCACTCCACTGCAGCACAGCAGAGCCGGCCCGACCCAGTCCCTTTCCTTTAAAGGACATTTCCTCTGAAATGACAAATAATCAATCTCTGACGCAGGCCATTGGGCCCTGAGTTCATTCAAACGGCAATTTGCTATTTTCTCTCCATTCCTTTCCCGAGCCCATTGTTCATTAGTCTTCCACCATGCTGTGATTGGAACAATTTGTATCTGTCCCTCCTACATTGTTGTGCATCAGCGAAGTGTTTTCCATTTTTGCCTCACAGTGTAATTTCCTCCACAGGGTCATTTTTATCGTTCCCGAGCGAAGGGGGATCTAATTTGAGCATTTAGTCGCATCTGTTGACAGCTAAGGGGCATGTTTGCCTCTTGCCACCTGTGGCTGGGGGGGAGTTAAGATGATAAGACCACTCGCCATCCTTCAGCTAAGCCAATCAAAAACTCATACAACTACCTTCCCTAGGAGGGACAGAGAAGAGAGGAGGGTGGCTTCTTTCGCTTGGGATCTATGGTTAGAAAGCTGGGCAAGAGCTCGTCTAACCCAGCATGTCACAAATGGGACCCCACAGAACATCGGCATTTTGTGTTACTTGAATGGGGGACCATGAATGTTGATGAGCCATCTTTTGGAAACATTGATGTGAAATTATGTCTGTGTGTCAAAAATGCATGGGCTCATTGGATTCTAGGGACAAGAGAGCCCTTTGGCATCACCTGATCTGACATCTTTATTTTACAGGTGAAGAAACTGAGACCCAGAAAAGAAAAGAGAATTGCTCTGGGTCCCACAACAGAGCCAAGATTTACCCAGGTCCTCTGACTCCAAACCCAATGCTCTTTCCATGACAATGTACATGGAGGAATCTTGTGATCAGAAATACAGACCAGCAATCATCTCTAGTCTAATCCTTTCATTTTCCAGAAGAGGAAACAGATCCAGATTGGAAAAGGGCCTTAGGATCACAGATCTTGAACTAGAAGAGACATCAGAGGCCTTCTTGTCCAACCCTCCTCATTTTATAGAGTAAGACACTGAGGCATAGAGAGGTTAGTGGGCTTGACCAAAGTTGTCCAAGCAGTAAGTAGCAGAGCCAGATTTCCAATTCAAGTGGTGTGACTCCAAATTCAGAGGCATCTAGTGCTATACTGGATAGAGCACTGGGACTGGAGTCAAGAAGATTTGAGTTCAAATGTTGACCCAGAGATTTACCAACTGTGTGATAGCAGGTAAGTCACTTAACCTCTCAGCTTCAGTTTCCTTACCTGTAAAAATGAGGAAGTTATAGTCAATAGCTTCTAAGGTCCCTTCTAGCTCTCAATCTATGATCCTTTGAAAGCCAGTATCTAAAGGATCATAGATGTAGGCTAGCCAATCCAGAGCACCATTTTATAGATAAGAAAACTGAGGAAACTGAGGCCCATGGAGATGAAATAACTTGTTCTGAATCACATGGTAGTGTCATAGGCAAGATCTGAGCCTGATTCTAGTCTCCACACTATATCCACTAGAGTATTCATAGAACTGTTTTCTCAAATGTTTTCCTCCTTTCTACAAATCCCTCTTTATACCGGGAGAATTCTGTAAGTTAGAGTCTCCCTGAGCTATCAATACACTGCAAGTTCCAGAATGTACCCTGACTGCTATTATTGTTGTTATTTTGATATTTTGTCATTCTGATATTGACAAACAACAACAAATGTTATTGAACATTTCCATGTACAAAGACAAATAGAGATTTCAGAAAAACCTGGAAAGACATGCATGAGCTGATGCTGAGTGAGGTAAACAGAACCAGGAGAACACTGTACACAGTAATAGCAACACTGAGTAATGATCAACTTTGTTAGACTTAGCTCTTCTACGCAATGCAAGGATCTAAGACAATTCCAAAAGACTCATGATGGAAAATGCTATCCACATCCAGAGAAAGAACTATAGAGTCTGAATGCAGATTGAAGCAGACTATTTTCTCTTTTTCTTTCTCTTGTTTCCCCCCCTTTGTTCTAATTCTTCTTTCACAACATGAGTAATGTGGAAATATGTTTAACGTGATCGTACATGTATAGCCTTTATCAGATTGCATGCCATCTTGGGAACATTTAGAACTTAAAAATCTTATAAAAGTGAATGTTGAAAACTAAAAATAAATAAATAAATAAATAAACATTTAAAAATTAACAGAAAGAGAAATAGAAAAAAAAATACTATATGTGAAACCATAAACGTCTATTAACTCCAGCTTGGTTTTTTATGAGATAAAAGAAATTCAACAGTTTCAGTCATCCTGGTTGCTGGTGTACTATCTGTTCTCTTCTGTGCATTTAAAAATATTTCCCTGATACTCTTTTCTCTTTTTTTTTTGGGGGGGGGGGTCCACTTTATCACTCTCCCTCCCCATTCTTCCATGTTGTTATTATAAGCTCCCATTTCTATCATGTTCAAAAGTTTACAAATGGTTCCCCCCAAAACTCAGGGAAGAAGGTCAACCTAACCATCCTCATTTCAGGGAGGAAGCAAATGAGGGTCAGAGAAAAAAAGACCTGACCATGGTCACAATGTAGCTGAATAACAGCCAGGTTTCTGGAAGGCTAGCACTCTTCAGGGTCCAGTTAGTATGAACACTTTCATGGGTACTCTAGTAAATGTTTCACAATGACTCTCGGAAAGAAAAATGTACTCAGAACACATTTGTAAGTTTAATATGTATTAAGATTTCCCCCACAACTTTCTTAAGTCTAGACAAGCACTGATTTGTAGCATTTGCTCATTTTCAAGGTTTAAATTTTCACACAGAAAATTTAACAATTGGTTCTTGTGTCTAGCTCTTGGATCCAAGCTGAGTCTGGCATGCCACTGAACAAATTCAAATAAAGGTAAATTCACAGAGAGGTAAAAGGGTCCTAAGTTAGGAAGAAAAATGATTAAAATAAAGGAATGATAAAGATACCAAATAGATGGAGGAGAGATTCCTGGTTGGTGAAACCATTAAAAAGATAGATGTGGTGCTTTCTAGTGATTGTGGAGTAAAGGTCAGAGCTGGAATTTTAGTTCATTTTATTTTATTGCTGCAGTGAAAAGATATCATTATAATTATAACTTCATTGGAGTTCACTGTGTGCATTAGTTTTCCAGGTCAAAAGACTAGAGCATATATAGCTGGGTCACTCAATGAATAGAGCACTAGGGTCAGGAAAACATGAGTTCAAATCCAGCTTTAGACACTTATTTGTTCTGTGGTCCTGGGCAAGGCAATTCACCTCTGCCTGCCTCAGTTTCCTCAACTGCAAAATAGGGAATAATAGGGATAATAATAGCATATACCTCACAAGGATATTGGGAAGACCAAATAAGATAATATTTGTAAAGCAGTTAGCAGTGTCTGGCACATAATAGACATTATATAAGGGTTACTTATTATTACACGACATGCATGTATATGCATACATACACATATACACATGTATGTATACACGTGTATCTATAAATATACACATGTGTATATATGTACCTATATGCACATGAATATACTTGTATACATATATATGTGAAATGGAAGTTAGAGATGAGTTGCTAAATTACATTGGTGGAGTTTCCATATTGGAAATGTTTCTACTCCAAGAAACCAAAGGACCATCATATATTTAGAGCTGGAAGACCTTAGAGCTAAAACCTTTTGTTTTTCAGGTGAGGAAACTGAGACCCAGATTGATTAGGTGACTTTCTCAATGGGAGAAGGAAGGAAAGAGAAAAGGGAAGGAAAAGGAATAAGCATTGATTAAGCACCCACTCTGCCAGGCATTGTACTGAGGGCTTTACAAATATTTCCTCATTTGAAACTCACAACAAGCCTAGGTGGAAAGTGTTATTATAATCTCCATTTTATAGTTAAGGAAACTGAGGCCAACTGAAGTTAAGTGACTTAGCTAGGATCACATAGCTGGTAAGTGTTTGAGGCCAGATTTGAACTGAGGTCTTTCTGACTCCAGACCCAGTGCTCATCCACTATGTACTCTAACCGCTAGGGTCACATTGATAGTAAGGGGCAGGTCCAATTAACTAGCTACAGAAACGTCTTTTCTTTCTTTTTTTTTGCTTTTTGGAGGACAGTTGGGGTTAATCGACTTGCCCAAGGTCGCACGGCTAGTAAGTGTTAAGTGTCTGAGACTGGATTTGAACTCAGGTCTTCCTGACTCCAGGGCAGGTACTCTATTCACTGTGCTACCTAGCTGCCCCTGGTATTTTTTTTCTGACAGAAGCATGGCAACTTTCCTGCACATTTTCAAAGGCACACTCAATCCTGGCTCTGGGCTAGCTGCCCTTATATTCTGGCCTTCTCCTGGCTGCTCAGGAGAGAACTGGGACCTAACCCTGGAAGTCATTGGGACCTTCTTATCACGTGTACAATTTACCACATGATGTCTCAATTCAGCATTATGAGAAAAGCTCATCTCCAGCAATACTAGGCCCAGAGCTGTTTGGTCCATCGCTGAATTTAATGCATTTGGGGTATAGGCCCAAATGAACAGAGTATGTTCACAGACTACTTTCATTCATTCATTCACCAAGTACTGATTAAGTTCCTACCATGCCAAGCAATGGGGAGATACCAAAGTTAGCTAACACAGACATAATTCCTGACCTCAAGGAAGACTTACTACAGAAGGTGAGATCTGAACTGAGGCTTGAAGGAAGATAAAAATATTGAGAGTAAGAGTGTAGAGGGGCGGCTAGGTGGCGCAGTGAATAGAGTAACTGGCCCTGGAGTCAGGAGCACCTGAGTTCAAACCCAACCTCAGACACTTAATACTAGCCATGTGACTTGGGCAAGTCACTTAACCCCAATTGCTCTGTCTTTTCCCCTCCAAAAAGAAAAAGAAAAAGAGTGTATACAAATACCTGAAGGCAGGAGATGAATTGTTAAGTTTGAGGAACAACCCAAAGTACAGGAAGGAGAGTGGAATGAAATAAAGCTGGAAACCTGGATTAGGGACAGATTGTAAGGGGTCTTACTTTATCACAGAGATCATGGGGGGGGGCACTGAAGACTGTTGAACAGAAGAAAATAATTGTGACAACTGTGTGGAGGATAGATTAGAGAGAGGAGAGACTTTATTCACAGAGACTAATTGGGGGACAATCACAATGGCCTAGTCTAGGTAAGAAGTTACAAAGGCTTGAACTAGTGATGAATGGAGAGTGGAAACAAGAAGAACATTGTGAAAGATGCCAGAGAAATAGACTCAAGGAGACTTGTACATGACTGGGGAATTAGGGATGCAATGATCAGGAGGGGTAAGGAGGCTGCAGGGTTGTGAACACTGGGGAAGGCAGCCAGTAGGGATCCTGGCACCAGATAAATTACATTTGGGAAATATTGAGGTACATCAATCAACAAGCAATTATTAAGTTCTTATTGGGTGCCTGGTGTTGGGAATGCAAATGCAAAAATTAAATGGAGACTAGCCTCAAGGACCCTATATTTTATTATCTGTAGATATAAAATGTGTAAATAAGTATGTGGAGATTATATGTAAAATAAAATCCAAGGTAATTGTGGGAGGCAGGGCCCTAGGAACTGGGGATGGGGCAGGATGGGCAAGGGTTTGAATCAAGGTTAGGAGATCAGGTGACTTGAGGACATTCAGATAAGTGTCAGAGGCAGGATTTGAACTCAGGGTTTCTTCTCAATATATCACACTGAATTGGATCTGGGTATCTCAAATTTCAGTCACTTCACTATCAATTATCAGTTATCAATTATCAGTTATCAATTATCAAATATCAGTCACTTTCAAGTGAACAAACTGATTAAACATTAAGTGCAAGGTAGGGGAGGGGGATCCCAAGGAAATGAGTCCTGCCCTCAGGGAGTTTAAATATTCTCTTCTCTTTGTAACTTCATGAGGAAAAGAGAAACTGGGGGGGGGGCGGCGGTGAAATCAGGAAATGTCTGAAGTCAGAGGTGACTCTCTAACTGGGCTGTGAAAAAAATGAGATCCTATGAGATGTTTGGGAAGAGGGAGTGTTTCAGATATGCCAAAACTCAGAGATGGGAGATGGAATTCTGGAAGGAGGAACCACTTGCAAAGCCACATTAGTGGCCTGGAGAGTGCATGAAAGGGAGGCCAGGTGGACATGGGCCAGAAGCTGAAGAAGGTATCTCTGCCTCTTCTCTCCCAATGTAAGATGGTGTCTGAGCCAGAATGCTCCAGAATATTCCTGCAGAGCCCAGACAACCTGAGACCACCCAGTGTTTTCTCAAAAAAGCCTCAGAAACTTTTTGCAATGTCTCATCTATCTTCTGTGCCCCCTTAGCATCATAAAGAAGAGTATAGGAGTGGGGGAGGGCACGGGAGCTTGTGGGCACGGGGGTGGGAGGGATGAGGGCAGCAGTGGAAGGGAGGCTGGCTCTGATTAGAAAGAGAAGCTGCTGCAGGCTGGAAAAAGTAAAAACAAACCCTTGATTAATATCTATTCCACTTAAAGAAATGAAGATAATATCATTATGGTAATGAAAAGGAAAAGGATGTTTAACTCTTTGAGTGGAGGCTGTGTTCTTCCTCTTTGCTAAGGCTACATAAGCAAATTTTGTGGGGGTGGGAATCTGGGGCCTCAAGGCCACATGTGGCCCTCTAGGTCCTCAAGTGCATCTTGGATTGAGTCAAAGGGCTGCACTCCCTTGGTAGAGGAACTATGGGGTGTGTAGTCTAGAAAGGAGACCTAGGGCAGAAGTGAGAGCTGTCACCAAGTATTTGAAGGGCTGTGACATATAGGGGGCCTCTCAGAGAGGGGAGGACATGAGACTAGTTCTACTTGACCCCAGGGAACAGTTAGAAGATTGAGATGAGAGACAGCTTCACAAGGGGAGTGGATCACCATAGGGCATAGTGTCTTCAAGCATTTAGGTCCTGGATGACCACTTGATGTAGAGAGGATTCTTGTTCAGACAGGGTTTGAACCAGGTAGCTTCTGAGGTCTCTCCCTCTCCTCCACTCCCACTCAGCTCCCACTGGCATTCTGGTCCCCTAGCCCCCCAGCCCTAAATTCTACCAAAACTCAACTTGGAAAACATTGTCACTGGCCTTTCTCAGTCTTCAGTTCCTCTGACATCTCTCCAGCATTTGCCCATTAGGACTTCTCTCTCCCCCTAACCTCACACAACCTTCTCCTCACCGCTTCCACACTGCTGCTCTCTCTCATGGTTTTCCTCCTACTTGTCTGACCTCCCCTCCTCAGTCTCCTTTGCTGCATCACAATCCACATCTTGGCACCGAAACCCAAGTGTCCCCCAAAGATCTGCCTTGGTCTCTCTTTCTCTCTACACTCTCTCCTTTGCTAATCTCGCTTTCTTTGATGGGATTAATTATTCTCTCAATTGACATGATGACCAAATCTTCGTATCAAGTCCTGAAATTGCACTCCAGCCCCACATTGCCAATAGCCATCTTTCATCTTTCCTGCTTCTCCTCCCCCCACCTCCTAGGGCCCTGCCTCCCCCTTCTCTTTATTTTCTACATAATCTACAGAATTTAACAGAAAATCAAATTTTCTATATAATCTACATAATTTTTTATATAATTAACAGAAATTTATGCACATCTTATCTCCCCTGATAGAATATAAGCCCCTGGAGGGCAAGCTTCATTTTTACCTTTTTATCTGAAGCACCCAGCACAGTGCTTGGCACATTTTATTAAAACATATTCTGACTGATTGATTGAAGTGGTTACAATATGTCCCAAAATGCCCTGCTCTCTGTTCATTTCTTTCCAATGAGAGCAGTTCCCTGACATACCATGTTACTGTTTGCTGTCTTGGCCATGCCATTAAATATACCTTTATATAATGTACAACTCAAGCTCCTGTTCCAAAGGCTTTTTCCCCTCCATAACCCTTGATGAATTGTTAGCAGAATTACTGTATGTTTTTTCACCTCTTTCGATGTTTCCCCTCTCTGGGCATATTCCATCCCAGACTGGTAACCTAATAGTTCCCAGGAGATGTTTGCACTGAGAGGAATGTTTCCTGGATATTCAGGCCCCTTTGGAGCCCCAGACAGTCTCATGTGTTTGTCTTTAATTTGTGCTGTTTCCAAATGACACCTATGTGATTGACTGCCTGGTACTGTGATCAGTTTCCCAAAGTTACTCCAGAGAAGGAAGACAAGGATGAAGCTCCAGGCGCTCAAGTTAAATCCTTATTTTAAGTTTGGTCGATTTGATTCAGCAAACATTTGTTTGCATTCTTTCATATAAAGGGGATACAGAGTTCTGTGCAAAACACAGTTTTTGGGGTGGCTAGGTGGCTCAGTGAATAGAACACTCTGGCCTTGGAGTTAGGAGGACCTGAGTTCAAACCTGGCCTCAGACACTTAACATAAAAAAATTAGCCATGTGACCCTGGGCAAGTCACTTAACCCCAATTGCCCTACCTTCCCCCCTCCAAAAAGCAAGCAAACAAACAAATAAATAAAAAATAGATAAAAAACCACACAGTTCTTGCCCCTAAGGACCTTATAATCACAGTAACTTTTATGGCTCTAGTTTGATTAGTGTTTCTAAAGTACCTTACAACTTCCCATAGGCAATTCAACCCATTCTCCTCCTGTACAATTCTGGGTTCAGCTCCCTGCCCATTTGTGGTGTCTGTCCAAAATGTCTATACTAACAGATGAGCTCTATGGGCTGCCCATCTGACTGGATAGCATAGTCTGGTGAATAGGCATTTTTCATCTACCTAGTTTTTCTTGTTTGGATACTTAAATGAAACTCATTTGAGTGATTGTGTATCTCATTTATCTCTGCATTGTTCAAGAACTCAAGGCAAAGTATTTCCCTAAAACAAAGACTATTTTAAACAGTTTTCTTCTAGAGGCATTGAAAGTCATGGAACACTATGATAGCCAAATAACTAAAGTGGAGAATCACCCAGAGGGCAATGGAGAGGTCCATGGTGGATGTGGACAGGCTACAACACATCCCAAAGGAGGAATTACATAGAAGAAGATATGTAAAGGATGTCACCAGAGAAATGAAAGATTGTGTAGGGATTATTATTGCCATTTTCAGATAAGGAAACTGAATATTAAAGAGGTTGAAAATAACACAGATAGTAAGGGTTTGAATCAGGATTCAGACTCATGTCCGTCCTATCTCCAAGTTTTCACCTAAGATACTGATAAATATGTTGAACAATTGAAGGTGAAGACAGATCTGAGAGGAACTCCACTAGAAGTCTTTCTACAAAGTGACATCGACCTATTTGTGACTACACTTTGGGACTGACAGAAGACCCAGATTTACTGATTGGGTCAACCAATCAAAGGTTTTACTTAGGTATGAATAAACCCTTAATCACTGGATGAAACCAAATTGCCACATGGGAAACGATTTGGATTGGTTTAAAGAATCAGACACATCAGGGGCGGCTAGGTGGCGCAGTGAGTAAGAGCGCCGGCCTCGGAGTTGGGATGACCCAAGATCGAATCCGGCCTCAGAAAATGAGCACCCACACACAAATAATGACTAGCCATGTAACCTTGAACAAGTTACTTAACCCCAATTGCTCAAAAAAAAAAAAAGAATCAGACACATCACTGGGCCTATGTAAGTTACAGCAAGCCAGTTCAGAATCAAGCATTGCAGCAGGAGTATTTCAGCAACCTGCTGGTCCAGTTGTGACATTAAATTGTATTGTTGGGTTTGGAGAAAGGAGGATTAAGTTTTCTCTCCCCTTCCCCTCTACTCTCACTGATGACGACCTTGTAAACTTTGAAAAATCAGAAGGTTTGGACTCCTACCATCAATCAATAGTCTCTGGAGCAACAGTGGCTGATGGCATCTTCATTGGACCCTTGGAGCTGAGCAGGGGAACTTCCTGAAGATGCAGTGCAAAGGATTTCCTATGATCTAGAGCTCTGAGTTCCAATCCCTTTTGTCACATGTACTTGTGAAACTTGAGACCATTGTCTTCACAATACCCTATTTGTAACTGAGGGAGAATGTGGCCCAGACTAGGAGGATTGTTTTTGTACCACGTGTCCCTGCTACACTTACTTAGCAAATCTATAACCTTTCTAAAAGCAAATTAAGTCTGGCTAGAAATCAATGGAGAATGCCCACTGGATGTGAGTTTATGAATGACAGTACTAGAAACCACAGGCCCTCATGGCTGCCCCTAAAATGCTGAGAGGAGAAGTATTCAGCTGCCCTCTGGGGATCCAGCCAGCCAATGGGAATAGGCCTTGGAAGGGGTGATACACTGGAATGGAAGTTTCTTGAGGCCAAGGATTGCTTGGTTCTCATTTTTTTTACCCAAAGCACCAACATGATGTGTTGCACATAGTCTGTGCTTAATAAATATTTGTTGAATCGAATTAGATTATTTCCATACCCCAGGATATAGTTTATCTAAATCTGGTGACTTGAATTTCCCAAGAATAGGTTTCTCTTTTTAGTGCCCTACTTATCTTGGGCTTCAATTCCCCTTTACTCATTTTTTTTCTGTCTTTTCCATTTCAAAAATCATTCTCCTTGGCCAAAAGCAAGCAAACAAAGAATTAAGGGGTTCTTCCTAGTAGTGAAGGCATGGTATAGTGAATAGGGCATTGGAATCAGGAAGACCTGGGTTCAAATCCTGCCTCAGACACATCACATAACCTTTCTGTGCCTCAGTTTCCTCATCTGTCAAACAATGGGATTGGATTCAGTTGCCTAAACTATTGTAGCTTTAAAGTCCCTTTTTATCTTTAGCGTGCCTTTCCACCTTTAACTTCTTTTAAATTTTGGCAATCCTGACACTATTCTCAGCTATATTTTTTTGAACTGATGTGAGTTTCAGTGGCCTTTAATAACACATTCTAGAATTTTGCAAGGAATCCTTTACTTGCACCTAATTCTGTCTCCTATATATGACTTTATAAATTGGCCAGTGAGCTCCCTGTGCAACCACATCAGTCTCTTTAGACAACTATCTTTTTCTTCTTCACTGAAATTATTTCAATTTGGATTTGCAGGATATAATTTTTAAAGGTATTGGTATAATAAATTTTATCCATTTCCTAATGTTGTCATTCCCCCACCTCCCATGGAGTCATCCCTTAAAAAATAATTTTAAAAAGAGAGGAAAAAAAGAATACAAAAAAATAGCCAATTCATTCACTAAATCTGATATATGCAGCATTCCACAGCTGTGGCCCCCCCCCCACCTTTCCACAAAGACAGAAGTAAGGTATCTTTTCATATTTCTTCTTTGAGGCTAAGATTGGTCATTATAACATCAAAGCATTCAAATGGAATGGCTTTATTGGTGTTTCCACTTACATTTCTGTATTCATTATTCATATTATTTTCCTGGATCTGCTTACTTCATTTTATATCCATTCATATAAGTATCTACTATACATCTCTTTCTCCATCATAGTCAGTGTTTCTCATAGCATGGTAATTTTCTAGTAAATTTCTATTCTTCAATTTGTTTAGCCATTCACCAATCTATGGGCATCTACTCTTGTGTCTAGTTCTTTGTTACCACAAAAGTGCTGCTATAAATATTTTTGTGCATAAATATTTTATGGGGTCCTCCCTTTTTAATCCTTGGCTTCTTTGGGACATATGCCTGGCAGTGGGATCTTAGGATCAAGGCCATGGACATTTTCATCACTTTCTTAGAGTAGTCAGGATGTTATTCTTGAGAATTTCCCATCTCTCAGATTGACTTTCCCTCTATTATTTTACTTACTCTTTACCATAATCCCTTGAAATCCATACACTCTAAATCTTTATTTTTGCTACTTTTTGGAGGGGGGAAGGCAGAGCAATTGGGGTTAAGTGACTTGCCCAAGGTCACATGGCTAGTAAGTGATACGTGTCTGAGGACAGATTTGAACTCAGGTCTTCCTGGCTCCAGGTCCGGTGCTTATTCACTGGGCCACCTAGCCACCCCAACTCACTCTATATCTAAAGCTTTTTTCAGAATATGCTCAGGGTTCCCCCCTGTATCCCAGATTCTAGTATGGAGTGTTAACTTCTTTCCAAGATCCCTGTCATTTCTACTTCAGCAACCAGTTCATTCTTATTGATCAGAATCGGGGCTAAATATCTATTTCCTCTTGTTATTTCCTCGACCTTTAAAGGATGAAATTGCTAGTATGACACACCAAGAAATCATTAGCTGTTTCTCATTGGGCACAGAGAGCCCCAGCAGCAGTCTGGATAATTGATATCCCAGGTCAATAATACATCACGCCTCCATGCCACTTTCTTGAACCCCTCATCTGTTTCTTCCTTCTTTCCTAGTAGTTTGTAGTATACACCCATGATGAGGTGTTCCTATTTCACCAAGATGCTGGATCTGAGTGCATAAGCAAGCATAAAGCTAGAAGATGGAAGAATGTGTGTACAAAATAACATGAATGGCGAGTCAAATTGAAGTCTAAGAAATAGGAAGTCTAGGTCAAGGCCACAGGTAAGCTGGAATGGGCAAGAGATATAGCTGGATTCAATGAGGATTCAAGTTGTTCTTGGCCTTGATTTATAAGAAGGGATTGGGAGAGGTGGAGCATTCTACTTTGAAAGTTAGGTTTCTGAATCATAAAGTTGCATTTGGCAGATAGTGAAGCACAAAGAAATCTGGTTAGCTAGGTCAGGTAGGGTTGAATTAGGAAGGACCTTCAAAGCCAGAGGAGTTTAGACCTGTTATTTAGGTACTAGGGAACCATTGATGATTTTTGATCAGGGTAATAACATGATGAAAGTAGTTTTTAAGAATGACTAATCTAATAACTACTTGTAAGGACTGTTGGGGAGGAGGGATGGAGAAGATACAGAGGCCAATGAGAAATCCAGGCTAGTAAGTGGGGAATAAAGTGATAAACGCTGGGTCCAGAGTAGTGGGAAGCAGTATATGGCAAGGAAGGAATGGATAGAAGAGACTCAATGAGCAAAATGAATCAGCCATTGGCAGGGCTTTGAACTTCAAGGTTTGCTGATTTCTTTGACTGGGTGGGATGTTGCCATGCCCCCTTTAGCATTGTAAAGGGTTTGTGTCTTTGGGAGTCTGATGCACTCATGCATGGAAGCTGATCTGTGATCCCAACTAAATCTGTGAATAGATCTGGTGAGGCAGAGCTAGAGAACTATAAATATGTGTATCTTGCAGTTGCTTTAAATTCTCCTAATTTCTAACCTCTCCCTCTTTTTTCTCCCTGCAATGTAGTTCCCCTGATTTTAAATTCACGTATCTAACAATTACTACATTGATGCAAATGGAGGCTGCCTTCCCCAATAAAAGCTGCATTCCTCCAATAAAATAACTTTGAAAAGAAACAAGATATAGATATACACTGAAAATTAATGCCATACTCATAGACCACATGCAGCTTAAGCAAGACTTAGGGGTGAGGACCTTATAATAGCAGCTAGGTGGTACAGTGGATAGAGTGCTGGACTGGATATAGGAAGACTCAAGTTCAAATCTGACCTCAGATGCTTACTGGCTGTATGACTCTGGGCAAGTCACATAACCACTGCCAGACTCAGTTTCCTCATCTGTAAAATTGAGACAATAATAGCACAGACTTCCCAGATTTGATTCTTACAAATGAGATAATATTTGTAAAACTTTCCAAACCCTGAAAATTTATATAAATGCTAATTATTGTTATTATTGGTCCAATGTAGTATTTCTTGAGCATCTACTATGTGCCCATCACAGTGCCATAGATTGGGGTGTTTTGTACCAGAGATTTCATTGCTGTAAGGAACTCCTGATATAGAAACTTCCTCTTCCAGTGAAAAGGATCAATTTTATATGTAACATATAATCAACCATACACTCCATGGTACTTGGGGTACTGCCCCCAAAGCTGGTCCTCCATAGACTGATGCCATGCTCAGTATGGGGTAATAATAATAGCCAACATTTATATGCTGCCTACTGTGTGCCAGACACCATTCTAAGTACTTTACAATTATTATTTCATTGGATCTTCACAATAACACCAGGGGTAGATGCTATTATTATCTCTGTTTTACAAATGAGGAAACTGAGGCAAACAGTGACTTGCCCAGGGTCACACAGTTAGTATCTGAGTCCAAATTTGAACTCAAATCTTCCTGTCTTCAGGCCCTGTGTTTTATCCACTGCACCAAATAGCCCCCATTTCTCTGGTACTTCATAGTTGAAAATACATTTTCCTCACACCAATCTTGTGAAATAGGTAAAGTAATAATTATTAGGACCATTTTGCAAATAAGGAAATCAGCGTTCAGAGAGAGAGAAGTGGCTGACTTATGCGAGGATCACATGGCAAATAAGTGTTGGAGTTTGGATTCAAATCAAGATCTCCTAACTCTAAGCCTAGGGCTACCCTTCTGCATGCAAAGGCCCTACTCCCAAGGGGCTGAAAATCTAGTTGAGAAGAGATGGAAATTCATTTTTATAATTGAGAGCATTTTAGGGGGTCTACACCTGTGATTTCATAGGTGTAAGGGAATTCCCTGGTGAAGCAGCTTTCTCTATTCCAATAGAGTGTCAGAGGACTGCCCTCCAGGTCAGAAAGGTTAGTGACACGTCCAAGGTCATAAAGCTAGCAAGTGACAAAGGTGATTGGGGGGGGGCGTGATCCCTGTGGTCTTTTTTTACTTAAATATGAAACATTTATTAAACAAGAAGAAACAATAGTAATCACAATGGAAAAGCACGAATAATTGAAATATTAGAATTCACCCATAAACCGAGGTCGACATTTCCATCACTGTGTACAGTGTCTGTGGAGGGGAAGGGTGCATGTACATGGAAAGCTGGCAGTGAGGCGAGAAACAAGCTGCATCATGCTTCACCTGCTTTCCCACTGTGCACCTGCCATTCAACAGTGTAGGGGAATCACAGTGTACAAATTGTCTGCAGATCCCCAACATGCCCCATACCTTAGTCTTTGAGAGCTGCCTGGGGGTGCTGAGAGGCCCATGTAGATGGGGCAGGGGCAGGACCTGAACCCAGGGGCTTCCGCCTCTGCTATGCCCCACTATGACTTCAAAATACCCCTACTATACTCTGACTAGGTACTGCAATGAGACAGGGAGTGATGGCATAGAATTGGTGCCCAATAAATGCTCGGTGGCTCATTGATATACACTATAGGAATGAAGCCATCAAAGCCTATGGGCCGACAGCCCATTTCTTAGCTTTTTTTTCCGTGTAAAATGATCTCTAGTTGCTTGGTGACTGAGTGCCATGGGGCCCCTAGCTAAAATGGCCCTGCCTGGATCCACCCCACCATGCCCTCCGACCTGCAGAGTCTACTGCTTAGTTGTGTCCCAGAGTCCAGACCAGTCTCAGTGAAGGGAAATGGGGGCTTCTAGAGTCTGAGTTCAATAGGTGAGAGACTCAGCACCACACAGCCTAGCTACCTGCTTTGTTCTAACCTTCCCAGTATAGGTTTTCAATGACTGGTTTCTTTGCCCTTGCCTTTCCTTGCCTTGGCCTTTCTCTTTTGACCGAGTCTCTACCTTTTCCCACCCCTACTCCCTAACTACTCCCACTCTAGTCCTCTCATGACTAAGTCTTTGCCTCAATTCTCCTGTGACTGGGTCTCTACCTTGGCTGCTGGGTCCCTTGGTAATTGAACTTCCTGCTCTGCTGTCAGACCTTCTTGATTCTGACCACTGGCTCACCTGGGAGGCCACTAAATGGCTTGGGGATAAATACCCTAGAGCTTAGATTCTGTTTGGGACTTGGTCCATTGTCTTCCCATACCTTTTTATCTTTTTCCCCATGAACCATCTCTTAGTCTGGGTCTGATGTTCTGAGGCA
Organism: Gymnobelideus leadbeateri; assembly: GCA_011680675.1. NCBI lineage: Eukaryota > Metazoa > Chordata > Mammalia > Diprotodontia > Petauridae > Gymnobelideus > Gymnobelideus leadbeateri. Next base: position 188,886 of record WOXC01010527.1, read on the forward strand.
GCTAGATGGCATTGCAGACAAAGCCTGTCTTAGACTCAAAAATACCCAAGCTTGTGTCCTGCCACATTCATTAGTTACTTCTGTGATCCTTGCCAAATCACTTCAGTTTCTTCATCTGTAAAATGGGCATGATAAAAATAGTACCAAACTTACAGGGTAGTTGTGAGGGTCAAATGAGATGAGATATACATGTGTATATACACATACACACATATACACAAGTGTATATGCATATAGATATGTGTATGTATACATATGTAAATGTGTATACATATACATACATTTACAAGCATTAAAGCTCTTTATAAATGTCAGCTAGGTTATTCATGCCCTTAGGAGCCTGACTTGGAATAACAGAGGCCTGACCTTGTCCCCACAATCAGATCCCCTCCCCTAAGCCTTCCACTGATCTTTAAGGTTTGTCTAGGTTCCCAATTCTGACTTTTGCCAACCTGGCATCACATCCTAGGAAAAGCTGGGGTTTTTGTTTGTTTTTTTATAAAGATCTTTTAGAATGTAGAGTGACAAGGTCAAGTTTAACCAAAAACCCAACAGTTTACTTAAGTCACAGATTTTGAAATGGTGGCAGGCCCAGACTGGACTTCAGAGCTTTAATAAGGATGAAGATTTGGATATGAATGTGCAATTAAAATAATAGGTCCTAAAATAGTACTCCTTACTCCAACAGTAGAGACATATGGAGCAATCATGGGCCAGGGATACACTATAGACAATAAGCCAGGCTGCTCACTCACCCAGGGCCAGGGTTTAAATTTCACCTGTGACATGTCACTTATGACCTTAGGCAAGTCATCTAATTTCCTTGTATCTCAAGTTCCTTCTCTGTCAAATGAGAGGCTCTATGGCTTGAACAAAATGGCCCCTGAGGTCCTTTCCAACTAAGCTGGTGACCTTATGACTAACATGTTCCTTTAATGATGCTTGAAGAGTGTTATCTTTTCACTTTTATCTAAGCAAATAAATTTGAGAAAGGTATCTCATCTCTACCCAAACAGATCAAAGAAAAAGGAAAATAATTCACATGTACAAAAATATTTGTAGCAGCTCTTTCGGTAGTGGTAAATCCAAAGACCTTCATATTTGTCATTTCTCACAGTACAATAATGTTCCAGCGTATTCACGTATCATAATTTATTCATCCATTTCCCCATCATTGAGCCTGTACTTTGTTTCCAGTTTGTTGTTCTTGCTTTTTGCTGTATAAATCGTGCTGTTAGGATCTGTTTTTATAGGTGTCTTTTTTCCCCCTTGTCAATAATGTCTTGCCAGTATAAACCTGGTAGTAGGATCACTGTGACAAAGGGTATATACATTTTTGTAACTTTCATTGTGTAATTCTATAATTTAAGGTCAGGCAAAGAAATGGACACTAAGAGGGCTTCCATCAGTTAGAGAATGACTAAACAATTATGGTATAGGAACATAACGGAAAATTATTGTGCCACAAGAAAAGAAGTAAAAGATAGTTTCAGAGAATCCTAGCAAAATGTGTATGAACTGATGCAGAGTGAAATGATCAACACCAGGAAAAATTTCTATAATAATAATAGCATTAGAATTTTTTTGTTTTTGGTGAGACAATGGGGTTTAAGTGACTTGCTCAGGGTCACACAGCTAGTAAGTGTCAAGTGTCTGAAGCCAGATTTGAACTCAAGACCTCCTGCCTCCAGGGCTGGTGTTCTATTTACTGTGCCACCTGGCTGCCCCATGCATTTTACACACACACACACACACACACACACACACACACACACACACGTAAAAAAAAATATATATATATGTATATACTGTGAAAGACTTGAGAACTCTGTTCAATATAATGACCATTCATGATTCCTTCCATAGGATCCATGATAACCATGCTGCCTACCTCCTGCTATTGTTGTTTACTCTTATTTCTTAAAGAGGGAGAACTGGAAAGTGTCTTGACTTTCAAGTGAATTGGATTTAAGTGAGGCAGAGCTGTGCAGAGCTGTCAGCCACACTCTCTCCTCCAGTCATCAAAGTCCAATGGCCAGAGCTAATGGATTCAAGATGCAGTAGGAGATATCCATTTTTGGACATGGCCAATGTGGGAATTTGTTTTGCTCAGTTATGCCTGTTTATTACAAGACCTTTATTTCTCTTCTACTTTTTCTGATGAAGGTGGATGGGAGAGAGAGAAAAGAAAGGGAAATGGCAGCCAAATAAATAGATAAGAAGGGAAAGAAAAGAAGGCCTCTGGAGTATCTTTTTTTTTTTGCTGTTTTTTTTTGGAGGGCAATTGGGATTAAGTGACTTGCCCAAGGTCACACAGCTAGTATTCGTGTTAAGCGTCTGAGGCCAGATTTGAACTCAGGTCCTCCTGACTCCAGGGCCAATGGAGTTCATTGCACCACCTAACCGCCCCACTGGAGTATCTTTTAAAAAATCGTACAGTAGAGAACAGAAGGAAGGCCAGAATGAAGTATAGACAAGTAGGACAGCTTTGAAAGCTGCACATTGATCTTATTACTTACCTAAGAAAAAAAGCTATACTTAATAAAGACACACAGATTCATATTCCATCCTCTTTTTCTGTTTAACTATGTATATGGAAATGCCCATTTTATTTGGTATTTAGTTCAAGTTAGAAATAAATTTTTAAAATTATAAAGAGAAAAAGGTCTCCAATCCCCCACCAAAGGGTCTTTCCTAAAAAGAAAGCTTCCTTATAACCAAACAAGAGGTAGAGAATATTATGAAAAGCAAAATGGATAATTTTGATTACATTAAACTGAAAAGTTTTTGCACAAAGAAAGCCAATGCAACCAAGATTAGGAGGGAAGTAGAAAACTGGGAATTAATTTTTACAACCAGTGTCTCTAATAAAGGTCTCATTTCTAAAATATATAGAGAACTGAGTCAAATTTATAAGAGTACTAGTCATTCCCCAATTGATAAATGGTCAAAGGATAGAAGAAAGTTTTCAGAGGAAAAAAATAAAGCTATTTAGAGTCATAGGAAAAAATGCTCTAATTCACTATTGATTAGAAAGATGCAAATCAAAACAACTCTGAGGTATCACGTCACACCTATCAAATTGGCTAACATGGCAAAACAGGAAAATGCTAAATGTTGGAGAGGATGTGGGAATGTTGGAATGCTAATTCATTGTTGGTGGAGCTGTGAGCTAATCCAACTATTCTGGAGAGCAATTTGGAACTATGCCCAAAGGGCTCTTAAAATATACATACCCTTTGACCCAGCAATACCACTTCTAGGACTGTATCACAAAGAGATTATACAAATGTGAAAAGGACCCACATATACAAAAATATTTATAGCGGCTCTTTTTGTGGTGGCCAGGAATTGGAAATAGAGGGGATGCCCATCCGTTGGGGCATGGCTGAACAAGTTGCATTATATGAATGTAATGGAATACTATTGTGCTATAAGAAATGATGAACAGGTGGACTTGAGAAAAACCTGTTGAAAGACTTATATGAACTGATTCTGAGTGAGGGGTGCAGAACTAGGGGAACATTGTATACAATAATACCCATAGTGTGCAAGGACTGATTTTGATAGACTTAGACTTTCTCAGCAATGCAAGGACCTAAAACAATTCCAAGGAACACCTGATGGAAAATGCCAGTCACATACAGAAAAAGAACTATGAAATTGGAAAGCAGAATGAAGCAGACTACTTCCTTTTTTGTTTTGTTTTATTTTGTTTTTTATTTCTTTCTCAAGGTTTTCCCCATTCATTATAATTCTTCTATGCAACATGACTAATGTGAAAATGTGTTTAATAGGAATATATGTGTGGAGCCTATATCAGATTGCAAGCAATCTTGGGGAGGGAGGGGGTAGGAAGGGGGTGAAAATTTAAAACTTATGGAAGTGACTGTTGAAAACTAAAAATAAATAATTTAATAAAAAAGAAGGGCTCCTCCCCAGCAAGGGAAGGTCCAAGTGGCAGTAGTGTATGTGTATGGTGTGGGGGAGATGCTTACTTGCCTGTGTGGGTCCTTGGTAAGTTGTGTGTAAGAGGCAGAATAGTGTAGTGGCTAATGTATTGTACCTTGAGTTAAGAAGACCTGAGTTATAATTATAGATCCCAAATCCAGGGCTAGATCTAACCTCAGAGGGTATCTAGTCCAAATCCTTCATTTCATAGATAAGGATACTGAGACTCAGAGGGGCAAAATAACTAAGAATCATGGACCTAGAACTGGAAGACCACCTAGTTCAATTGTTCTTTGTTGCAGTTGAGGAAATTGAGGCCCAGGGAGGTTAAGTGATTTTAGGAACATAGATTTCTTTTTTTTTAATATTTTTTAAAAATTGATTTGTTCATTTACTTTTAGTTTACAACATTCAGTTCCACAGTCCCTTGAGTTTCACATTTTCTCTCCCTCCCTCCCCCCCTTCCCGCATCATGGTGGCATGCACTCCAATATAGGATCTACAAATATCTTCACATTAATCATTAGGTTGTAAAGAAGGATTATAACTGATGGAATGATCAGTGGGAAACAAAACAAAACAAGAAAAAGAAACACAGCAAGTAGTTTGTTTCAATCTGCACTTAGACTCTGCATCACTTTCTCTGGATGTGGTTATCTCTCTCCATCATGAGTCTTTTGGATTGTCTTATAACCTTACATTGTTGAGAGGAGCCTAGTCTATTGAAGCTAGTCTTCACACATATGTTGTGTCTGTGATTGTATACAGATTTCTCCTGCTTCTGCTCTTCTCACTCAGCATCAGTTCATATAAGTCTCTCCAGGTAAATATGAAGTCTATCTGCTCCTCATTTCTTACAGCACAGTAGTATTCCATTACATTCATATACCACAACTTGTTCAGCCATTCCCCAATTGATAGGCATCCCCTTGATTTCTAATTCTTTGCCACCACAAAAAGAGCTGCTATAAATATTTTTGTACATACTGATCCTCCTCCCACTTCTCTGATCTCTTTGGGATACAACCCTAGAAGTGGTATTGCTAGGTCAAAGAATATGCACTTATTTAAAGCCCTTTGGGTATAGTTCCAGATTGCTCTCCAGAATGGCTGGATCAGTTCACAACTCCACCAACAATGCATTAGTGTTCCAATTTTTCCACATCCTCTCCAGCATTTGTCTTTTTCCTGTTTTGTCATCTTAGCCAATATAACTGGCGAGATGTGGTACCTCAGAGTTGTTTTACTTGCATTTCTCTAATCACTAGTGATTTAGAACATTTTTTCATATGCTTGTAGATATCTTTAATTTCTTCCTCTGAAAACTGCCTGTTCATAGGATCATAGGTTTCTAGATGAAAGGAACCTTAGAGACCATCTAGTTCAATACCCTCATTTTATTGTTGCTGTTCATTCATTTCAGTTGTGTCTGACTCTCTGTGACTCCATTTGGAGCTTTCTTGGCAAAGATCCTATAGTGGCTTGCCATTTCCTTTTCCAGCTCACTTTACAGATGAGGAAACTGAGGTACAGGGAAGTCAGAAGACTTGCTCAAGGTCATGCTGGTAGAGGTGGGGTTTGAAACCCAGGTCTTCTGGCTCCAGGTCATACTCTTTCTGCTGTACTATGTTGTTTTGCCTCTGAAACTTAGTGGTGTGACCTTGGGAATATAATTTAACTAACCCCCCTTCAGTTTCTTCACATCTTGAGAACAGGAATAATGCTACTCACCTCACAGAGTTGCTGTGAGGCTCAAAGGGGGTTCAATCCAGCAAATATTTGCTAGGTACCTCATACAAACAAAGCACTGCCTTAGTTCTTGGATGTATAAAAACCAAACCAAACCACTTTCAGTCCTCAAGGAGGTTACATTCTACTGATAGCATCTACAAAGCTCTTTGGGAATAGTAAAGGGCTTTCTAAAAGGCAGTTATTTTCATCAAGTCAGAATGAATTTGGAGTCTTTATTCAGGAGGGAAGGGAAGCAACACCTTTTTATCCTTCTTTCTTTCCTCCATGGGCAAAATTGCCTGGGCCATGGGAGCCCCTTTTATTCACTGTGAGTCCATTGCTAATGAGGAAAATAGTACCATTAAAAGGTCTGTCTTTTTGTAAAAGCACACCTACCTTAGGTCTCTGGCAAAGGCATATGGGATGGGACAGTAGCTCATCCACCTTACTTGCCCTAAAGAGTCATCACTCACATTTGGGTGGTAGGATGGACCAAGCATGGGATGATGAATAAAGAGACTTGGTCTATCTGCAGTTCAGTCACCAATTTGCTTAGGCAACTTTGGGCAAGTCATTTCCCTTTCTCTGGATCTCGGTTTCCTCATCAGTAAAATGAGATGGTTGGACTAGGGGACCAATAAGGTCCTTTCCAGCTTTAACATTCTATGAGTCTATGAATCTAATTCTTCAAAAAGCTCCTTGGAGACATTAGACAACTGGGGGAAGTGTGGGGAGAGGGAGAACTCAATAGAAATGCAAATTATTCTTGAGAATCTGAGAGAGAGCTCTGCTATCTCACTAATGTTATGAAATAGATAAAACTGTCTTTCTTCTCCTCAAACCTTCAGCCCTAGATATACTCAAATCCCCAGAAGGGTATCATTTATGCAATTGGTTGCTACTGGGAACAGAAGTGGTTTGTTCCTTCCTTAACACTCAGAACACTGTGCTTCGTGTCTAATCAGAAAAAAAAGACCGTATGAAACATTTACGGTCATCTTGCATCCTCAAAGCTCTTTAATTATTGCTGTAATTAGTCCACAGAGTAGCCTCTAGAAGGTAGAGGTCAGTTTGATTTGCTTTCTTTTAACCAAGAAGGAGATAAGGCCTCAGAAGTTTCACAGTTTTATTTGAGGCCTCATAACAAATCAGTGACAAGACCCCAGCCCAGGGCTTGACACAATTGCTTTGGGCTTAAGAGCTGGCCTCTAGATTCATGAACCAGACATATTTTTTAGCTTTCAAGGTTTAAAATGCATGGTGAGGGCAGAGGGGAAGGGAATATTTTCCTTTCTCAGGGTTCAGAACTACTGGTCAAGTGGGAAGCCTTCCTGACATAGATAATATGTGCTGATAAAGGGAATTAGTGGAGGACATCCTGGGGCAGTAGGCAATGAGCCAAGGGAATGAGAAATGTCCCCCAAATATACCCTGGTCCTCATGTAATGTAAGAGCCTCTTATATTAGCATTCTGTATGTTTTTTTTCTGATATATGGTTTTTAAGTGAACACATTTTAACTTCTATTGACAAAGATTAGCATTCAAATATACGAACAATAACAAATGAAAGTATAAAAATGAATACAAAACAAGTGATTGCAATGATTGTTCATGTAACAGAACACTTCTGTTATTTACTGACTGTTAACAGAAGCAATAACTGTGGATTTTAACTTTAAACTGGGTGCAACAAATCCATGCTGTGTATTTAACATGAATTTTGTTGTTGTTTAATGTTGTCTTTATTTACATGGCCCACTGGCATGTGTATCATTCTTTGGGTTCTGCATCATTTTGGATGTCTTCCCACATTTAAAAAATTCTTCATATTTGTCATTTCTTGCAGCACAGTAATGTACCAGTATAATGATATATCATAATTTATTTGTCCATTTCCCCATCATTGGACTTGTAGTTTGTTTCCAGTTTGTTGATATTATTGTCCTTCCTTTTCGATTTACAAATAGTACTGTTAATATAGGTGTTTATATAGGTGTCTCTTTTTTTCCCTTGTCAACAATGTCTTGCAGGTATAAACTTGGTAGTTGGATCACTGGGTCAAAGGATCTGTACATTTTTGTAATTCTTACTGTGTAATTCCATCCTTCTTTCCAAAAAAGATAGAACCAGCAATGTATCAATATGGCAGTTTTCCCATAACCACTTCAGCACTGAATTCTATCACCTTTTGTATCTGCCAGTTTGGCTAAGAGTAGGGTGATACCTCCAGGTTGTTTTGAATTGCATTTCTTTGATTATTTGGCATTCTGAATACTTACAAGTGCTTGTTGAAAGTTTCTATTTTCTCTTTTGAAAAATATGTTTTTATATACTGACCACTTGTCAATTTGGGAATGACTGTTACTCATAAATTTGTACCGGTTCCTTAACACATTTGGGATATCAGACCATTATCAGAAATATTTAATGTAAAAGCTTATTTTCCCTAGTTCATAAGGCTCCTTCTTATTTTAATGATACTGCTTTTAATTATTTTTAAAAGCTCTTCACTTCTATCAATTAAGTTCAACTATTTTGTCTCATACATTTCGCTAATTCTGTGATTAAGAATTTTCATCCACCCCCACAGCTGGGTAATACAGGACATTAAATTCATCTCTTTTTTGTGGTAAGACTTTTTATATTTAAATTCTTGATCCATTTGGAATTTAGTGTAGTTATTGTTATTTAATTTTCTGAGCAGTTTTTGTTGAACTATGAATTTCCTTCCTTTTGATTTGTGTTCTTGGTTTTATTAAACATGACTACTATATAGAACTAGTTTGATACATTGCTTAAATAATCTATTTCCCAGATCTTTTTTTTTTAAATCTATCTCTAGATTATCTTAAAATAATTTAAAGGTCTGCCTCAGCATATAACTTAAGGTCTGTCAAAATAGTTACCATTCCTTCTTACTTTTCTTATCATTTTCTTTGATATTTTTGATATCTTATTTTTCCATATGAATTAGTATTATTCTACTTCATTCTGTGGAATATTCCACTGGTATTTTGATTGGTATAGTGTTTATTCCACAGAGTAATTTAGGTTGCATTGCAAACTTATCATGATCCACCCATGTGCATTGAATAGCCATTTGTTTACTTGTTACTTTTTTCATGAAAGTTGTCTTGTAATTGTATTTAGAAAAGTCCTGTGTTTTTGGGTAGGTTGATTCTTAGATAGTTGTCAATTTTTCCTGGTTTATCAATTTTTCTTGGTTTAGTGAAGTAAAGAAATGCTGATGGATTTGTGGATTTGTTTTATATCCTGCATGTTGCTGAAACTATTATTTTAAGTAATTTTTTGCTTACTTTCTTGGGTTTTCTAAGTAAACCATTATATTATAAGCAGAGGTAGCTTGGTACAATATAATGAGCATGGACTTTAGGGTAGGGGTTCTCAATGTGGGGTCCATAAACATGATTTTTTTATACTGTGATGACTATAATTCAATATAGTTGGGTTGTATTTTTGTGTATTTGTATTTTGTATTCCTGTGACTTTTACTGTATTATGCATTTAACCACTTTATTTTGAGGAGTACATAGGCTTCACCAGATGGCTAAAGAGGTCTACAATACACACAAAAAAGTCAAGGCCTCCTGTTCTAGGGATAAGAGGGCTTGGGGTCAAATACTGTTTCTATTACCACCTGGGTGACCTTGGGTGAATTAACCTCTCTAGACTGTAGTTCCTTATCTGTTAAATGATGGGGTTAGACCTTTAAAGTCCCTTTCATTTGTCAATCTATGATCCTATGATCACTTGTAAACTGAGACATTTGAGCCTCTTCCTTGCCACTTGCTTATTCCTTCAATTATTTTTTCTTGTCAACGAACGACAGCATTTTTAGAACTACCTCAAATAATAATGGTGAGAACAGGCATCCTTGCTTCACCCCTGTTCCTAGTGGGAAAGTTTCTAATGCAAATAATGCTAGTTTTGAGTTTCTGAGAGATACTTTATAATATGCTAAGGAAAAAAGTCTTCTGTTTTTGTGCTTTTTAGTGTTTTTAACTTAAATTAGCATCATACTGTATTGAAGGCTCTTTCTGCATTTATTGAGATTTTATATCTTTTATTGTTTTTAGTCTTCATATGATTTATTATGCTCATTGTTTTTCTAATGTTGAATGGTCCTAGCATTTTCTGGTCTAAATCCAATTGGATCATAATGAATATGTCTTGATGTATTGCTCCATTCTATTTGCCAGTATTTTATTTAATATATTTGCATCAGTGTTCATTAGTGATATTAGTCCATAGATCTTTTTTGGCTTTAGCTTTCTCTGGTCTAAGTAACAATACCACATTTGTCTCCTAGAGAGAATTGAGTTGAGAACTGCCTTTCTCTATTTTTGAAAACAGTTTGTATAGAGTAGGGATGGTTCGTTCTTTAAAGCCTTTGATAGAATACACTTGTCAACCTGTCTAGTACTGGTGTTTTGTCTGTTTGTTTTTTAAAATGGCAGCTCATTTATGTATGGCTTACTCAATTTCTCTCTCTGAAATTGGCTTGTTTGTTATATATTAACAGTTTCATTAATCTGAGTATTTTATATTTTTGTTAATATTCACACATTTCATTTTTGTGGGAATAAAACTATATAATAGTTTCTGATAATTTTCTTTATTTACCATCTATTTGTTGTGATTTCTCCCGTCTCATTTTAGATGTTTGATAATTTGGTTTTCTTTTATTAAATATAATTTAGTTAATGATTTGGCAGTTACTGTTCCTCAAAACAGCTTTGTTTTATTTTTAAATTCCATTTGTTTTGCTTTCAATTCTGTTTACTTTGCCTTTGGACTTTTACCACTCCGATGAAACTACTGTCTACTGAGGTTATGAACTATCTCTTAATTGCTAGATTCAGTGGCATTATTTCAGTCTTCCTCCTTAACTTTTATGCAGCATTTTATATCGCTGACTATCCCTTCCTCCTGGCTACTGCTCTGTCTCGGTTCTCCTCCTCCCTGTCTGACTGCTCCTTCTCATTTTCTTCTGCCAGATCATCATTCATTTGCCATATCCTAACCTGGGGTGTCCCCTAAAGCTCTGAGATCCTTTTCTCAACTCTATACTCTTTCTTGGGAAATTTCATCATTAGGAGGTTCAATTGTTATCTCTACATAGATTTTACATATGTATATATTATACACACATGCATATCTATAGAAACACACATATGTGTATATATATATGTATGTGCATATTCATGTTTCCTTCTCCTGAACTCTAGTCCTGCAACACCAACTACTTCCTAATCATCTACGCCTGAAATCTAACATTTGTATAAAATGGAATTCAATATCTTTTCCCTCTAACTTCCTCTCATCCAAATTTCCCTGACTGTCTATGCAAGCCACTATCTTGCCATCACTCACATTCATAATGTGGGAATGATCCTTGACTTTTCCATCTCTCTCATCCTACCCACCCCCCATCCAATTAGTTGCCAATTTCTGTCAATTCTGCCTCCATGATATCTATTGCACCTGTTCCCACCTTCCCACTCACACTTCCATTATTGTAGTTTAGGCCCTCATGACCAGTAGCCTGGAATAGAAATAGCTTCCTGTCCTCTCTGTAGTCTCCACACAATAGTCTGGTATCTAAAGCCCTCCACACACACCCTGGCTCCACCCTACATTTCTAGCCTTATTTCATAATCCTCCCCTTCATTCCCTCTGAATTCTAGCCAAACTGGCAAACTGACCTTCTAAATGTTTCCCAAACTTTCCTGAAATTCCATTTCCCATCTCTGTGCCTTTGTACCGGCTACATGTCCCATGCCTAGGATGGTTGCCTCCCTCTCCTTTACCTGTCAGAATCCCTAGCTTCCTTAAAGGTTCTGCTCAAGTACTACTTCATTTTTTTTTTTTTTTGCTTTTTGGAGGGCAATTGGGGTTGTGACTTGCCCAAGGTCACAGGGCTAGTTTTTATGTTAAGTGTCTGAGGCCAGACTTGAACTCAGGTCCTCCTGACTACAGGGCCAGTGCTCTATTCACTGCTCCACCTAGCCGCCCCTTAGGTACTACTTCCTATTGGAATTTTCATCTAATTACTGTGTGTGTGTGTGTGTGTGTGTGTGTGTGTGTGTGTGTGTGTGTGTACTACATTATTGTATGCATACATTTTTTGTCTTCCCTATCCTTCCTCCCTCCCCAAATACAGTAGAATGAATGTGTGCTGCTTAAAAACGATTGTTTCAGAATGACATAATTTCAGAGTTGTAAGACTCCTCAACTGCCATCTAGCCCAAGCTGAAAAAGAAGCCTTACTCCCATCCACACCTGACAAGGAATCATCTAGTCTTGGCTTGAAGAAGTCAGTGAGGCTTCCTCCTTGAGGTAGCCCATTTCACTTGTGAATAGCTCAAATTGTTAGGGAGTTTCATTTTTGTTTCCAAATCTTCAGCACCAAAAACATTGCCTCTGACAGGCTAAGTTTGGAAGAGCAATGTGGAAGCAGTGTCAAAGTGTTAGGCTTGGCATCAGGAAGACCCTAGGTGCAAATCTTGGCTCTGACATTTATTAGCTATGTTACCCTAAGCTAGTCACTTCAACTCTGGGCCTCAGTTTCCTCATCATTAAAATGAGAGACTGGCAGGCCTACCTTGTTGAGACTCAGATGAGAGTATCTGAGGGAAAAAAAAACTGTGCAAACTTTCTATATTAGGCATTTAATGAATTCAGGGAATACATTGAGAATCTACCCTATATTTGGTTTTAAAAAAGGGGAACCCGGGGCAGTTAGGTGGCACAGTGAGTAAGAACTCTGGCTTGGGAGGACCTGTGATTGGTTCTGTCCTCAGATACTTAACACCCACACAAAAAAACTGGCTGTGTAACCTTGGGCAAGTTACTTAACCCCGATTGCTTTATAAAAAAAGAAAGGGGAACCATCTTTGTATATGAAGGGCAGAAGTATGTTTATGGACCTGTTTTGGCTTATAATTGTATAATTGGGGATTGGATTACATTCTCAGCTATCACTTTCTCCTTTCTTAGCCTCAGATAAAAAGTCTCTGAAACAGATGCAATTGGATTTTCCTGAAAAAGACTTTCCATTTGTGTTATTGATATAAGGTACCTTGTCGCCCAAACGGAAATGATGCATTTCTCCTCTTCACGGGAAAGAAAACCCGGCCAGCCATAGGTGATGTCATTCACAAACTTGAGGAACAGTGATTAGAGCTATTTAGAAACTGGTAGCTGACTGGCACCACTAAGCTTTGGCAATCCTCTTAGGCCCCTGCAGAGACCCTACAGGCTTTACAGAGCCAAGCAACTCATTCCTCTGCCCCTGGGTCTCTTACTCATTTTGCCTCTGGTTTTGGGTTTCTCTGCTGTCTCTGCCTGGGGTCCACTCTTAAAGTGGCTGAGTGAAGCTCGGGAAAAGTACCCTGGAGGTGGAATTAGAGGCCCTCAGAAAATCCCTTCTTTGCTTGGGCCACCTCCTGAGGCAGGTGTGAGATAAGCAATTACAGAAATGTGGCCTGCTGTGGTGGGCCCTTGGGCCTTTAGCTAGAGATTTTGTGTGCCAGACCCTTTTGACAGTCTAGTGAAGCCTTCTCAGAAAAGTGTTTGTAAATGCATAAAATCAAATATATATGACTATAAAGGCAAATGATTCTATTGAAATACAGTTATCAAAATATTTATTTTTAAGTTCATGACCCCAGGTTAAGAACCTCTGATGGAATAAAGCTCTCAGACACATCTCCCTCTCCCCTACCTCCCATCCTCTAGAGCTCAGGGATCATCTGGTTCCTCCATCTTCTCAGGTGGGGCTCTATTAGGTCAATACAAGCATGGTTATATTAATAATAAAAGCCACCATTTACATAGAGCTTTAAGTCTTAGACAGACTTACTTCCCAGCACCTCTGAGAGGAAAGTAGCATAAGGATTACTATCCCCATTTTGCAAAGACAGAAACTGAGGCTTAAAAAAGTGAAAGGACTTAAGATGGCAGGATCATAGATTTTAGTGCTGCCAGAAACTTTGGAAGGGAAGTTTTACCCAGAATCCTTCAGCTAGTAAATGAAGGAGCTAGGACTCACCTGAAACCCAAGTCATAGGTGCCTAAAATTTAGAGCTGGGAGAGGCCATGGAGAACATATATTACAGTCCTTTCACATTACAGAGGAGAAAACTGAGACCCAAAGACAGAAAGTGACTTGGGCATAGCCTCTTGACTAGGAAATGTTCAATCTGAAATTTGAATCCTAGGTCTGTTTTTTCCCCCACAATATCACCTCCTGATCGAATTGTGTGAGATGAACTAGGATTGGTTGGATATTTTTTAATTAAAAAGAATAAGTCAAGAGCAAACAAAAGAAAATCAGGTTGAGAAAATAGCTTAGCTCCCAAAGTGACAAAGACCTGAGGCAATATTGCCCAGACTTAACTCTCTGGTGTATCTCTTCAGCTTTGTCTCTCCCACTTGCCCTGGTCTCCAATCTCTACTTCACCACCTACACAGTGAGTCATTGGCCCAATATTCATTCTTATGTATTAGCATGAGGAAAGTCTAGTACCCATTCAGGTTAGAATTAATTTTCCAATAAAGCCATCTGTGAAATGAACAGATAGAAGACTGGGCTGGATTATGGGTGCTCATGCTTTTTTTGTGTCCTGCCCCCCTTTGGCGTCTAGTGAAGTCACTTTTCAGAATTATATTTTTAAATGAATAAAAGAAATACATAAGATTACAAAGGAAACCAAAGGTTAGTGATAATAAAGATGTAATTTTTTTTCTCATTCAAGTTCACAGATTCCCCTGAAATCTACCCATGTTCCTCAAGTTAAGAACTGTTAAAGGATGGGGCAGCTAGGTGGTGCAGTGAATAGAACACAGGCCTTGGAGTCAGGAGGACCTGGGTTTAGATCCAGCCTCAGACACTTAACACACACAAAAAAACTAGCCGTGTGACCTTGGGCAAGTCACTTAACCCCAATTTCCCTCCAAAAAGCAAAAAAAAGAACCATTAAGGGAGGACATGAAGAACATAGTCATCAGGATTCCAGTCTAGCTAAGCCGGGAGAGGTCCATCATCAGCCTGGTGGGCACGTGGTCATAGTTTATTTGACCATAAAGAATCTAAAAATAGATAAGAAAACATGGCCCTTAGTCCCATTGTAGCTCCTTCAACTTTTACAGCGATAGTAGGAGAATGATCAAAAACACTGATGAGGTCACAGAGAGATATCAAATAAGGAAACTAGTCAATGCGACCTTGGTAGGGAGCAGGGACAAGAAGTTTTGTCTGGAAGTCAAGAATATGAGCATATACCCCTCCTAGCTCTATTTGGAGAAAAACTAAGCAGAACAATGTGTCCTTAAAGAGACAGTACAGTAGAATGAAGACGGTTACTAAGAGCCCAGAGACCTGGGTGCAAATGGAGCTCTTCTCCTTGTCAGGTATGACCATAGCTAGCACTTTAAGTTTTGCAATGTGGGTTAACTAGCTTGATCCTCATAATAGTCCTATAAGGTCAGTGTCATTACTATCCCTAGTTTTTATTTGTGACCCCATTTGGGGTTTTCTTGGCAGGGATACTGGAATGGTTTGCTATTTCCTTCTCCAGCTCATTTTACAGAAGAGGAAACTGAGTCAAACAGAGTCACATAGCTAGTGTCTGAGGCCAGATCTGAACTCAGGAAGATGAGTCTTCCTGACTCCAGTCCCAGTGCTGTCTTTACTGTACCACAGAGTTCATGAATGAATGAATGAGAGAAAAAGCATTCATTAAGTACTTGCTGTATGCAAAGAATTGTGCTAGGTACTGGGGAAGGGGAAAAAATTGAAAGTCAAGACAGTTCCTGCTCTCAAGGAGATGAAATTTTAATATGGGGAGACAACATGTGGGAAGTTTTAGCTCTAAGTTAGATGGTAAAGGCCTCATGGTCTTCAGGTTGTAGTAACATAGCAGACAGTCATTTCCACTGATAAAACCATATCCATTTCTGTTGTTGAACCACTGGACAAGTGCCAAGGACTTTGGTGCCATGAATTTCGGTGCTCAGTAGTGGAAGAGCTGGGGCTGTAGAGTTTTATCGGTTAGGCTGTCAAGGAGCACCCAACTACATGCTATGTACTGTGCTGAATATTTCAATATTAGGATATTAGGGAGTCATTGGAGTTCATTGAGCAGGGAAATGACATGATCAGAATGTCATTTTAGAAAAAAATCTCCTTGGTCCCTGAGTAAAGGAAGGAATAGAATGAGGAAGAACTCAAGGTGGTCGGAAGTCTTATTGAAAGAGGTGGTGAGGGGTGGCTAGGGGGCTCAGTGAATAGAGTGCCGGCCCTGGAGTCAGGAAAACCTGAGTTCAAATTCAACCTTAGACACTTAGCATTTATTAGCCGTGTGACCTTGGGCAAGTCACTTAATCCCAACTGCCCTACCTTTCCCCCTCCAAAAAAAGCCAAAAGAAGAGCTGATGAGAGCCTGAACTATAGTTCAGGAAAGGGAAAGAAGGGGATATATGAGAGAGATGTGAAGGTAGAAATAGTAAGACTGGACACCACATTAGATGTGTCAGGTGAGAGTGAGGAGGTCTTGAGTGTAAATGACCACAAGAATTCTGGTAGCCTCAACAACACTACCAATAAATAAATTTGAAAGGGGGTCAGGTTTGGGAGGAAGGAAAAAAGAGTTCTATTTTGGACATGTTGAATTTGTCATGCCCATGGGACATCTTGGTAAAACAGTTGGAGATGTATTACTGAAGCTTAGGAAAGAGACGAAGGTTGGACATTTAGATCTGGGAGCCATCTACCTAGGATGATAACTGAAACCATGGGAGATGATAAAATCAGTGAGATAGCATAGAGTGAAACAAGGAGTTCAGGATAGATACCCACACATAAGGGGTGTGAAATGGAGGAATGAATGAAAAAGACACTGAAAAGGAGAGGTCAGACAGGTAGGAAGAGAAACAGCAGAGGGAGAAAAGACTATCTAGAAGGAGAAGGTGATTAACAGTGTCAAAGGTTGCAGGAGGTCAAAATGTATCATGGTTGAGAAAAGATCATTAGATTTGACAATTCAGAGGTCATTAGTAACTTTGGAGAGGGGAGTTTTAGTTGAATGATGAGGTAAGAAAATAGATTGCAAGGAACTGAGAAAAGCATGAGAGGAAAAGAAACATTATAGATGGCTTTTTTATGGAGGTTAACCTGGGAAGGGAGAGAGAAGACAATCTCTCATGGACTTGGGAGATTTCCACAAGGGGTTGGTTTCCTTAATGGTAGCTGTAGGGGCTGGACAGGAATCAGGGGCTGATGGTCTGGTCAGGGGAAGTGGTACTGTTATTCACAAGGATGTTGATTGCAGGCTCCTGGCCTATTCTCTAACATGGTCTGAAAGGATGTGGTGGTTGAGGTGGCAGTGGCAGTGCTGTGACTCACCTGATAGTCACAGCTTCCTGTGTGTCCCTTAAGGTGCCCTGCTTTTTCAGCTGGGCTAGCTTTCCTGCCCTGTGTGGGTGGTAGTTAGTCAGCAGTAGGTAGGGATGACTGGCTCCTTCCAATTAAGAGATTATTTCTTTTTTGTTATTTTTTAAAAGTTTAACTTACTTTATTCTTTTTTACCTTTTTCCTTTTGTTGTTTCTTTTTCATAACTGTGACTACTATGGTAATATGCTTTACATGACAGTACATGTATATCATAAGAGATTATTTCAACAAAAATAATCATAGCAAGCATTTACACAGTCCTTTATGGTTTGCAAAGCACCTTACAAATATTATTTCCTTTGTTATTCACAACTGCTATATTTATCCTCATTTGTAAAATGAGGACCTTGTGGCCAAGAGAAGTTAAGTGACTTTCCCAGGGTCACTCACTTGGAAAGGGTCTGAGGCAAGCTTTGGACTCAGGTTTTATCAGTTTCAAGCCCAGCCCCAATCCACTTTGTCATCTAGCTGCCACTTGCAGCAGTCCAAGCAAGAAATGAAAAGGGTCTGAGCCAGGATGGTGGTTTTAGGATCATAGAGACAGAGCTGGAAGAGATCTCAGAGGTCATCTAGTCCAATCCTCTCATTTTACAGAAAGGGAAACTGAGGCTCACAGAGGTTAAATCACTTGTCCATGACAGCTAGTAAGTGTTAGAGGCAGGATTTGAACCAAGGTCTTCTTGACTCCAAGTCCCAACACTTTAATCATTACGCTGTGTATTAAGTGAGTG
The DNA here is from genome assembly GCA_011680675.1 of Gymnobelideus leadbeateri. Taxonomy (NCBI): domain Eukaryota; kingdom Metazoa; phylum Chordata; class Mammalia; order Diprotodontia; family Petauridae; genus Gymnobelideus; species Gymnobelideus leadbeateri. The sequence continues at coordinate 206,777 of WOXC01010527.1, forward strand.
GAGGGAAGGGGGCAGTCATAAGAGGGCAGAGATGTTGTGAAGGCAGAATAGGAAGTAGTTGCATATGGGGGCTGAAGAAGCATTGGGGATGTAATCCTGGGTACCTGAAGCAAGAACATGGAGGTTAGGAAGTAGTTGCTTGTTCCAGTGCTTTCTGAGCAGTTTTGCAGCATAAAACCCAGTCATGTGGAAGGCTGCCTCATGCCTTGCTGATGTCCACCACAGCACCAATCACAAATCCCTATTCTCTTCCCTTAGATTCTGCTCTCATTCTGGGGAAGGGCATCTTCACTCAGAATTTCAAGGCTTCAGAAATTCTGGATTTCACTCTCTCTCCCACACCACAGTTTGAAAAGGTCACAGATTTAATGGCCAGTATGTAATGTTCACCTGATTACATTCTTGCCTTTTGAAATGTGACAAATCATGAAACACAATGGAGGAGATGCTCAGGAATGTTTTCATCCAGTCTAACACTCAAAAAAGGGAAGCAGAAGCAGCAGCTCTGACTCCCCCCTGCCATCCTTCAATCTTTTCTTTTTGAGGGGGGAGGTCAGGCTGACCTCCAAAGTAGCAAGAGAAACCTCTGACATTTCACTCATGTCAAGTGTGTTCTGCGTTTCTTAATCAAGTATCTAACAGCTTTTTTTCATTTGTAGCTTCTGCTCTGGTTCCAATTCCTGATTCATCAATCAGCTCAATCTACTGGGAATGGAGAACATTTTAATTAACTATGCCATTAACTGGAGAATGGGAGACCCAACCCAAGAATTAATGTAGGTAAAATCATATCGGAGGAAGGCAATTTTTAAAAAATGGAGCCAACAATTAAAATCTGGTTCTCAGAAGCCAAATTATGATGCCAAAGCTCATTATCTGCAAACTACACATACATCAAGTCAATATCACTGATTAATCCTCTTTTAATTTAATAGCTAGGTACCTTTGCCTCTTAATAGTTGGCATTTTGGGTACAAAACCACACAAAAGCAGGGGGACATGCACATCTGTTGAGATCTCTCTCTCTCTCTCTCTCTCTCTCTCTCTCTCTCTCTCTCTCTCTCTCTCTCTCTCTATATATATATATATATATATATATATATTTTTTTTTTTTTTTCCCGTCCTCTTCCATAGTCAAATTGTATTAGCTTAACTAATTAGGAATGGCTATTGGGAATTTCAAGAGAAGTTGGGTAAATAAGACCGAGTAAGAAAAATTCAGGTAGAAAATTGTGACCAGTGGAAAGCCTTGGTAAATGGTCTACATATGTGCCAAGGTTGGTGCTTTCAAAGACTCGGTGGTCTCCTTTATAGAATGGGGCAGGCTCACACATGTTAGCTTTATTTTTTTGCTTTTTTGGGGGAGGGCAATTGGGATTAAGTGACTTGCCCAAGGTCACACAGCTAGTTTTTGTGTTAAGTGTCTGAGCCTGGATCTGAACCCAGGTCCTCCTGACTCCAGAGCCGGTGCTCTATTCACTGTGACACGTTAGCTTTAGAAACAAGCATGGTACCTCCTCAGACACTAGATTGAGTCAGGGATACCTGGGGTCACATTCCACCTGAGACACTTCCCTGTGTGATCTTGGGCAAGTCATTTCTCTGAGCCTTGATTTTATAGCATCATAGATTTAGAATTAGAAAGGATCTCAGAGGTCACTGAGTCCAGTCTCCTTATTTTATAAATGAGAAGACTGAGGCTCAGAGAGGGTAAAAGGACTTGACTAGGGTCACATATCTGAGGCAGTATTTGAGCTCAGATCTTCTAGATTCAGAATCCAACAAGTTCTGTCATACTGCTTCCTTCTTTGTTAAGTAAGAGTGCTGACTAAATGACCTCAAGAATCCATTCTGCCTATAAAACTATAGTTCTATATGCAATCTTGGGCAAGTAATGTAACTCCTGGACCTCAATTTCCTCATCTTCAAAATGGGGTGGGGAACTAAATGGCTTCTAGGGTCCCTTTCAGCCTTAGTTTCTGGAAAAAGCCATGCAATTGTGCTAGTGGGATCCATTACAAATAAGGACTACTTGGCAATGCTGTTATTTTTCTGCTTGCCTCTAGAGCACATTCCCTATAGTGGCTGTACCAGACTATTGCTTCTCTCTTCAAAACACTCCCACATGCTACCAACATCCTCTATGAACGTCCTTATTTCTGGCTCTACTGAGGAAATGCTTGCCTTCCACTGGGACCTCTGTCATCTCTCCTATTCCATGCCTGAAGACCCCTCTACATCTCTGGCCAACCTCTCTTGCTTTGCTTTAGTCTTTAAGGAAGAGATTCTCCACTCCTCTCCTTGCCAAGGCTAGCTAACTCTTGCTTTCAAACCTGTGCCCTTTATCCCAATACTCCTGTCTCTTCTAGAAGCTTGCCCATGAAGATATCTTTCTCTTCTCTCCTCCCTTCTCCTTCTCTTCTCTCTCTCCTTCCCTCCCTTCCTCCCCCTCTCTCTTCTCTTTCCTTCCCTCTTTCCCTCCCTCCTCTTCTCTCTTTCTGCCTCTCTCTCTCCCTCTCCCTCTCTCTTCTCTCTCTCTTTTCCTAATATTTACTTTCATATAGTCTGCCACCCCCTCATGCTCTTGTCCTATATCCTTCATTTCACTTTGAAACTTTTAGAATAATGAATCTACCCTCTTAATGAGGTAATAAATGGTAGTTACTATTATTACTATTGGTAATTACTATTATTATTGTTATTGCTATTATCACAATATATATAACTGCCTCTGGACAGCTACTCCAACCCTTGTAATCTGGCTCTGCTGAAAGCAGCCTTTCCAAGACTCCTGACATTTTCTTAATCCAATGTCATTCTCCTTGACCTTTCTGCAGCTTTCCACAAGGATGACTGCCCTCTCATCCCGGATGCTTTCTCTTTCCCCCATCACTGCAACATTGAGTACTTCTGGTTTATCTCCTACCTGTCTAACCCTAGTGCCCCAGTCTCCTTTGCCAGTGAGTCAATAAACATTTATGTTTATTTGTCATGAATAAATTTATATATAAATTGATGTTTGGGCCGGCTAGGTGGCACAGTGAATATAGCACAGGCCCTGGAGTCAGGAGGACCTGAGTTCAAATCCGGCCTTAGATACTTAACACAAAAACTAGCCGTGTGACCTTGGGCAAGTCACTTAACCCCAATTGCCCAGCCCTTCCCCCTCTGAAAAAAACCCCCCAAAAATTGATGTTTATTGATCACTATGTGCCAGGCACTGTGCTGACCCCAATAATCCAAAGGGAGGCAAAAGACAGTCCCTTCTCTCCAGGAACTCACAATCTAATGGGGGAGACAACATGGAAACAACTATGTACAAACAAGTGATATACAAATAAATTCGAGATATTCAACAGAGGGAAGGCAGTAGAATTAAGGAGGATCAGGAAAGGCTTCCTGTAAAAAGGTGGGATTTTAACTGGGACTTGAAGGAAGCCAGGGAAGCTGGGAGTGGAGAAAAGGAGGGAGAGTGCTCCAGGCATGGGGCACAGCCAGAGAAAATGCTTGAAAGTCAGACTGTTCAAGGAACAGCAAGGAGGCTACTGTGTCACTGGATCCTAGAGTAACTCTGTGAGAGAGAGAGAGAGAGTGTGTGTGTGTGTGTGTGTGTGTGTGTGTGTGTGTGTGTGTGTGTGTGTGTGTGTGTGTGTGTGTGTGTATGCCACTGAAGCTTACTGAGTAGGGGAATGGCAAAGCACTTTGGGAAAAAAAATCCCTTTGGCAAGTTAATCACCCATCTTCTGCTTCCTAAGCTGGGGAGACATGAGCCTTGGGAAGAGTCACTTAGGTGACTCCAGAGTGCACAGAGCATTAGGCCTGGAGTCAGGAAGCCCTGAGGACAAACCCATCCTCAGCACCTTCTAGCTGTGTTACCCTGGCCAAGTCACTTAACCTGTTTGCCTCAGTTTCCTCAACTGTAAAATGGGAATCATAACAGCACCTACCTCCCATGGTTATCTTGAGTATCTAGTGATATGATATTTATAAAAAGTGGTTAGCACAGTGCCTAGGGACATAGCAGTCACTATGTCAATTGTCATTCCCTTCCCTTTGGCAGATGAGTAAAGGACTGATTGGTTAGGGGAGAGATAGGAAGCAAGGAGATAATTAGAAGAAAACTATCATAGTAGAGATGAGTGATGATGAGAAGCTAAAGCCAGCCTAAGTGTCCCATGCATCTCTGCCTGGCCCTCTGCTAGTTAGCTTATTCATCAATGACTTGAACAAAGGCATAGATGGGATGTTTAGCACATGTCCCAGTCATGTAGAACTGGAAGGGAGAGCTGATCTACTGGATAGTAGTTGGGCTACAAAATGATTTTGACAGGTTGGAAAACAGAGCCAAATCTAGAACTGAAGTACTATTTTACCCTTAGGTTCAAAAAAATCAGCTTCATAGGTACAAGAGGAGGGAAACATGGCTATATAAGTTTGTCTGAAAAAGATCTGGGGGTTCTAGTGGACTGCAAGCTTGACAGGACTCAATCATGACATGATAGCCAAGAAAGCTAATGCAATCTTAAGCAGGAGATAAGAGACTCATAGCACCCAGGATAAAAAGGAAGCAGTTTCACTGTATATTGCACTGATAAGACCATGTCCTAAGGATTTTCAGTGTTGTATAGAATGTCAATTTGGGGGGAGGTATTGATCTGTTTTGCTGATGTTTTTCTCTTATTCCTCTTTTTTTCTTTTTAAAATGTTTGGTTATAAGGAATGGCTCTCTGGGAGAGGGGAGAGGTTTGGATACAGGGGAAAATCTAGGCAATGTAAAATAAAAGATACCAATTGATTTCCTTAAGTATTTTCAGCTCTGATTTATGCCTTTTAAGAAAGTCACTGATGAGTTAAGAGTGTCTAGAGACAGAAAATCAGGCCAGTAAAGGGGCTTGAGTTCATGCCATGTGAGGAATAACTGAACAAAACGGGGGCCTTTAGCCAGGATGATAGAAGACAGAAGGGATACAGTAGGGATTTTCAAGTATTTGAAGGGCTGTCATGTGGAAGAGAGATTAGACTGGATCTGCTTGGTCTCAGAGAGCAGGACTTGGAGGAATGGGTGGAAGGTGCCTCTGTCTCTCTGTGTCTCTGTGTCTCTGTCTCTGCCTTCTTCCCCACTCACTCCTCCTCCATAGCCAACCTGTTGCCAAATATTATCATTTCTACCTCTCCAGTTTCTCTGAGATATGTTCCCTCTTCTCCACTCACACAGCTGCCAACCTAATTCAAGCCTGAATAAGGGAAAAAAGGGAACATGTCTCAGACAAATTGCAAAGGGGAAGGAGAGGGGCTAACATTATCCTTATTTTGCAGATGAGGGAACTGAGGCTCAGAGACTGGTCCAGGGTCATACAGCTAGTGTCTGAGGCAGGTTTTGAAGCTAGGTTTTCCTGGATTCCTATATAACACTTTAGCCATGACTCCATACTGAGCATATATACTCTGCCCTAACATCAGTCACCATTACCCTCGTCTTCAGTATTGGGCCCCTTTCCCTACCTTTATTTTTTTTTTCAGCCAAACTTCAGATTTCTTTGGTATAGGAAATTTCTGAGGAACCTGCTTTACCAGTGTAGGTTTGCACCTTCTTGGCAGTTTCTAATCCTAGAGAGTTGCCTATGGGCACTGAGAGGTTAAAAGTCTCGCCCAGGGCCACAGAGTCAACATGTGTCAGAGGAAGGACTTGGACTCGCGTCTTCTTGGATCTCAGGCTGGCTCTCTATCCACAATGTTACACTAGCCCTCTCCCCCAATGTTAGTGCTGTGGAGGTTAATGGAGCCAGGGGCAGCATCTGCAATGCTCAAGTTTGCAGCTCTCCCCATCCCCCACTATGATCCAATAAGTTTCATGGACATTGATGAAGGCATTGGTGGCATAAGTCCTCCATCCAAACAACTTTGGGTACAATTGTGCAGAGAGATAGTGAAAGCCCAACCCCTTCCTCTCCTCTCTTAACCTCCTTTAGCCCATGACTCTGCTCCTTCACATTTTCTCAGGGTCCACCTTCTCCCCCAAAACCTTTGGGGACTTGGATCAGCAGAAAACTGGGAAGAACATATCCTAGCCCATTTCCATATCACACAAGCCACATGTGCCTTGACACATCTTCCTCCTCTTCTCACCAGAAATTGAACTCTGCTCTGCGGACTCAGGCTCTAATAAGTGAACTTTCACCTTATTTTGTCCAGAATCACACCACTCCCCACTTCCCAGCCATTTCCAAACCATTCCTCTCCTTTACTTTCCAATTCTTTCCCTTTTATGTGTTTTCTTTTCCTACTAGAATATAAGCTCCCAGAGGGCAGGGACTGTCTTGTTTGTTTGTAAATGTATCCCTAACATTTAGCCCCATGCCTGAAAAATAGCACTTACTAAATGTGGTTTTTTTTTCATTCACTCAGAAAGAAGAGTGAGCACTGACTTGGAAATCAGAGAACCTGAGTTCAAATTCCAAGTCTGCTTCTTACTACCTGTGTGATCTTGGACAAGTTACTTAACCTCTCTGGGCCTCCAGTTCTCTTTCTAGGATTCTATGAATGCAAGGATGGCAGTTTTTGGACCATCAAAAAGAGGAGGCAGAGGCAGAGGCAGAGGCAGAACTAATCCTGGATGTTAGCATCTGGGCCAAAGCTCCTAGGGTTCTTCCCTGGTTACATTTGACCCTGTAGGTAACTGAGGTCTAGAAAAGGAAAGGGACTTGTCCAAAGTCATACAGCAAAATAAGGGAATATTGAGCACAACCTCTATTCTTGACCATGCCACATCGGAAGCTGCTAGAAAATAGTGAGAGGCTAAAGTGGGCAGAAGTGGCTGTAAGCGTGACTTCAATGCAGGGAAAGGAGAGCTCAGCACTGGCTGACAAAGCCAGGGTAGGTTTCATGGAGGAGGTGGCACCAGCTGGGACTTGAAGAAAGGATAGGAGAAAGGAGGAGGGAGGATATCCCTTGGAAGGAAGGGGAACTATCTAAGCCAAGTACTCAGATGGGATCATGTATGCAAAGCATCAACGTGTAAACTAGTATTCTTACAATATAAATACCAAAGAGCAGAAACGGGAAGGAGCAGATTCACCAGGGAGCCCTAAAGATGGGGGCCAAGTGAGATCTGCCGCTGTGGCTGCTGCAACCCCAGCAAAGGCCACCCGCCTTTGCAGATACAGAAGCATAATTAGACCGTTAAGTCTGACATGGCGGCTGTGAGTCACCCATACCCCTACGACCTGACACCCTAATGATGGGCTATTTTTACTTCTCTTCCGGATAACATCCCAGAGGATCAGAAATTATGACCAGAAAATTAATCGCCTTTGAGTTTGGACAAGAAGTAAAAAAGAACAGGAAATCACATTCTGCACTGAGGCCCCATCCTTGCTGAGCTAAAAGTTTGGGTAAGACATTTCAGGCATCTTTTCCCCTGCTCCCATGAGGATGGAACTGACCAGAGTTAGAAGGCTATATCATGTCTAGAATAAAATGTGTCTTATTCTGCTTGGTCCTTGAAAACGAGGCAAGGAACAATGGGTGGAAGATACAGGGAGGCAAGATTCAACCCAACTGAAGTGGAAAAACCTGCTACCAATGAGTGCTGCCCCAAGGTAGAACCTGGCTGCCATTGGGAGAGCTGGTGGCTTCTCTGCCCTTGGAGGTTTTCAGGCAAAGGCTGGATGGCCACTTGCTTGGGGTGCTTTAGAAGGGTCCCTTGTTCAGCTATGAGATGGGCTAGACAGTCCTTTCTAGCTCTGAGATTCTGACCAGACTATTAAACACACACGCATGGTTTTGATCTAAGACCTGTAGAGGCATGACCCTGCTGTGCTTTATGAGGGTAAGTTATTAATTATTTACAATTCTTAATAATTAATAATGAGAATTGGAGGTGGTGTTCCTAGGGACTTAAATTAAGTCAATCAATCACAGAATCTTATAATTTTAGTGTTTGAGGGGACTATGGAGATCATCTAGACCTCTTCCCCCCGCCCTCCCCAGCTATAGATAAAGAAGCTGAAGTGCAGAGGAAAGTTACACATTTCTGTTATCTAATCTCAATTGGGTTCTCCCTGCTGCTCATCAATCCTTTTATTCTTCACTGATTGAATCTTTATTCTGTTTCCCGCAGTGGTCCTTCCAAACTTTCTCGGCTCCCTTTATGCTCCCCACACATCACTGCCTCCCCCCTGCCTCTCAGAAGAAGCCCTCACCTCATACTTTATTGAGAAAATGAAGGCGATCTCTCATGAACTTCCTCTTTTCCCCGATTCTACAGCAAAATCCCTTGACATCATCTCCCATTTTATCCTTTTCTCCAGTCGCTGGCAGTGGTGTGGCCAAGACCAAACCCTTCACACATGCCCTTGATCTTGATCCCAATTCCCTCACATCTCTTGTGGAAGCTTGGCCCTTCTCTCTCTCTCTCTTTGTCTCTCTGTCTCTGTCTCTCTCTCTCTGTCTCTGTCTCTCTCTCTATCTGTCTCTCTGTATCTCTCCCTGTCTATCTCTCTCTCTGTGTCTCTCTCTGTGTGTCTCTCTCTGTCTATCTGTCTCTCTGTATCTCTCCCTGTCTCTCTGTTTCTCTCTCTGTCTCTCTCTCTCTTTTTCTCTCTGTCTCTCTCTGTGTCTCTATCTGTCTCTCTGTATCTCTCCCTGTCTCTCTGTTTCTCTCTGTCTCTGTCTCTGTCTCTCTGTCTCTCTCTCTGTTTCTCTCTCTGTGTCTCTCTCTGTCTCTCTCTGTGTCTCTATCTGTCTCTCTCTCTGTCTCTCTCTCTCTTTTTCTCTCTCTCTCTGTCTCTCTCTGTGTCTCTATCTGTCTCTCTGTATCTCTCCCTGTCTCTCTGTTTCTCTCTCTGTCTCTCTCTCTGTCTCTATTTCTGTTTGTCTGTCAGTCTCTCTGTGTCTTTTGCATCTCTATCTCCCTCTCCATCCTCTCTCTCCCCCCACCCCATCTCTCCTCCTGTTCCTTCCCTCTTCCTCCCTCCCTCCCCTTCTCTCTGCTAACTTAATTTTCTTCCCCCTTCCCTTCTCTGTATAAATATGCTCAGGTCTCCCCCATCATTTAAAAAACCTCTCTTACTTGACCCCTTCTACTCATTCAAGTGATCATCCTACATCTCTCCTCTTAATTGCCACACTCATTTTTAAAAAGTCCTCTATAATTACCTCCACTTCCTCACATCCCACTCTTCAGTCTTTGCTAATCAGGTATCTGACCCTACCTACTTAATCAACACTCTGTTCTCCAAAGTTACCAATGATCTTAGTTAATAAATCCTATGGCCTTTTCTCAGGCCTCATCTTTCTTGAGTTCCCTGTAGCTTTTGATATTGTTGACAATCCCCTTCTTCTGAATACTCTTTTCCCTTGTTTTCCATGACGCTCTTCTCTCTCCTGGTTCTCTTCCTATCTATCTGGCTGCTGCTCCTCCATCTCTGGATCATCATTATCATCTATGTCCTATCTAATAACCATGAGTCTCTACCAAGGCTCTGTCCTGGGCTCTCTTCTTGTCCCTCTTATATACTCCACCCCTGGCAAACTCATTGACTTCCTTGGGCTCAATTCCCTGTGCAGATGACTCCCAGAGCTTTATGTATTCAACCCTAGACTCTCTCCTCAGGTCCAGTCCTGCATCACCAACTACCTATTGGATATTTTCACCTGGATGTCCCATAGGCATTCCCAAATCATTATATCCAGAACAGAGCTCTTGGTCTTGTCCCCTAAACATACTCTGTCCCCCAACTTCCTTAATTCTCTTGAGGATACAATCATGCTTGTAGTCACCTAGGACCACCGGTTTGGAGATATCCTCCAGTCTTCCCTTTCCCTCACCATCCATATGCAATCAAGTTGCCAAGTTATGTCAACTCTACCTCTGCAATATTTTTCATAGCTATCTCTTCTCCAGTCTATATCTACCACCCTAGATCAGGCCCATATCAACTCTCATATGGACCACTGCAATAGCTTCTTAATTATATTCCCAGATTCCAGTTTCCTCTCTGTCTAATCTAACCTCCACATAACTGTCAAAATAATTTTCCTGTTGCATACTTCTCATGATGTTACTCCCTGCTTAAGAAGCTTCAGTGATTTCCTGTTGCCTCTAGGATAAAATAAAGTGTAAACTTCTCAATTTAGCACTTTAAGCCCTTTATAATCTGACTCCAACTTACCTTTGTGAGTTCAAATCAGGGTTCAGACATTTACTAGCCATGTGACCCTGGGCAAGTAATTTAACCCTGCTTGCCTCAGTTTCTTCATCTGTAAAATGAACTGGAGAAGGAATATACCCCAGTATCTTTGTCAAGAGAACTCCAAATGGGGTCACAAAGAGTAGGACATGATTGAAATGACTGAATAATAAAAACATACATCCCATCTCTACCTCCATGCCTTTGTACAAGCTGTCTCCTAGGTCTAGAAACCATTCCTTTTCATCTCCTCTTCTAAGAATCCTTATTTTAATAAAAATAGCTAGCATTTATATAGCACTTTAAGGTTTTTGAAGCATGTGGCAAATATTATCTCATCTGATCCTACAACAACCCTGGAAGACAGGTGTTATTACTATCCCCATTTTAGATATAAGGAAACTGAGGCAGACAGAGGTTAAGTAATTTACTTAGAGTTACATAGGTAGTTAGGATCTGAGGCAGAATTTGAACTCAGGTCTTCTCAATTCAAGATCCAGAACTATATCCAGTGAGCTACCTACCTGCCTCCTAGCTTCCTTCAAGAAGCAACCTAGGCATGCCCTTTTACAGGAAGCTTTTTTATGACTCTTGACTATTATAAGTACTTCCCGGCCCCCTCCTCCCTCCTCAAATCAAATTGGATTCATATGTTTAAGGGCAGCTAGGTGGTGCTGCAGTGGATAGAGGGCCAGGCCTAGAGTCAGGAAGACTCATCTTCCTGAGTTCAAATCTGGCCTCAGATACTTACTAGCTCTGTGACCCTGGGCAAGTCATTTTACCCTGTTTACCTTAGTTTCCTCATCTGTAAAATGATCCGGAAAAGGAAATGGCAGACCACTCCAGGATCTTTGCCAAAAAACCCATATGGGGTCATGAAGAGATGGACATGACTGAAGTTCAAGACTGAACAACAACATCTATCTAAAGGTGAGTTCCTTAAGGAGCTCCTTTTCATTTCTTTGTATTCTTAGTGCCTGGCACAGTCCCTTGCACATAACATGTGCTTAATAAATGTTTGTCAAATTGAACTGATTCATCCCTGTTCCCATAAAAATATCAGTGTCAAAACCAGGCTCCCGATCCAGGTATCTTAGTCTGTTAATCTGCTGGGACATTTGACTAATTGCTTGTGCTATCCATATCTCACACACACAAAACACATGCACATATGCACACACTGACAAGATACAAAACCCAGCCCAGAAGCTCTGGAAAGGAGCCATCAGTAGCTGGAATAAAAATCATGCCCACCTTCACTTTTGATCCCTGAGATTCTAGCATTTTGAAGGCTGCAGCAATAGCATCCACTGACAATCAGTGGTAAGACTGGATTGAACTCTAAGTACATCTCTTTTTAAAAATTATTTATTTACTTATTCTAAGTGTATCTTTTTTTTGAAGGGCAGTTGGGGTTAAGTGACTTGCCCAAGGTCACACAACTAGTTTTTGTGTGAAGTGTCTGAGGCTGGATTTGAATTCAGGTCCTCCTGACTCCAGGGCCAGTGCTCTATTCACTGCGCTACCTCTATTCACTGCCCCCTAAGTATATCTCTTAAGAGCTGTTAATGATGGAAAACTCATGACCCTTATGGCACTTTGATAAAGCTCTTTCAACTTTACAGAGAGCTTTCAACTCAATAATCCTGACAAGGAGCTTATACACATTTTACAGAGTAATTAAGTGATTTGCCCAAGATCACACAGCTACTGCCAGGATCTGAATTTGAACTCAGGCCTCTTGAGTCCAAGTTCAACGTACTTTTTTTCTATATCATGTTCAGGTCTTAAATTCCATTTCTGAAATTCTGGCTTCTATCCTGTGGAGCTTCAAGCAGCTATTAACTACCAAAGAACCCACACTTCCCCAGGCCCATCTGTTAAAGCTTTCCATTTCCCCTTGTTTTCTTGGCACCTAGTAATGAGGCAGTACCTCCCTCCTACCATTCCTCCCATTCACCTTCAGTATTCTAACCCTCTCTCCTCCTGTCTCTCATCTCCAAGTTAACTATACATCTTGCAAGAAGGAGTGGCAAACTGATGGACTGTCAGATTGGTTCTTCTTGAGCCTGATCTATATGCCCATGGCTAGGTGGGTAAGTCAGAAGGAAAGGTGGTGAACCCTGCTGTGGACCATAGGGCTCATTAGTGCCAGCCAGGGGGCAGGGCACATAAGCCACTAAAATGAAAACATCAAAGCTTTGGGGAACTGGGTTGAATCCAAGAAAATATTGCACCCTGGGATTTCCTACCAGGAAGGTTTGGGCTTCCTAATTTCCTATGGCTACTTATTATTCTGATTCTCTGATCCAGCAAATGGGCCACTTGTTTGAATCTTGTATCAAGATATCCCAGATATCCTGAATCTGAACCAAGAATAGTTTTAAAATCAAAGAACCTGAGTTCAAATTCCATTTGACACTTACTAGATGTGCGACCTTGGGCAAATCCATTCCCATCTCTGGACCTCAATTTATGACTCTAAAATGAGAGGTTGAGACAAGATGACCTCTTCTAACCCTGAAGCTATAAAGGTCTCATTCAGCTCTCACTTTATGAGATTTTGATTCAAAGAATCCTAGATCTAAAATGAGAGTGGACCTCAAAAATCACCTTCCTCATCTAGGTGACACAGAACATCGAGTGCTGGACTTTGAGTCAGGGATACCTGAGTTCAAATCATTTTTTTTTTGTTTTTTGTGGTTTTTTAAATTTTTTTTTCTGAGTTCAAATCTTGCCTGAAACACTAGCTATGACCCTGGGCAAGTCACTGACCATCTGTGTTTCCTCATTCATAAAATGACAATAATGATGGTGATGGGGCAGCTAGGTGGTACAGTGAATAGAGCACCAGCCCTGGAGTCAGGAGGACCTGAGTTCAAATCCAGCCTCTGATACTTAACACAAAAAACTAGCCATGTGACCTTGGGCAAGTCACTTAACCCCAATTGCCCTACCCTCCCCCTCCAAAAAAAAATAATGATAGTGCCTATTTCAAAGGAATATGAGGATAACATATGTAAAGTGCTTTGTATACCCTAAAGCAATAAGTGTGTGTGTGTGTGTGCTACTATTATTTTTACAAATAAAGCAACTGATAGCCAGTCAGGAAAATGAAGTGACTTGTCCATAGTCACAGAGTTAGTAAGTGTCAGACAGGACTTCTGGGTCATGTGAGCAACAAGATGGAGGTCTAGATAGTTTCTCCAGTACCTATGACCTCTTCAACCTTCCAAAACAGAAATTATTCACCAAAGATAAGGCAGCTTCAGCTGTCCCCATGTTCTAGGACACCTAGAATCCAAAAGAAGGCTAGTAAGTAACAGAGATAAGATATGAACTCAAGTCTTCTGACTCTGGGGGCCCATGTTCTTCTCACTACTCCATTACTTTTTGTATTCCTCTTGAATTGGCTCAGCTTCTTCTGCTTCAGGTAAGAGGTCCCCATCTCCAGATCTCCCCCAGGATTGACATGTGTGAGGTTGGTCTAACACCTGGGCCACCCACATTCTCACATGGATTTGTCCTGCTGTTCTGGCCTGGCTTTATGTTAGAAAATCTCTCTCTTCTTCAGCTCAAAGCTCAATGTGAACGGGCAGCCATTACAAAATCTTTTCTCAACTGTGTCTGTGCAGCAGCATCCTTCCTGCATGGCTCCAAGCATACTCCCACATCCCCTTCAAAACATGAGCATTACTCACAGAATTCAAATGGGAATCACTACAGAAACTGTTTTGTGAAGTCCCATTGGGAAGGTAACCTTTAGTTTTGACAGCTCAAACCGGCCTTTGGAAAATCCCATGGGAATGTTATAGCTACAAGGGATTCTAAATCTACAGACTCATTAGACCGTGAGGGAGGTGCACAAAACGGTAGATTTGAGTCATCTTCTCACAGGGCCCCTGCCAGCTCTAAATTCTAGGAGCCCATGACACCCAAGTTTGCAGCTTTCAGAAGATATTCCCAGGTTGGGTAGGAAGATGGAGGAAAAATGCCTTTCGCCATAATGATACCCCTAGAGCTGAAAGGGCTCTCAGAAACCATCTGATCCAACCTCCTCACTTTATCAATGAGGAAACTGAGGCACCTAGAGGTGATGTGACTTGCCCAAGATCATATAAGCAGGACACAGTGGAGGCAGGATTTGACCCTAGCCCTCTTCCTCTCCTAAGTGATCTCTGAGACAACCAACATCTATGACTCCAGTAACTGAAGAGGAAGCATTTTACAGTGGACAGAACACTGGAGTTGGAGGTCTTGGGTTCAAGTCTCAGCTCTGTAACAACCTGTGTCAATTTAAATAAATCATTTAAACCTCTCTGGGAGTTTCCTCATGTGTCAAATGAGGGAAAAGGACTGGATGACCTCTCTAAGGTCCCTTCCAGTTTTATTTTTAAAATCTTATGTTTCAGTTCCTGGAATGCTTATTTTCCTTAAGCTATAGTCCTATGACTTGCAGTCCCTGCAAGCATAGTTATCCCCATTTCCCAGAGGAGAAAACTGAGACCTGAAAAGGTTAATTGGATTCCCCAGGATTTTATATATATAGTAAGCATCAGATTGTTATTCAATTGTTTTTCAGTCGTTCAACTCTTCGTGATCCCATTTTTGGGATTTTCTTGGCAAAGATACTGGGGTGGTTTTCCATTTCCTTCTCCAGTTTGTTTTACAGATGAGGAAACTGAGGCAAGCAAGGTAAAGTGACTTGTCCAGGGTCACACAGTGAATTAGTGTCTGAGGCCAGATTTGAACTCAGGAAGATGAGTCTTCCTGACTCCAGGCCTGGTGCTGTGTCCACTGCAGGGCCATCTAGCTTCCACTGTGTTATTATTATTAATGGATCTATTAAAACCTGAAGTGAGTAGGGAAAGCATAGGGGAAGAGCCTTGCAAAGGTGGAAGATGGAATATCATCTACTGGAAAGAGTCCTGGCTTTGGAGTCAGAGGTTTGAGGTACAAATCCTGGGTCTTTTACTACATGGAGAATCATGTGGAGTCCAATACAGTATCAAGTCCCTGACTTTCTCCACCACAGAGATTTTGGCTTTAGCCTCCCGTGTATGGGAATTCCCTGATCAGCAAATTGTTCACCTGCTTGTCTGGCTGAGCTTGGGCAAATCACTTACCGTGACTGGGCCAGGTTCCTCATTTGTCAAAGGAGGGGTAGTCTAGGGGGCTTGCAGGGTCCCTTCTAGCTTGAGAAGCCTGTGAATGTCTGATGCCAGACCCAGTGGTAATTTTGCTGCAACACAATATTGTCTCCTACATGAGCTGAAGAAACTGGAGAACATCCAGAGGATGGTGAAGAGATTTGAGCCCAGGCCATACGAGGATGGACTGAAAGAATGGGACATGTTTATTAACCCAGAGAATAGGAGACTTAAGGGGGGGCATGAAAGCTCTCAAGTATGTGAAGGGCTGGCACAAGGAAGAGGGATCAGACTCATTCTGCTTGGGCCCAGAGGGCAGAACTAGGGCCCATGGGTCAAAATGCTAGTAAGGCAGATTTCAGCTTGAGACAAGGGGCAAAATGAACAATTAGGGATACCCCAAGGCAGAATGGACTGCCTTGGGAGACAGTGGGGCCTCCCTCGTGGAAACCTGGAAGCAGTTTCAAGAAAGAGCACTTGCTGAGGATATCTGAGAGACTATTCTTGTTTAGGTCCAGATTATACCAGATGGCCTCTGAGGTACCTTCCAACTCCAAGGTTTTGTGATTGAGTGAATAGCTCCATTGCTCAGGGACCATCTGGAAAGACTTGAGAATGATTCTCTATTTGACCAGAGGCTTTGAGCTTGCTGCCTACTTCTTTCCTCCCACGTTCACAAGATGAGTTAGCCCCAAGGCTCCATCTTCTCTCTGCATGTCTGCCTGTAATCGTGGGGTTGTGTCCACTGAGCCCCTGGGCTTTGTCTTGCCTGCCAACAGGAGCTGGGAGCTCCAGGCTGCTAGAGTTAAAAGGCTGGCTGCTGGACCAAACTTCCCTTGCTGCCTGTACATTCTCTACCCACTCAGTGACTCACTGGACTACGTGATCCATCATGAACAATCTCTAATCTCTTCCAGGAAGGTTTATTACCACTAGCGATGCAGAGCAGCAGGCTTGCCAATGTTTTTTGCAAAATGGCTACCGGAAGGCTGCTGGGCCAGAACTGGTAGGCAGCAACTGAGGCTTCCTTGGCCAAACCTTTAATACTCAGTCCTTGCTAATGGGATGAAAGCTGGCATTTCCCTATTGCTTTATAATTACAAAGCTCTTTGACATCAGTTATCTCTTTTGTTTCCCCTAACAACTCCAGGAAGTAGACTGGGTTAGTATACTCCTTTTTCAGAGGGTGAAACTGAGGCTCAGGGATGGAAATTGACTCACCTAAGGCGACGCATATACTAAGCAGCAGAGCTTAGACGAAAATGCCAGTGTTTTGTGTTTAATCCTGTCCCTCTTGCTACTGTACCAGGTGACTTATCATTCATTTAAAAGTAGAATTACCAAAAGGGCAATTTCCACATTGGGGGCAAACCTTACCTAGCAGTTATGGGAAGTGAATAGGCTGGAGAGAAAGTAGTACTCGAGGTGGAACAACAAGGGTAGTAAGACAGTCTACTGTTTAATGAAAAATACCATCTCTGTGACACTTGACTGGTAGGGTTAAGACACTAGATCAGATGGGATCTAGATAAGGGATTACCAGAACAGACTGAATGGAACTCAGAAGGTCCTTATTGAGCCCTTCAGCAGAAGAGGGCATGATCTTTTGGAATTTTGCTCTAGAATCTATTATCATTAAAAGTATAGAAAGAAGGGCGGCTAGGTGGCACAGTGAATAGAGCACTGGCCCTGGAGTCAGGAAAACCTGAGTTCAAATCTGGCCTCAGACACTTAGCACAAAAATCTAGCCATGTGACCTTGGACAAGTCACTTAACCCTAATTGTCCCTCCAAAAAAAGCAAAAGTATAGAAAGAAAAGGCAGTATTTAAATGTCTTTTAAAAATCTACATTAAACAATACAATTGACAAGCATTTACTGAATACCTACTTTGTGTCAGATACTTTGATAAGTGCTGGGGATACAGAAACAAAAGTGAGACAGTTTCTATGCTTAAGAGTTGACTTTCTACTGGGGGAAACAACATTTACAAATTCAAATAAATACAGGCTACACAAGACGTCCCCCAAATCTTAGTGCTGCTTTAAGCTATTAAAACTTTAAACTGCACTAACACTTTTGGGACAGTCTGTTTACATAGTAAATACAAAGAGACTTGGGCAAAAGGGGAGGAGAAAAGATAATTAATAAGTTAGGGGGAAGGGGAGACAGGGAGACTGGAAGAGGCCTCTTTTAAGAGTTGACATTTGATCTGGGTCTCAAGAGGTTCTAGGGATTCTAAGAGGCAAAAGTAAGGATAGAGAGCATTTGGGCTAGTTAAGATGGCTTATGCAAACTGGTGGATGGGAGTATTAGGTAGAAAGTACAATATCAGACCAGTTTGGTGAGAAGATAAGAGAATGTGATAGGGAATAATGTAACATCAGTCCAAAAATATAGACTGGAGAAACAGGACTTCCACAGGGCTCCCACTTCCACCTCCCCCAATTCATGTAAAAAATGACTCTAAACAAACTTTGGAGCTACAGAACCCACAAAATGACACAGAGAAGCTAACCTCCCACTGAGGACAGCCTGGCAGGCCAGCAGCAAGCGGCCAGCACAGTTCTCTGGGAGATGAGCCTAGCCCCATGGGAGCTGGAGATTTTAGCCTCAGGGTGGCCACAACCAGCCACCTGCTGGAGAGACTTCAGATCGCCAGCAGCTGTGGCGGTTTGCAGAATTATCAACCCATAGATACTAAGGACAAAGTGAGAGGTCAGTGCAGTGTGGACTTTGGGAGCTGGGAATTTGGGAGTGTGGTTGACCTTTGCCCCCGAAGCAAAAAGCGGCCATGCCACTGCCACATGGCAGCTTCAGCTCCTGGCCTGCAGATTGTAGGGGGACCAAGTGACCAGTCTGAGTAATCCCTCTTGCTTTAACCTGCTTAGATCTGGATTGCAGTCTAGGGTGGAGGTCCTGGGGTGTATGACCAGCTTGTCAGAGTGTGTGGAACCTTCAGAGAGGGCACCCAACTAATACCTTCAGCAGCTGAGAAAACCCCAGTGTTTGGGATGAAGCTCCCTTGTCTGGTAGCAGAGTTTTACTGTGGCAAAAAGCCCAAAAGTCAAGAGATTGAGTGGCAACATGAGCAAACAAGGGAAGTAAAAGCAAGCAGAGCAACCCAACTTTACACTCCTACTTTGGGGACAAAAAGGATCAAAGCATGGAACAGGAGGAAGACAGCAAAGTCAGAACTCCTGCACCAAAAGCTTCCAAGAAAAATATAAGCTGGTTACAGGCCATAGAGGACCTTAAGAAGGATTTTGAAAAGCAAATAAGAGAAGTGGAGGAAAAATTGAGAAGAGAAATAAGAAAGTTGCAAGAAAAGTATGAAATGAGTGTCAATAACTTGACTGAAGAAAATAACACCTTAAAAAATAGATTAACTCAAATAGCAAAAGAGGCTCAAAAAGGCAATGAGGAGAAAAATGCCTTTAAAAGCTGAATTTGACAGATGGAAAAAGAATCTCAAAAGCTCACTGAAGAGAATCATTCCTTCAGAATTAGATTGGAGCAAATGGAAGCTAGTGACTTTATGAGAAATCAAGATACTATTAAACAGATCCAAACAAATGAAAAAATAGAAGGAAACGTGAACTATCTCATGGGAAAAACCACTGACTTGGAAAATAGATCCAGGAGAGATAATTTTTAAATTATTAGACTACCTGAAATCCATGATCAAAAAAAAGAACCTAGAAATCATCCTTCAAGAAATTCTCAAGGAAAACTGGCCTGATGTTTTAGAACCAGAGGGCAAAATAGAGGTTGAAAGAATCCACTGATCACCTCCTGAAAAAGATCCCCAGAAGAAAACTTCTAGGAATATTATAGCCAGGTTCCAGAGTTCCCAGATCAAGGAGAAAATATTACAAACAGCCAGGAAGAAACAATTTGAATATTGTGGAAACACAATCAGAATAGAACAGGATCTGGCAGCTTCTACACTGAGGGATCAAAGGCTTGGAATATGATATTCTGGAGGTGAAAGGAGCTGAGATTAAAGCCAAGAATCACCTACCCAGCAAAACTGAGTATCATGTTTCAGGGGAAAATATGGTCATTTAATGGAATAGAGGATTTTCAAGCATCCTTGATGAAAAAACCAGAGTTCAATAGAAAATTTTACATTCAGATACAAGAAGCAAGAGAAACATGGGAAGGTAAATAGGGAAAAGAAATCATTAAGGAACTTATCAAAGTTGAACTACTTACATTCATATATGGAAAAATGATAATTGTAACTTATGAAACTTTTCTCAGTATGAGAATAGTTGAAGGCAATAGAAATGTGTGTGTGTGTATATATATACATATATATATATATACATAAATATATATATGGGCATATGAATACATATGTTAGTATGTATATATGTGTGTACAGGTATACATAGACCGAGGGTACAGGACCAGTTGAATAGGAAGGGATGATACTTAAAAGGTGAAATTTAAGAGGTGAGAGAGGAATATAATGAGAGGAGGTGGGGAGAGATAGAATGGGGTAAATTATCTCATATAGAAGAGGCAAGGAAAAACTGTTACAATGGAGGGGAAGAACAGGAAGGCAAAAGGGAATGAGTCAACCTTATTCTCAATGAATTTGGCTTAGGGAGGGAAGGACATACACACTAAATAGGGCATCTCACCCTACAGGAGAATAGGAGGGAAGGGGATGAGAAGGGGGATGATGGAAGGGAGGGCAGGCTCGGCAGGGAGGGAAGTTGGAAGCACCCACTTTTGAAAAGGGACAGGATCAAAGTAGAGAATAGAACAAGTGGGGGGGGGTGGGATGGGATGGAGGGAAATATAGTCAGTCTTCCACAATATATCCACTATGGAAATGTTTTGCATAGCTACACATGTACAACCTATATTGAATTGGTTATCTTCCCAGTAAGGGTGGGTAATGAGGGAGGAAGGAAAAGAATCTAGAATTCAAAGGTTTAAAAATGTTTAAAAATATATCATTATCATTACTATTATTTTACATGTAACTGGGAAATAAGATATACAGGCACTGGGGCATAGAGATCCACCATGCCCTAATGGAAAGTCAGAGGGGGTATGGGGGAAGATATAGGAGAGAGCAGATTGGAGGTGGGGATATTCAATGGGATTGCTGTTTTGGGGTGGTGGGTAGGGGAAAATGGGGAGAAAATTTGTAACTCAAAATCTTGTGGAAATGAATGATATAAAATAAAAAATAAAATAAAATAAACTTGTGAGGAAAAAAATACATAAAAAAAACAAAAATACAGACTGGAGCCACATTGTGAAGGATTTTAGATGCCAAAGAAGAATTTTTATTTTATCCAAAATCAAGAGGGAGCCACTGCAGCTTCTTGAGTAGGGGAGTGACACAATATATTCCATTATTTTATGAGTCTCAATTTGGCATCTGTGATATAGAGGATAGAGCACTGGGCCTGGAGTCAGAAAGACCTAAGTTCAAATGCAGTTTTAGATACTTACTAGCTTTGTGATCCTGGGCAAGTCACCTAACCTCTGTCTGCCTCTGTTTCTTCATCTGTAAGATGGGGGTAATACTAGTACCTCCCAAGTTTGTTATGAGGATCAACCATATTTGTGAAATGCTTAACACAGTGCCTGGCATGTAGTAGGCAGATATAAATATTAGTTATTATTATTATTAACTATTTGGAGGCTAGATTGGAGAAAGAAGACAGATGCAGGGAACCAATTAAGAGGCTATTGCAAAAGTCCAAGGGAGATATGATGAGGATTTGAACTAGGGTGGTGGCTGTATGAGGAAAGAGAAAGGAACAGAATTGTTATGGAGATAAAATCAATGAGATAACAATCATTTATATATGGGGGGGAGTGAGGGAGAATGTAGGGTTGATCAATGATTCCCAAAACATTATAAAAGAAAGTTTAACACCATGTAATATCAAACACTGCTGTCCTGTGCTCAATTCATTATCTCTAAGACATGGAGTTGCTGTTTGAACTGTTGATAGGCAGAAATTCATTACTGTGCCTTCTCTGGATACAAAGGTTCAAAAAAACCTTTGAATTTTCAGGAAAAGAAATCACAGAGTTTTCTCTAACTGGATCAGTGTTACAAATATTTTTCAAATAAAAGACAGTGGAAGGAAAAAGAATAATGTATTTGTCTCAGCTATAGTGAATAAGTACATTTTTTATCAATCAAAACTACAGACAAAATCAATGGTTTTGAGTAGCCAAAGACTGAAAGACTTTAAACAACAGAAAGCAATATCTCTAAAATTAAAACAAAAGAAACAGATAGGGAAATATATTTAAAGGAAAAATGCCAGGCATAATTTCCAGAATTTATCAAGAATCAGAGTATTTATAGAAAACAAATGATATACACTCCCCAATCAAGCCTTAAAGGAGGTAAAAAGACAATTTATAAAGGAACTAATATAAAATTTTAACAACCAAATTAAAAGATGTTGAAACTTGATAAAAATCAGAGGAACTAAAAGCAAGATAATTTTAAGATAATACCTTATACCTAATAGAATGACAAAAAAATAAGAAAAAAACATAAAGTCCAAAGTTAGAGGCTTTATGGGAAAAGGGAAAACCAATGTTAGTGGGACCAAGAGTGTTTTGGACAGCAATATGGCACCATGTAATAAGGGTTACATACCTACATATATCTTTAGACTTAGTGATTCCATTGCTAAAATGTTCTCCCCCTAAAAGCATAAAAACAGGAAAAAGTCTTAACTGTACAGAAATATTTGAAGCTGCTCTTTTTGTCATAGTAAATACACATACACACATACACACACACACTCAAAATTCTGTATGTTCCACAAAAGGACAATAGCTGAATAAATTATAATATATTAATGTAATAGAGCATTATAGTGCTGTAAAAACGACAAATATGAAGCATATAAGGGAATATGGACAGATGTATAGAAGATGAAGTAAAGTAAATGAGTGCAATTTGAATTACATACATTCTAACTACAGAAAAAGAAGGAAAGCAGAAAGAAAAAAGATCAAAGGGAGTGGACCTTGAGGCAGCCCTAGAAGGGGATACAATAAAAGCATCATATATGTCTGGTCCATCAAATCACAGCATCCCAGGCTGGTGTTTTTCAATTCAAAGCAGTTGTTTAACAAGCATTTATTAAATGCCTACCGTGTTTCAGGCACTGTGAAATGCTAAGGATGCAGAGATAAAAATGAAATAGGCTCTACCTTCAAGAAACATACATTCTGTAATGGAATGCGATTGTTCCATAAGAATTAATAAGCAGACAGATTTCAGAAAAACCTGTAAAGACTTACATGAACCGAGAACATCGTACATAGTAATAGCAACACTGTGTGATAATCAACTTCGATAGACTTAGCTCCTCTCAGCAATGCAGCATTCCAAAAGACTCATGATGGAAAATGCCATTCACATCCAGAGAAAGAATTCCGGAGTCTGAACGCAGATCAAAGCAGACTATTTTCTTTTTTGTTGTTGATTTTGCTTTTTCTTTCTCACAATTTTTCCCTTTGGTTCTGATTCTTTTTACAATATGACTAATGTAGAAATATGTTTAATATGATTGTACATGTATAGCCTATGTCGGATTGCATGCTATCTTGGGGAGGGGGAAGGAAAGGAGGGGAAAAATTTAGAATGAAAAATATTATAAAAGTGAATATTGAAAACTAAAATAAATAAATTTAAACAGAAAAAAAGAATCATACATTCTGCGCTGGTAATTCTGTTGGTTTTGTCTTACTAAAAGCTAAGAGTTTGGGGTAAGATTAGGCCCTGGGTTTTGTGTTTTCATCTGATTGTTCGAGTAGGCAGGTCATCAATGGAGCTAATAGGGAACTAAGGCTTTGGGTTTTGATTCTGTTTCTCAATTGAAGGGCATACAAATGCCTATTTGACCCATTCTGAATTCAGGGTTGATGGACTGGGATGAACTGATTGCCTCAGACTGTTGTGACAGGCTCCTGTACTGGCTTCAGTGTCAGTCATCCCTTAGGTAGTCAGCCCCCACCCCAACTTGTAAACCTGTGAGTACTGATCTAGGGAGGGAACCCTGAGGGGGTACTACACTACTACAAGTGGGTATTCTACCCTTGTAGTGTACCTACACTACACTACAGTGGGTATTCTCTGAACCCTTGGAGCTTTTCTGAGTTTATTAAATTAACCTACTTATCCTAATGCAGGGTGAATTCAGACTTCCAATTGGATTCTCTATGTGTTTTAGAAATGCTTCAATAAGTTTTCATTGCCATATCTGTTTCAGATAATTGAATTATTATCATTCATTCAGGCTGAGAAGAACATTCCTAGATGACAAGTTTCTGGACCCAACCCTGAAGAAACAATGACATAACCTTTATGCCCAAGGAATGCTGTAGATGGACAAGAGAACCACATGGTCTGAATGGTGGGTGTTCCTGAACACCAGGTTCCTAGAGGAATGCTAAGAGTTCCTCATGCCAAGTCTTCTGGATAAAAGGTTTCTGGGTAATATCAGTCTTGCTTTACTTTGCAAAGAACTTCAAATTCAAGAAGTCTAGATTACTGCTTCCTAGAGAGAGAAGGGGAGTTCCTAGACTACCAGTTTCTTGGAGAATAATCATGAACATCCTGTTCCTCCATCACTCCAGGAGGTACAATGAAGGACTGAAGCAACAATATATGGGAACAAAAGATGTGGACTCTGTTCTCTGCCATTACTGTGAGTTATTCAGGCACTATAGATCTGATGGAAAAGGGGTTGACTCCCTAGTAGCTCCGAGGACTTTTCTTTTCAATGGGAGTCCACTATCTCAGGGAAGTGCCATAAAGCTGTATGCCTGTATAAGTCCGTGAGATGAAAATGAGAATTACCAGTATGTCAGGGGGCTGCTTATCTAGCAAACCACAAATGCATTTCCTTTCTAAAAAGAGTCTAAACCACAGGGTAGTACTGTGAGTCTGGAAGACATCAGAACTCTGCTGAAAGGTGGGTTTCACTAGAGAAGGAAGAGAATTGTATAAATTGCTCATGGGCTACAGTAAGTCCTTTATGTGTTTTAGACATTTTCTGTGGGGTGGAATAAAGGCTGTCCTATACCTGATATATACATTTTTACCTTAAGAGCTATATAGGAGCTTTGGGCTCTATTTATTACACACATCTGTGGAGACTTAGACACAACCTGTGGTCAAGATTCCAAAATTTCAGAGAAACAACTCTGGGTGAAATCAAAATGAGCCCCAAACAGAGTGATTTTTTGGGGACCACAACAAAGATTAAACTCAGTCTATATAAATCCAAACATGAACTTATGTTTGAGAGTGAAATTGTACCTTGACAATAGGGGTGCTGTACCATGGGTAACATTTGTTTTTGTTGATGGTTATTCAATACATTATTTCATTTGTTTTACTGTCACGTGGACTAGATGTAGATTTTTAATAGTTTGAGGGTGTAGGATCAGAGGCCCCAAATGGAGGGAAGTCCTGACAAAAAAGAATGTGTGTGTGTGTGTGTGTGATTGTATGCTGAATGTGGCTCCTGATGATTCTAAGTCGCCTTGTTCATTACCCTCTCTGCCTCAAACCCCTCTTCTACAGAACAGGAGCTTTTGACATGAAATAATATATTATAGTTGTTGCGGTTTGGGACGTTATGACTTTATCATTGTATCTATTGTGTCCATTGTCACCCAAACTTTTGGCACCACGGATTGTGATGAGAAAGTGACCAAAAGCTGGGCTATTTGGTATGCCCTACTCTTCAACAGCTCTACAAGGGGTGTGATGAAAGCATAGGCTGCATTAATTTAAACAAAACCCCCCAAAAGATTGGCCCTAGCTGGCATCATATAGTTCACCTCTGAACTCTATGAAGGCTATCTTGAATTGATGGCTCCAGTTTATGGGGCAGTATTAGACTTGATCAGGGCCCTAGTCAGGATCTGGCTGGGCAAGTCCCAAGGTAGGTTGAACCGTTTCTTGTTCTGGGCAGGTTCCAGCTCAGATCAGGTTTGGGCCTGTGGAAGCATTCTGTTGGATCAAGAGCAGGGTGGCCAAACCAACCATCTAGAAAAGACTGGAGGCAGCACAAGGGAGTCCAAAAGGGAGGGAAGGTAAAAACCAGAGATTCACAACAAAAGCAGCAAAGGAAGGGGAAGAGGCTGATGAAAGTCAAGGTCTGGATTTGAGCCTCTGATTGTTCGGTGTCAGAAGACAGATGAGAGGTCCAGCTAGGAAAAGAATGGTTATGTGATTTGTGATACTCCAAGCCAACACAGACGCACGGCCATGTTCTTACTTGCCCTGTTTTCCCAGTTTGCTCAAATTCCCTTGAGCTGGGGACTCCTCATGCTGCTGCTACCCTCATTAGCTTCCATGGAAGCCATGAGATAGAAGCCTTACTCCCAATCCTGACAGCTGGAGCATTCCCCTCACCACTTGCAGCTTCATTAACCTCCATGGAATTTATGGGATGGCAGACAGGTGTCTCTGTTTCTACTCATGTGGCAGTAATTATTCCCATTTAAGG
This sequence comes from Gymnobelideus leadbeateri, assembly GCA_011680675.1. Lineage (NCBI taxonomy): Eukaryota > Metazoa > Chordata > Mammalia > Diprotodontia > Petauridae > Gymnobelideus > Gymnobelideus leadbeateri. Next base: position 232,639 of record WOXC01010527.1, read on the forward strand.
ACACTAGTTCTCTAGGGAATAAAGTCGTAATGTCCCAAACCCCAACAAATATAATATATTATTTCATGTCAAAAGCTCCAGTTCTGTAGAACAGGGACTTGAGGCAGAAGGGGGGGTAAACAAAGCTACTTAGAATCAACAGAAGCCACACTCATCCCACAATCACACACACACACACACACACACACACACACACAGAGCAGGGGGAACTGTTAGCATGAAAATAAAAGCATTCAAGAGTCCATATGTAATATTTAGCTATTGTCCCTGGTTTTACTCGTCCACTGCTATCTCTGTAGAATATGATTAATCAACTGCATAAAAGCCAGCAGCAGAGACAACTCTGATCCTGGTGGTCTGTTCATCTGGCCATTTGCCTTGGTGTTAGATGAGGCAGGTGAATCCAGCATGATTATCATACAAAATATAGGCAAGAATTCAGGAAGATTTTGGAATTAGGGACTCCCATCACTCACAGGGGTCTTGGGATTCTCTTACCTTGCTGTATGTTTGTGTTTCCTTGGTGTTCCACTGCACAGGATTCAGGAAGTAGCCCGTTTCTGTAGTCCTAGGAGGGAGGAAATGGGAGAATTCTTCTCATTTGTGCACAGAGGGAAGAAACAATGTCCAGTGACAAAACAGGAACTGGCCAAGGCTGGTCAGATCACAATGGGAAGTAGCTGAGAAGGAAAAAATTCTATATTCAAGAGACAGAGCATAGGTCAGAAACGGACTCTGAGGCTTTCTCACTATCCACTCTCCAAAAGCAAGACCTGGGAAAAGAGATGCTCTTTCTATTATTCCGTTTTGGGGGAATATAGTGGAAGATGCACAAGTGTTGAAGTCAGAAGACCTTGTTTAAATCTCAGTTCTTTCACTAATTGGGTGGTCTTGGGCTTTTTAATTTCTTCATCTACAAAATGGGTACAATACTACTTTAAGGACTTACTTCCCAGGGTTGGGCAGAAAGCACTTTGTAAACCTAAAAGCGTGAGTCATGGGAACATTTAATAGTTGTGTACCTTAGGCTAGTCAGTCTCCTTTTCTAAGCCTCTTTCTCTTCTGATCCTAATACTAGCCACCTGGGGCATTCTGATCAGAGTGGACCTCCCCTCCTTTTTCCTTCCCTTCCTCCTCCCTCTCCTCTTCCTCCCCACCCCAACCCAGGCCAGGGTGGAGAGCACAGAGAGAGAAACAACCAGAATAGCTGAGAAATCTCCAGGAGTAGCCACACAGTCCCCACAGGAATGGTACCTTTGTACGATTGTATAGTTTTATCTAGCTTACAAAAGAATGACATATTCAAAGTCCCTGGGATTTGTCCACCCTAGACTAGAGCAATTTTTTTTTTCAAAAACAGTGCCAGCTCTTCTTGAGTTCTGTGTATAAGACAGTAAACCCCACTGTTTAGGAACCACTCAGATCAGTTTGCAGTCTTGTCTGAGCTAACCATCTCCTGATTAGACTTCACGTGAACTACAGAGTATCCAGAATTGGGACATAAGGAACCTGAAAGACTGTGTCATAGACTGTCACAAAAGCTGCATTTCTGTCTCCTTGAATTTCTCTTCCTGTAGCATATAAACTTTTAATTTATTTTTTTTAACTTTTTAAAGAACCTTTAATTTTTTAAAACACCAATAAACTTTTTAGACCATCGACAAACTTTAATTTGACTGTAGCTGCTTTAAATGTGAGGTTCTTGTCCAATGTCCAGTGAATTAGCTAATTTTTTTTTCTTTTTGGAGGGCCATTGGGGTTAAGTAACTTGCCCAAGGTCACACGGCTAGGTTTTTGTTTGTGTGTGTTAAGTGTCAGAGGCCGGAACTGAACTCAGGTCCTTCTGACTCCAGGGCCAGCGCTCTACTCGCTGCGCCACCTAGCCGCCCCCAATTAGCTAAATTTTTATGGAAGGACCTGAAGCATATCAACCTTGACATTCTTGCAACCAGAAGAAAGAAATTTCAACTACATGGAAGACTAGACTCACAGGTACTCCTAGGAGATGTAGCAAAAGGGTTAATGGAAGGAGTTTCATCATATTCCCTAAAGCTACAGGGAATACAGATGCATGGGACATTTGGTCATCAAGTACTATAGTACTAATGATAATTATTTTTCAGAAAGATTAGCATGAAAATCAAAGGTCAGCACTCTATCCACTACATGACCTAGCTGTGTATGAGTCCAATAATTTAATCCAGAAGTTTACCCAATGTAAATTAATTGCTATGACAAGAAGACCAAAAGAGCCCCAAAAGTGCCTTAATCAGCAAACATGACTCACTTGCCACCTGGAGAGAGGTGGCTGCCATATTAGTTGCTGTGGATGAAGTGGCCCAGAAAATCTATGAAAAACTTGACCAGACCTTACAAATCAGATAAAAATGCATTCTGTTATTTTGTGACCACTTCAAAGGTGGGAAAAGATTAGGTTTGGAAAGAAATAAAGGGTATCCTGAGCCCTTTAAAGCTTAAAGCTGTGCCAAAGCCTTTGGGATAGGCCAGGAGTATGGAACCTGCAGTCTCGAAGGGCCACACTTGAGAACCTAGAGTGTGACATGTGGTCTTGAGGCCACAAGTTCCCCACCCCTGATAGACTGTATAAGGGAAAGATAGAGAGCAAAAATGTGGAGATTTCACAAAAACCTCACACCTCTATATCGGGAACACTTTCTTCATAAAAAACAATGGTTAGAAGCTGGACGTACAGAGTTTCAAAAAGATTTTACAAAGAATGAAATTTATTACATTAGAACAAACAGGAAAAGACTTATGGACCTGAGTTCTTTTTGAGTCAGCTGTTTGTGTCTAACTAGACCATCAGTTCATTAGAGTTAAAATGAGAAATCTTAACAAATGAGAAGTTATAATAAGAAAAAGACATAGCATGCCATTTAGAAGATTTAACCCTAGATTATTTAAAGACATTGAAAATAAAAAATGGCAGAGAAATATCAACAATTAGTGATATTAAGAGTAACAGTAATAGCTAGCCTGTATATATTGCTACAAGGTTTGCAAAGTACTTTACAAATAATACTTCATCTAATTGTCACAACAACCCTGGGAGGTAGGTGTTACTATAATCTTCATTTTTTAGATGAGGAAACTGAGTCAGATAGAGGTTAACTTGCCTGAGAACAAATAGCTAGTATGTATTGTAGGCAGGATATCACAGCTCTTCCTGACTCAAAGGCCAGCACTCTATCCACTACATGACCTAGCTTTGTATGACTCCAATAATTTTATCCAGAAGTTTAACCAGTGTAAATGAATTGCTATCACAAGAAGACCAAAAGAGCCCAAAAAGTGCCTTAATCAGCAAACATCTGACTTACTTGCCACTTGGAGAGAAGTGGCTGCCAAAGACAACACCTTCTTAGAATATAAACTCATCTGTAAAATCTCATGAAGAAAGATGATGGATAATTATGAGAAATATCATTTCGTAAAGCAAAGAGAAGCAATGAACAGTAAGACCAGGCTAAAGAAAGATTGGCAATGTATCCAACTAAAGAAAGTCATCCCAAGAACATTCAGGGATGAAAATGGAAAGAGGACTACAAAGAAAAGAAAAATGGAAAAGATTTGCAGAAACTATTGCAACAAACACAAGGATAATGGAACCACATCATATTTGAACATTAACACCCTGGGACCTCCCTCAGCACTAGGAGCTTTCTCTCTGCTATGCTGGCCTCCTCTCATTGGTGAATTCCTTCTGGGTCCTCCATTTTGGGATAGGCCCAGGAAGTCAATATTTCATTTCCTTCCCATTTGTGTTTCTAACTTCTGGACTTTGCCACCATGACCTAAGATTCTTTCTCATCCTGGGAATTCTCTCTGAGCCTGGGACCTTCCCCTACCATGCTGTACCCCTTCCTTCTTTGGTAAGTTCTTTCCAGGGGCCTTCATTTTGGGGATGAACCCAGGCCAGCCATGCTTCCTTCTCCTCCTGGCTGGGCTTCTGATTCTCTAGATTTTGCCATGCCCCTGTTCAGGCACCTCCTCCTCTCCCCAATCATACCTCACTCCCTATTGCAGTGTCCTTTTATGTGTTCCGTTTTTATTCTTATCTGCACTGTATTCTGGACTGCCTCTAATATGCTCCAGCTCTTCATTCGGGAAGTGAAGCCTCACTGCAGCCCTAGAATTCGCACATTGGAAGTACTGTCCAAGCTTTCAGCCTCTCTCTACCATTGGGTGGCTCTACCCAGAAACTCTCCTTATTAAGGAGGATGCCCAAACCAGCCATGTCTTATTCCTCTCTAGGCTACATTCTTCTACCATGCCCTTGTGCGGGGTACCTTTATGTCCACTCTCCTTTTCAGCTTCCTTTTATATGTCCCCCCCCCCATTTGGATATAAGCTCCTTGAGGGCAAGGACTATCCTTTTTGCTTATATTTGTGTCCCCAGCACTTAGCACAGTGCCTGGCACATAGTAAGTGCTTAATAAATGTTTGTTGTCTGTTGCCTGCATGCCTTAACCTCACCGTCCCTGAGGCCTTTATAGAGGAAGTAAAAATAGTACCAAAGGGGAACAAAGTCAGACAAAGCAGCTGTATTAGATCAAGTATATACAGAGGAGATCCATGCTGTAGGCAATACAATTGTGAGGTCACAGAGGGACTGATTCACAAGTTATCTAAAGGGGGAGGATATCCTGAAGGTGTAGGAAAATTTTCATATATCCTGATGACCTATATGCCTATTCTCCCATCTTGACAAAATGGTTCCACAAAATGAGGACATGCCCAATGCAGGTATTAGTGTGGAATAAGGAGGCTTACACAAACAATATTCAACAATGGACCACATCTACAAAATTTTCCCCTAATTTTCTGTTCTTCTAATCTTGGCTATATTGGTTTTATTTGTATAAACCCTTTAAAATTTAATATAAATCAAAATGATCCATTTTACATATCACAATGTTCTCTACCTCTTATATATTCATAAATTCTCCTATCCATAAGTCTGATAGGCAATGTGGCCCATGTTCTAGTCTTCTTATGATATCTCCCTTTGTATCTAGGTTATGTATCCATTTTGACCTTATCTTGGTAAATGGTGTAGGATAATGGTCTATACTCAATTTCTGCCAGACTGCTCTTCAATTTTTCCAACATTTTTTTTACCCAATAGTGTGTTCTTATCCCAAAACCTTAAATCTTTACATTTGTCAAATACAAGGTAACTACAATCATTTATTACTATGTATTGTATGTCTACTCTGTTCCATTGATCCACCTTTCCATTTCTTAGCCTATACCAGATAGTTTTGATAATTATTACCTTATAATACAGTTTAAGATCAGGTACTGCTAAACTTCCTTTACATTTTTTTTCTGATTAATTCCTTTAATATTCTTGACCTTTTGTTCTTCCAAATGAATTTTATTATTTTTTTTTTGTAGCTCAATAAAATAATTTTTGGTAATTTAATTGGGATTCATTGAATAAGTAGATTAGTTTAGGTAGAATTGTCCTTTGTACTAGATTTCTTCAAATAATTAAATATATTTAAATGTATTTGTATAAAGTGTTTTATATGTGTATTTGTATAAATTTGTATAAAAAGTGTTTTTATAATTAAGTTCATGTGATTTCTGGGTTTGTCTTGGCAGGTATACTCCCAGGTATTTTATATTGTCTACAGTTATTTTAGATGGGGGTTTCTATTTCTATTTCTTCTTGCAGAGTTTTGTTGGTGATATATAGAAATGCTGATAATTTGGGTGGGTTTATTTTATATTCTGCTACTTTGCTAAAATTATTAATTGTTTCAACTAACTTTTTAGTTGAATCTCTAGGATTTCCTGAGTATATCATGTTGTCTGCAAAAAGATAATTTTATTACCTCATTTCCCATTCTGATTCTTTTGATTTCTTTTTCTTCTCTAATTGCTATTGCAAGTATTTCTAATACAATATTGAATAGTATTGGTGATAATGGGAATCCTTGTTTCACTCCTGATCTTATTGCAAAGGCTTCTAACTTATCCCCATTACAAATAATGCTTGCTGATGGTTTTAGGTAGATGCTTATCATTTTAGGGAAAAACCCATTTATGCCTATGTTTTCAAGTGGTTTTATTAGGAATGAATGTTGTAATTTGTCAAACTAGATAATTCTGCATATACTGATACAATCATATGATTTTTATTATTTTTATGTTAATGCAATCAATTGTATTAATAGTTTCCCTTATGTTAAACCATCCCTGCATTCCTGGTATAAATCCTATTTAGATACCATGTATAATCTTTATGATATATTGTTGTAGTCTCCTGGATAGTATTTTATTTAGGATTTTTGCATCCATATTCATTAATGAAATTGATCTGAAATTTTCTTTCTCTGTTTTTTATCTTCCTGGTTTAGGTATCAGCATCATATTGTTTCATAAAAGGGGCTTGATAAGACTCTTTTTCCCTATTATTCTAAATAATTTATTTAATATTATTATCCATTGATCTTTAAATGTATGGTAGAATTCACTTGTAAATCCATCTAGTTCTGATGCTTTTTTCATAGGAAGTTCATTTATGGCCTGTTCAATCTCTTTTTCGAAAAATAGGTTTACCATGTACCGCTGAGAAAAAGGTATATTTCTTTCTATTCACATTCAATTCTCTCCAGATATCTATCATGTCTAGCTTATCTAGGATTCTACTCACCTCCTTGACTTCTTTCTTATTTATTTTTTGGTTAGGTTTATCTAGTTCTGAGAGGGGAAGGTTGAAGTGCCTCTCTATTGTAGTTTTGCTATCTATTGCTACTTGTAATTCATTTGGCTTTTCCTTTAAAAATGTGGATGTTATAACATTTGATGCATATAGGTTTAGTATTGATATTACTTCATTATTTATGGTACCTTGTATCATAATGTAGTTTCCCTGTTTATCTTTTTTAATTAAATCTATTTTAACTTTAATTTTTTCTGAGATCATGATTGCCACCCCTGCTTTTTTTGAATCAGTTGAAGCACAATAAATTCTACTACAGGTCTTTATTTTTTACTCTATGCATATCTCTCATTTTCAGATGTGTTTCTTGTAAACAACATATTGTTGGATTCTTATTTTTTAATACATTCTGCTATCCATTTTCATTTTATGAGTGAGTTCATCCCATTCATATTCAAAGTTATAATGGCTAGTTTTGCATTTCCCTCCATCCTATTTTCATCACTGTTTATCCTTCTCTCCCTCTCTTTTTACCCTACCCCTCCTCAAACATCAAACTTACTTCTAACTACTGCTTCCCTAATCTTCACCCCTTTTAAGAATCCCTCCCTTATCCAATTCTCTTGCCCTCCTATTTCTCTGTAAGTTAAGAAGACTTTTATATCCTTCTGGATGTATATGTAATTCTCTCTTTAACCCAGCTCTGATGAGAATAAGGTTCTAGCACTACCAGCTCTCTACCCCCTCTTGCTTCCACTGTAACAGTTCTTTCATTCATACCTCATTTGCATGAGATAATTGCTCCATTTTACCTCCCCCTACCCAATTTTAATTTCTAGGATCATCCCATCGTACCCAGCTGAACCCCAAGCCTTCTATCTATGCATGCTTTTTTATTTGCTTTTTTGGAGGGGCAGTTGGGGTTAGGTGACTTGCCCAAGGTCACACAGCTAGTTTTGAGGCTGGATTTGAACTCAGGTCCTCCTGACTCCAGGGCCAGTGCTCTATTCACTGCACCATCTAGCCACCCTTGTATGCTCTTTCAAACTACCCAAGTAATGATAACATTCTTAAGACTTACAAATAAATATTTTCCCAAAGTAAGAAGTACGCATTTTGACTTTATTAAATACCTTATAATTGGTCTTTAATGTTTACCTTCTTATGTTTCATCTGAATCTTGTAGGTCAAATTTTCTGTTTGGTTTTGTTCTGTTTTTTAATTCTTTTGATTTTGCTTTATCATTTCTTGATGTCATATGACGTCATTAGCTTCTCCTTGCCCAATTCTCATTTTTAAGGAGCTATTTTCCTCTGTAAGCTTTTGGATCTATTTGTCCAATTGGTTGAATTTCTTTTCATAATTTTCTTATTTTTCATGCATCACTCTTATTTTCCCCCCTAATTTTTCCTCAACCTCTTTGACTTTTAAAGTTCTTTCTAAGCTCTCCCAAGAACTCTTGTGACCAAATTTTTTTCTTTGAAGTAGAAGTAGCTGTTTTAATTTCACTATCTTCTGCCTAATTTGAACCCAGATCTTCTCTATCACCAGAACAGTCATTTATGGTTGGCTTCTTTCTCTTTTACTTATTCGTTTTTTGAGCAGTTCACTTCTTGCCTGTTAATTGCATGTTAGTCAGGCTCTAGTCCCAAGGTATGGGGGATAATGTCTCAGGTTTCAGGTTTTTCGTGCTGTTGTTTTCTGAGCTCTGTCCAGGGACCTGATCTCAGGTACTTCTCTCCAGCCCTGAGGTTAGGGCCACCAGCAACATTCATGGCAAATGCTCTTACTCCCTTCAGTCCCCCAGGGGTTACAAGTGTCAGCTCGGCCCTCTGCCCTGGAACCAAAACCAGGGCCTGAGCTCTCCTACTAGTGTACACAACTGCCAGGGCCTGCCCCTCTGCAACTATGTGATGATGATGGCTGATTCTGACTTATCTTTCTAAACCAATATCACATCATTCCCCCAATGTACTCTACTTTCCAGATAAACTGGTTTAGTTGTTGTTTCCCATACTTGAAATTCCATCTGTCATCTATGTGACCTTGAACAAGTTCCATGTCCAGAATGCTCCTCCTTCTCCCCTCTGCCTCTTGGAATCTCTAGATCCCTTCCAGAATCAACTCAGGAAGACCTGGGTTTGAAATCCCTTTCTGTATGACCATAGGCAAGCCAGTTAACTTCTTTGCACCTCAGGCAAATCTCTAGGTCTACAGGCAATAGCTAGATTGTGATCAGTGTTGATGGAGAGAGCCCCTATTCTGGGAGTTGATGGCCTAACAAAGCTATAGGTCCTTAATTTATTGATGTCAGTTATATGCAGGGATGCTCCCAGGAGTGTAAGCTGTGTCTGTCTTCCTTAAATCCAGAATAGACTATTCCACATTGATTCCTGAAAACCTGAAGCCTGGAGCTTGTATGGGTTTAAAGGATAATTTTGCGTTGCCTCTTTGTATTTTATGAGTCTGAAGACATTTCATGTAATAATTCGGCTCCCTGGCTTCCTGTAGTCTCTGCTGATGTTTGTATTTGTTGCCAATGATTTACATGGTCTGAGACCTAATGTAATGACTTCCCAGTGCAAGCACCATTGGTGATCCTGTGGAGTGCTAATCTGTCATTTGGCAACCTTCTGAGGGCTGGGGTCCCCATTCAATCAGCAAAATGGATCAGGGTGCCATTAATTATGTCCTGTCTTTCCACTATCCCTGCCAACTGCTATGCCTCAGTTCCCTTAAAACTCAGTGAAGGCAATATTGTTTTTGCATAAACATGTCTTAAGTAAATAGAGGCCTTGTAAGTATGATCATTTATGTCAAGGTTAGCATGTTTCAATGTTAGTATAGTTCAACGTTAATATATTTTAAATGTATGTGTTCCAGCATATCATTAGTGCCCAAGTTGACTGGGAAGTTATCATACTTTTAGGAATCAATCACCAGACATCTATTAAGCACCAACTATATACAAAGTCAGAGGTTTTCACATAGTGGATGGCATTTGGGGATAGGAGTCAAGAAAACCTGGGTTCAAATTCTGCATCAGATATTTATCAGCTGTGTTAGTGTAATTTCCTAAGCAAATCACTTTCCCCTTTTTGTGCCTCAGTTCTGGCTCCCAAGGACTTAGCTGTAAAGTCACTGATAGTATTCAACCTATATTAGACCTTAGGATCTGAGATCACATAGACCTAGAGCTGGAAAGGGCTTCTGAGTCATTTAGTCGTCCAGGCAAGCACACCAGAAATTGCTGACACTGAAGAAATCAGCCAGTATGTTCTCATAGCCCTGGGCTGGGTGCTGGGAAAGATAACAATTTACCCAAGATATTGTCCTTGCCCTCATGGAACTTTAGTGAGGAGAGATACGGCATGTAGGAGACAGACCTTGAGCTGACCCTGGAAAGAGACAAGGATTCTAAGAGGAAAGGAAGAAGGGAGGAAGGGAGGAAGGGAGGGAGGGAGGGAAGAAGGGAGGGAGGAAGGGAGGAAGGAAGGAAGGAAGGAAGGAAGGAAGGAAGGAAGGAAGGAAGGAAGGAAGGAAGGAAGGAAGGAAGCAGCATTGACCAACTGGAACTGGCCAGTTAGGTCCCCAGTGAAAAAAAGTTTTGGTCCTGGCGCGATTCGAACACACAAACACTCTGATTGGAAGTCGGACGCGCTACGATCGCGCCACAAGGCCATTGGGAGCTAAAACTCCCCAAGAATGTACTTAACGGATACCCGGGGACTTGCTGTGTGTTGGAATTCTCTCAATGGCATTGTTCTCTTTGCTCAAGCTCTTGCTTCCACTCCATGCCTGGACAAACACCATGCTCAGCAGGGGGCCCTGGCCTTCTGCACACTGCCCCAGGGGGTCACCACACCCCAGAGGGAAAGAAGCCCTGGTCTGCCCAGAGGATCGCTCTCCTGCTGGGTCTTCTGAGTCCAGTGGCAAGACATGCATGAGGCCAACAGGAGATAACCCTAGTGAGGCAGCCACTCCTCCTCCTCCTCCTCCTCACAATCCCATGAGAGTCAGGGAGTTGGCAACAGAAAGTTCACCTGAGACCTACCCGAGGGCCACTGGGGCCTGGGCCTCTAGTCCATCGGACTTGGTGTGGGATCCGAGTCCCCTTCTTAGACAGAAACCAGACGAGGGGCTGCTAACACGTCATCTCCCCCAGGTGATCGAACCCTCAAGATTTCTGAGGGGAATTCCCATTGTCTGTGCTTTCCTGATTGCTACCATCCTGCACCCCCTGCACCCCCAGCCCCAGCCCCAGCCCCAGACCTGGCCGGTTTGGAGCTCCTTCTTGGACCTTCCTTCCCAGACTCAGGGAAAGGGGCAGCCTTCAGACAAGCTGGTCTTCGGAGCCTCACCCTCCCAACAGCTCCCCTTTGTCCCCTGCCTGGACTCCAATGCCCCCAGATTCCCAGTGTAGATGCTGGGGCTCCCAGGTGTAGACCCTGGGGCTCCCTGAGGCAGCAACTGAGCAGCTCCTTCCCCCAAGGTTCACCCCCTCCAGGCTCTGGCCTTGTAAAAGGAGAACCCTAGTCCATGTGCTGGGCGGGAGACAATGGTCTTAAGGCCTTGGGGAGAGGTCAGCAACTGGCAAATGGCGGCAGCGGGGGGGGGGGGAGGTGCTATAAGGGGACTATTTCCCAGCATCCCCCAGCTCTCGGCATTGCTTCCTCTGTAAATCTAAATCCCTCTAATTCTAGAGAGACAGAGGGGAAGCAGGTGGGGGCTGATGGCCAGAGTCAGGGAGGCCAGATTGAAGGCCTGCCTGAGACACACGTGGCCGAGGGGAGGACGAGCCCCCCCACCTCACTGGTTAGCCCCCCCTCTCTCCAGGGTCCCCGGTGAGCGCCCCACCCCTTCCCCCACCCCCACAGCCGACAGGGTCCCCGGAGGTTATCGGTCAGCTCAGGGGAGAGCCATCCTCTGTGCTGGCCAGGGCCTCTTTCCCTTTGGGGTGTGGTGACCCCCTGGGGCAGTGTGCAGAAGGCCAGGGCCCCCTGCTGAGAATGGTGTTTGTCCAGGCATGGAGTGGAAGCAAGGGCTCGAGCAAGGAGAGCCATTGAGAGAATTCCAACGCACAGCAAGCCCCCGGGTACCCGTTAAATACGTTCTTGGGTGCCTCTGATCATTAGGGGCCTCGTGGCGTAATGGTAGCGCGTCTGACTCCAGATCAGAAGGTTGCGTGTTCGACTCACGTCGGGGCCAAATTTTTTTCCCCCGTCCAACTGTTCCTATGGATAATTTACAATATTTTATCTATATATATTACAGTATTATATATTATATATACAGTATTATAATATATTACAATTGTATACACTGTACCTTGACTCCAACATAATGATTTCATTTTGTTCCTCTTTGAGAACAAAAGACAACAACCATACAAGTAGCTGCTATATGTCTTTTTGTTGCCAGTGCCTAGGACCGTGCCGGGCACATAGTCAACATTTAACAAACGATTAGTGAACTGAATTAAAATAGACAAATAGATCCTGTCTGCTTCTTCTTCGATTCAGTTCAAAGGCAGCGCCTGAGAATCCTGTATCCTGAGCTACATTGAACAGATACACACATGGATGTTTCAATTTTGTAAAGGTCATGGTATTTTGCTCTTTCTTTCCTGGAAGTAGGTGGCTTTGTTTTACTTAATTTTACAGTGACTCGGACATACTCCTTTTGAATTTTCAGACATTTATGGATTGCCTTCCATTTTCAGGTTCTTAGGGATTCTACAGCTTATGATGAGGAAATTGAATTGAGCGGTATTGAAATTTTCAAATGAAATGAAGCTAGAACTTGGAAAGGGACTGAAAGTGAGAGTCTCATTCAGCAGTGAGTCCTTATGATGCTATTATCATAGTGACAAGTTCTCTCATAGTCCCAGAAAGGTCTCTGAGAGGCCATTCAGCCAAATGGAGACAAAGCAGTCTGAAATAGTAAGACCAATGCTGGGTAATGGAAAGCCTAGAATGTGGAGTGAATCCAGGGAAATCAGGGCCTCTACACAGCTGCTTTGGCCTTAGAAGGAAAAAACAGCAAGTAGGTAAAAAAAGCAAACAAACCCAAACTCCACTAAAGCTGAGATGATACTGGCATTCCAACTTCCTGAGCAGCCCAGGGTGGGGTAGTACAAAGCAGAGGGCTAGAAATTAGGACTATGTGACATTGAGTAAATTGCTTCCTCTGCTCTGGTTCTCAATTTCACCATATGTAAAGAAGATGGCCAAAATTAATTTTCTTTTAAAAATTGTATATTGGGGGCACCTAGGTGGTGCAGTGAATAGAACACCAGCCCTGGAGTCAGGAGGACCTGAGTTCAAATGCGGCCTCAGACACTTAACACAAAAACTAGCCATGTGACCTTGGGCAAGTCACAACCCCAATTGCCCTCCAAAAAGCAAAAATAAATAAACAAATAAATAAGAAAAGAAAATACAAATATCTGATCAGATCAGCTTTATGAATGTGTCTCCCCCCATAATTCTCTTACCCAGCTATCCACTCAACACTTTTAGACCAGAATTAAAACAGCTAGGTGGCAGGGTGAATTGACATGAGAATCAAATAAAATAATACATGGTGTTCTATGGTCTTAGTGCAGGTTTAAGATAAATGCACTAAGACTTTTGAGACACTCAATATTTGTGAAGTGCTTTGCAAACCTTAAAGGTTATGAAATAATCTTTGTAGAACCCATAACACAATGCTTGGCATATATTAGGTGCTTAATAAATGCTTATTCCCTTATGCCTCTATGTAAATATCAGATAATAATAGCAATAGTTCCTTTGAATAGATGCTGATTACTGAGTTACACGTATATACCAGCTATCCTTTACTTCCCCTTCCCCAAAGTGAGTAACCTTCTAGCTGGGTGTATGAATTATGCAATGTGCACCCCAGAGAAACCCTGTTGTTCACGAAGAATTTGAATTTATAGGGAGAATCATAGACCAAGGAACTTAGGTAAAACCTCTTCATTTTAGAGACCCAATGATGGGAAGGGCTTTGCACAAGATCATCTAGCGATTTAGTGGTAGAATTGTAATCCCTACTTTACTCAGGAATCAAAACTAAGGCACAAAAAGGGGGAATGACCTCTCCAAGGTGACAGATAGAAGGAAGCAATAGCTGAGCTTAGATTAGATGATGAGAGAGAGGCATCCTCCTCTATTTGGAGAGAGATATGGGTCTTTGGAAGTCCACTTTGGTACTACTTGATATTCTGAAAAGGGGGAGGGGTTCTTATTAACATTAGGCTTCTATGTTATCCTGGAAAGAGTAACAGTAGATGAGAATAGTGTTTAGATCAATCAATCAACAAACATTTATTAAATGCCTACTATGTGCCAGGGATCCTGAATGACCAAGAACCATTTTTGCCCACAACAAATTCAGTGTTTGTAAGAAAATATCCAGGAGGGAGCCACCTAATGGCTTGTTAAAGTTCCTTAAGAGCTCACATTCACTAGACAAGACCTATGGAATTTTATTTAGCCCTGGCCAACAGGAGAAGCAACTGGAAGAAGCAATTATGAAATGCCCTTTTTACCTCAGAAAGGAAAATACCATAGCTCCCCCTTGTGGTGTGTGACCTCAAACACACCCCAGAGTGTTCCATAGCACATTGTCTCTAGAACTAACTTTTTATGGAAGGAACTTTAGGGACCTTGCTGTTCAACGGTGGCATTTTAACATTTTTTGTTTTTGCATGGGAAAAATAAGTAGTCACTCATAGACCTAGAAATGGAATGGATCTCAGAAGTCTTCTAGCCAAGTGCCCTCATTTAATAGGTGAGGAAACTGAGACTCAAGGATGTAAAGTGATTTGTCCAATGTCATTCAGGTAGCATGTACATCAGGGGCAGGATTTAAACCCAGGGCCTCTGACTCCAGATATAGTGCTTTCTATTGCACCATACTGCTTCCATGTTCTCTCCCTCCAAGAATAAGAGCACCCCTGTCTCTAGTGCTTTATGGTTCACAAAACACTATCCTAAAAAGAGAACTGTGAAGACCATAGGACGAGGACCATTGTACCCATTTCAAATTTGAGGAAATTAATTTTAAAGATGAAGGTCAGAGAGAAAAGCGATTACACAAAGATACATAACTAGCAAATGTTGGAAGCCAAATTTGAATCCTGGATACATCCAATGATCTTTCTTCTACAGTACCCTAAACTAATCCTTTTAGATTTGTTTAGTGAAGTTTGGATTCAGTAGAAGGCCACACACATACGTGGCCTTGAGGCTTCAAGTTCCCTGAAGCTGCCCTAACCAGTTAGCCAGCTCCACTTGATGAATAGAAAAAAGCTCTAGGAGGTCTTAGGCATTACCAAGAAGAGTTCCCATCACCTCAAGAGTGTTGAGCATCAGGGACTGGTCATAAGGAATAATCAGTGTAATGATTAATGGAAAATACCTTAGCAAAGGATAATGACAGCTTCTATTCCATGCCCCCCCTCCAGGTCTTTAATCTCATTCTCCCAAAGTCCATGCCAAGGAAGCTCCTACAGAACAGAAAATTGGGATGAGTGCCCTAGGCCCTGAGTTTTGGGGGCCTGGGGGCTGACTTAGTTGGTACTTTAAAAAATTCAAGCTTATGGGCCTCTCCCTCAGGAAGTCATGCTAGCCACAGCTTTCCCTGCCTGTCTCTTTGGCTGATATTTAGAATTAAAGAATTTGAAGTCAGAAGGGACCTTCAGGATCAGCCCTTTACTGTTAGAGTTGGAGGAAAGCAGGGCTCAGGGAAGCTATGAGACTTGTGCAGGTTCACAGAGCTGGTAACTGGCAGAGTCAAGATTCAAACTTAGATGCTCTGACTCCAAATCCTGGGCTCTTTTCATTTCACCAGGCTGCCTGTGCCAGTTCCCTACCCCCTTCTAATCCACCTACTGATCTTCCCTGCCATTGCTTAGCTCAGAAGAAAAGGCTACTTACTGCAGACTCAGGGGAGAGATCAGGAGAGTCTCCATAGGGGAAATGGAAGTCATTTCCAGAAAGCCTCATTTATCTTGATTTTTTGTGGAACAAGCTTATGCACTCTCTGGAAAGAGTCACTCTTGTGTAATGAAAGCATGTTTACCTACCTCTTTTTAAATAATCTGTGCATTCTGTCTTCCTAATCAGCTATGCCTTATTAATAGCACTCACATAATCATTTGAAAAGCCTGATAAATCTCCGCCCAACTCTTTCTCAGTGAACATTCCAAGCCTGAAGGGTTCCTAAGAACCATTTACTGTTCTAGAGAATTCTGGTCATTGTGGTCAGGGCCTCATAGGGAGAGATTTATGTGCAGTATATGGCAAGAGCCCAAATAATGGCATTTCTCAGCTATATAATGAGTAAGAAATCTGCTGAGTACAGAAATGCACCTTTAATACAGATAAAGAAACAAAAGGAAAGTAGGTCCTAATCCAATCCCCTTTTAAAGCCATGGGCACTAAATTGGCCACAAAGTAATCTTGGCATTTACTTGTCAATGTTCAGGACAACAGTCTGGGTCTGGATAGTCTGACCTTTTCCCCAGGTTCAAAGGAAGAGGCACTATGAATGAGAATGGGTTTCCACAAGAAATGCTGACTACACCCCCAGTCTACCATAACCAAGTTTGTCTTGGTCAGCACCTTGGTCAGAGGGAATGAGGAGGGTCTGTGAGCTGAATTAGCACTAACACAAAGGGACAGTATTGAGCCAAGGGCGCATGAGCTGCATCATGCCACCATTATGAGTGCATGGAAGAAATGTAGAATGAAAGACTGAGAAAATGAACTTTTTTCCTGACAGTAGCATACTATTTTATGTATCAGTTTCAGCTGCCGTCATGATGTGACTCAGAACCAGGTGAGCCCCAGAAATCCCAGATGGGCATAACCTTTCTTAGGGCTAATATATCTCTGTGAGTCTTTCCCAGGATACCAGCCCTTGGCCTTGGGAAAGCTGCCAGTGTAGCCATGTATGTGTTTCCCCTCACTCTGGAATCTTGTGAACTCTACAGGAAAAGTCTTAAGGGGAAGTCAGCCCAGAAGTGATGAGAGTCCCTCAAGAATGGAATTCTGAGGATTCCAAGAGAAATAATTCCAATGAAGGAGGGGAAAGGGAGGAGTTGCCTAAAAGGATGGATGTGGGTATATGGGAGGCTTGGGTGTGTAGGAGTTATTAACACATTTAGAAAATTGTTTCAAGACACATAGAAAATGGAAGCAAGAGAAGCTTATGGTAAATGAATTCAAAGGTGTGTCATGGTCCTCCAAATAGTTTTTGAAGCACTAAAGCTCCGAATAAGCTGAGGCTGAGTAGTGCTAAGAACAACAAAAGCATCTTTTTTGAAGCTCTATTGGGGAAACTGTATTGAGTGAATGAGAGGATGATAATGAACAATGGAAGGAAGGCATAACTACTCAACACATTTCGCTTTTATTTTCTCTGCCAAGAAATAATCTTTGGACTGAACATGACAGAACAAAATTACTGATTAAGCATTGATAAGTTAGAGAGTACCTAGTTGCCCTTGAGGAGGTTAAGGCAGCAGGCCAAGATGAACTGTATCCTAGGATACTAAATTATGTGAGAGATGCAATTGCCAAGCAATTGTCAGTGATCTCGAAAATATCACGGACAATGGGAGAGATGCAACAGGACTGGAGAAGGGCGAATAGTGTCTTAATTTTCAAAATATGGAAGAGAGTCAAAACTCTAGGCCAGTACATGACTTATCTTGTCTCCTTTATTTTTCTTTTTTTTGGTCTTTATTAATTTGTTCATTTAATTTGAGTTTATAAGATTCAGTTCCCCAGTTCTTTGAGTTTCAAATTTTCTCCCCCTCCCTCCTCTACCCCCACCATGGAGGCGTATAATCAATTATAGGATCTGCAAATAGTTTCACATTAGACATTAGTCAGAGTATAAAGAAGGATTGTATCTGATGGAATGAACAATGGGAAAGAGGAAACCAAACCAAACAAGAAAAAGAAAGAGAGCAGGTAATTTGCTTCAATCTGCATTCAAACTCTGTTCTTTCTGGCTCTTTCTCTGAATGTAGACATCTCTCTCCATCATGAGTCTTTTGGAGTTTACTTATAGCCTTGTATTTCTTAGAAGAGTCCAGTCTATCAAAGTTGGTTGTGTACAAATATTTCCTGGCTCTGCTCTTCTCACTCAGCATCAGTTCATATAAGCCTCTCCAGGTAGATGTGAAGTCCATCTGCTCTTTGTTTCTTATGGTGAAATAGTATTCCATTACATTCATACACCATAACTTGTTTAGCCATTCCCCAATTGATGGGCATCCCCTTAATTTCCAATTCTTTGCCATCACAAAAAGAGCTGCTATAAATATTTTTTTTTACCTATGGGTCTTCTTCCCGCTCCTATGATCTCTTTGGGATACAACCCTAGAAGTCGTATTGTGGGGTCAAAGGATATGAAATTACATATAGCCCTTTGGGCATAGTTCCAGATTGCTCTCCAGAATGGTTGGATTAGTTCACAACTCCACCAGCAATGTATTGGTGTTCCAATTTTTCCACATCCTCTCCCTTATTTATCATTTTCCTGTTTTGTCATCTTAGCCAATCTGGCCGGTGAGATGTGGTACCTGAGAGTTATTTTGATTTGCATTTCTCTAATCAAGAGTGATTTAGAGCATTTGTTCATATGCTTATAGATATCTTTAATTTCTTCCTCTGAGAACTGCCTGTTTATAGCCTTTTCTTGTCTCCTTTCTTTTAGACCAGGGAATACTATAGATATAGTTTAGCTACACGTTAGAAAAGTATTTGAGCAAGTATCTCCTGATATTCTTGTGAACAAGATGAAGAAATGTGGGCTTGACAGTAGTACGGTCAGGTAGATTCAGACTTGTTTGAATGGTTGGACCCCCAAAGCATGCATAAATGAGTTCACTTTGAAGAAAGTCTCTAGTGGAGTGCTCCAGGGATCTTCATTTGGTCTTATGTTGTTTTATATTTATCAGTGTCTTGGATAAAGGCATAGATGGCATGTTTATCATATTTTCAAATGACGCAAAGCAGGAAGGGTAAGCTTAAAAGATAGATGACAGATTCAAAAACACATTGACAGGTAGACTGTTGGGTTGAATCTAATAGATAAAATTTAATAAGAAAAATGTGAAGTCTTACACTTGGTTTCAAAACAGCCATTTAACAAATACTGGAAGCGTGGCCAGAGGGCAGTTGTTTTGGAAAAGATCTTGAGGTTTAAGTAGGCTTGGAGCCCAGCATGAATCAAGGGTGTGATGTGGCTACTACAAAAAGGGAATGCCATGTTAGGCTGCATTAAGAGAGTCCTTAGTCTCCTGGAATAGGGAGGTGATCATGTCTTTCTCCTAGGTCCTGATCAGATCACATCTGGAGTATCCTGTTTCGTTCATGGGGCCCATGTTTTAGCATCCAAAGGAGGGTGATGTGGATGAATGAGTTTGAGATCATACCATATATTGATCAGTTGAAGTGACTGGGGTCAGTTGGTCTGGAGAAGAGTCTTAGTGGGGGGATATGACTGCTTTCTTCATATATTTTATGAGTTATCATTTAAAAGAGGCTCTGGACCTGTGCTGCTTGGGACAAGGCACTATGCCAGGCAGGTGGTTCCTAATTCGTACTGGTCTTAAGGCCTTCTATGCTCAGTGGGCCCAAACAAGGCTCCTTTCTTTGGGAATTAAATGTAATCAGGCTGACTAGTGAGGAGGGAATGATGAATGGGGACATTGCTTTGGGAAGCACATAGCTCCTGCCTGTTTCCCTCAATGACATAAAAGGCAGCATGGTATCATGGGAAAAGCCCTGGCTTCAGATTCTAAAAACATCCATTTTAGTCCCTCTTCTCACACTTATTAACTATATAACCTTCGGCATGTTATTTAACTTCTCTGGCCTCATTGTCCTCATCTGGAAATGGGAATAATAATATCTGCCTATTTCACAGGGGTGTTACAAGGAAGGTTCTTGGAGAACCTTAAAGTGCTAGAGAAATGGGACTTGTTTTATTGTTGTTGTCATTATGGTTGGTATGGCTTAACAATTCTGGTCAATGAGTCCCTAATATTGACCAGGTATTATGCTAGGTTCTAGGGATACAGTGACAAAAATGAAACTGTACCTGCCCTCAGGGAGCTTCTATTCTACTGGCCATAAAACACAATACCAAGGAACATAGTCAAAAGTCAACTAACATTTACTAAGTCATGCGACTCTGAATCATCATCGTCATCATTATATTACCATAATCATAAGCAGAATTTGTATAGTTCTTTGAGGTTTGGAAAGAACTTTACAGATATCTTTTCATTTTATCCTGATAATGCTGGGAGGAATGTGCTAGCCATTTTACAAATTGAGGCAGACAGAGGTTAAGTGACTTGCTCAAGGCCATACAACTAGGAAGTATCTGAGGCTGGAGTTGAACTCATATTCTCTTGAATGTCAGTTCAACACTTGATCCTGTGAATACACAGAACATACCAGCACTGTACCCCAGACTATCATGACCAAGCCACTGAAAGCCCTTTGGAACCCTATTTGCTCTCTACCATTCTTCTTTTATACCTTTGATTTTTCCAAAGTCTAGGTTGGCTCGAGCAGGGTGCACCAGCATTGAAGGCAAGATAAAGCTGGCTTAAATTCTGCTTCTTCCCTACTAGGTATGGGTGGCATATTCTCCTCCTATCCTCTCTGCTAATGCATAGTGCTCCAAGCCCCCACATCACCTGTTCCTCCCCACACTCCACATCCTTCTCCTGGGCTGCTCTTAGCAAGATGGAAAGCAGCCAGCTGAAGCTAGTTCACATTAAGTATATAATGACTGATTCATCCTGAGCCTCCTAAGGAGCTTTTGCAGGTTAATAGTAATAACTTACATTTATTTAGGCTTTTTTTCTCTTACAATGTCTTTCCTACATATAACCCCATTTCATTCTCACAATGGCCCTGTGAAGCAGGTAGTACTAGGAATTAACAACATCACAAGGAAACTGTGTGATAGGTCAAGTGACTTGTCCACAGTCACACAGGTAGTAACAAACAGGGCCAGGGGAAAAATTCCAACCTTTGGTTCCTAGTCTCTCTCTCCTTTCCTTACACCATGTTGTTTCTTTTCAAAAGGAGAATTAACAGCCCAAATGAATTTACACTTGCTAGAATTTCAGGTGCTATTGGGGAAAAACTTGGGGGACTGAAGAGGTGAGGAGTGAGGCTTCCTGGTGCCCTTCAAGCCCTGGAAAAATGCTGGATTTGGATTTAGGAAGCCCAGGGTTCAACTCCTTCCTTCAACACTTTCTAACTGAAGAGACATATCCTTTCACTCCTTTTTTTTTGCTTTTTGGAGGGCAATTGGGGTTAAGTGACTTGCCCAAAGTCAGGTCCTTCTGACTCCAGGGCCAGTGCTCTATTCACTTTGCCACCTAGCTACCTCACCTTTTACTCCTCTTAAACCTCAGATTCCTTCTCTGTGAAATAATGCTTGAAGTACTGAAATCACAGAACTGTTATGAGGCTCAAAGGATATCTTCATTATTATCAATCATTATCATTGATGATAATAATAGCTAGCATTGGTAGAGTACTTTAACATTTGCAAAGTTCTTTCTATATATTATCTCATTTGATTCTCACTACCCTGTGAGATAGGTGCTATTATTATATCCATTGTGCAGATGACTAATTTTTTTTTGCTTTTTGGAGGGGAGGAAGGCAGGGCAATTGGGGTTAAGTGACTTGCCCAAGGTCACACAGCTAGTAAGTTTGTCAAGTATCTTAGGTTGGATTTGAACTCAGGTCCTCCTGCCTCCAGGCCAGTGCTCTATTCACTGCGCCACCTAGCCACACCCAGATGACTAAATTGAGGCTGAGAAGAGTTAATTGGCTTGCCATGGTCACACAGCTAAGTAAGAAATATGAAGCAGGCACTGTCTTTTGCCTTTTTTGTATCCCCAGTGCTTAGCACAGTGCCTGACGCATGGTAGGCACTTTTTGTTGTTGAGTCGTTTGTGACCCCATTTGGGGGTTTTCTTGGCAAAGATATTGGAATGGTTTGCCATTTACCTCTCTAGATAATTTTACAGATGAAGAAATTGAGGTAAACAGGATGAAATGAATTGCCCAGGGTCACACAGCTTGTAAGTGTCTGAGGCTGGATTTGAACTCATGGAGTCTTCCTCACTGCAGGCCCAGAACTCTATCCACTACAGCACTACCTAGTGGCCCTAATAGACACTTAATAACTGCTTATTGCATTCCTAACTGACTGACTGAACTCAGGTCTTTCTGACTCCCAGTTAGACAGACTGTATCTGTCTGTCACCTAGCTGCCTCTAACATAGGCCGAGCACTTAGTGAGTTTTCAAATATTCCACAAATGGCAGTTAGTACTATTTCCAGGCTGGCCTTGCTGACAGGGATGAGGCACATGCCTGTTGCTTATGGAGGTAGCTTGCATTTCTCATTCACTCCCCAAGTCCTGGGGCAGTTTCCATTTGGAAGAAGGAAAGAACAATTCTGAGCAGTAACTTGGACTTGGGGAGGGAGATCCAATGTGCAGAACTGCTTCCTTATGTGGTAACAATCCTTTGGAGATAATAGTGGCCATTACTGAAAATAGTGGTCATTACTCTCTCTCATAGGTTCAGGTCCTTAATCAGAAGTTTCTCGTTTTCTTTTTATCCATTTAATAATTTCCTTCCTGATTATCTCTAAGAGCAGTTAAAGTTCTAGGAAACCATGAGTTCTTACCACTAAAAATGACTATATATCTAAAATAAACCCCCGCAAAAGGTTTGGAATTGTCAAAGTTTAGAGCTGGGCACCTTAGATATCATGGAAGCCGGTTGACAGGTGGGAAAACTGAGACACAGAGAAATAAATTGCTGCCTGGTACAGTAGAAAGGGAATTGACCTGGGAGTCAGGAGACCTTCTGTTGACTAGCTCTGGGACAGTGGGAAGTTCCTGTTCATCTCTAGGCCCTGGTTTCTTCCTCCATAAAAGACAGAGGTTAGATGAATAATTCCCAGGATCCCTTCTGGCTTTAATGCAGTAATCAAAAAGTAGGAAGATGCATTTGGGGCTTCTAGTTTTTCTTCTCCTAGATTGGTATTCTATACAGTAGGACATAATAAAAAGAGAATCACCTCTGGAGCCAGAGGACATGGGTTCAGTTCCCTCATCTGTTGCTTACTAGCTATGTGATCTCAGGACAGTGACTTTCCCTACCTCAGCCTCAATTTCCTCCTCTGTAAAATGAAGGAGTTGAATTAAAAGGTCTCTGAGATGGCCTCCAGTGTTCCTATGACACTTAGTCAATGGCATGTTGGCCAATGCAAATGTACGTACTACATTTATTAAAACTGGAAGGAGTCTTAGGGGTCATACAGCCCAATGCATTTATCAAATAGAGGAAGGAGCCAACACTCAGACATATCACCCAGAGAACAAGCAGCAAAGACAACATTGGAACCCAGGTCCTCTGACTCCAAACCTGGTATTCTTTCTATGAATTTGATATTTCACATTGTGGGAAGCTCCAGAAGGGAAGGGGAAGGCATTTTAGTCTTCTTTGTCTTCCTGTACACTGAAGGACTTTGTACATGCTAATGCTCAAATGTTTGTTTAATGACTTAATGAAAGCACTTAAAGGGTATAATCTTAGCCTTCTTCCACAAGACAGAGAGTTGTAATCCCTTTCATCTTTAGTCATCTTCTTCCACCTCTTTGTGCAACCTTCTTGTGTTCAACTAGACCCATAATTTATGATCCTAGAACAGTAACTTCCACCTTTTTGGAATATTTTATGAATGTTTTTATTTTATAACTCTGTCATTTCCCAATACGAACCTCCCCCAAACCCCTCTTTTGTTTTTATTTTTTTTAAAGCACTTGGGGTTAAGTAACTTGCTCAAGGTTACATGGCTAGTCATTATTTATGTGTGGGTACCCATTTTCTGAGGCTGGAACCGATCCCAGGTCCTCCCGACTCTGGGACCAGTGCTTTTATTCACTGTGCCACCTAGCCACCCCCAAGCCCCTCTTTTATAACAAAGACATGAACTTAAGGGGACAAGCATCTATTAAGAGCCTTCTATATGCCAGGCACTGTGCTAAGCACTTTTTACAAATATTATCTCTTGTGATCCTCATGACAATCCTATGAAGTTAAGTACTATTATTCTTCCCATTTTACAGTTGGGAAAACTAAGGCAAATAGAGGTTAAGTGATTTGCTCAGGGTCATTCAGCTAGTAAGTGTCTGAGGCTGGATTTGAATTCAGGTTCTCCTGACTCCAGGTTTAGTGATTTTCCCACTGTGCCGCAAAACAAACCATCTCATTGGCCATGGTGGGATGGCACATGCTTCATTCCATACTCACAGTCCACCACCTCTGTATAAAGAGGAAGAAGTTGTCTTTCATTATCAATCCTTTGGATAAAAAATTAACCATTGCATTCATCTGAGTTCTAATGTATTTTAGTGTTGCTGTCCTTTACATTGTTGTAACCATCATGGTCACTGTTTTCTTGCTTACTTTGTTATCCATCAGTTTATAGCTTCCCCCCATTTCTATAATTTCTTCATATTCTTCCATTTTGGGGCATAAAAATATTCCTTTGCATTCATATACCACAATTGTCCAACCATTGCCCACTTTGCTTCAGTTTTTTTGTTTATACAAAAAGTTGCCTTAAATAGTTTGGTGTGTATTAGACATATCTTTGTGTCATTGATCTCCGTGGAATGTCTATAGTATTATAATTAATGCAGAATGATTTCCTCATGACAATCTTATGTGGTAGAGAGTATGATAATTACCCTTCCTCCATAATTTTACAGTTAAAGAAATTGAGGTCCTGATTACAATATATTGGAGGGAGTATTAAACCCATTGTCTCACAATTGTGTGTACCAGACTATCAGACAGGATATGCAATTATCTTTATCTCCATTTTGCAAACTAGAAAACTGAGTTGGAGGGGAATGACTAGTAAGAATGGGAATTCGAACTGAGATCTCCTGACTACACATGTAGCACTTTCTTGATATACATACATACATACATAATACATACTCTCTCTCTCTCTCTCTCTCTCTCTCTCTCTCTCTCTCTCTCTCTCTCCATATATATATGTACATATGTATGTGTGTGTACATATATATCCTCTTCACAGTACTCTATTAAGAATACCAAATTACATAGAATAAATAATCACTCAGGAACATGACCTATATTTCTACAGTCTGTCCAAGTATGACCTTCACTTTTTTTTTTAATTGATCCTGCCATCTTAGGAACTCATGTTCAGCTTGGGGTATGCCTTCGAGATCTTAGGCTGCCATGACTACTGTAGACTCAAATGCCTAGAAAGATGAAATGATTCCTTGGCTGAAAACAGCAAAAGATTTGAGGCACAATATGGACCTTTTAGAATCAGATCATAATGTAAGACACAAAAGAAGTGAGACCCTAGAATGAATGTTCTGGAATCTGGGAAACATCAGAATCCAGATCCTGGGAGACATACTACTTGGAGACAAAATTTAGTAAGAGCTATAATCAAAGTCTTAAAGTATTTAGTAAGCTCTTATGGGGACAGGGAATTCAATTTATTTGTGTTGTTACAGACTGGACAAGTTCTGCTTCTGAGACTTATTTATGAACCTTGGGATATTCTCACTAGTGGACTCCTCCCCTACTACGTAACTTGCTCTCAGAAGGAAGCCACTCCTATTGGCTTCTACCCAGTTCATCATAGAAACACAGAGACAAATGCCCCAACCATCACGGGAATTTGAATCTCCTGGGGACACAGAAGGTACAAGTTGTCTCTAGCATCAGAGTCTTGGACTCTGACTAGGAGTGGGGCACCACCACTCACAATGCAATGAAGAAAGGAGATAGACTGATGTGTAAGCATGTTTTGGTTGTGAGTTTAACTACCCTGCTATATCAACAAGAACCAATTCTTTAAGAAATCCCTCTCACTGATGCTGAGTGGTCAGTGCTGAAACAGCCCTCAAAGTGTTTCATTTCTGGTTGTTCAGGTTTGTTACTAGTCAAGTGACAAGATCATAGGGCCATAGAATGTTAGAGTCAGAAGCGACCTTAGAAATCCCCAGTTCACCCCCTCATTTTACAAAGGAGGAAACTGATGCCCAAAGAAGGAAAATAACCTACCCAAGATGATTGATCTAGCAAGTAATAATGCCAGGACTCAAACCCAGGTCTTCTGTCTTCAGGTACAGTAGTCTTTCCACCACCACACTGCATTCTCTATTTAGTTCTACATCTCTTGAGGAGCGGGGAGAAAAGTGGAACGTTTGTTGCCTTCCTCACTGGTAACAAATGTAATTTTTTTGACTTTGGGTTCCTTTAGACTTGATTTGTTCAGTACCATAGACAGTGCCTGATGACTATCATCAGACCACAGAATTAGGGCCAAAGGGTGTAAATGTACGGAGAGTCAAATTTTGACCCAATAAAAGGAAGAGCTTCTTAGAAATAAGAGCCATCTAAAAATGGAGTGAGCTTCTTCAGGAGATAACTAGAGGGTTCAAACAGAGGCTAGAAGATCCCCAGTGTTGTTAAGGGGATTGGTGCTTCAATAAAGATTGGACAACCATCCCTTGAGGTCCTTTCAAACTTGGAGATTCTGTGATTCCATAGCTTTCGACCTCTTGACAGGTTAAAAGACATAATGGAGGAGATGGGGCAGAAGTAAAGGTAATGGCAGCAGGAAGAAACTTTTCTCCTACTAACTTTGAGAAAGCTATGGCAGAGTGAAATGGCTAATACTTTTTCTTAAAATAAATTGAGAATGTCTCTTCCAATTGAGGACATTTGGCATGTATAGTGAAGCACTTCAGGGTAAGAGAATAATTGAGATTAATGGGGGAAAGAGAAGGAGGATGGGTTGATAGAAACAGAGTAATTGAGGCTTCAAAAATATCTGAAGGGTAAGAGAGAGAAGGTGATGACAAGGGGATGCAGAGAGGCTGCAGATGCTTTTAAAAGAGTAGAAAAGAAGAGCTTGGTTATATGGTATGTCGGCAATGGCTTCCCCACTAACATGACTCGTGTGCTGGGTTAGGCCACAAAAGGAGAGGCCATCAGGATTGCATGTACCCAGTTGGGTCTCTAGGGCGTGGTCAGTTGGGGAAAATACTCTAGCATGCAGAGAAGGAGATAGATAGCTGGTATAGCCAAAGTAGGAATAACATTCACCTCTCTCTCCTCTCTGACCTTGGTTCAATCTCTCTTAGCTCTGAGTTGTCACCTCTGCAACCCAAATACCAAGACCTCTTGACCTCTTCCTAATGATTGAGATCTGTTGATGTTTGTTTTCTACTATATCCTACTCCAAAAAGGATAGGTGGGGGAAGGAAGGCCCTGCATGGGACTCAGCCCCAGGCCCCATAGACTACCTATGGAGGCCTCTGTGTGGAGTTGAAAGGAGGGGGGAATGTGAGAGCTGTACCTCATGAAACTATTTGATTGTCTATACAGTTCAGTTTCACCAGAGAATCATCAGGGCTTGGCCTGGTTCTTGTGGCCCAGGAGAACATACCCTAGATTAGGAGTCAGAACCTGAATTCTAGCTTTGTCTCTACTCCTTATGACTTATATGACTATGATAAGGCATTTCCCCTCCCTGGGCCTTATTTTTCTCCTCTGTGAAACTAGAGGGTTGGCCCAGATGATCTCTGGGATACTTCCAGTTCTGCTACTTAATGGTAATGGTCTGTGATCCTTTTCTCCCAGGTCCACTTCTTACTCTCTGAACCTATCTGTACCCTTACCAGCAACTATTCCACCTTAGAGACAACTCTGCCCTGAGGTCTACTCTCCTGAGTGATGAGTCCTTGGCAAAGACTGCCATTTCATGAAGGTAGTGGTCCATGCTCCCTTCATGCCCTACCTCTACTCCTCCCACTCCAGACTTCTCCTTGCAAGTGCCGTTGTCCCTATGTGAGTAACTATTCCCCATATGTACTAACTTCTCCCTTTAGAAAATAGTCCTTGAAGGTGGGAACTGTCTTCTTTTTCATTGTGTCTGTATCCCCAGCATATAGTATAATGCATGGCATATAGAAAGTACTCCATAAATGTTCTCTCTCTCTCTCCCTCCCTCCCTCTCTCCCTCCCTCTCTCTCCCCCTCCCTCCCTCCCTCTCTCCCTCTCTCTCTCCCTCTCTCTCTCTCCCTCTCTCTCTTCCTCTGTCTCCCTCCCTCCCTCTCTCCCCTTCCCTCCCTCTCTCTCTCCCCTTCCCTCCCTCCCTCTCTCCCTCCCTCCCTCTCTCTTTCCCTCCCTCCCTCTCTCTCTCCCTCCCTCCCTCTCTCTCCCCCTCCCTCCCTCCCTCTCTCTCCCCTTCCCTCCCTCCCTCTCTCTCCCCTTCCCTCCCTCCCTCTCTCCCTCCCTCCCTCCCTCTCTCCCTCTCGCTATCTCTTTCTCTGTCTCTCTTTCTCTTTTTCTCCTTATCATGTAGTCCTGGCCTTAGTTTCTGCAACTATTAAGTAATAGCCTCTACCTTTTGCTCATAGAAAAGCCCCCAAGGTACACTCTCAGCATCCCTTTTTCTTAATGGATAAATTTTATTTTAACAAAAGAAGCATAAAACAATGCATCAAAGGCTTTTGAGAATTTCTTCTGCAGATGCAGATTGCAAGCCATTTATAACAGGGATATGCTGAGACCCAGAGAGGTTAGGTGACTTACCCATGGTCACACAGCTTATAAATGTCAGAGGTGGGATTTGAAACCATGTCTTCCTATACAGGCTTTGCTTCACTATACGTGCCATGCTGCCAAAGCATACCCAGACACCAACCAAGGCATGCTGCCTGAAAACAGTTAAGCAAAGCAGCCCCAAAGGGAGCTTTGCAACTCCTACTACCATTTTCTTAGTATCAACATTCTTCAAAGTTTTGTTGCTGGTAACATTGTCATCATTTACATTCTTGTAATCACTGTGTATATTATTCTTTTGGCTCTGCGTCCTTCACTCTGCATCATTTCACCCAAAGCTTCCCAGATTTTTCTAACTTTGGCATCTACATTATTCCATGTAGTGCAATAATATTCCAATTCATTCATATGCACAGCTGTTTCCCAATTGTTGAGCAAATACTATTTCCAACTTTTTGCCATTTTATTACAGATAGTGCTACTTGGAATCTTTGTATGGAACTATTTTTTCTTAAAAAGCATGTAAGTAACTGCTTTGGTATATAAATCCAACTGTGGCACCTCTGAGTCAAAGAGTATGAAGAATTTTAGAACTTTCTGGAACAATCAGACTGGGAGTGCCCCAGTCCCCTCAGTGGTAAATTGTTGTCTTTATTTTCCCCTGCCCCTGCCAAAGATTAACCATCTTTTCTATATTCTTTAGTTTCATATCCCATCCTGCCAACCAACCATTTATGCAGGCCAGCTTACCATTTATTTGTCACCATATTCATACCCTACTTCCTCTTCTACATTTTGTAGAATGAGACTGCCTTCCCTCATCATCATTCCCTATGTATGTTGTCTTCCCCTATTAGAATATAAATTCCTTAAGGGCAGGGACTGTCTCTCTTTAAAAATTGTATCCCCAGAACTTGGCACAATGCCTGACATATAGCAAGTGCTGAATAAATGCTTTTCCATCCATCCATCTATTCATCTATTACAATCTTTACCAACGTGGTGTATAAAAGGCAACACCTCAATTTTCATTTATGGTACATTTCTCTGATTATTAGCCATTTTATTTATTTATTTATTTTGTTATATTTATTATTTTATTTTATTTATTTATTAGCCATACTTTGTCAGATAGTGTTTTGCATTTCTTATTGTCCTTTGATACCATTTCTCTGCTGGAGAATTATTTATGTTCACAGATTTTTTGTCAAATTTCTATAGATTTTTGGATGCCAAATGTTTTCAATAAATCAGTCTTTATCAAACATCTACTTTATGTTGGCAATACAACAGGCAAAATGAAATAGTCCCTGCTCTCAAGGAGCTTACATTTTATCAAGGGAGATAGCATATGCATAACTATGTGCATATAAGATGCACACAAAGTAGATAGAAGGTCACTTTAGAGGTACTAGCATTTGGGTGATGGCAGTGCAGGAAAAGTCCTCCTGCAGGAATTGAGGTAGTACTTTAGGGAAACTTGGGATCAGAAGAAGGGGTTTGGATGGAGTGCATCCTAGGCATAGGAAACAGGGAGTGCATGGCATGAAGACAGGGATTACATGAGACACAGGAAGCAATCCAGTTTGCCTGGATTGTGGAGTGAGTGGAGAGGAGGAATGTGGGATAACGCAGAAAATGTAGGTTGGGACCAGATTTTACAACAGGAATTTTTCTTTAATCACAGAGGTTTAAAGCACTCTCTACACTATGACATGCTACCCCAAAGATGAAAAGCCAAAGTATGTTGACTTAAAACAATTACATAAAACAACTTGAAGGAGTGCCTATGGCTGGGAATGCATGCCACTATATCCTTTTGTTAGTACCAACATTGTCCATTCTATTTAAGTTTTGTTGCTAGTTAATTTACTGTAATTCATATAATTCATTGTAATTCATTTACATTGTTGTAATCATCATGTATATTGTTCTTTTGGCTCTCCTTCCTCCACTGAGCATTCTCTCAGACTTCGAGATGCCTATGGGATATTGAGTTTGAAATGCCAAATGAGTGGTTGTTCAACTAGAATTCAAGAGAGAGACAAGGCTGGATGTATAGATCTGAAAGTCATTTATGCAGAGATGATAATCAAATCCATGGGAGTTTGATGAGGTTCCTAAGAGAGAATTTTATTAGGCATGTTCCATGAGAGATTTTTTTCCCCTTTTCCTCTGCTTCTGGCTACTTTGCTTGAATTTATACAAGTTATTTTTCTATAACAGAAATCAGCTATTATTGTCTCTGATAATTTCCTCTATTCACTAATAGCTAATTGCTACTCCCTTCTCTACTCCATTCTCCTCTCAAATGCCAAATTGATTGATCATATTATTCCTTCTTTCAAGAAGTTTCAATGGTTCCCAATTGCTTCTAGGACAAGATGCAAGCTCCTCTGTTTGGCATTCATCTATATACATGTTGTGCCCTCCTCTCCAGTAGAATATATTATGCTCCCTGAGGGCAGGATCTGTGTCATTTTGTCTTTGTATCCATGATACCTAACACAGTGCCTTGCACGTAGGAGGCTGTTAATAAATGTTTATTGAATTGAATTCAACTATCAATCCACCATGTTTGGGTATTTTTAGCTGGCCACATTTCCATCTTGTATTTCCATCTAATGCCCACTTCTTTATCTTGTCTACAAGGCTAACATGAGTCATTTCATTTAATGACTTGTTGAAATCCCAATGTACTGTCTATACATCTACCAGTAACTCTTCCCAAAAGGAAATGACATTAATTTTTACATGATTTATTCCATGACCCATTGCTAGTTCCTAGTGATTACAACTTCCCTTTCTATATATTCACAAAATATCTATTTAATAGTCATTTTCTAGAATTGTTACTGAGTACATCAAGCTCATGAGTATGTAGCTTCTAGAATCAACATTTTTGCACCTGCTTTTTTTTATCTTAGCTTCCGTCATCTGTAAAATAGTTTGATATCTTCTCTACCTCAAAGACAGGGATGAGTATTTTTTTTTTTTTGCTTTTTGGAGGGCGATTGGGGTTAAGTAACTTGCCCGAGGTCACATGGATAGGTTTTTGTGTGTGTTAGGTGTCTGAGGCCGAATCCGAACTCAGGTCCTTCTGACTCCAGGGCCGACGCTCTACTCACTGCGCCACCTAGCCGCCCCGACAGGGATGAGTATTAAGTATGAGAATAGATTGAGAATATCTAACATCATGTTATTATTTTTAAGGTCCAGGGCACACCACACTGTTCGTGAACAATGAGACCAAAATTCAGTTTCAATTCTGCTCTACAAACATTTATTTTTGTAGAATCTGCTGAGATAGGTGCTGGTGATACAGGATAAAAATACAATAGTCCCTGCCCTTGAGTGGCTTACATTCTATAAACAGGATATATCATGTGAACAAATAAGTAAGAAGATAAGTATAAAGTATATAGGAAGCTGTTTCAAGAGGGAACAAGCGAATCAAAATACGTTATGTGAAAGGTGGCATCTGAGCTATGCATTGGAGGAAGCTAGGGATTCTACTAAGGAGAAGCAAGAAGGAAGGGCATTTTGGACACAAGGGACTGACCACCTGTGCAAAAGATGAATACGATTCAGCACAACATCTCTAAGCAACCATCAGGATCTGAAAGAAAATCCTGGGAACCAAAGAAAACCTCTCATTCATGTTGCCAACCTTGGAATTTGAAATCTCGGATGTGGATTGTTGTTTGACCACTGAGAGAAAGGAGGCTATGTCTTCTTAACTCTGGAATGACTGACTCCCAAATAAAGAATTCTAATGAGCTGTTGGACTTGATCCAATAGCTGAGGAACAGAACAAAGGAGTTTTGCAAACAAAGGCTGGAGAACTTTTGTGTTGGGTTATTTGGGAAATCTTATTGGTAGCATTAGCTACCTGGAGAAAAGAATGAAGGGCTATTGGCTATTTTAATTTGCCCAAATTCATTAAGTGCCTGGAGTATTTGTTCCCATTTTTTGATGGAGCCCTTGTTTTATAATTCAAAGGGAAAAATAAGGTCATTGTGTTTGGTGGCCCTGAAGAAATTCTATGTCACATGTCTGTTCCTGCTGCTGGGCACCCCTTCTGTAGATTGGGACTTGGGAGTAAGCTTAACTGGTATGATTCTTTTGGGCTGCTCTGGACTGGATCTATTTGACCCAAGGTTCATCATTACTTTCTGCTCTAAGTCTAGTCCAACACAAATCAAGAACCTTGACCAGCCTCACAAACATATACATTTACTCATCATAGTAAAAGCACAGAAGAAAGATTCAGAGCTCTAACACCACAGAAATCCCCATTGTACCAGTCTCAGCCTCAACTGGTCTCTCTACCAACATTTTCAACACTCACTCTCATAACATGTTTTGTTCACTACTATCTTGTTCACTATCTCCAGGCCAATCTCAACAATGAATGATGCTCTAGTGGCAGCCCACTAGGCCAAGAGTTGAATTTTGAGTCAGGAAGACCTGGATCTCAATTCTGTATCATGTATTTACTAGCTACATGACTCTGAGCAAGTCACTTCCCCTCACTGGGCCTTGATTTCTTCAAGGGGGCAATAATAGTACCTCCCTCACAGGCTTGTTAGAAGGGCCAGGTGAAATAAAAAATGTGAAATGCTTTACAAATCTGAATATGTCAGAAAATTGTGAGCTTTTATTAATACATTAGTCCAGTTCTCTCTATCTGGTTCAAATGAAAGTGGTTGGAGGTCAATGGGTCAAAAGGTCAATGCTAGCACCTTCTGTGCCTACCCACTATCTCTGGAGAAAGTCAAGAGGAGGACAACCAGCATGGTGGAAGGCCCAAGTTCATGCTATAAAAGGATGGGTTAAAGGAATTGGATGTCTTGCCTACAGAAGAGAAGATTTAGGGAGCAAGTTATAGCTTTCTTTTTTTTGCCTTTTGGAGGGCAATTGGGGTTAAGTAACTTGCCCAAGGTCACACGGCTAGGTTTTTGTTTGTGTGTGAAGTGTCTGAGGCCAGATCGGAACTCAGGTCCTTCTGACTCCAGGGCCGGCGCTCTACTCACTGCGCCACCTAGCCGCCCCTAAGTTATAGCTTTCTACAAGTATTTTAAGGACTGTTTATGGACAAAGGATTAGTTCTGCTTGGCCCCAGAGAGCATGATTAGAAACAATGAAAAAGTTACAGAAAGGCAAATTTTGACTTAATGTAAAAAAAAAATCAAATACTCCAATGAATCTATGATCTCCTCTAGGTACATGTTCCCTTCAGTGATGCAGATACCAATCCATTCATGCTTGTCTGTTCTCTGTGACCCTTGTCTACACCCTATGATAAGGCTGCCACAAGAAGGCTACACAATGAGCTGGACATCCTCCTTTCTTTCTGCTGACATCATGAGAATATCAGGGAAACACAGAAAATGTTCACTAGGTATCTCTTCCCACATGACCAGCCTATTTTTTAATCCTTTATTTCTTTGATCTTAATTCTGGTTCTCCTTCCTGGTTCATTACTTATATGTTGCATCCTTCTCATACCCATCATGAGCCCCTTCGCTGACACCGAATGATAAAATGAGTGTCACTCATTTTTGATTCTTGAGAAACTGTCATGTTCCATGACTCACAGTCACAGAACAACACTGGTAGAATATTGATATTTTAAAAAATGGGCCTTCGTTGCTGGGAGACATTTGGAGTTGTTAAGGAGCTCCACAATTTCCAAAAGAACTCTAGTCACTCTATTCCTACTGCTTAATTCAGAGCCTAACTCATGGTCCATTTTCACAGTCAGGTGAAAGCTGGAGAGAAGAAATTTGGCAGTGCTTGAGAATTTGAAGGAGAACAACACACAGGCCTTGATTTTCAGTTGTTTTTCAGTCATATCCAACTCTTTGTGACCCCATTTGGGATTTTCTTGGCAAAGATGCTGGAGTGGTTTACCATTTCCTTCTCCAGCTCATTTTAACAGATAAGGAAACTGAGGCAAATCCAGTTAAGTGACTTGCCCAGGGTCACAGAGCTAGTAAGTGTCTGAAGACAGATTTGAACTCAGGAAGATGAGTCTTCCTGATTCCAAGCCCAGTGCTCTATCCACTACAGCCTAAATGCCCAGGCCTTCATACTGGTACAGATTCCATTTCTGGGTAGAATTAGGATCAGGATCAAGGACAACTAAGGGGGATAAAAGGGCAGCTAGGTGGTGCGGCAGTGCACTGGGCTTGGAATCAGGAAGGCTCATCTTCCTGAGTTCAAATCTGTCTTCAGACACTAGCTCTGTGACCCTGGGCAAGTCACAAACCCAGTTAACCGGGTTTGCCTCAGTTTCCTCATCTGTAAAATGAGCTGGAGAATAAAATGGTAAGCTACTCCAGCATCTTTGCCAAGAAGACCCCAAATGGTGTCATGAAGAGTCAGACATGGCTAAAATGGCTCAGCAACAAGAAGAAGGAAGATAAAAAGGATTAAGGAAAATCAAAACTGATGGAGGAATAGATGATGAAGAAGTAGGCCAAAGAAGAATAAGGAGGTCAATGGAAAGCCAATTCAAGTTAAATAAGAAAAGGTGAGTGGAGCAATTACTGAATAAAGAAAATTGAAAGAGTGAAAATTCACTACATATAAAATCGGAAAAAAGGAGCCAGTAGCAAAACCTGTGCTCCTGTGATGTGCTTCTTCCCTCTGAGGAGATGTTCATCAAATTTGTAGGAGACTCAAAGCTAGGAGTGAAGTGAACCAAGAGAACACTGCACACGGTAACAATAACATTGTGGAATGATCAACTGTGATTGACTTAGCTCTTCTCAGCAATACAATGATTCAAGACAATTCCAAAAGGCTCATGATGGAAAATGCTATCCACATCCAGAGAAAGAACTATGGAGTCTGAATGCAAATCCAAGAATACTATTTTTACCTTTTTTTTCTTTCTTGTGGTTTTTACCTTTTGTTCTGATTCTTCTCTCACAACATGACTAATATGGAAATATGTTTAACATGATTGCACATGTATGACCTGTATCAGATTTCTTGTCATTTTGGGGCAGGAAGGAAGGGAGGAAGAAAAATTTGGAACTCAAAATCTCATAAAGATGAATTGTTAAAAAAAAGACAAAGGAAGACTTAAAGCTAGGAGGAAGGTAGCTAACATACTGGAGGACAGAGGTGAAATCTGACAAAGAGAAATGTAAAGTCTTGTACTTCTATACAAAAAATTAACTTCGCCAGTATAGGATGAGATATCAGTTGTTCTGAAAATGCTCTGGATTCTTAGTGGACTGCAGGGTCAATATGAGTCAGCAGTATGATGTGGCAACCAAAAAATTGAATGTAATCTTGGGCTGCATTAAGAGAGAGACACAAACACAGACACAGACAGAAACACAGAGACACAGAAAGAGAGCTTCTGGGAATAGGGATGGAACAGTCCCGCATGTGTAATCCTAGTACAGAAATCTCCAATATAATTTTTTTAGAAATTATTATGCTACTTGGAATAGAATGGTAACATTGGCTTCATTCAAAAAGGTCATAATAACCAGAACACAAATGAACTTTTAAGTTGTTGTGGTCTTGTTCAATTCGGAACATCCTAAGAGTTAACAAGAAAGAGTTCCAGCTAAGATGATCTGACCTTATCATTTGCATAGAGAAGTGTTGGTGGGGTTTTTATTTCACTAAAAGAAATTTTCAAGCAAAGCAATGAAATTGAGTAAAGCTATTTTTTTCAAGCAATAAATGGGACGGCTAGGTGGCACAGTGAATAGAGCACCGGCCCTGGAGTCAGGAGGACCTGAGTTCAAATCTGGCCTCAGACACTTAATACAAAAACTAGCCATGTGACCTTGGGCAAGTCACTTAACCCCAACTGCTCTCCAAAAAGCAAAAAAAAAAAAGATAAAGAAAAAAAGCAATAAAAATTAATGGTTGTTTAAAAGAGAAAAAAAGAAGATGCATATTTGAAGCTCTGGAATGTAACACCTCAAATTGACAACAGCCCTATGAATTTGAGGTATAAAGTGCTGACATCATCATCATCCCCATACTAGCTAACATTTATATAGCACTCACTAGCATCAGGCACTGTATTAAGGGCTTTACAATTATCTTCCCATTTGATCCTCACAGCAATCCCATGAAGTAAGGACTCTTATTATTCTCATTTTACAGATGAGGAAACCGAGACAAACAGAGGTTAAGTGACTTGCCCAGGGTCACACAACCAGGAAGTATCTGACTTTATATTTGAACTCAGGTCTTCTTGATGCCAGGGCCAGCCACTCTATCTACTGCACCACCTAGTTACCTTGTTCATAATGCTTTGATCAAATGTCTGAATTTAGCTAAGCATGTCAGCTAAGAGACCCCTGGTGATTTTTTTAAAGATCCCCATTTCAGAAGGTTGTTCTATAGTCTGCCCTGGTCAGGCTTCATCTGAAGTATTGTGTTCAGTTCTGGGAACCACAGTGTAAGAATGGCATTGATAAGCTAGAGAGCATGCAAAGGACAGCCAGGGTGATGAAGGGTTTTGAGTCCATGTCATATGAGGGTCAGGGGAAGGAACTGGGTATGTTTAGCCTGGAGAAGAGTTGACTCAGGGGGAATGCTAACTATCTTCAATTATTTGAAAGATTATTGTAAGGAAGAGGGATTACACTTGTTTTATTTGGCCTCAGAGACCAGAAGCAGGGCAGTAGGCAGAAGCTGCAGAGACACATAGACAGAATGACAGGAGAAACCTAACAATGAGAACTGTCCAGTAGCATAATAGGCTGTTTTGAGAGGTGGTGAGTTCCTCATCACTGTAAGTCTTTAAGCAGAGGTTAATGCATAATATGATATAGTAGGGATTTTTTTTCATAAATGGGCTGGATTAGATGTCCAATGAGATACCTTCCAGTTTTCAAATTCTGTGATTCTGATTCTGTGGGGCAGAAGGGTTGTGGTGGTAGTGGTGAGAAATAAAGACAGATTTGGAACATGAGGCAGTGATCTGGGAGGACAGAAACCAGTGATGACCAGAGGAATTAATATATCACTCAGCAAGTGTTTATTAAGTGCCTACTATGTGCCAGAGGGCAGCTAGGTGGTGCTGCAGTGGATAGAGTGCTAGGCCTAGAGTCAGGAAACTCCTCTCCTTGAGTTCAAATCTGACCTCAGATGTGTGACTAGCCATGTGACCCTGGGCAAGTCACTTCACCCTGTTTGCCTCTATTTCCTCATCTGTAAAATGGGCTGGAGAAGGAAATGGCAAGCCACTCCAGTATCTTTGCCAAGAAAACCCCATATGGGGTCACAAAGAGTCAGACATGACTGAAATGACTGAACAACACTATGTGCCAGGTACTGTCCTAGCTTTTGGAGATGCAAGTACTGTATGAAACAATCCCTTATCTTAAGGAACTTAATCCTAATTACATATAAGTATATACAAAATAAAACTAAAGGTAAGAAATACATAATACTGGATACAAGGAAATGTGGAAGGAAGGGCACCCACAGTTGAGGGGTTTTTAAAGCCTAAGAAAGGCTTTACATAGAAGATGGTACTTGAGTCTTAAAGGAAAAAAAGGATCCTACAAAGCCGAGGTTAGGATGGAATGCATTCTAGGTGGGGGTGGAGAGACACAGAAAGTGGAAAGGCATGGAGGAGAAAGACAAAGCATTGAATTTGAGAAACAAATAGGAGAGCAATTTGGCTTGATCCCAGAATTTGAGAAGGCTAGTAATGTGCAATGGAAAGATTGGACAGGGCCACACTGGGAAACACTTTAAAAGTTAAACAGAGGAATTTCTATTCTATCCTAGAGGTAACAGGAAGCCACTGGAATTTTTTTGAATAGGGGAGTGACAAGGTCAGATTTGCACTTTAAAAAATAACTTTGGCAGCAGAATCCAATGATGGACTGGAGTGTGGAGAGACTGGAGGCAGGGAGACCAATTAGGAAGTGGTTCCAACAATCTAGCCCAATGATGACATGAGCTCAAAGTCAGGTGATAGCTGTAAGAAATGGTTGAGTGTGAGATATGTTGTAGAGGTAGAAATGGCAAGTTTTAGTGATTGATTGGTTTGTGGGGTGCGAAAGAGTGAGGTGTAAAGAATGACATTGAGAGGGGCAGCTAGGTGGCTCAGTGAATAGAGGACGGGCCCTGGAGTTGGGAGGACGTGAGTTCAAATCCAGCCTCAGACACTTAACACTTATTAGCTGTGTGACCTTGGGCAAGTCATTTAACCCCCATTGCCCTACCCTTCCCTCTCCAAAAAGAAAAGAAAATAATGACATTGAGGTTATGAAACCAGGAGACTGGAAGACTGGTAGTGTCTTTGTCAATACCAGGAACCTCTGGAAAGGGAGAGGGTTTGGAGGGAGTTCTGTTTTGGACATGTTGAGTTTAAAGTGTCTTCAGGACATAGTTTTAAATGTTCTAAAGGGGATTCATGGTGTGAGTCTGAAGCTTAGGGGAGAGACTGAGGTCAAATATTTGGTCTGTGAGTCATCTGCATAAAAATGATAATCAAACCCATGAGACCTGATGAGGTTTCCAAGAGAGAGAATATAGAGAAGCCTAGGACCCTTGTGGAACCCCACAATTAGGGGGCATGATAGGGATGACGAACCAACTAAGAAGACAGAAGAGTGGTTTATCCGGCAGGAGGAAAATCAGGAGAGAAAAGCCTCAGAAAACCAAGAGAGGAGAGACTATCCAGGAGACAGAGAGGGTGAACAACAGTATCAAATGCAGCAGATAGGTCTAGAAGTATAAGGACTGAAAACCAACCATATGGTTTGGCAATTAAGAGATCACTGGTAACTTTGGAAAGAACAACTTCCTTGCATAATGAGATAGTAAGCTGTATTGCAAAGGTTAAGTAAATGAAGAGGGCAGCTAGGTGGCGCAGTGGATAGAGCACTGGACCTGGAGTCAGGAGGACCCTGAGTTCAAATTCAGCCTCAGACAGTTGACACTTACTAGTTGTGTGACCTTGGGCAAGTCACTTAACCCCATTGCCCCACCAAAAAAAGTGAATGAGGAGAGAGGGGGGTGGAGGCAGTAAGTGTAGACAGCTTTTGTTTTGGAGTTTGGATGAGAAAGAGAGGAGAGATTTAGAGTGGTAGGATCTAATGAAAGGTTTTTTAATGACAGAGGAGATTAGACATATTTAAAGTCAGTTAGGGAAGGAACCAATAAGTATGGAGAGGTTGAAGATTTGAGAGGAGGAATGATTGGGGTTGCTGAGGCTTGAAGAAAACTGGAGCACATGTAGGAGATTTTGCCTTGCCTAGGAGAAAGGCAACCTTTTTGTCCAAGTCTGGGGAAAGGAGGAGAGTGTAGGGGATGCAATTGACAAGTGGTCAAGAATATAAATAGGCAGTTTTAAAAAGGTGAAATCCAAGCTGTCCACAACCATCTGAAAAATGCTCCAAATCACTAATAATTGGAGAAAAGCACATTAAAGTAACTGTGAGGTTCAGATTGGCAAAGATGCCCCCAAAGGGAAAAATAACGCATGTTGAAGGCTGCAAGAAATTGGACACATCAATACATTGTCAATTAGTACAGCTAATCTGCAAAGAATTTGGAACTATACCCCCAAAGTCACTAAACTGTTTGTGCCATTTGATACAACAATGCTGGTACCAGTCCAATATTGCAAAAAGATTAAAAAGGAAAAGGACCCATATAAACAAAATATTTATGGTAGCTCTTTCTGGAGTGACAAAGAACTAGAAACTAAGGGGTGCCCATTAATCAGGGAATGACTTAGGCAAGTTGAATGTAATGGATGCTATTGTGTTATATGAAAGGATAAAAAGAACAGTTTCAGAGAAATCTATGAAGACTTGTATGAACTGAGTATGAGTAAAGTGAACAGAACCAAGAGAACAATGTATACAATAACAACAACATTGAAAGACATAACTTGGAAGGATTTAGAAACTCTGAATAATGTAATGACCAATCATGATTCATGGGTCCAGTGAGGAAGCATGTTATCCCATCTCCTGACAGAGAGGTGAAAAGGGTCAATGTGCAAGATGATAGATAGATAGATAGATAGATAGATAGATAGATAGATAGATAGATGGATAGATGTGATATGATATGATATACATACATATAAAAAGAAGCTTAAAACTACACTCAGACTTTTGGAGCACTCTATGTATATTGGACACGGTAGATGTGGGACTTGTTTTGTTTGACTATGAATATATCTTACAATTTTTTTTCTTTTTCAATTGTGGAGTGAGAGAAAATGAATGCTTGTTAATTCAAAATAAAATAAATTTTCAAAAAGCAGTGGGGAATGGTGTCTAGAGGTTCCT
The DNA here is from genome assembly GCA_011680675.1 of Gymnobelideus leadbeateri. NCBI lineage: Eukaryota > Metazoa > Chordata > Mammalia > Diprotodontia > Petauridae > Gymnobelideus > Gymnobelideus leadbeateri. The sequence goes on from WOXC01010527.1 coordinate 273,332, forward strand.
AGATGAAGAGAAAAGGCAAAGAGAGAGCTAACAATGAATGGCCTTAATTTTGTCAGTAAAGCAAAAGAGTGGGGGAAAGGGGAGATAGGGGAAGATTGAGAATGGAAGAGAGCATCTGAACTATTTTTAAGGCACTGAGCAACACATTAGAAATAGATATGTGTGTTGGAAGAGAGGGGAGGGGGTGTGGTGGTCCAGAAATGGGAAGAGAAGAATGGAAATGATGGAATTGAAGGAGCCCCTGAGATTTGCTAGAGACCTGCAAAAAGAATCTTCAAACAACAGCGCTCGGGTAATGTCTCCCCCCTCCCCACAAATGGAATTGTTGTTACTTTCAGCATCCTCGTAGACAGCACCATTCTCTTCGGGTGATCTGTTTTTGAGACACTGACTTTAGCAGCTTTCATAAATCATGAGGGTTTATGAGCTAATGGAAGAAGAGCAACTCAATGGGGTCTAAGGTAAAGGAAAGGGAGACGTGCATATTTAAGCACGGGTTTCTGTTGGCTTAAGCCTGTCCATCACTTAAGGGGGAAGGACCATATCCCCACTGCTCTTTCAGAAATAAGTGAGCCAAAAAAATACAGGGTATTGTGAATAGTGAGGCATTAGCCATAATGTACTGTAAACAAACAATAAACATAACTCAACATTAGTGGCTTTTGCACTAATCTCAACTGAGTGGAAATCAATGTTAGGGAAAATAATTTGTGATACCCTCCCTGTTGTACTCAGTAGGGAAATCTTAACACCACCATGATTCTGATTCTGCAGAAAGCAGCAGACCCAGGCTCTAGCCCTGAGGCAATAGCATTCCTCTCTTACTGACTAGTGGAGAAAGAGGCTTTGGGCAAAGAACTTCCCCATCTCTGGGCCTCAGTTTTCTAACCTATAAAATGTGGAGATTGAACTAGATGGCCTTTAAGGTGCCTTCTGACCCTAATATTCTATATTTCTAAGAATTGCTGCATGGTTTATACTGTGATAAAGACTGAAATATTTAATGTTTGAAAGAACCTAACTGAATCTCACCCAAGTTATTTCAATGGAAAGAGGTAGATTTGGTGGCAGAGAACCTGGGTCTGAGTCTTAACTCAGACATTTTCTAGCTGTGTGCCCCGGGCAAATCATTTAACCTCTCTGGACCTTGGTTTCTGCTTCTATAAAATGAGGGGTTTAGACTATATCTCTCTGGGTTCCTTCCAGCTCTATGGCTATGATCCTTACCAAGTGCTTAGGGAGGGGAAAAAAAAACCTCTCTGGACCTCCATTTCCTCATATTTAAAACAAAGGGTTTAGACTAGATGCCCTCTGAGGCCCCTTCCAGCTCCATTTATAGGGTACTTTATGGTTTGTAAAGTAATTTACAAATAGTATCTCATTTGATCCTCCCCCAAACCCTGGGAGGTAGGTGCTATTATTATTACCATTTCACAGATGAGGAAACTGATATGGATAGAGGTTCAGTGGATTGCTTCTTGTCCCAGCTAGTCAGTTTCTGAAGTTGGACCTGAATTCAAATGGTGCTCAGCAGGGATTTTTCTGCCCATTTCCCACCAGCTACATTGCTTCTGGACTTCTTTGAACCTCTTCAGTACGTCCCCCTACCATGTACCTTCCCCATGTCCGTTTTCAGCTTCCTTTTACATGTCATCCCCCATTAGATTGTAACTTCCTTGACAGTGGGGACTGTCTTTGTTTTTATGTGTATTCCTACCATGCACACAGCAGACACTTGTCAACTATTTATAGTCTGACTGTCTGGTTCCTGATTCTAGGCCCAGTGCTCTATCTACTGTGCCACTCAGCTCCAAAGGCTGTAAGTAACAGAGGCAAGATTCAAACTCCGATCCTCTGACCTGAAATCCATTACTGGGTCCACTAAACCACAGTGACTCCCTTGTCCAATCCACAGCTGAGCAGAGAGCCTACTGTACAACATGAATAATCCATTTTCACTTGAATACTTCCAAAGACAGGCAACTTACTACTTATTTGGTAGCTACTTCTACCATACTACCTGTTTAGCAGGATCTTAGGCTTAGAAAAATGCTTAGTTCTAAGAATGGAGTTCAACCCCAGGTTGACCTAAAATCCATTGCCTGTCTCAGAAAGCCACAATGTGTCTCTTGACCAACCCATAGCCAGGCAATAGTAGAGAAATTTCCTCACTGGTAGGTCAAGGGACTGATGAAAGAGCCAGTCTAGGTAAAACATGAAGCTACAAATCTGCATCTTATTACCCAATGAAACATTATCACGTGATGAATGTGAAATGACTTTGACATTTAAGAAAACCCTAGAAAATGCTTTTCCATATCTTTTCTTAATGATGCCTACTGTTGATTATTATGTAACTCAACTCATCTACAGAACTATTACTGTGATGAGGCACTGTAGTGTATAGTGGATAGAACCATTGGACTTGGAGTCAGAAAGACCTGGAATCAAATCCCACCCCAGACACTTACTGACTGTGTTACCCTCCTCAAGCAACTTGACCTCTCTGTGCTTTGGTTTCCTCATCTTTAAAAGGGTAGGGTTGGAAAAGATGGTATCTAACATCTCATTGAGTACCAGCTTTCTATGCCTCACACTGAACTGACAGGCCTTTAGACAGAGGGCAGCTACCCTTATCCATCATGGCTTCCATTTTATGGGCCCATGATGTCTCTCAGCCTGGGGTTTGCCTTTACAATGTTCCTGCCCCAAATGTTAATGATTATGGGTTTCATATGGTGGGGGGCTGGCACAGGAGGGCCAATGTGAACTCTTTTGAAGGACGATGATGGCCCATTGTAATAGTCTCTACTGCTTTTAAGACTTAGAATGCATTCGTTCCCAGGATGGGATGAGTTACATAAATGCTAATGTCAACACCAGCCATCATTTAGAAGAGATATGGAAGAGCATTTTCTGGGTTTTTTTTAAATGTCAAAACCATTTCTCATCCATCAGGTAATAATTTTTCAATTTTCTTTTCACAAATACTGTACTGTAAGAGTGCTATTGAAGTCATAATTGATTTTGCGGCTATGAAGCCACGGGAAGCCGAAGAAGCCTCATTCGGAGGCATAATAGAACTTGAAAATATGAATAAGATACCACTTCCCCAAGAACCACAAAATCAATAGCCGCCTGGGGAGACTGTAGCACCCTGTGCCACACCAGGCATTTGATGAGTAACCTTGATCCTTGGCTACTCACCTGTGATGCTAGTTTGTTGTGAGTGACCATCAAAGGGGTCGATCCAAAATAGGTTGCCTAGGAAAAAGTGATTTGTGCAATTAAGTGTCAGGAGTAATCATGTGGGGGAACCTCAGAATACCTCGGAAGTAAGACAGAATAGAGAATCACAGAATAAGTGAATAGGCCTGTGGAATATGAAAAAGAAGAGTGCTTTAAACTAGCTCATCTAATCTAGCCCCCTCATTTTACAGAGAAAGAAACTGAGGCCCATAGAGGAGAAAGGACTTAACCAAGGTAACCTAGCCAGTAAGTGGCCCTGAGCTGAAAATGGAATTTGGGTCTTCTGTGTCTTGCTTATCTCTGTTCTTTTTTCTGCTATACCAGCAGAGAAATTGTAGTTAGCAAGTTTCCAGGTTTATTCCCAGATCCCTCGGATTCTGAGTTTTGACAAGAACTTTAATATTTAGAGAAAGCAAGATTGTCTGTTGTCAAGAAAAGAAGCAGGAAAGGGTTTGGGAGTAAACATTGCTTCTCCAGTTGCATTTTGATGACCTGTGGTAAGTGAGAAATGGGAATTGGATTCCTTTATTTCAGATGATTTGCTGTTGGCTGGAACCAGAGGAAAGATCTTTGGATGTTCTAGGAGGGCATTATATCTGGGCTCAACATATCCTGAGGGTGGGAGGGGCAAAATCTCAGGACAATCTCCATAGCAGAAATGCTGCTCGGCTATCTCTGAAAGGTCTTTTCAGCTCAGACTCAGGCCTTACTGAAATACTGACTTTTTGTCTCATGGGGTCCATATCAAGCCCTGCCACAGGATACAAAATGCCCAGGGAGGGTGCACTGAAGCACACCCACTATCACCTCATTGTTCCTTTGGGACAAAAAGATACAAAATAGAGTTCTGGGCCTGGAGTCAGGAAGACTTGAGTTCAAATTGAGCCTCAGACACTTCCTAGCTTTGTGACCCTGGGCAAGGCACTGAACCTCTTAACTGCCTCTGCTTTCTCAGATGTAATATTAGGATGATAATAAGTTATTTAAAGTCTTTCAGCCTCAGTTTCCTCACCTGTAAAATGGGGATAATAACAGTACCCATTTCCCAGGGTTGTTGTGAAGATCAAATTAGATAATATTTGTAAAACACTTAGCCCAGTGTTAGGCACATAGTATATACTTTCCTTCTTTCTTTCCTTCCTTTCTTCTTTCCTTCCATGGGAAACCCAGATAATATGGTCATACATTTCCCAAGCCTCAGAGACTCACCTGGATCTGGCTATCAGGGTTCCAACCACCTAAGGTGCCACCTAGTAACAGCCTTTCCTACTTCTATAATATTCCAAGTAATATTATATTAATATGTTATATAATATCATATTAATATATGCAACAACAGCAGCAGCATCAACAACAACAACAAGACATGTAAGTTCAAGACTATGCCCTGACCACGGTGCTGACCATTTCTCTGAAAACAGTGCTATCACATGGGACTACAGCTATATAGTCAAATGCTGTTGACCAAAGGAAACATCCTCTTTGACCTGCTCAGCTCAGTAGCTCAACTGAATCAACCCTGGCTGAGAAGGAGATAGTTAAGGCACCCATAGTTCTTACCAAGGTAAGTAAATGACTGCCTGAGGCAGAGTGAGTTTATGACTTTTCATATCCGGGGGAGACATTGTAATGGTGCTGCAGCAAAACAGGACCACAATCGGATGCAAAGAGATTGGAATTAGTGTCAGAAAACCTGAAGTTAGGCCCTGAGTCCTTTATTTGCTACTTGAATGGCGTCAGCACGTTTGTTAATCTATAAAATGCCTACCTCATAGTTGTTGGAAGGAAAGCATTTCATAAACTCGAAAGTATTACAGAAATGTGAGCCATAATTATTATTATCATAAACTATTATTATTTATAGATTTTTTCTTACTCTTTTGAATGTTTTTATTTAAGGTTGAAATTATGTAAAACATTTCCATATTAGTAATTTCATACAAGAAGACTCAAAAGAAAAAAAAAGAAAGGAAAGGGAAAAACAGTCTATATTCAATCAATATCAGTTCTTTCTCTGGAGGTGGGTAGCATGCTTTGTCATTAGTCTTTTGGGATTGTCTTGGATCATTGTATTACTGAGAAGAGCTCATTTACTATTACTATTATTATTATTATTATTATTATTATTATTATTATTAAGGAGCTAGTGCGGCATAATGATTAGAGGCTTGGAGTCAAGAAGCCCCGTATTCAAGACCTACCTCTGACACCAGATGTATGACCGTTGAGAAGTCACTTGACTTTTCAGTGTCCCAAGTAATGATCTAAGACTAAGTTACAGATAAGTTGTTGAGCGCATCAGGGAAGGAAATATCCCCAGTGGGAGGAGAGTTCCCTACAGAGATGTGACCATAGGTGCAAATAAAAATACCGTAACCTTTGGTGACTCATATTGTACCTCTGTGCCTTACTTTCCTCATCTGTATAATGAAGGGCATAGACTAGATGATATTAAATGTCCCTTCTGGTTCTGACTCTAGTTGATTCTAGGAACTAGGGCAGTAGCAGTTCTGAAGATCAATGTGCCACTTGTATGGCATCAGCATGTTTCTTTTTTTTGTCTTTTGGAGGGCAATTGGGGTTAAGTAACTTGCCCAAGGTCACACAGCTAGGTTTTTGTTTGTGTGTGCGTTAAGTGTCTGAGGCCAGATCCGAACTCAGGTCCTTCGGACTCCAGGGCCAACGCTCTGCTCACTGCACCACCTAGCTGACCCCTCAGCATGTTTCTTAATCTATAAAATGCCTAGCTCATAGTTGTTGGAAGGAAAGTGTTTCATAAACTCTAAAGTACTATAGAAATGTGAGTCATAATTATTATTATTTTAACTATTATTATTTATAGAATTTTTTCTTACTGTTTTGAATGCTTTTATTTAAAGTTTTGAGTTTCAAATCCTATCCTTCCCTCTTCTCCACCCTTTCCTCCCCTTTCCCTGAGATGGTAAGCAATCAGATATAGGTTATACATGTGTAATTATGTAAAACATTTCCATATTAATACTTTCATACAAGAAGACTCAAATGAAAGGGGAAAAATGGAGCAGTGTTCCAAAACATTCAAACCAAGAGATCAAATCCAAGGGTATAGATGAAGGTCTAGCCAAGAATAGGTAGGTCGGGGGTGGCTAGGTGGTGTAGTGAATAGAGCACTAGCCCTGGAGTCAGGAGGACCTGAGTTCAAATCCGGCCTCAGACACTTGACACACTTACTAGCTGTGTGACCTTGGGAAAGTCACTTAACCCCAATTGCCCTGCCCTCTCCCCTCCAGAAAGCAAAAAAAAAAAAAAAAAAAAAGAATAGGTAGGTCATAGCATAGTCTGAGGCAATTAGAACTGGCAAGGTTGTTTTTTTTTTTTTTCCTAAAGGTGCTCAGGGTGCTACCTGTTCTGATTCTTAAAGGAACCTTTCAAAGCAGGCCCCTCCCAGTCAACTTAGACCCAACATTGGCCAGACAAGGGATGTGCCACAGAAGTGGTGGAATCAGGGGTAGCAGTCTGAATACATGAATGAATGGCAATGCAATGAAGTACTTACTGTAGGGTCAGCATTGTGTTAAGGGGCTATGCCTCCTTCAAAGAGCTTATATTCAAATAGTGTAAGCTAGCACATATAGGGAGTGGTGGCCAGAGAGATCTATTGTGGTTTGTTTGGGAAGGCACAAAGATGGTGAGTGAAGCCACAAGACAATTGATTGACGTGCACTTTCCAGTAGCAATAACAGTATTGATTTGATTATAATTCCAGAGCTGAAAAACAGTGGGGGGGGGGAGGGATGTTGATCAGGGTGATGGTGGTAGATTGCTTCTTGTGGAAGCAAACAAGAAGACTTGGGATATAAAATAAAACCAGTCCTTTAAATGTGTGCAGTCAACAGATCTGTTCTTTGTTCTTTGTCTCATTCTAATCCCCTGGGACCCCCTCTTGATTTCTGAGGCCTTTGTCTCTGTCACACATGCCATTGATTCTCATTTGTTTAAATAACAAGGAACTGTGCAATCCCAACCTCAGACCTTCCTGAGAATGCAAATGATGGGGTGCTAAAACTTAGATTTCAAAGAAGGGTGCTGAGTGAGACCTTATAGAATACCCTTGCCTCTCTCACAGTTCAGCCTGGTGTGAGGGTGAGGGGGCTTAGCAAGGGGACTAAAATTACGGGAGAAAAATCAGTTACCCATGACCCTTAGCAGAGCAAAGGAAAAAGATTAACATGCCTACTCAGACAGGGCCTGTTGTGAGGTATTAGTAGTAGTATTTAAATATAGTGTAAATAACTAATTTCACAGATGGGGAAAACGAGGTACAGAGAGAGGAGAAGATTTGCCTAAAGTCAAACAGCAGATTAGTGGAAGAGCCAAGATTTGAATTTTGGTCTCCCAACTCCTGGACCAATGTTCTTTCAGTAGGTCACACAACTCCCCTTTCTGAAACAAGTTGTGAAATTTGAAGCCATTCCAGGGGACTCATTAGATGACATTTCTCAGCAAATATACCTAGAAACACCTATTAGGAGGAGGAATGCTACTCTTTTCTTTAAAAATGAACTGGAAAGTTACTTCTTTATGATTTTAGAAGAGACATCAAGTCTAGGGATAAGAAAGGTGGGGTGGAGTTGAACTCTCCTCCTAGAAACACTGTGTATCTTTCTCTGACTCACTCTTCCTCTTCTACATGGAAAGAAGGAAATGAAACCCATGAAAAAGTACTTTAGCATTAGCCTATGAATAAAGAGAAATTGGAATGGTTCCTTAGACTAAAGTGCCAATGGATGGATGGATGGATGGGAAAACATTCTTAAGCATTTACTATGTGCCAAGCACTGTGTTAAGTGCTAGGGATACAAATAGAAAAATCAGGACGGTCCCTGCTGACTTCAGTGTGGGGTCCAATTAGGAAGGAGCATCAGAACCAAAGTGTTGGGATGGTTTCCCATTGGAAACAACCTAGTGTTTCCCTCTTTACTGCCTACAAGGACTCTCCCCTCTCTAATCTTTCCTCCCTATAGCTGCCATTTTTCCTCCTGAAGCACAAGTATGACAATGTCACTGATTTGTTCAGAGAATGTAGGTGGCTCCCAATTTCATCTAGGATAAAATTTAAACTTCAGTCTCTCATTGAAAGCCCTCCATATCTCCAACCTACTTTTAAAAATATATTTATGTTATTTTATATTCCATTTTGTGGTCATATACTCTTTACTCCAGGCAAACTGCTTTCCACATTGCCCTCTGAACTCTGTTCACCATTCCTAATCATGTATTTACACAGCCTGCTGGCCATTCCTGTGCAATCTTTCCATATAGACTCTGGGAATCCTTATCCAAATTCTAACTTGCACTGGTGATTCTAATCCCCAAGAGGGCTGGCTATATATTTCCCTCAGGGTATTAGGGCTACCCCCCCGAAGGGTCAGGGTATCTTTCTAATGCTATAAGTTTAAGACCCCATTCCAGTGTGCTCTTACCAATATCAAATGTGGTGAATATTGACCCAATATCAATTACCAGTGCTAATCATGCCCTCTCAGTATCACTTATGATCAATTAGAGAAATTTACCAAAAACCAAGTATAAAAACATCCCTTCAAACTGAGATAGTCTCCATTCTACTACCAGGTTCCTTAGGGAGAGTGGGCTCAAACTTTAAGTGTTTGGTTTTAAATATATAATTCATCAAATTCCCTCCTGCATGCAGCATAGCCAATGGGGGAGTTGCTCTTTTGCTACAAGCCAAGTCTTGGTGACCAGGTTAATTCTCTTTTGGATTGGATCCCACAGGTCATTCCTCAAGAAATACATTCCTCACTAGGATCAGCTATTGGCAAACTTTGGTAAATGCTCCAGTTCTTAGACTTTTTGTATCTCTTCCAAATAAGAAGTGGCTCAATCCCAGGCATAGCTTTCTCTAAGACATCATGTGTTCATGGGCCAGCCTGGTCAAATTTGGGGGAAAGGTACTCTCCCACTGACCCTCCAGAGCTTAGAGAGTCATCCTTACACCTCAAGACCAACAGAAGAAAACCATCAAATTGGTCAATTATTGCTTTTTATATGCACAGTTCAGCAGTTACAGCTCAGCAACCAATCAAAGTTTTTTCCTCAACACTCAGTAACCAAAAATGAAATGGTCAAAGAGTACCCAGGCATGCTCTGAATGAGAGATCCAGGCCCCTCCAAAATGCATCATCACCCACTTCCACAGGTAGATTCCCCAAACTCCTCACATGTGTTGGAAGAAGGCAGATTTTATCACATGTGGTTCCAGGACTGGACCTTTATTGGCAAGTTGTTCATTATACCTGGAATTCCTTCCTTACCTCCATCTCAAAGAATCCTCAGTTTCCTTCCAGTTTCAACTCAGGTGAGATTTCCTGTCAGAAGAAGCCTTTTCTGATACCTCTCCCCCCAGGTGCCTAGATGACTCCTTCCCTGAAGTATTTTCTTTTTATCAGTGTATACTTCCATACCCAAGTGGAATATAGGTCCCCAGAGGGCAAGAATTGTTTCCATTTTATCTTTGTATTCCATGTGCCTAGCATAGGGTCTTGCACATAGCAGAAACTTTTTTTTGGAGGGCAATTGGGGTTAAGTGACTTGCCCAAGGTCACACATCTAGTGTTAAGTGTCTGAGGCCGGATTTGAACTCAGGTCCTTCTGACTCCAGGGCTGGTGCTCCATTTACTGCGCCACCTAGCCGCCCCGAGGCAAAACAATTTCAAAGTTCTTAATATGCTGTACAAAAGGTGAATTTCCAATACTTTCAAGTAGTTTAAAAAACAACAACAAGACTGAGAATTCCAATCATTATGGAGGGCACGGAAAACTGTGCATTCTTTTCCAGTGAGTGATGCTTGTAGTTCTGCCACAACCAAGGCACTGCTATCTATATACCAAGCACAGGCTCATCTCTCTCCAAGAAAAAAAGTTCAAGGGATTTGAGAAATACCTTTCCACATTTTAGGTTGTCAAGGACAATGAAGTGTTCTTTTTTTAAAAGGAAGCAGGGCTTCAATGTTTAAAAAAAGTTGTGAAGAGGTAGTGGGAAACAAAATTTGTCAGGAGGTTGGAAAATGGAAGAAAGTCACACAGAGAAAGAAGAGGAAAAATACAATTGAATGCTTGGTACTAATAAACAGATTTTGAGCCTCTTTCTGGCAGAAAAGAGCTGGAGTCTGAAGGAGGAAGCAAGCATTTGTCCTTCAGTGAATGATATAGTACAGCCACTGAAACTTTCAGCTTAGGGACCCCAGTAAGTTTCTAAGGCAGGGGTGGGGAACCTGTGACCTCAAGGTTACATGTGGCCCTCTAGGTCCTTAAGTGTGGCTCTTTGACTCAACCCAAACTTCACAGAACAAATCTCCTTAATAAAAGGATTTGTGGGGGCGGCTAGGTGGTGCAGTGAGTAGAGCGCTGGCCCTGGAGTCAGAAGGACCTGAGTTCAGTTCCGGCCTCAGATACTTAACACACACAAACAAAAACCTAGCCGTGTGACCTTGGGCAAGTTACTTAACCCCAACTGCCCTCAAAAAAAGCAAAAAAATAAAAAATAAAATAAAAGGATTTGTTCTGTAAAACTTGGACTCAGTCAAAAGGCTGTGCCCAAGGACCTAGAGGACCATACCACATGTGGCATTGAGGCTGCAGGTTCCCCACCCTTGGTCTAAGGAAACAGCAGAGATGGTTCATGATTCATCAAGCATGGGTACTGATGTTGTCAGTATGTGTTGGCCTGATAATATCAATAGAAGGTTCTGTTGTCCTCCTGGAGTATGCATTCAAAACATAACAGAGAACCTCCCAAGAACTGTCAAAATGTTATGTCTATCTCCCTACTCATGATGATTCAGAAGGGCACAAATGATATGGCCTGGAAAGTGCGGCCAACAGTTATGGACCAAACTTTGAGGCCCATAGAGATGTTGATGTCCATTGAAGGGAAGAGAAACAAGACAATACCTGATTTAGAAAGAGAACAGCTAGCTGCAAAGATTGTGATCAAGGATAGGATTTGGCTTTCTAGAGATGACAAAGTCCAGGACAGGAATGGAGTGTATGCAACAAATAATGGTAAGAAGGTATTTGCTGAGTGTCTTGTAAATGTAATCAACAGTGAGCTAAAAGAAAAAATGATAAAAAGGGGATGAAACTACACCAACCCAGATACCACAGAGAATGAAGAAAGAATAGAAGTTTATACCCACACATTCACAGGAGACAAAAAGCCAATAAAAGAAGCCAGTAATAAAGACCTATGACCTCAAGTTTAGGCAACAAGCTCTGCAAAAAACAGAATATCTAATAACTTATTGATTAGATGAAATGATCATTTCATTCTGCAAAGATGGAGGAATCAACCAGGGAAAACCTTATTCTCCTTCTCATTAGTTGGGAAGAAATGGTTGCTGAGGTGGGGATGATGGAGAACGTGGGGAAAAGTGACCATTCCTCACTCATGGACCACCTAGTCTTCTCATATTGCATTGCCCACCATGAATATATGAATAAAAGACCTCCATGAAGGTAACTGCAGCTTATCTGACAGTATCTCTTGCAGAAGAGGTAGAGAAATTCTATGTTGTTATTGTTGTTATTGGGCAGCTAGGTAGCCCAGTGGATAAAGTACTGGTCCTTGGAGTCAGGAAGATCTGAGGTCAAATCTGGCCTCAGATGCTTCCTAGCTGTGTGAACCTGGGCAAGTCACTTAACCCTATTTGCCTGAGTTTTCTCATCTGTAAAATGAGCTGGAGAAGGAAATGGCAAACCGCTCCAGTATCTTTGCCAAGAAACCCCCCAAAAGGAGTTTCAGCTTATCTGATGATATCTCTTGCGGAAGATGAAGAGGTAGAGAATTTCTACACAGAACTCATTAACCTCCTCCAAATCAAATTGACATTTTTTTTGCTTTTTGGAGGGCAACTGGGGTTAAGTGACTTGCCCAAGGTCACATGGCTAGTTTATGTGTTAAGTGTCTGAGGCCGCATTTGAACTCAGATCCTCCTGACTCCAGGCCCGGTGCTCTATTCACTGTGCCACCTAGCCACCCCCTAAATTGACATATTTTGATGAAAGGCAGCATAGATTAATGGATAGAGAACTGGCCTCAGGGTCAGGAAGACCTTAAATCCCCCTTTGACTCTTAATGTCTGAGTGATCTTGAGATATAATACATCAGTCAATCAGCAAGCATTTATTAAACACTTACTGTATAACAGGCAGTGTGCTAAGTACTGGGAATAAAAATTTAAGCAAAAAAAAGTTACTTCCCACAAGGTGCTTAAATTTTAATTAGAATAGAATGCACAAAATGAAAGTAAAAGGGGTCGAGAAGGGATATAAATGTCCAGAGTCCAGCCTGGTGAAAAATAAAGATATGTTTTGTCTCAGTGTTTCTCCTTAAGTGGAGATTTTAAGAGGAGCTATCCAATCAGGAGGGACTGCAGAAGGAGCTTCTGAGGTGTTAATTCTAGGGCTGACGTGATCTTTCAGAATGAGGAGGTTTCTGGGGTATGATGGAGAAGTTGAGAATACAGTCTTTCCTTTCTCCTTCCATTGGTTACCTTAAGCCTGCTGGTTCTTGGCTTAGTTCCATGGAACAATTCCTTCCTCTCTGCTTCTAGACTCAAAAAATATAGATGCCTCCATTTTTTCCTTTCATTCTCTACTTAAGTCTCTCCAGTCTGGCTTCTGTCCATATCATTCCACCCAAACTGCTCTCTCCAAAGTTACCAAGATCTCTCAATTACTGAATCTAATGACCTTTTCTTCATCCTCATCCTTCTTGACCTCTCTACAGCCTTTGAAGCTATCACCCTTTTTTTCCTCGATACTCTCTTCTCTCAAGGTTTTCATGACACTGCTCTCTCTCTTGGTCCTCCTCCTACCTAACCGATCACTTTTCTCTCTCTCTTTTGCTACTTCTTCTTCCAGGTCACACTCGGTAACCCTGGGGATCCTGTAGGACTCTATGTAGGACTCTCTTTATATTTTTCTTGGTAATCTCATCAGCTGCCATGGATTCAGTCATGATCTCCATGCTGATGATACTAAAAATCTACTTATCCAACTCTACTCTCTCTGCTCACCTCCAGTCTTGCATTTCCAGTTGGCTATTGAAGATATCAAACTTGATGCTCCATAGACATCTTAAATTTAACATACAAACTGAACTCTATATTTCCCCCCAAACCATCTGATCTTCCTAACTTCTTTACTGTTGAGTGTACCACCCTCCTGGTTGCCTGTCATCTTTGACTCTTCACTCTTCCCTTCCCCCCATATCCAACCTGTTTCCAAGGCCTGTTGACTTTACCTTCACAAGATCTCTTGTATACACCCCCTTCTCTCCTCTAACTCTGCCACCATTCTGATACAAACCCTCATCACCACACACCTAGATTATTGCAAAAGCCTGCTGTTTGGTCTCCTTTCTACAAACTCGCCTTATTCCAGTTCATCCTTCACTTAGTTACCAAAGTGATCTTAAAGTACAGGTCTGACTATGCCATATCCCCTACTCAATAAACTCCAGTGGCTCCATATTACCTGTAAAATAAAATATAAAATCTTCTACTTGTCACTGAAAGGCCTTCATAATCTGAACACACCCCTTATACTTTACCTCCCATTCCTATGTACTCCACCAATGACACTGGTCTTCTTGCTATTCCTTGCTCAAGACACTCTGTGTTCTGTCTCTGGGCATTTTCACTGACTGTCTCCCATGCCTGGAACTCTCTCCTTCCTCATCTCTGTCTCCTGAATTCCCTAGCTTCATTTAAGTCCCAGGTAAGATCCTGATTTCTGTAGGAAGCCTTCCATGAATCCCCCTTCATTATAGTGTTTGCTTAGTATCTTCAATGTTCCCCACATATAACTTATTTGTACATTGTTGTTTGCATGCTGTCTCCCCACTATACTGTGAGTTCCTTGAGGGCAGGAGTAGTCTTTTGCCTTTCTTTGTATCCCCAACACTTAGCACAGTGCCTGGCACATAGTAGATAATTTGTAAATGTTAACTGATTTACAGACTGAATGGTAATTGCTCTAACCCAGCAACACCCTAGGCATATCTCCATGATTGTAAATTGCACGGGAGGTACTGAGTTACATTGGTAGAAAGAACCGTCACTCATAATTCTATATTAACAGAATGACAGGTTTGGTAAAAACAAAACTAAAAACAACTTTTATAATGAAGATGATGAGAAATATATTGGAAAACAGAGATCAGGAATAAAGGATGAGAAATGTCAAAGACTTGTCAACTACCCAGGAGCCTCATACATACATATATACAGTCATGCATAATACATGTATTCGTATATGATTTTGTTGTTTTTGAGAAAAGAGTTAGAAGCAATGGACTGGTAAACAATAATGGAAAATACTAATATCATAAAAAATAAATTGATTTTCTTTTAACAGACAGGAAATGACTCATTACTGAGTCACTGGTATTTTGATCACTATATTAAATCCAGAGATTATTTTAACATCCAGAGTGCCCTAAACATAACCATTGAATCTTTCTTCCTTTATTTCTGTAAATATTGTCTTATTTTTGACTGTATATAAATTCTGTTTATCTTAGCAAGTTAATTCTCAGATGTTTAATTCAATTTCTCATAATTTTAAGCAGTATTTCTCTATCACATTTTTCTTTGTTTTATTAGTGGAATATAGAAATGCTGGTAGTTTTGTGGGTTTACCTTATACCTGATTATTTTGTGGAAGTTGTTTATTACCTCTATTAATACTTTTGTTGACTCTTGGCTTTTCCAAATAAACTAAGACATTGTAGGTTAATAAAGATATTTTCACTTCTTCTTTATCACTGCTCATTGCTTTCATTTCTTTTTCTTATCTTACTATTACTTGACTATGTTGAAAAAGGGTATATGTGGAAGGTGGGGGTGGGGGAAAGCCTTACTTAACCTTTGTGCAGAATGAAAAGCTTCCCCCATTGGATATAATTTTGCCTCTTGGGTTCAAATAAATGTTTTCTGTTCCATTAAGGAAGAATCCTTTCACTCCCATACTTCTTCATGTTTTTAAACATAAGTGGGTGTTGTATTATACTAAAGGTCTTTTCTGCATCTGTGGCTATAATTGTATGGTTTTTATTATTTTTCATTGTTAATGTGATTTATTATGCTAATTGTTTTCCTAATATTGTACCATCCTTGCTTTGCTAGTATAAAACCAACTTGCTTATAATGAATAAATGTTTGATATATTGCTGTAATCTAGCTGCTGATATTTTATTTACCATTTTGCTGGATGAAATTACAGATCCTTTACATATCTTCTTGTTATATATTTGAATACCTGTACTTGTTAGTGGAAGGTAAAATAATATTTATATTACAAAAAGGAAGCAGTAGAAAATTCATGTTTCTGATCTAAATCGCAACTGTTTCATACCGTGTGCTCCCACCATGAGACTGCATGAATCAAGCCACCTGCTGCTACCTGTTGGCAGCATTCCCAAATATCTGGTTCCATTCTTTTGTGTGATGAATAAACCTAAAAAATCTAAACTTATAAAGCGACAGTAATGTCATAAAGGCTATGCAAAGGGGGTGATGAGTGCTGTCCTTGACATAGGCTTATGCAGTCATGGGGAGCAGCAATTTAGGAAGGAATGCTAAGAAAGACAGTCCTTCCATGGCTTGAAGGATTCTTCAGTGCAACTCTAGGCAATACTGTGTATTAGAAGTGTCAATGGACTGGAAATCAGAAGATCCAGGTTTCTGTTGTGGCTCCATGTGACCTTGGTTAAGATATTTTATTTATTATTAAAATAAAATTATTTTAATTTCTTTATCTTTACAGTGGTAAGAGCCATGTAATAGGTGGCATGGTATAGTGGATATAGATTGCTAGACTCAAATTTGGAAAAACAATTCAGTTCAAAGTGCGACCATGGACAAGTCACTTGACTTCTCCGGGCCTCAGTTTTCTGATTTATAAAAAGAAGGGTATTAGGCGTGGCTAGGTGGTGTAGTGAGTAGAGCACAGGCCCTGGAGTCAGGAGGACCTGAGTTCAAATCCGGCCTCAGACACTTAACACAAAAACTAGCTGTGTGACCTTGGGCAAGTCACTTAACTTCAATTGTCCTCCAAAAAGCAAAAAAAAGGGGGGGGTATTAGATTTGATGATCTCTGAGGTTCTTTCCAGCTCCGGAATTATGATCATTCCTGAACTGCTTACCTCACAGGGCTGTTGTGAGTTTCAAATGAGTGAATGCACATAAGATTGCTTTGTAGCCAGAAATCATTCTATGAATAGACAATTATGGATCCAATGGTATATATGGAAGGTGAGAGATCCATAATCTTAGTGCTGAGGGCATCCTTCCACTGACACTGATCAAACTCCATGGACATCTTTTAATCCTATTTCTTGTCCAAGTCTTTCCATAAGCTCTCCATAAAGGGCTCACCCAGCTGTTGAGGGCATTTCTTTTATTTCCTCCAAAAAGTCAAAGATACCAGTGCAGCAATTAGGCAGTCCATCTGTTGGCCTTCACTCTCCATATGTGACTGGCCCACCTCCTTTACGGGTCACACACCTCCTGTTAATTTCTTTCAGAGGTATGCTGGAGCTGGCTGCAAAGCTGGTTGTTATTGTTAAATTTTTGGTGAGAGCATTTATACTTCAAAAATTGGCAGACATTATGAATCTGGGCTTAATTGTTTTGTTGATTATCTAAATTTTAAAAAGTGGTGGAGAAAATGTTAAAAATGCAGATTGTAAAAAATGTAGATTATACTTCAAAGTGTGTCATGAGTTTTATGGAGAGTCCATCATTAAATATTTCTTGGTAACTTCTTGAAGGTAAGTCATGAGATTGGTAAAATGCTGCAGTCTACTTAGGCAGCTAGGTGGCGCAGTGGATAGAATGCTGGGCCTCAAGTAAGGATGACCTGAATTAAAATACAACATCAGTTATTTCCTAGCTCTGTGAACCTGGGCAAGTCACCTTAACCTGGATGCCTCAGTTTCCTCAACTATAAAATAGTGATAATAATAGCACCTTACCTCCTAGGGTTGTTATAAGTATCAAATGAGATAACATTTATAAAGTTTCTGGGACACAGTAGGTGCTTAATAAATGCTTGTTTCCTTCCCTCCTGCATACAGTAGCCACATTCTTTCTTTCCTTTGCTCTTTGGGTCCCTTGTAGATTACTACTACTATTACTTCTTCTTCTACTACTATTACCAGTACTACTACTACTACTATTATTAGCCTCTTACTTAAGCACAATAGAGCTTTCCCCCTCCAATCAATTGATATACAAGAGGGAGGAAGTGGTGGAGATGCTCTTAGCATTTGTTTTATATCTCTGCCCACTTCTCAATGATTCCCTCACTCCCTTCCCCAATAGATCCCTCTCTTGTGACAAATAAGTACAGTCAAGCAAAACAAATCAACACATTGACTCTGGCAATGTATGCTCCATTTAACACCCATAATCCCCTGCCTCTCCACTGAGAGATGAAAGGCATACTTCACTTGCTCACTATCTCCTCACCATGCTATCTGTTCTCCAGTCATCATCTTCATTTTCTATCTCCCTTCCTCTCTTGGATTTTACCCTTGTGTCCTTTGGCTCTTGTAGGTAAGTTTTGGTCTTATCCTTATCCTCCATACTTTCTTTATTCAGATCACCATGCCCTCTTCTTCTTCATCACTAGTAACCTGGACTCTGACCCTAGATCCCTAGGCTTTAATAGGTGAGCCTCTACCTTATTTTGACAGGCCCCAGGCTTCCACACCTTTTCCTGGCCAGTTCCTCACCATGCCATCTACTCTACAGCTATCACTTTTCAACCTACTCTCCCTCTCACCAGAATCTTGTACTTCCCTTCCACATCCCCTGACCATGATACATAAACTCTTGCCTTATCTTGCTGTGACCCCAACCTCCACAATACTTCCCCACTGTCTCCTCACCATGTCCCCAAAAAGGTCTGTGTCCCCCTCTGTACCAACATTAGTTCCACCTGTCTAGCATCCTTTTATATATTTTCTCCCACCATTAGAATGTAAGCTTCTTGAGGTCAGGAACCATCTTGTTTGCTTGAATTTGTATCTCCAGCACTTAGCACAGTGTCTGGCACCTAATAGGCACTTTTTCTAACTATCTATCTACCTATCTACCTATCTACCTATCTATCTATCTATCTATCTATCTATCTATCTATCTGTCTGTCTGTCTGTCTGTCTGTCCGTCCATCCATCCATCTATCTATCTATCTATCTATCTATCTATCTATCTATCTATCTATCTATCTATCTATCTTATTCTATCATATAAGTCCTCTGAAATCAGGATTCATCTTACTGATAAGAATTCAGAAGTCCTTTAGCATTGTTTTCCTTTATATTATTATGAACATCATGTAAATTGTTCTAATTCTACTTGCTTTTCTCTACATCAGGTGACACAAATTTTCTCAAGTTTCTCTTAAGTTCTCAGCAGATTCATTCCTCAGCATCAGAGCAGGTTCTCAGAGGTCCCATTTTCCTGTATCCACAGAGATAGAAAATAAGTACATTTAGTAGGTGCATCTCAGTCCAATAATTCTTATTTTCATTTCTGATACTGAAAGTAATAAGTAGAGGGAAAAGAATGTAACAAATGGACCCACTTCAAATTCTAAAAGCATTTATTAGGCACCTAAAGTGATATAAGCTAAAACATTGGAGATGGCTTTTTCTAGTTATCCTAGAAGCTGTGACAGTGCCCAATTTCTTATTTCACCCATTATACTTGACCCATTCATTGACATACTTCACCCTTGTGGAAGATCCTTGTTAGGCAATTGTCAATCAGTCAACTAAGTGAATGCCTATTGACAGTCAGGCAGAGGGTATGGTGAGTAAATGCATGGGGAGCAGTTTCTATTGGCCAAATTGAGTATTTGAATGCCATAAGCACTGCAGCAATAGAATGTATGTGGTTAACTGCTGAATATTTGAGAAACCTACTTAGTTTACTCACACAAAGCATGAGGTTCACCAAGATACTCTGGGGCCATATTCCAGGTGAAAGAGTGATATAACCAGTGTAATCAAGGAACATGCAAATCTACCTTAAAGATATTCTCAACTGGACCCTCCACTCCCAATATCGATGTCAACCAGGACAATGCCCATGCCTGGCTCGGAATGGACTTCCAAAGCTCCCCAGCCACTCTGGGCTTTGATTCCACTCTTCAACTGCAGAATTACTCTATAGCCAGCCTGAAAACCTTTGCTGCCTATCTCATTGCTGCCATCTCCCCTTACACATACCATCTTCTTTCTTTGACCCACTTGTTTGTGACTCTTGGTTTCATATGTTGACTCATGCTTGTTTCTCCCCACTTCTGAATCTATAACTTGGAAACTTCTTCTTTACTTGGCTTTGGTTTTTATCTCTACTGGGAGTAAAGCCATAATTAGAATAAGCAGCAGGAATTTTGCCCCCAGGCACTGACAGAATTTGCAATCCTTCAGCTGCATAGAAACAAATCCATTTAGCATTTATTTCATAAGAATAATTAGTTAAAGAACATGATGGAGGACTAGATATTTTCTAAATCCCTGCAACCTCTCATACCTCTCCAAAAATGAATTAAGCACAAGAGATAAAGAAATTTTTGCTGTCTTCATGGTCTAGGACACCAAGAATCCTAATAAGATCAGATCTTGAATAAATATTGCAAGACAAAGAAAAATTAATCAATAACTGAGGAGGAAGAGAATACTGTGGATTCCCAAGAGAGCAGAGAACTCCAGGAGGGTATTTATTCCTCAATGGTTTAAAAGAGAAATCAGAATTGTGAAAGTAAAATTGATGGCTTGCACAGCATAAATAATTGGTAGAATAGAAAAAATTCTTGAGTCTAGAGTGGCAAGTCTCACCAAAGAAACAAAAGAGACAATAACTAATAGGCTATGCAATTACACAGAAGTGAAGGACAACCTGAAAGAAGAGAAGCAAAAGGCAGTAACATTAAAAGAAAGCATGATCTTTATACAAGTAGAATATTGATCTTGATGACAAGATGCATAGGGATTATAGTTCTTCCAGAAGAACATGACAAATCAAAAAAGTTGAACACCATAATGCAAGAAAACTGCCCCAAACTTCTGAAGACAGAAAATAAAGTGCCAATTGAATGAATCCATGGATTGCCTCCAAGGTGAGGGGTGGGGCAGGGAAATGCTATGCTGCAATACTACAAGAAATAGTGGTTAAATTTAACAATTCCAATGACAGCTTCTACAAGTGACCAGGAGAAAGACTTTAAAATATAGACAAAGGAAATTTAAATAAAACAAGACTATTCTGCACTGACCAAAATCACAGGAGAGAATAGAATGATGTGTTTGGAAAAGCAAAGTAACTCAAAATGTAACCTAAAGTGACCATATCCTACAAACCAGAGTCTAACAATTAATAACAAAAGATGGATGCTCAATAAAAGAGGTGTTTGAAGCATTCCTAGAAAGAAAATCAGACCTGAACAAATTATTAGCTTTTCAAACACCCCAGGATACAGATACAAGAAAGGTAAACAAATACAGCAACCAAGAATAGCAGCAACAAAATAATGAGAGAGAGAGAGAGAGAGAGAGAGAGAGAGAGAGAGAGAGAGAGAGAGAGAGATGGGGAGGAGAGGGGAAGAGGGAGAGAGAGAGAGACAATATTAAGAGATTAAGAATAAAAAAGAAAGGGTTAAAAGAGAAGGCAAAGGGGGCAGCTAGATGGCAGTGAGTAGAGCGCCGGCCCTGGAGTCAGAAGGACCTGAGTTCAGATCCAGCCTCAGACACTTAACACACACAAAACAAAAAAAACTAGCCGTGTGACCTTGGGCAAGTTACTTAACCCCAATTGCCCTCCAAAAAGCAAAAAAAAAAAAAAAAGAGAGAGAGAGAAGGCAAATAGAAGTGATGTGGAAAACAGGCCTGAAACAACATAAAGTAAATCTTATAACACCCCACCTACAGGTGAATCAGTATTTTGGTGGTACTGAATTACAAAGTGGGAGGGTGTGTAAAAGGGGAGTTGAGGGCAAAGATAGAAGAGAATATGGGATGTTCCCTGATCAAGTTAAGGCCAACAGTGAAATGAAAATAATTCCTACTATCTCTCAGAAATAAGGGAAGACTACAGGAGACTGGGTGAGGTAGCAAAGGTAAGGAATGAAGAAAAGAGAAAGAAATGAGGTTAGTTTGTTTCAGTGGTAGGAGGGGGAACCATTGATGAATGCTTCCATGAGGAGAGAGAGATTCTATAAACAGGGATAGGGATGTTACAATAGATATAATCTGCAGATATTTAGTGTTTAGAGAGTCCAATAATCCTGCCTCTGGAGAAGGGGAATCAGAGTCCCTGGCATTCAGAAGAATGAGAGGGAAAGGACTCAGGGAGATTTCATGAGAAATGAGGGGAAAATGACCATGGAAAGGGTGATGGCTAACAATAAACTGCAGAATCAGGGATATAGGAAAATTCCTACCACAGAGCAGTATTCTCTCCATCACATACAGGAATTGGTATTTCTAAGACAAAGGCACAAGAAAACATAAGGGGGTGGGGAGCCAGGGGACAAGATAAGGCCATAATATAAAAACTGTTTAGAATAAGGAGCTCAGAGTAAGTACCTTATGAGCATTAATTCCACGAGGAATACAGATACTAAAGAAGGACTACATAAGTATAAGAGCCATGAGCCAAAGAACAAAAGTCTAGAATAGACAGAAAGGAGAGATAAATAATAATGAGAAATGAGGGGGAAAATCCTTTTTATAAAAAGGTACAGAAATTGAATATTTAAAAATTAACAAACCAAACAAGTTGAAAGGGAGGATTGGGAATGGGAATTTTATTTGACTACTTAAATGAGAGGGGAAAATAGAGGAAAAATTAAATAACTAGATAAAAAGAAAAATGAAAAAGAAACTAATAAGTTAAGCAAAATTCTAAAACTAGGTAAAAGAACTAAAGGGAGGGAATGCACTTGAGGATGAGTGGAAGAGAGCCAGTGAGAAGATTAAACTGAAATAAGTGAAGAGACAAAACTCTAAGTTTACAGAAGAAGAAGGGAAAAAAACATTGGAAACAAATAACTTCAAATGTGAATGGATTAAACAATCTGACAAAATGAAAAACCATGAAGGGCTGGATAAGAAAACAAAACCACACAGCATGTTGCTTATAAGAAAGACATCCAAAAACCAAACATATACAGAATAAAAATGAGAGGATGATAAAAAAAATCACTATGCATCAGGTAAAATATAGAAAAAGCTAAGCTGCAATCATAATGTCCAACAAAGCAAAAGAAACATGGATATCATAAAAAGAGACAAACTATAGTATGCTAAAATAAACATTGGTTGACAATTCAATATCAGTATTAAATGTATATGCTCCAAATGTACCCTAATCAATTCAATGCACCTAAATTCATAAAGAAACAATTTATAAAACTATTAGAAGCATAGATGGTAATTCAATAGTGGCAGGAGATTTTAATGTCCCGCTCTCAGTTGGAGATAAGTCTAAAAGAAAGATAAACAAAAGTGACATGTAAAATTAAACAAATTTCTGGAGAAATTAACACTAAAAGACATATGGCATCTTCTAAGTATGATGGCTAAAGAATATATGCATGTGTGTATTTACATGTTTTTATATTAGATTTATATATACATACACATAAAGATTGTGTATGCATTATGTACGTATAATATAAATATATGCACATGCATGTACATATACATATATTGTAATTATATCAGCACCACATGAAGCTTTAAAAAGTTGATCACGTTTTAGGACACAGAGATATTGCAAACAAATATAAAAAGGCAAAAACTGCAAAACCTTTTTTATATATCATAATGAAACAAAAATAGTTAATCAGTTCAGGTAGTACAAACCTAAGACAAAGATTCAAAAGGAGACTTAACAATGAAATCTTAAGTAATTAGCGGGTCAAAGAACAAGTCTTAGAAGCAATTAACAATTATGTGAAAGAAAATTATAATGATGAAACAAATATCCCCAAATTCTTGGAATGTAGCTAAAATAGTCCTCAGGGGGAAATTTTATCTCTACAAATGTACATTAACCAAATAGAAAAAGAAAAAATTAATGAACTGAATATGCATTTAAAAAATTAGAAAGGCAACAAATAAACAAATCTAAAATAAGCACAAAACAGGAGATATTAAGAATGGGAGAGAAATAGATCAACTGGAAAGCAAAAAAAAATCTATAAAAATGATAAATTTAAAAATGGTTCCTTGAAAAGACTAATAAAATTAATAGACTTTTAGCCAATCTGAATAAAAAGAAGAGGGCAGGCATCAAATCAACAAAAATGCAAATGATCAACATGAAATTGCAACAAAACCAGAAGTAGTAGAAAGAATCATCAGAACCTGCTATGCATAGTCCTATGCTAACAAAACTGAGAACAAAAATAAAAGAGAGGAATACTTTGAAAAATATAAAATACCTAAATTAACAGAAGACCAAGCAGAGATTTTAATTTACCCAGTCTTAGGAAAGGAAATAGAAATACCTGTAAAGGAACTACCAAAGGGTGGGGGAAACCCTCCTGGTCCTGATGGATTCACAAAATAATTCTATCAATTTTTTAAAAAGAAATTAGTATGTTTTACATGATTGCACACATGTATATGTATATGCACATATATGTATATTATATACATATATATGCTATATCAAATTGCTTACCATATTATGGAAGGGGAAGGGAGGGAGAAAATTTGGAACTCAAAATTTTGATTAAAAAAATTAGTAAATTACTACACAAATTACTCTTAAAAATTGAAAAGGAAAGCATGCTACCAAATTTCTTTTAGGAGAAAAATATAGGGCTAATAACTAAAAATTCAAAAATAGAATTATAGAACAATATCATTAATGAATATTTATTCAAAAATATTAAATAAAATACTGTCAAACAGGCTACAGTCATCAATCCAAGAAGTCATTCATCATTACCAATTTGGATTTGTATCATGGATGAAAGGATGGTTTAATATTAGGAGAACAATCAACATAATTAATTCTATTAAAAGCAAAAACATCCACTACCCCAATTATCTCAATAGATGCAGAAAAAGCCTTTGACAAAGTTGTGACACCTATTTATTCTAAAAATAATCCTACAAACTATGGGTATAGAAGGACCTATTTTTAATATCATGCAACTTATCTGTCTAAAAACAAAAGTAAACATCAGATTCAATGGGTTTACACTGGAACCTTTTCTAATAAATACAGGAGTAAAACAAGAACGCCCACTTTATCCACTATTATTTTATATAATTCTGGAAAAGCTAGCAATATCAAGAAAACAGGAAAAAGAAACTAAAGATATCAAGATCAGTAAACAAGAGACAAAAGCATCCCTATTTGCTATTGACATGATGCTTTACTTAGAAAATTCTAGGGAATTGGCCAAAGATACCAATTGAAACAATTAATAGCTTCTGGCAAACTGCAGGCTACAAAAACAAAAACAGTCTCAAAAATCAGCAGTATTTCTACATAATAATAACAAAATTGAGGAGGCAATAATAGAAATGGAAGTCTATACAAATACATACAAAATACATAAAATAACTAGGGGTTACTTTACCAAAGCACACAAAAAACTTGTATGTATTTGATTATCAAGTGCTCCTTAAGGAAATAAATAACAATTTAATACCTGAAGGAATATTCAGTGCTTATGGTTACAGGCCATACCAACATAGTAAAAATGACAATGCTACAAGGGTTAATTTACAGCTTTAATGCTATAGCAATCAAATTACAAAGGGATACTTTATAAAATTTGATAAAATAATATTCATTTGTAAAAACAAAAGATCTAGATTCTAGGGTATCAGGGAGAATAATAAAAATATGTAAGGCTGATGGGAGAATAGTATTTCCAGACCTCAAATGATTTTATAAAGTAGCAGTCATCAAAACCACCTGGGATTGGTTAAAGAAATAGAGGCAAACCAATGGAAGAGACTAGACAAGAGAAAATCAGAAACAACTCACTATCCTAGCATATGATATAATGGAAAACGTGAGTTGCTTAAGAAAGAATTCCTTATTTGATAAAAATGTATGGAAAAACTAGAAAGCAGTCTGGTAGAAATTAGGCTTAGACTAATCTCTTATACCATATTCCACAATAAATTTTAAGTGGACACATTATATTAATATTAAAGATTATATGATAAAAAGTTAGAAGAAAAACCAATCATATACCTCTCATAGCTATGCATAGCAGATATATTCTTAACCAAATGAAGGATAGAAGTAATTACAAAAGCTAAAATAGATAACTGATTATACATGAAACTGAAAATCTTCTTCAGGAACTAAATTAATGCACCTAACATTCTAGGGAAGGGAAGCAGTCAAGTGGGAAAAAAATCTTTGTATCAAATTTATCTGAGAAGAGTTTGGTATTCAAGATATATGGACCATTAACAAATACATAAATGTATATGTATATGACCAAAAGCCACTCCCTAATAAATAAATGGTCAAAAGATGGAAACAAATAGTTCTCTAAAAAATTGCACATTATTAACAATCATATGAAAGAATGTTCCAAATCACTAATAATTAAAGAAATGAAAATCTAAATAAACCTGAGGTTTTACCTCATAACTTGCAAACTGGCTGATATAACAGAAGAAGCTAATAGTCTATTTTGGAAGGATTGTGGGAAGATAGGTACACTGGAGTACTGTTGGTGGAGCTGTGGATTAGTCAACCATTTTGGAAAGCAAGTTAGAATAATGCCAATAAAGTAACTAAAATGTCCATACTCGGTGATGCCATTACTAACTAGGCTTATAACCCAAGAAAGTCATTGATAAGAAGAAAGGCTTCATATATACCAAAATATTGATAGCATCATTTTTTGTAACAGCAAAGAATTGGAAATAAAATAGATGCCTGTCAACTAGGGAATGGCTAAACAAATTGTGGTACACAGATGTAATGGACTTTTACTGTGCTTTAAGAAATGACAAATATGATAAAGACAGAGAAGCATGGAAAGAGTTTCATGAACTGATGCAGAGTGACTTAAGTAGTGAGAAGAAAACAATATACATATATATATATAGAATATATATATATACACACACACACACACAAAGGCTACAACAATGTAAACAGAAAGAACAAGCACACACACACAAAATCAAAAGTGAAGATTGCAAAATTATAAAGAATGAGTATGGTTCAAAAGAAGAAACGTGAAAGGACAGACATACCTAACCCTTTTATAGAATGTTGTGCACTGCACTTATTTTCTTATGTGTTTGATGTATTGATCAGTTATGCTGATTTATTCCTCTTTTTCTTATTTGTCTTTTAAAAATACTATTTATTATATGAGATGGTTCTTTGGGAGGGGCACAAGAAGGGATGCTGGTGAAAATTCTGTTGCAATAAAAAGCAAAGGACATCAATAAAAACTTTTTTTTAAAAAAAGAGGGCTAATTAATTAAAATAGGAAGTTACCAAACAGCTCCCACTTCCTCCCAGATGAGTTCCTCCTTGGCCTCAGCTGGGCCTCTGGGCCTCTCCACAAGAGATGCCTGGTCTCCATGACTCATCCTTGTGCTTCATGCTCAGGTTACTCTTTGGGCCACTAGTCCTGGATGCCATATTTAAGAGTTACAGCTTTGGCTCGAAGGCAGAGTAGTATAATAGAAAGATTACTAAACTTGGTGTAGGAAAGTGTGGGATTTAAATCCTAGTTCTGAAATTTGTTAATTGTAGGACCATGGATAAGTTATTTGATCTCTCTGAGACTTGGTCTCTGTACCTATAAAACAGAAATAATATCTGTAGACTCTACTCTTCGCCCCACCCCATTACTATGAGGATACACTGAGATAAGGTAAGGTAACCTCAACTTTAAAGAACCAAGAAAGATCATATATTTGGATCTAGAAGGGACCTTAGAAATCAATTACTCCAAAACTTCATTTTATGGCTGGGTAACTAGAACTGAGAAAGGGTAAGTGACTTGCCCAGGGTACTAATGTCAGAGGTGAGACTTGAACCAAAGTTTTCCTGATTCTGAGCCTAGCATTCTATTCACTACACCATGTTACCTCTCAATGAATGTCAGCTGTTCTTGCTTTGATGATTCCAACTGAGTGGGTACAGTGAGGGCCCCACAGACCTTTCTGTATATGAAGCTCATGGGATGGTTACACTCTACCAAACCCTGTGATCAAGCAGAGGAGAAGCATTCGGGGAGCATGTGATGAATTAATCTGCTTGTCCTGCTGGGATTGCTTTGCAACTCAACGTTCCAGCAAAAATATCTGAGAGTAGACAAGTCAATGCCCTAGAGGCTGGACAAATCTTCAGGAAGAAAGACCTTTGTCCCCCTAAAATTGTGCTAAGAAGCTGAAGTCCAAAGACATTCTAGCACTTTCCAATATTCCCTGGGCATCGGCTATGATGTCATAAAGACTCAGGGAAGCTGGGAATCTCTTAGTTTGAAATATTTGATTTCAGAGTTGGTAGCTCAGAAGCATTTTCCTCATGAAGCAGGCTAGAAGGATGTCCTATCCATCTGAGATGACTGTGGAAAACTCAACAGACAAGTTAGCTCCATTGTGGATACCCAGACAAGTGAAATGAACTCACAGCCATTGAGTATTCATCCAGTGCCTGGCTATCTTGATGTTCTGAGCCTCTCCATTTCAAAAAGATCTGCTCTGGGAGTCTGGAGAATAACAACAACAACAGCTCCCATTTATATAACACTTACTATGTGCTAAGCACTTGACAATTATTCTCTTATTGGATCCTCATAACAAGCCTGGGAGGTAGGTGCTATTGTCATCCCTACTTTACAGATGAGGAAACTGAGGCAAGCAGAGATTGTCACACAATATCTGAGGCAGGATTGGAGCTCACATCTTCCTGATTCTAGGTCCAGTACTCTATCCATTCCACCCCACCTAGTTGAAGAGAATGAGGTTAGAGTAGAGCAATAGGGTAGCCTTCCCCCCCACCCCCATCAAGGGTTAGTAACAAGCAAGAAGTCAGTCAATAAGCATATATTAAACAGTTACTATGTGCCAAGTACTGGGTGTACAAAGAAAAGGCAAAAAGGATCCTCAAGGAGCTTATATGCTAATGGGGGGAGGGGAAAATATTCACACAAACAGGTCGAAATATTACTTCAAGGACCTAAGATCTGTCTGTGGAATGGTATGCAAAATTCTCTCAGTCTGGAGAAGATCTTCAAATGCACTCTTTTTATTCATTCCTTTATATCTGACCTCTTCCTTTTTCATACCTTTTCAGAAAAAAAATTAATATCCTTTCCTTGGGGGCCATTGGGATCTCCGAAAGAGAAAATAGCAACCGAAGCTTCTCTCTCTCCATCTAATAAGGTTTGCACAAAATACTCCCACTCTTCCAGGGGGAAATGGACTAATTCCCACTTAATGGCATGAATATATCTCTGACATGCAGAAGGAAGAGGAGGCCTAGGAGTGCCCCCCTACAGTGGGTTGGGCCAACTCTTGTAGCCTTGAGAAGGGCGGGCTGCATAGCTCCAGGGGAAAAGTCTCCTGCCTCATCATAGCTTCTGAGAGAAAGGGAGAACCATAGAATATGTGAATTAAAAGAGTCCTTTGGAGACCGTCTAGTCTAACCTCATCACTTAATATTTGAGGAAACTGAGTCTAAGAGAGGGGGAGGAAGAGACTTGCTCACAATTGCCCAGAATAATTGAGATAAAATGGAAGAATGGGTGAAAGGAAAAGGAGAAAGCAATTAAGAAAGACTAAAAATCACCCCATTTTGGAAAGCCCAGGAGGAAAAATGTTACTCTGGCTCAGAATATACCTTCAGGAACACAGCTCAACCGATGGAAAGTGACAGATGGGATAATTTAAAATTGACTGCATTCCCCCTTCCTTTTTCTTGTATAAAAGGGAACCAACTTTTTTGATCCTTTATTTTGGTTAGGTTGGAGTGTTATCCAGCACAAAAAAGGATGAGCCCCTAATACCTCATCGATGTATTACTGGCAACTCCACTCCCATTGTTCATCTCCAACACAGTGATCATAAGACCTTTTGGTGAGATGGAAAACTGTAATTGATTATAGGTTTTCAACTTCAAATTTATTTCCTGACAGTGCCAAAGACCCAGACATTTTCTTTGAAATGAAATGCTTACAGTGTTTCTCCTTTGTGAAGTAAACACTAGTCTTTTGCTTTGTTGTTTTGAAACTGTATTTTCTGGGTAATCAACTTAGATGCTAATCATTTGTACCCATTTTGGTAGTGATCTCTACCTCTGAGGTGTCTAATTCTTGAGAAGGTGGGTGGAATACCCCCAGTATTTATGTTCAAGTTTTGGAATTATCACTAATTCATTGTGGACCTTCTTCCTCCTTCTGGGCCTCACTTTCCCCCTGTATAAAATGAAGTGACTAGATAATCTCCACAGTCCCTTCCAGCTCAAATAGGCTACAAATTCTTTATCTTACCAATATCTAGCTGTGTGACTTTGGGCAAATGAATCCCCTTCTCTGTGCCTCTCATTTTCCTTCTCTGTATGATGAGGAAGATTGGACTAGGTGATTTTGAAAGTCCAACATAAATAGTCTAGGACTAGGGCATCCATACACAGTGTCCCTGTAGATGATATATAGTAGAATCTAGATTGAGATGTTAAAGCTGTAGCACTATCTCTAGGATCCTTGTGAACTAAGTTGGAAGTTCAGGACCTGGCTCTGTTCGATCTTATGAGTGAGACAGTCACATGACTTTAGATAAATGGCTCCACTGGCCCCAGGTCACATAGCTGGGCCCAAGTTTACCACTCTAACCAAAGAGAGGATTGGATTACAAGGCAACCCCCACAGTTCTTTCCAGTGCTCTGTTCACAGATGTTTTACCTAATCCCTGTACTTCTTAATTATCCCTTCTATTTCCTTGTGCCCAGGTTTCTCTGCCCTTTTCCTGCCTGAAATGTAGCATCCCAATAATCCTCCACAGGTCTTCACAACCTAACCTTTGGAATCAGATGACCTGAGGTCAAATCTTGACTCTTTCCCTTATTAGCTGTGGGACTGGACCTTATCTTCTATATCTATCAAACGAAAAGGTTAGATTATATTCTCTCTAAGGTGCTCTACAATCTATAAACACATTGATGATCCTTTGATCTAGTTCTCTCCTAGAAGCATCAGGCCAGCTGAAGATCTCATGTAAAAGCCTGGTTCTTCTTTGTAATATTTCCATTCAGAGAGTCCCAACACAAATTTTTAGGTTAAGGACAGTCACCATATTCCTTGAGAATTCTGTTTTCTTCTGTTGAGCACTTAAAATAAGAAAGCCCTGATATTTACATCCTAACCAGGGATAAGGAACCTGCAGCCTCCAGGCCACATGAGGCCCTCTAGGTCTTTGGGTGTGGCCTTTTGACTGAATGCAAGTTCTACAGAACAAATCCTTTTATGAAGGGGATTTGTTCTTTGAAGTTTCAATTTAGTTGGAGGGCCACACTTGAAGACCTAGAGGGCCACATGTGGCCTCCAGGGCCCAGGTTCCCCACCCCTGTTCTAACCTAAAACCTCCACCCCTTTTCACTGGGAGAGAAGGGAATAAGCACATCATGGTGAAGACTTGCAGCATTTCTGAGCATGAACTTTGCTCTTGGAGAGAGGAGGGCGATATGGATGGGGACATTGGTGAATATTGGCACATTTATAGAGATCTGTGTCACAAGATGAGGAGACATATGGGGGTGGGGTATCAAGGAATAAAAGTTAGAGGACCTGGCTTCAAATCCTTTCTCATTACCTCTAAGACCCTGGGCAAATCATTCCCTCCTTCTGGGCCTCAGTCTTCTCATTGTAGACTTGATACACTAAGATACCTTCTGGCCTCTAAATCCCATGACTGTATGCATCCAGATGAAGTTTGACATGAGGTGAGAGGTTTATGGGCAGCAACTGAGGCCATAACTAGGGATGTAAGGGAGTCACTTATTTATTCCAGAAACATTGGTTAAGCTCCCAATTGTGCGAAGCACTGTCCAAGGAAGTAGGGGGTAACATAGAAATATAGCAGATCTGTAGTTGGGTACTTCCTTACATTTCCCTATGGACTACATGTCCCAGAAGTATTGGTGCTACATAGTAATGTGAGTCCAGGGAATTTCCCAGGGATCTTGTGCGCAATGAATGAACTGACATTTCTCCGTGGTGAACTCTGAAGGTGAGGGTTAGAGAGAGAGAGAGATGCAGGGGGACAGTGGCTATAGGGGGGGCTTCTCTCTATGCTTTGGCTTGGGAACTTTTGTTCCAATGCCAGAAAAAATACCCAGTGAACATGAACAGCAGAGTAAGTGAAGTCCTTTCCAGATGAGGGCATGAGGAACGATGTGGAAAGGCGGGGGTGGGGGTGGACGATCCAGGTTCCTGCTGGTGTGAGTGATGAGCAAGAACTACAGTGCTTACTGGATCTGATTGTGACTGACTCAAACCCACCTCCTCCTTGCCTGTGGGAGAGGAGCTGTGTACTCAAGTGCCTGAACTTTCTTATTTATTTCACCTTGAAGCAAAAGCCAGCAAGATGAAAGGTCCCAGGTGGGAAAGGGGTGGAGGAACAAATTTAAATGGTTGCCATTATTGAAATGTATGTACAAGTATAATTTTTTATTATCTTTCATCAAATAGGATTGAACAGTTTAATAAAGTTAAGGATTTAGTGGGCAGAGGTTATTAATTGGCAACTTGAATGGAAGGAAAGGCCTAGTGAGTGGGGGCCAAGCCAAGAGATTTTGATTGTTGATTCTGATTGGATATACATGCCACTAGATCAAAATCAGAAACCTGAGTTAGCTTAAAACAGGGGGCAGAGACAGTATGTGACAACCAGCTATCTTGAGTATCTTGATAAAAGTATCCCATTGGACCTTTGGTTCATACTGATAGCACCCCTTGGTGATCAATTAGACACCAAATGATATCCTGTCCCTGATCTTACAGTGTTTACAGTAAAATAGAGAGAAAAGACACAAATACCAAACAACTATAATATACATTACATGACAAGAACATGAGAGAGGCACATGTGATGGCTAAGGGATCCGGGAAGGCAGCACTATGGAGGTGGCATTTAAAAACTCAGTGCAGGCTCAAGGGTTAAAATATAGATCATACTACGAACGCTGGGAGCTTAGGAATATCAAAGGGACAAAGAAACAGGATACTGAGGTGACAAGCCAAATTCCAACAGAACAGACCAACAGAGAAAATGAGAACAGTCCAGACTGAAAGACCAAGAAAAACCAAGGCAATGATGAAACCACACAAAATTAGGTCACCAAGCAAACAAACTAGGTTGAGAAGTACCAGTCTTTGGGCACCATTTGATGGGCCACAGTACAAGCCTAGAATGCACAGCCAGTTATAAAGTCTAAAAGACCATACTACATGGGAAAGAATAAAATCCTAACATCATCAGTAGATAGGTCCTTAGGAAGAAGATAGACTTCCCTAAGGTCACACAGGCAGAAAGTAGCTCTAATCCTCCCATCACTAATGGGATGCACCTTCACGTTGGAACTCACTGGGTTCTAGACGTCAATTCAGTGTAACTCAGTTTTCACAAATATGTAGAGAAAAGAAGTCCTAGTTAATATGTGCAGGGGGATCTCTCAGGGCATCTATAAACACCTCCACTCCCACCTCCTTATTAAAAAGTCATTTTCATTTACTGTGTGACCCAGGGAAGATAGCTTTAAACCCATTTTCCTCTGGTATTTTCCCAGAGTCATTCTTGCAAGACACAAGACAGTCTTTAAAAGCCATCTGCCTGACAAAGAAATCCTTCCCTCCCCCAATGAAATCCGCCTTCCAACACTACTCCCTCCAAGTCCTTTGTGTCAGGGGTGGAAGGGATTTTTCTGGCGTCCGACTATTTTGCAATTCAAGGAAAACCAGGGTTCCCTGAGAGACCAGCCAGGCAGATGTAATGACATGTTCCTGAAGCTGAAAAACAAAGGAAAGATGGTGGGCTGCATGAGGCCTTTACAGGGATTAACAGAATTAGGGGAAGGGGGCAACCTGACACCATTTTTGCTGCTGTCATTTGGGTGACCTCACTCTCCCAGCCAGAGTACAGCTGGTAAACTAATTTCCAAGTTTCCTTGTGAAACTTGAAACTTTCTCACCCATTGTGAGAGACACTGAGAATTTCTCAGTATTTAAGGCCCTCCCTTGGATTCCTGACCTAGGCACTAAATAAATAAATAGTTCTCTGTGGTAGAGCTTGTTTGAGGTTGAGAAAGGCAGAAGGTAGGTAGTAAAAGGGTTATTATTCCCATTCTGCAGAAGAAGAAAGTGAGGCTCAGGGCAGAAACAACCTATCTGTAGTCACAGAGCTAAGGAGCAAACTGGAAGGGAAAAGTACTCTTCCCTGTGCCACACTGCTCCTTAGAGGCCGCTATTCTGCTGGACTGATGGACACATTTCATTCCCCGGAGTTCCCATGAGTGTATTATTTGTTTGTTTGTTTGTGGTCTAGACCAGGCGTTCCTAACACCACTGCCTGGCACAGTAGGCACTTGACTCATTAGTTGTTCTTACAGAGGATCAAAATGAAATCACTATGCTGGGGATAAGGTCCAGTGTGTCTGACTGTGGCTAGGGTCCAAATAATCCATGGTATCAGCTGGAGTAGGGGAAGAGGAGTGAAAGAAAATACTGGCCCCGGTATGACTCGAACACACAACATTCTGATCTAGAGTCAGACGGGCTACCATTGCGCCACAAGGCCATTGGGATATAAGGTCCCCCAAGAACATACTTAACGGATACCCGGGGACTTGCTGTGCGTTGGAATTCTCTCAATCGCATAGTTCTCCTTGCTCGAGCTCTTGCTTCCATTCCATGCCTGGACAAACACCATTCTCAGCAGGGGGCCCTGGCCTTCTGCACACTGCCCCAGGGGGTCACCACACCCCAAAGGGAAAGAAGCCCTGGTCTGCCCAGAGGATCGCTCTCCTGCTGGGTCCTCTGAGTCCAGTGGCAAGACATGCATGAGGCCAACAGGAGATAACCCTAGTGAGGCAGCCACTCCTCCTCCTCCTCCTCACAATCCCATGAGAGTCAGGGAGTTGGCAACAGAAAGTTCACCTGAGACCTACCCGAGGGCCACTGAGGCCTGGGCCTCTAGTCCATCAGACTTGGTGTGGGGTCCTAGTCCCCTTCTTAGTCAGAAACCAGAGGAGGGGCTGCTAGGACATCATCTCCCCCAGGTGATCAAATCCTCAAGATTTCTGAGGAGAATTCCCATTGTCTGAGCTTTCCTGATTGCTACCATCCTGCACCCCCTGCACCCCCAGCCCCAGCCCTGGCCGGTTTGGAGCTCCTTCTTGGACCTTCCTTCCCAGACTAAGGGGAAGGGGCAGCCTTCAGACAAGCTGGTCTTGGCTGAACAATGACATTGAAGTACTGAATTTCTGAGAATTTCTCAGTATTTAAGGCCCTCCCTTGGATTCCTGACCTAGGCACTAAATAAATAAATAGTTCTCTGTGGTAGAGCTTGTTTGAGGTTGAGAAAGGCAGAAGGTAGGTAGTAAAAGGGTTATTATTCCCATTCTGCAGAAGTGGAAAGTGAGGCTCAGGGCAGAAACATCCTCTCTCTAGTCACAGAGCTAATGAGCAAACTGGGAGGGAAAAGTACTCTTCCCTGTGCCACACTGCTCCTTAGAGGCTGCTATTCTGCTGGACTGATGGACACATTTCATTCCCTGGAGTTGTCACAAGTGTTATATTTGTTTGTTTGTTTGTGGTCTAGACCAGGCGTTCCTAACACCACTGCCTGGCACAGTAGGCACTTGACTCATTAGTTGTTCTTACAGAGGACCAAAATGAAATCACTATGTTGTGACTATGGCTCGGGTCCAAATAAATCCATGGTATCAGTTGGAGTGGGGGAGGAAGAGTGAAAGAAAATTTTGGCCCTGACGCGATTCGAACACACAACATTCTGATCTGGAGTCAGATGCGCTACCATTGCGCCACAAGGCCATTGGGGACCAAAGCTCCCCAAGAACGTACTTAACGGATACCCGGGGACTTGCTGTGTGTTGGAATTCTCTCAATGGCATCATTCTCCTTGCTCGAGCTCTTGCTTCCACTCCATGCCTGGACAAACACCATGCTCAGCAGGGGGCCCTGGCCTTCTGCACACTGCTCCAGGGGGTCACCACACCCCAAAGGGAAAGAAGCCCTGGTCTGCCCAGAGGATCGCTCTCCTGCTGGGTCCTCTGAGTCCAGTGGCAAGACATGCATGAGGCCAACAGGAGATAACCCTAGTGAGGCAGCCACTCCTCCTCCTCCTCCTCACAATCCCATGAGAGTCAGGGAGTTGGCAACAGAAAGTTCACCTGAGACCTACCCGAGGGCCACTGGGGCCTGGGCCTCTAGTCCATCGGACTTGGTGTGGGATCCGAGTCCCCTTCTTAGACAGAAACCAGACGAGGGGCTGCTAACACGTCATCTCCCCCAGGTGATCGAACCCTCAAGATTTCTGAGGGGAATTCCCATTGTCTGCGCTTTCCTGATTGCTACCATCCTGCACCCCCTGCACCCCCAGCCCCAGACCTGGCCGGTTTGGAGCTCCTTCTTGGACCTTCCTTCCCAGACTCAGGGAAAGGGGCAGCCTTCAGACAAGCTGGTCTTCGGAGCCTCACCCTCCCAACAGCTCCCCTTTGTCCCCTGCCTGGACTCCAATGCCCCCAGGTTCCCAGTGTAGACGCTGGGGCTCCCAGGTGTAGATGCTGGGGCTCCCAGGTGTAGACCCTGGGGCTCCCTGAGGCAGCAACTGAGCAGCTCCTTCCCCAAGGCTCACCCCCTCCAGGCTCTGGCCTTGTAAAAGGAGAACCCTAGTCCATGTGCTGGGCGGGAAACAATGGTCTTAAGGCCTTGGGGAGAGGTCAGCAACTGGCCAATGGCGGCAGCGGGGGGGGGGGGGAGATGCTATAAGGGGACTATTTCCCAGCATCCCCCAGCTCTCGGCATTCCTTCCTCTGTAAAAGGAAGGACTGGGCTGAAATCTAAATCCCTCTAATTCTAGAGAGACAGAGAGGAAGCAGGAGGGCGGTAGTGGCCAGAGTCAGGGAGGTCAGATTGAAGGCCTGCCTGAGACACACGTGGCTGAGGGGAGGACGAATCCCCCCCCACTGGTGAGGCCCCCCCTCTCTCCAGGGTCCCTGGTGAGCGCCCCACCCCTTCACCTCCAGGGTCCCCGGAGGTTATCGGTCAGCTCAGGGGAGAGCCATCCTCTGTGCAGGCCAGGGCTTCTTTCCCTTTGGGGTGTGGTGACCCCCTGGGGCAGTGTGCAGAAGGCCAGGGCCCCCTGCTGAGCATGGTGTTTGTTCAGGCATGGAGTGGAAGCAAGAGCTCGAGCAAGGAGAGCGATGCCATTGAGAGAATTCCAATGCACAGCAAGTCCCCGGGTATCCCTTAAATACGTTCTTGGGTGCCTATGATCATCAAGGGCCTCGTGGAGCAATGGTAGCACGTCTGACTCCATATCAGAAGGTTGTGTGTTCGAGTCACGCCAGAGCCAAAAATTTTTTCACTTTTCCTCCCCCGCTGCAACTGATACTATGGATCATTCGGACCCGAGCCACAGTCGGACACACTGGACCTTGTCCCCAACAAAGTTATTTCATTTTGGTCCTCTGTAAGAACAACTAATGAGTCAAGTGCCTACTACGCCAGGCACTGTGCTAGGCAGTGGTGTTCGGAACACCTGGTCTAGACCACAAACAAACAAACAAATATAACACTCATGAGAACACCAGGGAATGAAATGTGTCCATCATCCAGCAGAATAGCAGCCTCTAAGGAGCAGTGTGGCACAGGGAAGAGTACTTTTCCCTCCCAGTTTGCTCATTAGCTCTGTGACTACAGATAGGTTGTTTCTGCCCTGAGCCTCACTTTCCACTTCTGCAGAATGGGAATAATAACCCTTTTACTACCTACCTTCTGGGTTGTTTACCATGGTAGTTTGTCCACTGCTGATGAGCACCCAAATAGGCTTTCTTGCCCTTTGTATGTGTCCTGGACCCTTTGCCACTCTGGTGAAGCCCATGTGCTTCACCAAAAAGAACCCTCTTCTCAGCAGTGTTTTCAAATTTATAAAATGAAATACCTAGGATTTCAAAGGAAACCACTGAAACACAGTGATAAGAATCTGTTTTTTAAAATATTCATGAACTCTATGATTTAAAGTCAACTGTGATCTTTGCTACCCTGTGAGGGAATCTGGAAAGACAAATTCAGTGGGTCTGAGATGAGTGGCAGGTAAAGTGCCACATTTCATATCTTGGCACACCATGGTATGATTCCCTTCAGGCACTCTCTGGATTCACCACATTTTAGCCTCTATGCCCTTTTTCATGTGGTATAATGACAAAGGAGCTGGACTTTCAGCCAAAATACCTAGGCTCAAATATCAGATTTGTTACAGAAAACACGTATGGAATGAAGAGATTGGACTAGATGAACTCTTGGGTATCTTTCAGTTAACACTATTTTCTAAAGTCCCAGGAAAGGCTATCTCTTTTAGTCCTATCTTATTCTCTTGTCTAGAGCACTGAAGAAGGCCTTTTTCTCTTTGAGCCTTTAGCTTGGCCAAAGCTTTAGCTTGAGGCCAGAACTGCTGCCTGAGAAACCAGCTCCTTCAGCCACTGGACCATTGCCCTCCTGGGATCTACCTGGGCTTTTTGCTCTTAGTAGTGCAAAAGCCCCTCTTGTCTTTTCGGAAAAGACTGAAATGCCAGTGACCCCATATTTACACATCTACAGGTAAACCTCCCTCTAACCTTTTATATTGAAGACTTGTCAACCAACAAATATCCTCTTTTTCTTGTGGCTTATGCCAAATGGGGTCATGGAAAGACTCATGGATTCAGAAAGGGCACTAGATTCAAAGTTAATTGTCCTGGGTTCAAGTATAGGCTCTATTATTACCTAGCTGCAATGACCTGGATCACCTCTCCCATCCTCAGTTTCCTCCTCTTTAAAATGAGATCAGAGAGACCATACCAGTGGGGTCGAACTCAAAGAGTAAAAAAGGCCACTGGACCCTTCATAAAGCTCCCTAAGGGGCACATATTGACTTTTAAGGCCGAATATTGACATTATCTATGTTTTGTTGTCTCTCTATTAATTTTTTTAAATATTAACCATTTACATTTTAATCTGGCTCCCTCTGGCAGTGTGTTTGACACCTTTAGACTAGATGATATAAGGTTTCTTCTAGATCTAAGTCCATGATCCTGTGAACTTTCTCAAAGGTCCTTTCCATAACCTCAGCAGTTGGGATTAACACCTCTTGGATTCTCTCTGTACTTATCTGTCTCTCACAGTGTCAAAAAGTTTTTCTTTGAACTTTTCACAACCCTACTCTTCTTCCCCCATAATTCCCAGTCTGGGAAGGTTGGGGGTGGGGGTACAGAAGAAGGCCAGATTCAAGCACAAGAATTCACAATACACATTTCTTTGGTAAAGTTAGTCTTTGCTCTATCCTCAGAAACCAGACATGAATTCCATGAAAAGACTGAAATACCAGTGACCCTATATTTATGTATCTACAAGTAAACCTCCCTGCAATCTTTGATATTGAAGACCTTATCAATCAACAAATACCCTCTTTTTGTTGTAGCCTATGCCAAATAGGGTCACGGAAAGAGTAATGGATTCAGAATTAGGGAGCCTGAGTGATCAGAGCTGTCCTATGTTAATCTATTATTATCTGTTGTGACCCTGGGCAAGACTCTTAAGTTCTCTGGGTGTCAGCTTCCTCACCTGTATAGGACCAGATAACATCTATGGTCCATTTTAGAGCTAAATTCCATGAACCTATGTACACAGACAGTACATACAAGACATTTGAGGAGGAAGACAGCTCTGACAGATGGCAGGATTTGATTGAGTTCAAAGTTTTACATAGGAGGTAGTAACTGAGCTAACCAATGAAGAAAGCTAAAGGTTCTGAGGTAAGAAGATGGGGGTGCATTCCAAGCATGAAGGACAGCCTCACCAAGGTATTCCAGGCATACATCATCTATTTAGATCTTGAACAAGAAGGATCTTAGAAGTTATCTAGCCCCAATTCCCTCATTTTTCAAATGAGGAAACAAGATCAAAGATGTTAAATAACTTTCCCATGGTCCCACAGCCAACAAATGTCAAAAACAGGATTTGAACTCAAGCCTCCTTGACT
Organism: Gymnobelideus leadbeateri; assembly: GCA_011680675.1. Lineage (NCBI taxonomy): Eukaryota > Metazoa > Chordata > Mammalia > Diprotodontia > Petauridae > Gymnobelideus > Gymnobelideus leadbeateri. The sequence goes on from WOXC01010527.1 coordinate 312,921, forward strand.
CCAAGTTCATGGAGATAAGCAATGGCATATTGAGTTTAGGGAAGAGCTGGCAGGATGGTTGGCCAGAATATAGAATCTGCAAAGGGGAATATTTGGCAAATTAAGTTGGAGCCAGATTGTAGAGGCTCTCCAGTGGCCTGATGTGGAACTGATGCTCCATCCTAGAGGCAATAGGGAGCCACTAGAGGCTTTTGGAGTTTGGTAGGGATTGACATAGTTAGACTTGGGAAGATTATTTTGGCAGCTATATGAAGAATGAGTTGGAGAGGGGAAAGGTTTGAGGCAGGGCAGGACACTTACATCTATTGTGGCTGAGAAGGGAGGAAAATGGTGAAAATTCCTCCTCCATGAAAGGGTGATAATTGTTTATTGCCTTCAGAAATGATGGCCCCATTGGGAACTCCATTTCTGTCTGCGTGCCTCCTTTACGGTATTTATTCATTTAGTACGTGCATTTGGCTAACAGTATTCACATCTTGGAATTCTCTCAGACCGGTGCATCTCTTTGGGATTTCACAAGGCAAAATAAATAACCCTTGGGTCGAAATGGTTTAATCTTTTTTTTTACCCTTCAAATTGAGACTAGTGTTGAGACTGGTGCCTCTAACCCATCAGACGTCTCTAATTTGGAAGCTTGCATTTCAGAACACAGTGTTTTCATTAAGCAGTGTAGTTCACTCACTTTGGGGAGACAGACAGAAACAGAAACAAATTGACTCAATGGTTTGCATGCTTTGTGACAAAATTGCCTATTATTGAGAGTGTAAACGTTTTCAGAAAATGAGAGACAGGTGGAAAGACAGGGTGGAGGAGGATGTGCAGGCTAGGAGAAGAAACCATACTTGCCTAGCATGATATGTCATGTATGAACAGCATCACTGCTTCCTTAAACATATTAATAATTGGAACTGACAGTTTTTTAGAGCTTTACAGTTACAAAGTGCTCGACAGAGTGAGAATGAGCACTGGATTTAGAATCAGAAGACCTTGGTTTGGCTCTTTGCCCAGCCACTTACTGGCTAGGCAAGCGTAGGCAGATTTCTTTTCTTCTCTAAACCTCAGTTTCCTCATCTGTAAAGTGGGGATGAGAATCTCACAAGGTTGTGGGGTGAAGAGTACATGGTAACCCTTAAAGATAATTAGTGACACCCGTTCTTTAATTGACTCTGCCTAAGAAACTCCTTTGGCTGGCTTTCTTTTGCTTCTAGAATCAAATACAAACACCTCTGGCATTTTAAAGTCCTTCACAATCTGCCTCCAGACTCTTACATGTTGTTTCCCCTCATATGCTGTCCTATGGCCAATCTGGCCAGCTTGTTGTCCTTCACACAAAGTATTTCATCTTCCACCTCTATGTCTTTCCATAGGCTGTCCCTCATGCCTTGAATGCCTTTCCTCTTTACTACCACTTCATAAAATCCCTAGTTCCACTCAAGTTGCAAGTATCACCTCCTACCTGAGACCTTTCCTGATCTCCCCCAGTTCCTAGTACCACATCCCACCTTCCCCTTCCCCATATTTACTCTGTATGAATTTTTGTATACATTTATATATGTACATATTGTTGTCCCCAGTAGAACATAAGTTTCTTGACTTAGGGACTCTTTCTTTTTTGTCTTTGCATCCCTAGCCCTGAGCATGGTGTCAAACACATGGTCCTGCCTCTGATATTCATTAGCTGTATTACTTTGACTATGTTTCTAAGCCTTAGTTTCTACATCTGTGAAATGGGAATAAAAATTATTACACTCCCTGACTCACAGGATGGTTGAAAGTGCTTCGTAATTCTGATAGCTTTCTTTTGGTCTGTGGTACCAGGCCCTGGACATTGCTACAGAACCTAGAGTGCCCTATTCAGTCCCCCTTTTCTCTTTTTCTGCCACCTTAATCAATTCAATAAAATCCACCACTTGTAAAGGATACATTAAAAAAAATTAAAACATGATGAAAATGTGAGTTATAAAATATCAAATATTATTACTATTGTTACATGTCATAAAAAATCAAGGAAGGCTTCTATTGAGACCCCCTCTAGTGAATATGGCAGACTCTATGCCTCTCTGGAGAACTTAGAAAAGAGTCACATGGGATGGATAAGCATAGATGGGAACACTGAAGGGAACAAGCAGCTTGATGAGACCAAAGATCTGTTTGAAAGTGTGACTAGTATAGTTTTGAACCTTCATTGAAGGCGGATCTCCCAGCCAGAGTTTTTCTCTGCTGCTAACCTCAGAAGCATCATTCGCCATGAGGGCCTTCTTGCTCTAGTTTTTGGTGGGTCCTAGCCATAGGGCCAGGAGGAACATTATATACACAACTATAATAAGACTGGTTTGGTTGGTGACTGTCTCCCCATCTCCAAACCAGTGGCTTCTACAGGACAATTATAACTGAGGGTCAGGGCTGGCCTAGTACTTTGACTCTACTATAAAGGTTAAAGGTACTTTTGTTGATACTCCATAGATCCCTTGACAGAAGTGTTTACAAAGCTGGGTGGGGACACTAGGATCTTCATATCCATAGTGTTGGTAATCTTTTTCCTTCTGTTCATTTGTGTGAGTAGGGTTAATCCCAAGGAGCTTGGCCATTGGAGTCCCAGTCTAAGGAGGATAATTTCTTCTTTGTGTTTCCTTAATGGGCAGAAGTCTTGGGTCCAGACTCCATTTATCTGTGCCTCTCTGGCACTAGAGAGTTAAAGTAGTTCACCAGAAAGGACATATTGGGGCAACTGGGTGTCTCAGTGGAAAGAGCACTGGCCCTGGAGTCAGGAGGACCTGAATTCAGATCAGGCCTCAGATACTCACTAGCTGTGTGACCCTGAGCAAGTCATTTAACACTTTTGGCCTCCAAAAAAGAGAACATGTTGACTTGGTATCATGTAAGACCTCTGTTCAAGTCCTAGCTCTACCATTTCACTTCATAGAATCTCAGTTTCCCCATCTGTAAAATGAGGGGAATACTTGTACTGCCTACTGGTTGTGAGGATAGTGCTTTATAAATTTTAAAGCACTATGGGAAAGAGAGCCTATATTAAGACAGAGTAAGGATATGGTCATATTAGAAGAAGTTGCTGCTGATATTGACAACTCACATTTATATAGCTCTCTGAAGTCTGAAAAATATTTTATTTCATTAGATTCTTATCACAGCCCTATGAGGAAGGTATTATGCCACGTTTACAGATGGGGAAGCTTAGAGCTGTTAATAAATCTTCCCATTTCACATAACTAAGAAGTGTCTGAGACAGGATTTGAGCTCAGGTGTAGCACATTGTCCTAGAATGCCCATACTGCCTCTCCCCCTCCTGCTCTGGCTTTGCCCAGAACGAGTTGGTCTGCCTTTTACCTAAGGTGCCCCATATCAGTGCCTTGTAAATATGATCCCTCACACACAGGTGAGAAGTCCTGGGACAGAGTTCCTGACTCCAAGTCCAGACCTCCTTCCACTAGACCGTATTTGTCTCCTCTCTTCACATCTCCAAATGCCTCATTCTGACTGCTCTGACCCAAAAGGGGCACTGTGATCCCCTTCCTATATTCTGGGTAAATGCCCAAACTGAAGCTCACTGAGTGAGATCAAAATATGTGGCCCCACTCTGGAGCTTCAAACTTCAGCAAAGAACTTTTAGGACCTTAGCCCCAAATGAAACACTATAAAAAAGAACTTCTCGTAAGAGGTCTGAATGAGAAAGGGCCTTTGTCCAAATCCCTTCATCTTACTGGTGAGGTGATTGGCCCTGAAAGTGACAGTGACTTGACCAAGGTCATACAACAAGATCTCAACAAAGCTGGGACTAGAGCCCAACCTCTTGACCCCCAGGCCAGTGCTCTTTGCTGCCCCACCAACAAGAGCAAAAACGATGCATGCCTGAGACTGTAGTACTCAGTATGCAGATAGCAGTAACCTTTAAGTTTCCAGAATCATCAACTTTTTGTGGACCCATAATCCCTCTGGAAGGATGGTTCTTGAAAAATAATGAAAATTACACCGTGCTGGAAGAAAGAAAAAGTTCTGGTAAGATAGTAGCTTCCATGTGTCTTCTACGTAAAAACAAGGCAAGCTGTATCTGGGGCTATGAAACAAAGAGACACAAACCTAAAGAACCTGCAATTCAGCAAATTTTCTCCCTTATAGTCTCTCTTTCCCCCATCTCTCCAAATCACTGATATTGATTTTTCTTTGGTAACTAAGCTCATCAGCTCCTGAGATGATAACTATTTTCCTTGCAACCAGGTTCCAGGATTGTAGGATTCTTTATAGTCTCTCTCTTCTTGGAGTCAGTGGGAGTGATAATGGTGAAAGGCACAGGGTTGATTTTGTTTTTTAGTGGGAGTAAGGGGCACTGCCTGACATAGCCTCAAATCATCATAAGTAGGCAACTGCCTAGTCTGCCTCCTCTTAAGGAGAGACCCACTTGGGACTGGGCAGAGGACAGGAGAGTGTAAGTGGCAAGGGCCTTGGACATGAAGTCAAAAGACCTGGGTTCTACTGGACTCACTGGATGACTTTGGGCTCTTTTCCTTCTATAAGCCTCATTTTCCCCATTAGTAAAATGAAACCGAGGTTCCTTCCAGTTCTATTGTTCACCTGTCTCGAGCTCATGCACTGATTCTGACCGCCCATCAGGCAGTAGCTGGGGAAAAGTAGAATTCTCAAATTGAGGGTTCTAATCCTAATGGGGAAGGCAAGAGTTGAGTTCATCTATCTACAAAACAAGCAAATACATGTCTGCTGTATTCAGAGAACTATGCGTGGAGAGTTGTGGGTAACATTGTTGTGCAACTGGGCACAGCTTGTTAGCATTAGGCCCTCACTGTGACCTAGGGTGAGCCACTTTCCATCTCTCACCCGGCTGTTGTGAAGATCCTTTGAGAGTGAAGGGAAAGTGATTTGGGATTGTAAAGTGCTATAGAAATGTTAACTGTTATCAGAGGCAGCAACTTCTCTAAGGATCCTGTCATCAAAGCCAAGTGTTGCCCATAGGGAAATAATCTTGCTCCTCCCTCCATGTCACCACTGCCTTTCCCTTATCATTAGGACTGTGAGATGACCATTTCTAAAATGGAGGAAACTAAATGAGATCAGTCATCACTCTGAAATTCCCTCCTTTGTATTGTTTGGTGTGCAGTGGCAGTGGACAAGAGCCATCATTGGTCAGCTCATTCATCACAGGGCAAGTAAAATTGAAGAACTCAGGCAAGGGAGGAGAAAGACACCAGATTTCTGATGTTTCATGTAGAAAGGTGAACACCAACGCTATTGAGTTCCATGTGTCATTGTAGGAGTCGGGCTAAATCTGTTGGCTCCTGAGACTGTATCTAGGGAAATTCTCTCTTCATGTTCCCGGTAGGTTTGGAGGTAACAGGGTATCTAGACAAGCTAGATGGAGAAGATGATCCCCAAGGATGGACTAAGGAAATGAAGTCATTGAATGGGGCAAAGAGATGACCCCAGAGGGTGAACCCTAGAGGATGAAGGGACATGATTTCAGAAGGTAAGTCTCAGAGGATGGAAGAAGATAACTTCCTCTGTCCCTCCCTGTACCACCTTTCAGCCATGCTTTTGGAATTATAACCAAATCAACATTACCTCGTGTATGTATAGACTGCCCTATTGTTCAACTAATCACCCTAACCAAAGCATCATTTCTCTTTATGTGTTGTCTCCCCCTATTAGAATGTAAGCTCCTTTAGGTCAGGGCCTGTCTTGTTTTATATTTATATCCTGAACACTTAGTATTGTGATTGGCACATAGCGATCATTTAACAAATGCTTTCCCACCCATCCATTTGCTCCATCTATCCATTCCCTCAGAAGATAAAGCTGACCTCTGAGGGTGAATTTTAGAGGCCAGAAATGAGATGAACTCAAAGGATGGAATGTGGAAGTGATTGCAGAAAATACACTCCACGGGATAGAGGGAGATGATTCCTAGAGCAGACCTCAGAAGGTAGAAGGGAGAGAGGAGACTGCTCCAGAGCCTGGACTTTTGAGATGGAGGGAAAGGACCTACTAGGGTAGACCTCAGAGGACGGATTGTAGAAACTAAAGAGATGAGCCCATAGATTGGCCCCCAGGTGGTAGAGATCTACAATATTCCTGAAAAGTAGGTATATGACAACTCTGGTTTACTAAGGGAATAAGCCCTGAGTGAGGAAAATTGAGCCAGAGAAACTATGAGAGGCAGGAGTCTGGAGCATGGGAGCAGACCCCACTGTGGGATGCAACATGCTGATCAGGGACATTCTGCAGGCTACATTAAGAGGAATGTGAAACTGACATCTAGAGAGTGTCCTGACTAATACAGGATATCTGTTTACATGATTCCCATTTCTATATCAACCCACCTAGAGGTCGTTGGTCAGAACTCCAGGGGAAAGGGTCCAGGTATGTGAGATAGCACTAGCTTCTCTCACTTATCACTGGGGAGGCTGTGAAAATTCAATGAAATAATATACAGCCAATTCACAGACCAATTAATCAGTTGTGGCAGTGGTGTGTTTGAATTCTGGGATCCCAAGGGAAATTTTCAGAAAGGGTCCCTTTACCCCTGGTTAATTGCAAAATAACTAGCTCTCCTGCAGAAAAGGGCTGTTTGGGCAGTATTTATGCTGATGATTTATGGCTCATCCCAATCTCTGGAAGAGCCTATGTGCATTAGCACAAGAAGCCCTAGATTGGGAGGCAGGAGACCAGGCTTCCAGTCTAAACCATGCTACTGACTCTGTGTGACCTTGTACATGTGCGTTCCCTTCCCCAGGTTTCAGTTTCATCCTTTATAAAATGAGCTGCTAGGTTTCAAGCTCCCTTTCACTCTAATATTCTAGGTTTTACTTGTTAGTATCTCTGATAAAAGGTTCCCAAGAGGGAAAATGCTAGAAGTAATATCTAAAACAGTGGTTTGGGGTGTATTGTAGGTATGTGGGTAGGGAGGTGATCTTGAGGCAGCAGGGGTGCACTGCAAAAGGCAGGTTTGCCATCAGAAGACCTGGGATGTGAGCTCTGGCTCAGCCACTTATTCCAGTGTGATTATTAGTAAATTGCTTAATCTCTTTGAATTTCAGCAAAGTGGGGCTAGTAATAGGAGCCTCACAGAATGTTAGAGCTAGAAGGACCCTGGGAGACCGAGCAGTCCAACCCCCTCATTTATAGAGGAAGAAACTGAGGCCCAGCGAGGCAGGGCAGGGGAAAGGGACTTGCCTGAGGCAGTACTTACCTCCCAGGCTTATAGGAGATAATGGACTGAAAGGGCTTTGTAAATTGTTTATAGAAATGAAGTTCTAGCTCTTCTCTGGTATTCGAGGGAATCCAAAGTGGTCTGCAAATGAAGTGGTTCATTTCAAGGTATTCTCATCACCCAGATCACCCAGAGCTAGCTGAAGGGGGTTGGGGAAAAGAACAATGACTACGTAAGCAGTTCTGACGCTTTCTTCAAGCATCCTTTTTCTCCCTCCCTCCCCCCTCCGCCCACTCCCCTTTCCAAGAGTAAACTCTGAATCGATGCTGAATTGGGGGGAAGGGTTGGTTCTTTCACACGAGGGAGGGGAGGGGGGGCATCTGAGAACAACAGTCCCCATTTTTCTGCTTTCAAGAATCATAGCTTCAGAGCTACAAGGGACCTTGGAGGCCAAATAGTCCAATCCTTTCATTATACGAGAAGAAAACTGAGACCCAGGGAGGTTATGATAAACAAAGTACATTTCTCAGCACAACCCTATAAGTGAGTGAGGAAGGTATTATGGAGCCCAATTTACAGAAGGGAAAACAGCCTCAGAAGGAAAGGTCAAGGTCAAACAGCTGAGTTAGGACTGGAACCCAGGTATCTGGAGTGCCCTTGCCTCTGATTCCTCTAGCTCTAGTCTCTAGGTACACTTTAAACACATCTCCTGGCATCCTTTCCTTCTAGGATGGCTAGGTGATAACAGCAATATAGCCTTCAATCTCCCACCCCCATCTACACACATAAGTAGCTGAACTGGGACTGGGACTTGGGTTTTCTGATTACAGTTCTTTCCAGCATACCACAAAACAGTTTCTATCCTAATTAGGGTTGTGTCTAAGCTAATAGATCACCCACATAGCAGCCATTTCTACCCCCATAATATCTCTTGCATTTGTCCTCTCCCTGCTTCCCCATTGTCGATTCTGGTTTCCTGAAGGCTCTCATCTCTGCTATTTTAACAGCCAGCTTCACTGGCCTCCCATCCTCTGGCCTTTCCCAACTGTAGGTCATTCTCCATGCTGCCTGGGTGATCTTCCAGGGAGTCCCTCTGATCCTGCACTCAAAATCTCTCAGCAACTCCCCAACCCTGGCATTCTCTCTCACCCCCAACTTCCCAGCCTTATCAAATTCTTTTCCTTCTTATACTACGTTCAAGCTAAATTGGACTCTTCACCATCCCCTGGTTCACGATTTGCTTACTCTCATCGTCCTCCATTTCCTGGCTAGACTCCTCCCCCATCTCCAACAGTTGAAGCCACCTCCCCTAAGGAGCCTGCCCTGAGAGGAGCTTCCCCCCCCCCCCCCAACCTTCTAGGTGCAAGTGAGCAGCTTTCTCATCCTTTCCTTTGCGCTGGACTTACCCCTCTATCATAGTTATTTGTGGACTCATTCTAACTCTTCTGTTAGACTTTAAGTGCCCTGAGGGCAAGCAGAACTGTCTGGGGCAAGGGAGCCACCGTATACTGGTATCGTTCGGTGTCCTGGCTGCTCAATTGAGGATCTAAGGCAGGCTCGCTATTACTAGCTCTCTCCCTATCATCTTTGTCCTACCTCCAACTCTAACTACCTGTATGACCTTGGGCAAGTCATATAACAACGTTTCTGGACCTCAGTTTCCTCCTCCGTAAAGGGAAGGTTTTGGACTTAGATGGCCTATGATCTTGTTTTTACTTTTTGGGGTATTAGGTAAGTCCTGAGAAGCCGGGCAGACAATACGAAGGTGGGGAAGGGGAAGAAGGTAAGACCTCTCCCCCCCCCCCCACCCGCCTCCGCGTCTGTTCTCAGAATGGGAAGCACTGGCAGGGCCTGCAAAGCTCACCACCTAGGGCATCCTCGTTATTGGACCGAGGGGGTAATGGAGACCCCCAAACTGGGCAAGGGACTTGCCCAAGGTCACTGTGAATGGGAAGGTATCCCGCCTCCCCGCTTAGCTTAGCTCCACGGCCTCCTTCCCTCCATCCTCCCCCACCCCCAACACCCCCGCCCAGGTCCTGGAGACAACCTAGTTCCAGCAGCTTCGACTTCAATTTGCCGAACCACTGAACCATCCCTAATACACCCCCTACTGAGAAAGGCAGGTTCCGGAGCAAGTCCCGAGCGAGTCCCTCTGTCCCAACTTGAAGGGGGTGGGCTGAAGTAGGGAGCCAAGCATTCTTCTAAGGCAGACGAGTACCAAAGCCACAAGACTTGGCTCGGACCCTGGGCAAGGCGCGGTGCAGGGTTTTCTTGTTTTTGTTTTTGGAAGGGGGGCGGTGCGTGGGGGTATTCTCAGGCTCATCCCCGGGCACCTCCTCCCTCCACGCCCAAGGTGGGGCCGGCACCGCCCCGGGAGCTAGGTGTGCGTGGGGGGCGGGTCCGGGGGCGGGGCAGAGAGCCCTGCGGAGGCAGCCGGAGGAGGGGGAGGAGCTCGGCCGCCCGCGAAGTGGCGCCCAGGGATGCAGGGGGCGGAGCCTGGGAAGGGGCCGGGAGGCGAGTGCAGGCAGGAGCTAAGTGAGCAGGGGAGGAGCTCGGGCCGACGTGAAGGAGGCGGGCCGGCCGACGGGAGAAAGTGGGGCGGGCTCCGGCTCTCTCCGAGTGGTTCCCAGTGTTGTGGCGGAGTGAGGGAGAGGAGAGGAGAGAGGGAGAGAGAGCAGAGCAGAGGAGAGAGGGAGGGCGAGGAGCAGGACGAGCAGGAGAGCGCGCTGCAGCGCTGAGCCTGCCGGGAAGGAAGGAAGCAGGCTCGGCCGCGGCAGCGGCAGGGGCAGAGGCGAAGGCTGCACTGAGCGCAGCCCGCGCCTGCCCCGGCTTGGGTTCCCACTCCCACGCGCCAGCCCGCACGCTCCCACGTTTCATGGACACAGCGGCGGGTCCCCGCCAAGTGTTCCGCGTGCCCCGCCACTAAGAGCATCCCGCAGCCCCCCGCACCCCATCGCACCCTCTTCCCAGCCCGGGCGCCAGCCCTCCCGTCCCGCGCCGCCCTCCGGGCGGACCATGGATGACAAATCCAACAAGCTGCTCCTGGCCCTTGTGATGCTGTTCCTGTTCGCCGTGATCGTTCTGCAGTACGTCTGCCCTGGCACCCAATGCCAGCTCCTCCGCCTGCAGGCGTTCGCCTCGTCCCATGCTGACCCGTACCGCACCGAGGACGAGAGTCCGCCCCGCTTCGTGGCCCGCCTCAATTTCACCGACGCCGAACTCCTGCGGAAGGTCGACTTCAACATCAAGGGGGACGACCTGATCGTCTTCCTGCACATCCAGAAGACCGGGGGCACCACTTTCGGCCGCCATCTGGTGCGCAACATTCAGCTGGAGCAGCCGTGCGAGTGCAAAGCTGGCCAGAAGAAATGCACTTGTCACCGGCCCGGCAAACGCGAGACCTGGCTCTTCTCCCGCTTCTCCACCGGCTGGAGCTGCGGCTTGCACGCCGACTGGACTGAGCTCACCAACTGCGTGCCCTCCATCGTGGACAGCAAGAAAGAAGTCAAGCTGCGACCGAACAGGTGAGCCAGGCAGGTCCGCACGCGCGGCCCGCCGCCGCGACTGCCGGGACCCCGAGCTTGCAACTTTTGTCCCAGGGTGGGGGTGGTAGTGTGGAGGTGGCCAGAGCGACTCCCAGTGCCTTTCCCGGGGCTACAATGAATACATTGTCTCTCCTCCCCTCCGTCCCTAGTTCTAGCTTTGTAGGGGTGGGGGGCATTTGCTTTTCTGGGGGGGCGGGTGACATCCCCTTTGATCGCGGGAAGCATGCGAAAACAATTCCCACCGCGGGCGAGGAAATTGCCTTCATACAGCTGCAGTAATTGTCCGCCGTCTGCGCGCTTCTCCCTCCCTCCTGACCCCCCCCCCCCTTTTTCCCTCTGCAGAAACTTGATTCGGAAGGGGGTACCCAGTCCACGTCGATAAAAGACCATCCAGGGCCCTTTGGAACGGGGATAGTGGCAGGGACTGCTCATGGGGTTGGGGGGTGTAGCTGGACAGTTGTTTAGGCTGGACAGGGAGGGGGACAGAGCTCGGACTGATTGCTATCTAAATACAGTTACTGAAGATGACCCCCCCCCGAGGACCCCCCACAAGCTCAGGAGAGCATCGCAAAGACAAGCTCTCCAGACACAATTTGATTTTTCTCTGCAGGTGTTTCTGGACAGCCCTACAAATAGCTCTCACTTCCCAGCTTGCTTCGTTGCAAACTCCAGTTATTTGTAGCAAAGCACTTCTCCTGGTTGGGGGTGAAGGGGGGGTGCTTGCAGCCTGTACACTGGAGGGCCCCGGCGGGGCTTCCTCCGAAAGCCTAGAATTACTTCACTGTATTAATGTGGTAAGATAGCTGGGTATCACCTGCGGGGATCAGCTTGGCTGCTTGCCTCCCCTGATTTTCAGACTCCTCTCTGCCCAGTGGTATGGGGTGGGGGGTGTGAGCCTCTAAGGATCTGTGGAGTCTGGGCTATATTGAAGGCACACAGCAAACCGTTCTCCAGGAGGAACTGAAATGGAAGGCTTGCCAGAGGGTTATAGAGTAAAGTTGTACAGTATTGGAACAAAGGTTCTCCCCTTTCTTTACCATACCCTTTTATTGCTTGGCAGTAAATGGGGAGGGGGCCGGTTTCCTCCTCTCATCTTGGCAGGTCCAAGAGGCTGTGAACGAATTTGGTGGAGCCAGTGCTAAGGTTTTTTTTTTTTTTTGGGGGGTAAAAAAAACAAACAAACCAAAAAGCTTCCTCCAGTCGCTAATGGCTCGCGTTGTATAGCCCAGATGCCCTGGCTTTGAGGACCTCTGCCTTCACATCCTCTCCAACCTAAGCCAGAAAAGAAGGGTCTAGGTCTTGGTTACAACTGTTCTGTCATTCTTCTCTTCACCCTCCTCCCCACCCCAAGCATATTACTTCTCCATCTTCCATGATCTTATAATGTCTGGCAGATGGTTCTCTGAACTCCACAGTGAGTGATGGACCTTCTGTCTGATCAGAGCCAAATTTTGCTGTTAGGACTGATCAACTAGACTGTTTCTGGAAAACCAGTGGGAGGTCACCTAGATAGACTTCTTGGGAACAAGTTTCAACATCCCCCAGTCCTCAACCCTTTACCCTACCCATAACACTTTTTCTCTTGTGCTGGAGATCCCCTGGTGTCTTTAATGTGCCTAAAATGTGCTGAGGCTTGGCTAAAATGGGCAAGAGGCTTGGTCTTGAAGGGTCAGGGAATTGGCTGCACAGACCTGGGGCCCTTGTGAGGTTTTCCTCCAAATCTTGTTGCCTTGTAGGCTCTCAAAGGAGCTGGGAATGATAAAGATCACCACTTACACTGCCGTCTGGCTGAGAAGCTAGTCCTCGCCTTGTCTCTATGCTCAGTGCATGGCAATTTCAAATGAGATCTTCAGGGCAGACATAGCATTCCCAGCCATTGCCCCCTGGATGGCAGGGGGCCTAGGTCCTTATTATAGCCCAGCTCCTGAGAAGTTCTACAATGTATTCCTGTTTAAAAAGCCTTCTGAATGGGTGGGCCAGGAGTCTATGCGGTTGGTCCTTGGACACACCATTATTAATGCCCTACGGATTATTTACTTAATTGACCTTTGAAGAAATCAGACTATAGGAGCCTTTGTTGCGATTAGTCTTAACAGTCAGGACCTTTCAAGTAAGGGTTTTCGTCTATGGGGAGAACAGCTTCTCTCACTCAAATAGAAGCAAAAAATGTGTTTGGAATAGAATGGAATGGAATTTCTCTGTAGTTTTTTTTTCATTTTTACAAAGGGTGACGCTACTGCCATCTAGTAGGGGGAAGAAGGTTTTTTATCATTTTTCCTTTATCAAAGATGACTCTTTTTTGAAAGTCGTGGTTACGGGGTTACATGCTATTTTCAAGAAATGAAAATCTACCAGAAGCATTTCTACTTCGAGTCTCTGTCTCTGTCTCTGTCTCTGTCTCTGTCTCTGTCTCTCTCTCTCTCTCTCTCTCTCTCCCTCTCCCTCTCCCTTTCCCTCCTTCTCTCTCTCTCTCTCTCTCTCTCTCTCTCTCTCTCTCTCTCTATCTCTCTCTCTCTCTCTCTCCCCCTTTCTTTCCCCCTTTCCTTCTCCCTCTCTATCTTTCCCTCTCTCTCCCTCCCCCTCCCTCCTTCACTCCTTCCCTCTTCCCCCTTACTCCCCTTCCCTCTGTCTACACCCCCCCTCCAATCCCTCATTCTGAAAAGAATGTTAACCTGAGAACTCCAGGATCTGGGATTTCCCACCATTCTGAGGTTGTCTCCTATTTGGGGAACTAATTCTCTCTGTTTTGACAACCTAGGTGAACCCTCTGTGTGTGTCAGGGTGGATGTGGAATTCACAGCTAACCAAAGGGTGTTCTGTTGACCACCATAGCTCCTTAGGTTGTGCCCCCCCTCCCCAATACAAGAGAGATCTTAAGACAGTGATAGAAAAACCCTTCTCCTGAAATGAGCTGATGATAGTCTCAGCAAGCCAGTGTTTATTAGAGAAGGAGTCAGGACACCTGGGTTCTAGTGCCTCTGCTAGCCTAGTCTTTAGATAAGATGCTTCTGGGCCCCAGCTTCTTATCTGTAAAATGGGGTTGTCAGTATTGCTTTATCCTAGTAGCTCACATTTCCCTTGAAAGCTTGCAAAACCCTGAGCGAGGTAAGCCATGCAAGCAAACATTGTTATCCTCGTTTCATAGATAAGGAACCTGCCAAGGCCACCCAGCTAGGAAGTGGCAGAGGCGAAGCCACATTTCCTGACTTCTGGTGTGCCGCTAATTTACTCCACCACGATGTTGCTTCCTCCTTTAAGAGGAGGGCTCCTGGAGGAGAAGAGGCCACCATGACTGAGTGATGGACCAGGCAGGCCTTCAGGATTGCCTGAGTAGGAGCTCTAGGCTAGCTAGGGCAGCAAAAACTCCTCAGTTCTTTCCCTCCTGCTGTCAGGGATGTTCTCTGTTCACAGGGCTGGTGCTTTTGTCTCCTTGGGCCTCAGGTTGACAATCAATCAGTGAACATTTATTAAATCTACCGGTGACTGAGCTAGGCATACAAAGACAAAAACGACAGTTCCTGACCTCAAGGTCCTTATGTTCTATCTGGGGAGACTGCTTTACATAAAGGAGTACATAGGGAATATATACAAGCTAAATACAAGATACTTTGGGGAGAGAGGACAATAGAGGCTGGGAGGATTAGAAAAGGGGGTGCCTCTCTTAATGAGGCCAGCCAGCCTTAGGGAGCTGATGGGAGAATCCTTGGTTGCTTTGGAACTGCCAAATGGAAGAGAATGCCATCACACTGCCTGCCACAAGACAAAGAGAGTGCTGGGCCGGCCAAAGCCTCAAGATGTTCATTAAGGGGATTTTTTTTGTTTCCATTAGAAATGGCTGTTGAAGTATCTGTCACCATGTCATTGGGGGTTAGCAAATGGTCCTGCTCCTCTTAAAGCCACTAATAACATTTTTGAAATTGCATCCAAACACCATTGCCCAGCAGCTGTTGAAACTCCAAATCCTCTCGGCTGTTCAGGGCCACATTCACAGCTGTCTATCTAAGGGCGTTGACTTGGTGTAAAGAATTCAAGAGGGGGGCCTGCAGGGCTGGAATGATCTTCCTTTTCCCCATAAGGGAAATTTCTATTGGCAAAGACCTGACTCTAAAAGCAATATAATGCTTCTACTTGTAATACTCATAACCCAATTTGTGGTACTGTCATTCTTTGGCTTAATTTTTTTAAACAACCTAACTGAGGGATATTTAATTGGCATATGAAATTGGGTGGAGTATTGTGGGTATCACAGATAGATAGGGACTAGCCTCAAATTTAAGTGTGGATGATAACATTCAGAACAGGGGACCTTAGAGATCAAGTCTGATGGTTCCAAACACATGGGCTATTGTGGTGAGGGATCTGTTTTAGCCATTTCATTGAATAACATGGCATTTTCTATAGGCAGTCATGATTTCTATGGGCTAAGTAAGCAATAGATCTCACAGTACCCATGTATATGCATTTCTACTTTTCAAACCCACGTAGATGATGCTATGTTTAATAAAATACAAACTCATTTCAAAGCTTTATTGAATTCTGAGTTGTCTTTTGTGGATGTGGGTTTTCTCATATCAAAAGGAACTAATAACATTATTATGGGGGAAAGCTCATGAAATGTTTTTGACTTAAAAAATCCTCATGTACAGAACGGTTTGGGACTCCCCTCATTTTATAGACTGATCAGTTACCAAATACTTAGGAAACAAGGACTAGGACCCAGCTGCTGTGGTAGGGGCTGGCCTCAGGGAGCTAACATTCTATTGATGCAGCCCAACATGTGTTGGGGTAAGTAAAGGGAGATGAGCAAGCTCCCATGGGAGAAATGACTTGTTGCAGGTAGATAATAGAAGAGCTAGATCGAAACTGAACATTCTTTTCACTATTTCATACTCCCTTGTTCTTGGTTTTTTCAATTTTTCAGCTAATTCTGCTTGGCAAGAACATGAAACTTTCTTTCACATCTCAGATTCATGTGTACAAATTCGGAGCTTAATTCTCTCTCTCTTTTTCTTTTTTATACAAGTAGATTCCCTCATGCAACAAGCTGGTGATGCAGTGATTTGGAAAAGCTAGTATAGTCCAGTTTCATCTTGGGTTTGATGACTGCCTTTGTCCAGCTGTCTTTAGTGGGAGCTGTTGGAGCTGTGGGAGCTTTCATCCCTTTTCACTGGCCCAGTATTTATTGAAAGGGAGAGAATCTTAATGGGTACCTAGTATCATTTCAGGGAAGTCAAATAGGCCAGCCAACATGAGGGACACTCTACACAAGTACTTCTTTTTCTTTTCTTTTCTTGGAGGGTGGAAGGCAGGGCAATTGGAGTTGAGTGACTTGCCCAAGGTCACACAGCTAGGAAGTGTTAAGTGTCTGAGGCCGGATTTGAACTCAGGTCCTCCTGACTCCAGGGCCAGTGTGCTATTCACTGTGCCACCTAGTCACCCCTACACAAATATTTCTTACAAAGTTAGTGTAGAATGAGCCAAGCAGGGTTAAGAAATACTTATTTCAATACCTGTAGCATGACCTTATATACATTACCATAACTTTAGGGGGAGGAAGGATTGTAGAGGTCATCCAGTCCAACTCTCTCTTTTTATAGCTGGGGAAACTGAGTCCACCAGAGCTGTGATTTGTCCACAGTCACAGGTAGTGAATCCGTTGGGGCTTGAACTCAGGTCCTCTGCCTCTGAATCTAACCCCGCCCCTTGCCCCCCTTGAACACTACCTCCTTGATTTAGGCAATTTTGGTCATCTGAGACTTATTTTTAAAGAATACTTTATTTGGAGAGAGAGTCCTCAAGTGAGGGAAATGGATTTTTGGTTGCACATCTCTTTTAAACAAATAATTAAAATAATTTAGAAGTGCTTGGCTATATATTTCAGCCCACAGCAAGTGATTTTTAAGATTTAGGATTTTTTATAGTGGAAAGAACACGGGATCTGGAATTGGGTTCAGATCTCAGCTGTGTTCTTGCTGCCAGTGTGACTCCACCTCTCTCCAGTGAAGGAGTGGGACTAGATTAGGTTCTTTCTGTTTTTAGAGTTATAGCCTAGAATAATTCCATAACCACTATGGCCACCCTGGGAAACTGGAGCACTCAGCTAGAAGATCTCATTTATCCCCCCCCAAAACTGTCTTTTATCTTTAGGCAAAAGAGAATAGTTTTAAGGTAACTTTGAGAGAATTTTATGAATATTTATTATGGTCATGAGAACTTCAAATCTGGCTTCAGACACTTACTAGCTGTGTGATCCTGGCCAAGTTACTTCACCATGTTTGCCTTAGTTTCCTCATCTGTAAAATGAGATGGAGAAGGAAATGGCAAACCTCTCCAGTGTCTTTGTCAAGGAAACCCAAATGGGGTCACGAAGAGTCAGAGACTCAACAGAAGAGCTGGAAGAGTCTTTAAAGATCATCTTATCCATTTCCCTCATTTGACAGAGGAGGAAATTGAGGCCCAGAGAGGGGAGGGAATTTGCCCATTGTGTGAAGAATGAATTAATCGATGAACAGTCATTTATTAAGTGCTTATTATGTTACAAAACGATGCTAATTGCTAGGCACACGAAGACAAAAAACCAAGACAGTCCATGCCTTTAAGGAGCTTACATTCTGATGAAGAGCTATTCTTCATCCAACTGGCTCCTTTTTCAAGGACTTCTGAAACATTCTGGATTTTACCCAGAATTGGGGAAGTTCTTAGCAATAACGATAAAACCCCCCAAATTCTAGCTTTATTTCTTTAGACATTATAGACAATTACACATTTTTTATCTTTTCAAGACTTCCTTCAGAAGATGCTGATGGGGGCGGCTAGGTGGCGCAGTGAGTAGAGTGCTGGCCCTGGAGTCAGAAGGACCTGAGTTCGGATCCCGCCTCAGACACAATGCACACACAAACAAAAACCTAGCCGTGTGACCTTGGGCAAGTTACTTAATCCCAATTGCCCTCCAAAAAAAAAAAAAAAAAATAGAAAAAAAAAAATCTACCAGAAGATGCTGATGCTAGGGGGTGATGCTATTGTTATTAGACTGAAGATATGTTGTTAGTAAAGGATAATATCTAAGGTCCTTCTTAGCTCTAAATTTCTAAGAGTTATTGGCTAATGTGGTCTCCAGTATAGGTCAGGAGAGCACAGACATTAGATTTTTCTGTCCAGGTATTAGAATATGCCTTCATTCATTATATACATGTATAATGTGCATATCATACATACATAATATATGTCTATATGTGCACACATCTATGCTGGGTTATATATATTAGATTATAGATATAATGTATATATACGTTATATATTTTTTTCTGATAACGTGAAATTTCATTTCATTGGTTAGATCTGTTGTAGAGGCTTCCTTCTCTAAAGGTCATCACCTGCTTATAACTGAGTATTTAAATTCTTGGGTTAGGGTTGCCTGAGGCACTTAGAGGTTAAATAATTTGCCTAGGTAGGATCACCTTGCTACTCACTTGATCAGTTGATCTGTCAATAAGCATTTATTGATCACCTACTAAGTGCCAGGTACTGTGCCAGGTACTAAGGATAAAAAGACAGAAGTAGGTGCCCCAGTCCTTGTAAGTGTCAGAGGCCTGATTTTGTTTATGGTCTTCCTGATTTCAAGGCCAGTACCCTCTCTGCCATGACACAATGCCTTTCTAAACCATGATCTCATTAGAGCTGAAGTTATGTGACCACAGGGACCATTTCCCTTTTGTCTTTGTATCTTCAGGACTTGGCAAATAGTAAATGCTCAACAAATGCTTGATTAAGTTAATATGGGTTTGACAAGTAAGAGGCAAAGGTCACTTGATCCCAGTGAACCACAGTTTCCTTTGTAAAATGAGGGCTTGGACTACATTATGTCTCCCTGAGATCCCTTCCACCTCTAGATTTTATTATGGAGAGTTTAACAAATACTGTGCATATCTTCGAGAAGTTCCTAAGGCTCAAAGTCAGTCTTTCCTTCTCTGGCCTTTGACCTTTGACTGGGGTTTCCTTGACCTAGTGGTTGCGTTGCCTGAATGGGTTTACATTGTTTGGACCAAAAAAATTTCACCCAATCAGCCGATGATCCTGTTGACTTTGCATCCTGGTTAACTGAGGTCTTGCTATATGTTGGATGATTCAAAATCAGCCGCCCCACCCTTGACTTGCCATTGAAACAACATGTGTGTGTACAAGCAATTTTACAGCTGATAAATGAACCCTGACACTCCCTGATAAACAAAATGAGATTATTTAATCACTGATGTTAAACATTTTTGAATTAGTTGTCTTTTTCTCCCCATCTTCTAAATCATCATGGCTAATAAAGATGCTTAATGGTAAATGGCTCTTCTGTTGTCATTGTAAGCCCAGAGAAATGTTTATGTCTGGATGCTAGTAAAATATTTATTGGCCAAGTCGCTCCTGTAGCGGGTACGAGGTATTGAGTAAAGTTCACTAATGATTCAGTGCTTCTTATTTCATCTCATTTGTTGTTTCTGCAACTCTGCCCCCAAGAAGGTTGCTCAATGAAGGCTTGGCCACTTTTCAGAGAACTGGGCTAAGGAAAGCCAGCTGGGACATTCAACTTGGCCTTTCCTGGGACATTCTATATAGTCAAGTATAGGCGCCAATGCAAATTCAGTCCATGAGATTCATATTTATAGCTCTGCAATCCTTTTGAACTGGTTATCCTGGGAGAGATGTGGAAAGAACCACTGAACAAAGCCCGTGCTAGAGAGATGTCAACTATGAGGGTTGAGGAAGATGAGAGTGATAGATAGTCTTTTTCTGATGAAATATGGGAAGAATGTAAGTCATAACTCAGGCGTCAGTGCTGAGGTATATTAACTGAGATTAGTTTGTACCTCGCTTATTTAATCTGAGCTGGTGCGAAACCTGTTCTCCATTGACGCAGATGTCTGGCGAAAAGGACTTCTCAGTCGATTTGATTGCTTTTGGAATTTCACTAGCGGAGATGCCATGGCGAGTCTAAGTGAATTGGTCTATTTCTTGTGTTGTGTTCAGGGTCTAATGAATCACTTCCATAGACTTTTCTGAAGGAATGGGTTGCGATTGAAATATGCGACACATTGATTTACATCAAATGAATTAGGCCCGAGTGTGCAATCCCTTGTATTAATTGCCTTTCTCCGCCAATTGTAACAGACAGTGCTTCAGTACAGTATCAGCTTAGATTCGCTCGTGCAGATCATTGGGACTTGACTAGAAAAGGGGATGGTATGCTATACTACAAGAAGCTGAATGACAACCAAAACCCTTGGGGTTTAGAAATCACTAATGTTGACCCATCTGCAAATGAGGGCATTCATAGGAAAAGAGATGTGGAGCTGGAAGGAGCCCTAAAGACCACCTAGGCCTCCCTCCTCATTTTACAGAGGAGGAAACTGAGGCCCAGGGAAGGAAAGTGACTTGCTTAAAGTCACGGGTAGCTAGAAGTAAAGGTGGGTTTCTCTGAATCCAAATCTAAAAGTCTTTGCATTAAATCAACAAACATTTGTTAATTTATTTTGCTTCTTGGACTATATGAGAATGGATTGTTAGAGCTGTAGGGACCATTAGAGATCATTTTATGTACCCCTCTCCTTATCATAGATGGACAAAAACTGAGGCCCAAAGAGGGGAAGTGATTTGCCCAAAGTTTGTGGTAGAATCAGAGCAGAATTGAACCTTATCCTGGATTTTAGTTAGCTCAGTGATCCTTCTGTGGCAAGAGAATGGTGTTGTCTAGTTGGCAAGTCAATCAATAAGCATTTATTAAGTACCTACTGTGTGCCAGACACTGTGATATGTATTGAGGATGCAAAAGAGGTAAAAGACAGTTCCTACTCTCAAGGTGCTCATAATCTAATGGGGGAAGACAATAAGCAAAAAGATAAGTACAAACAAGCTATAAAAGGATAAATAGGAAATAGTTGACAGAGGGAAGACACTAGAATTGGGAAACGTTTCCTGTAGAAGATGGGATTTTAATTAGGACTTAAAGGAAGCAAGTAGGTGGAGAAGAAGAAAGAGGGAATTCCAGGCATGGGGGATAGCTAGAGAAAATACCTGGAGCCAAGAGATGGAGTGTTTTATATGCAGAATAGCCTGGAAGCCAGTCACTACATCAAATGGTAGGAGGTGGTGTAAGAAGACTGCAAATGTAGGAGGGGGCTAGGTTATAAAGTACTTTAAATACCAAGCAGAGGATTTTGTATTTGATCCTGGAAGTGATAGGGAGCCACTGGAGTTTATTCATTGGGGGTGATGGTGACATGATTAGACCTTCACCTTAGGAAAATCACTTTGTTAGCCAAATGGAGGATGAATTAGAGTGGGGAGAGACTTGAGGCAGGCAGATCCACCAGTAGCTATTGTAGTAGTCCAGGAGTGAGGTGATAAGGGCCTGCACCAGAGTGGTGACAGTGTCAGAGGAATAAAGGGGATGGGTTTGAGAGATATTCCAAAAGTAAAATAGTCATGCCTTGCCAATGGAAGTTGAGCTTCTTCTAACAACCTTCCTGTTATCTGAATGCTTTACCTTGCATCATGGATACCTAAGCATAGTCTTTGAACCAAAGTCAATGATTTCAACCAGCATCTCTCATTTAATCTGGGAGGTCAAGTGAAATCAGAGGATCATCAGTTTACAGCTAGCAAGGCCCCCAGAGATCATTTAGTCTACTACTTCATTTTACAACTAAAAACACATTCTCTAAAAGTAAAGGAAAATGGAATAAACGAAATAGTAATGCCCATCACAGAATCTTAGTTGAGAGCTCAGAAACCATTCTAGTCCAGCCTATGCATGGACAATGTCTTCACCAAGCAGTCAGTCGGTCTTTGCTTGAAAGCCTCCTTTAATGGTGCAAACCAGTATCTCCTAAGGCTGCCCATTCCACTTTTGGTAGCTTTCATGGTTAGGAAGGTTTTCCTTACCCCAAGCCCAAACCTGGCTCTCTTCTGAGGCCAATCAGAACACTTTTTCAAATATTTGAAGACAGCCATTGCATTATACTACCCTTTTAAAGTCTTTTTTTTCCTCTAGTCTAAACATTGGTTTTGTAAACTGGTCCTCATATGGTGTAATATTGAAACCCTTCTCTATCTTAGTCACCTACCTCTAATTGATTTCTAAGTTATGCTCTCCCTAATGTGTGGCATCCAGAGCAAATTCAGTATTCAAGATGTGGTATGCCCATGACAGTGGGACTCTCAGTTCTGGACCTGAACCCTGTACCTTTCTTTTTTTTTTTAAAGCAGTTGGGGTTAAGTAACTTGCTCAAGGTTACACGGCTAGTCATTATTTATGTGTGGGTGCTCATTTTCTGAGGCCGGATTCGATCTCGGGTCATCCCAACTCCGAGGCCGGCACTCTTACTCACTGCGCCACCTAGCCGCCCCCCCCCCCCCCACCTTTCTTAATGGAGCCTCGGACAGCATTAGATTTGTTTATATGATATCATTTCATCTCTTTATCAGCCTAAGGAGTTGGTAATTCCAGAGGTTGGTAAATCCTGTTTTAGAGATGAGGAAGCTGATTCCAAGAGAGGGGAAGTGATGTGCTCAAAGTTAAAGTTATCTACCTGATAAGTAGAACTTGGATGTGAGAACAGGTTTCCTCACTCCATATTTAACACTTTGCATGCTACAGCATGCTGCCTTGATGAGACCTGGGACTCCTTTCAAATGGACTCACTAAGAAGAAAAAAAACCCTAAAACATGTGTTCTATTTCTTAAATAGAAACAGCTACCCAAAAGGGACCTGTCCAGAATGGTTGGGCTTCTTTGAGATGGGGTAGATTTCCCCACCTTGGAAGTCACTTGTTTGAAGGTATTATTCAATCAGTCAATAAACATTTATTAAATACTTACTTTGTTTCAGGCACTATGCCAAGTGTT
This sequence comes from Gymnobelideus leadbeateri, assembly GCA_011680675.1. Classification (NCBI taxonomy): domain Eukaryota; kingdom Metazoa; phylum Chordata; class Mammalia; order Diprotodontia; family Petauridae; genus Gymnobelideus; species Gymnobelideus leadbeateri. The sequence goes on from WOXC01010527.1 coordinate 335,533, forward strand.
AGGGATATAAAAAAAAATAAAAACAGGCTTTGCCCTCAGGGAGCTTCCAGTTTAAGAGGGGGCATGAAGATACCATATGAGGAGATGTTGAAAAAAAGGAGAGGTGGAGATACTTGGGGGGCATGATGGAGAGTTCTGAAGAAATCCCAACGCAGTGAAACTGGTGGTAACTGAGGAGAAAAACTTCTGAGCTCCCCTTTATTTATTTATTTGTTTCCCCTGGCTCCCTGCTTTTTTGGAAGGGGAAGGAAGTACAGTTGGGGTTAAGTGACTTGCTCAAGATCACACAGCTAGTTTTTTGTGTTAAGTGACTGAGGCCAGATTTGAACTCGGGTTCTCCTGACTCCAGGGCTGGTGCTCTCTCTATTCACTAGCTGCCCCTGAGCTCCCCTTTAAATAGAGGGTCCATGGCCTCTGCCCTTCAGTCAAAGAATTCAATCAAAGAGGGCAGAGGGTACTGAGGAGATATGAGTATCAGGCAGATTGAATCTGACAGCATAATATTTCCCAATGATGAGTTTTTTGGGGAAAGAAAGCATGATGGAGAGGTTCAAGGAAGCCCAAAAGCAGTATAGCTTATGGGAAATGGGGAGAAAAACTGTACTGAGCCCCCTCTTTAAAGAGAGACACAGAGACTTTGACCCTGCCCTCCAGTTAAATAGTATTGGTTATACTAGATAATCGTTGAAGTCCCTTCTGAATGAAATTTCCTTGATCCTATGAAATAGCCAGTAATCATAACACTTTCCCTTGATAGCTACTATTCATCAAAATTGATCCAGGAAGATTTTTAAAAAGCACCAATTGTAAAAGGGAGCACAAATGAATACCCTCTGGGTCTGGCTAACATTATTATTTTTTTTAAAGCAATTGGGGTTAAGTAACTTGCTCAAGGTTACACGGCTAGTCATTATTTATGTGTGGGTGCTCATTTTCTGAGGCCGGATTTGATCTCCGGTCATCCCAACTCCGAGGCCGGCACTCTTACTCACTGTGCCACCTAGCCGCCCCTTTAGGGCAATTGGGGTTAAGTAACTTGCCCAAGGTTACACGGCTAGGTTTTTGTTTGTGTGGATTAAGTGTCAGAGGCCGACTCCGAACTCAGGTCCTTCTGACTCCAGGGCCGGCCGGCGCTCTATTCACTGCTCCACCTAGCCACCCCCTGGCTAACATTAACAGAAAGATTAGTCAGAGGTCACGGAAGAGGAACAAACATATTTTCCTTCTTGGGCCTCTGATAGTGCTCTGTATTTCTCATTTCTTCATTGCATTCCTTTTGCTTACATCAAGTGGGATGAGAATGGAGATAGGGACCATGTTATCCATCCCAACAAACACTTATTAAGGAGCATCTGAAGGCTCTTGCCATTCCTTCCACTGAGACTTGGCCCTAGATCTGTACCATGACAGTGGTCGACACCTTTAGTAAGAGCACCATCTTCCCATTTTATGCCTATCTGATATTAATGAACAAAGGGGTTGTTGAGCAAGGTTATCCCTGTTATATACCTTTCCAGGAATCTTGAATATTTTGATGTATGGAGTTTGGCCTAACCATCCTAACCAACCAATCAACCAACCAACCACCCTAACAGCAGGGGGTAAAATAGAAGCGGATGAAAAATGCCTGTTGTCCAGATTGAATTTCAGTTAGATGGACAACCTATAGAATTCATCTCACATTATATGTATCTTGAACAGACAGTACAAATAGACAATGAGCTTAGCTCAGAATTAAGCAGGAGGAGGAGAATAGGTTAGATTTCCTTTAAGAAATTATAAAGCTCCTTTAGTGACTCCAAATTTTTCCCATACATGAAGGCACACTTTTTAATTACCAGTATATTACTGGTTTTGTTGAATGGATGAGTTATGGAGTACATCAGTCTCTAAATAATTAAGACATATTTTGAGTACCAGAAGGCCACAACACTGAATGAATGAGGAACTACAAAAAAGAACTGGGGTAAAGGATGTCAGTTGAGAAATAGATGATGAAAATAGAAAATGGGCCTGTTCTGCTCCATTGGTATTTCTCATGATGTCAGGAGAAAGTGGGAAGGCTCCCAGCATGTTGGGTGGACTTCATATGGTAAACTTATGTGAGTGTATGGACAAGTGTTATGTGAGATGGGCCAGCAGGCATGGGTGGATTATGATCTGCATTGTGGGAGGGAATATGCATATTAGTGGGGTCACAGGTCCATCCCAGTATGTTCAAGGCATCCATGCTAAGAACAAAACAAAACAAAAAACCCCAACCAAAAAACAATCCCTATCCTCAAGAAACTTATTTTCTGATGGGCTGAGAGATGACATTAGCATATGAATAGAAATATATGTGCATGACCATTTGAGAAGGGGGAGAGCTCTAACTACTGGGAGAATTGGAAAAGTCTTCCCTGGAGATAGAACTGAAACTCTGACTTTGAGTCCTGTGGAAGTTCTCTGAGGGCAAGGATCTGTTTTGGTTTTGTATCTCTAGTACTTTGCCTTGTGGAAGGCTCATAGCAGGCACTTAATAAATGATTATTTAACTGAAGGAACCAGAGATTCTGAGAGGTGGAGGAAGGTGAGGAGGGAGTCCATTTTAAGCTCTGGGGTCTACTTGTACATAGATGTGGAGGCAGGAATTGGAAGGTAGAGTCTGGAAAAACACAAGTAAGTCAATTCAGTAGAAATATAGAATGTATGAAGCCATGAACTTGGAAGACTAAGTTGGAGCCAGATTGTGAAGGGGCTTAAATACCAAGCAGAGGAGAGGGTTTTTTTTTTTTAATCCTGGATACAGTGGGGAGCCACTGAAGCTTCTTGACCAGGGGAGTGACATGATCAGACTTATACTTGAGGAATATTATTTTGGAAATTATGGGGATGGATTGGAGCCTGGAAACAGGCAGACCAGTTAGGAAGGAAGGATAATTCAGGTGAGAGACAAGGAGAGACTGAACTAGGTACAGTGGTGGCTTTATTAGTGGCAAATAGGATAAATGCTTGAAATGTTTTATTGATGGAGAATCAACAGGATTCCTGTTTTATCTTTTCATCACCATCACTGCTGAAGCCCACACCCACATTGTGTTGTAGAAGTTGTCCCCACCTGAGAGTCAGTGAGACCCAGCTGTGACATTTCCAAGCTGTGGAACTTTGGGGGCATCATCCCACTTTTCTAAGTCCTCCCTGTCTTACCCACAAAGTAGGGTCAGTAATCCTTGTATCCTCTACCCTATATCCTTATTGTAATGAAAGTGTTTTGTAAGCCATAAAGTATTATAGAAAGGGCATGGTAATTAATAGTAATCAGATTTGAATGAGGCCTTTCTCCATGGCCCCAGGTCCTCTTCTGTCTTAATTCAGTCTCTGGCAAGGTGCACGGTTGTCCAGATTTTGGTAGAGATGAGCATAGCCAGCCAGAGGGATGTGGAGTTAAGATTCGAGGCAGACTTCTTTAGTATTGGGTGGGCTTGCTTTGCTGAATCTTGTTGAGTGTGTTCAGAGAGAGAGTCATGGGGAGGCCCTGAGTCATTGACGTGGTATCACAGTACAGCAGCATGTTGGGTTGGGTGATATACAGCCGGCTAGTGCTGAATAATTAACTCCATAAAGCCTTTTAAAATGGATATGTCGGAATGATTTTACTCCCTGAACACGAGGCAGAATTAATGAAAGATAATTAGTCTGACTAATAGGAGAATATGAAGCTGGAGCAACATTTTCTTTTTGCATCCTTGAAGAAAACGCGATGAGCATGTTCCACCCCTCTGGGAGGGCATCTCCACCATTACAGATGTGGCCTTCTCTAGGTTCCAGATCTTGCTGGATTGACTTCTCCCACCCATGCGTACAAATCATAACTGTGCCTCAGTTTCTCATCCTGTTTGATTCTTGTCTCTAGCCTTCTGTAAACATTCCATTGAAGGTCCACCCAAAATTCTGCGGGCTTTCTTCTTCACCTTTTCTTTTAAAAACTATGACTTAAAAGAAAAAAGGATAATTTTTGCAGTAGTGTTTGTGTGATCTATCAGTACACATTTATTAAGTGCCTATTTGGTGCCACATACTGTGCTAGGTTCTGGGGATACAGGTTTAAATGGTGGCTCAGTGCCTATTCTCAAGGAACTTAAGGTCCTGTACTAGGCTAGTATTTGCTTGACAGGGGAAAAGTACTATATTTGGAGTCAGGGGGCCTGAGTTTGACTCTCAGTTCTACTGCTTATTAGTTGTGTGACTGTAGGGAAGGTCATTTTTCCTTTCTGCGCCTTGGTTTTCTCTTCTGTAAATTGAGGGGGGTAGAATGGCTTCTGTAGTCCTTGGCGAATCTAAATCTTTGATCTTAGAACTTTTAGTAATTGCTTTAGAAAGAGAGGTTTCTCTTCTCTTGAGAATGATGTTAGACATAAAGTGCTGATCAACCATGACCTTTGTGAAAATGGTCCAAAATTTCTGATTCTAACCCTAGCCTCTTTCCTGGGCCACGGAAGTGCTGTATAGACAACCTCACTAGATGCCCCATCACCTCCTCCCTAAAATTCAACATGGGGGCTCTTAATCTTCCCTCTTAAACAGGCTTCTTTTCTGGGCTTCCACATTTCTGTCAATGACACCATTGTCTTCCTTAGCCATCCAGGCTCAAGACTTTGGCCCCATTTGTAATAAAAGCAGCCCTTCTCATATTTTGGGTGGGAGTTCTCCACACATGTGAAGTATGAAGATTTTGTAAAATCTTGACTTGCAGGTCAGGCCTTTGGCTGCCCTCTTCACTGGGAGAATTGAGTCTCTATCCATGGTCATGGTGGCCTGAGCTGGTACATACATGTTATTCCTTGGATCCAGCATGCTCATCATTTTCTATTTTCAAATGACTCTAAGAGCTAGGAGTAAGAATGTGATGGTTTAGAACCAGAGAGGGATGTTCCTGAGCACTCAACTGGACCAGACTAGGAAGGTTTATAATAGAAATGGAAAAACCAGCAAGAGCAAGATATATTGAACCTAGCTTATGCTAGCTATCAGTCAGCTGATCTTCAATGAAATAAAACTCATTTATAGCTAAGCATGTTGAGAAGGGTCAGGAATGAAAAGACCGCTTTCCACATTAGACAACTGGGCCACTGGGTGTTGTAGTGGATAGAGTGCTGAATTAAAATCTTGCCTCAGATATTTATTAGCTCTGTGACCCTGGACAGTTTATTTAATCTGGGTTAATCATGTAAAGCCAATATAAGTTCCTTGAGGGCAAGGACTGTTTCATTTTTGTCTTTGTACAGTGCTTGTCACATAGTAGGTGCTTAATGAAGCTTGCTAAATTAAATTAAATTGAAACACTGCCATTCTTAGCACCTTTTGTTTTCCCTGTTCACCATCACTATGGAAGGGGCCCTTTTAGGATTAAGAGCTATTTTATAGTTCAGACTATAGTATATAGCCTATATATAGACTATAGTTCTATATATAGGGGTATATAGACTATAGTTGAGACTCAGTAAGAGTCACTGGTGGCCAGCCTGCTGGAGATGAATCCATATCTAGACTGGTACTCAGCCAGCAGCCTCAGTCTGCCCAGAATGGTATCCGGGATCCTTCTAGCTCGACAGAAAGTACCAGGGCTTACGCTCCAGTGACATGTGCTGGATAGATAAATGTGAAGTGCAAGAAATGGCAAAATTCTTTCATTATACCGTGTTATCTCTCAGCACCATTTATATGTAGAGATTCTGTGGCCATATATTATATTTGCATATGCAGTTTCATATAAATGTTTATGGCTATGTGAAGATATATGCATAGAAAAGAATTAGGTGAATGATGTGTTTTTGGGTTAGTGCCAGCTAGGGGGAAAATACCCAAATCCTTTCTTTAAAAAACCCCAAAATATCCAATTGTCTCCATGCTCTTGGTTTAGACCCCATAGTTTTCGTGCTAGGGAGGGTCCTTAGAGATCATGTAATCCAACGCTACCATGTTACAAAGGGAGACTGAGATCCACAGAGAGGAAGGGATGTATCCAAGTTCACATAGTTAGAACCAGGCCTTTTAATTCCTTGTCCAGTCCTCTTTCAACCCAGCTCTCCCTTGTTTTTGCTCCTAAGGACAGACACCATTTGCAGTACTGGTATTTGCATATATGCAGCTTTCACTGAAATGTCTCTTTATTCCAGAAGGCCTTGAAAGATCACAAGTGGGGTGCTTAGAGACCTAGATGTCAGAGGATCCATTAGAATGGGCCTCAAATCACACTTCTTGGTTTCCAGCAGTTCACCCTTCTCAGGAAGGGGTATGCTTTTGATGTGAGAGAGCAAAATGTATTCAGCTAAGATAAGACTGTTTAATGCAGCAAGATTAGCTCAGTTCATTTCAATGAAATGGTACTGTGTAGTAGAAACCTTCCTTAAGCCCTTTGTAGGAAAGTGGGTCATAATTTTCCAGAGTCCAGTGGAATGCTAGGTTAAAGGCTGGGCTGGCAGAGGATCATTCCATTCAACCAATACTTATGAAATGCTTAATGTATGCAGAGCATTGGGGGGAAGAGACAAAGATTAAAGAAAAGTGGAAAGGACTGAAATGCACCCCCCCCATTTTACCAAGAAGGAAACTGAAGTGTAGCAATGGGAAGTAACATACCCCAAATCACCCAGTGAATTAGTGGCATGCACGCTCAAAAGATTCCGTGTCTCCTAAGCACTGACATGGGCAAAGTCTCCCTTTTTCATTCAGTTGGATTGGCATAAGTGACATTGCCATACTCACTCCTGATGGTAAATTATTACACATTTAGCAAATGCCTACTGTGTACTTAGTGCTGGATAGGCTTCTTGTACTCTTAGAGTTTATAATCTAATAAGGGGGTAAAATTAAAAAAAAAAAACCCTCATTTCTGAAGAGCTTAAAGGTTTACAAAGTACCTAAATCAAAACTGCCCTACAAAGGAAGAAGGCTATGAGATATATACAAATAAGCATAATAAGAAAGAGAATGTATCTCCAAGAGTTAAAAAGCATTTGTTCTCATTTTAAACCATGTTTACTGAAATGTGAGAGGCAGTGTATTATATAGTAGGAGTGAACCAGCCTTGGAGTCAGGAAGGCCCTGGATTCAAGTCCCACCCCTGACCCATTCTGGCTATGTGACCCTGGCCAAATCTCCAAACTCTCAGTGCCCCAGGGAGCTCTTTAAGGCTAACTTAGAGAAAGATTGATGATCTTTATTGGGGAGAGGGAATTTCCTCACCAGGAGTTCCCTACACCAATGAAATCACAAGTCCTGACAAAGAACAATTTCTGACAACTTAGAAACACAAGGTCATAGCATTGAGAACTGGAAGAGACCTTTGAGACCATTCATTGTCAGATAATCATGTTCTACTTGTCCACAGCCTGACTGGGAAAGTTCATTCCAATACTAGTGGTCCCGTTGTGGCTTTGCCTAGGACCGTGTGCCACACAAGCTGTCTTGGTATGCTAGTAATAAAGCAGAGAAGCACCACGGGTTTAGACTGCGCTGGTGCACCATGGCCCGTCAGTAGGGGCCATAGGATCTTGAGGAAGAGCTGGCAGTAGATTCAGATGAAGGCTGGGAGGCAGAGAGTGCCCTGCCCCTCACAAGTCCAGTGGCCATTTGAGATTCCTCTCTAACAATCCACTATCTCTTTCTTTATGATTTTTGGACTCTCTCCTGTCATTTGCTCAGTCCCCAATATGCTTACATGGGGAAAGGAGCCTTGGTGTAAGGGCCATACTTGCTTGCATGTGTGTATGTGTGTGTGTGTGTGTGTGTGTGTGTGTGTGTGTGTGTGTGTGTATAGTTGAGAAAATTAAAATCTCCAAGGCCAAGACATCATTTAGTGATAGAGACATAAAACTTCAGAGTTAGAAAGGGACCTGCTATATCTAGTCTGATACTCTCCTTAATTTTACAAAGTCTCACCACCACCACCACCATCACAACCACAACCATCTCCACCATCTCCCTTCAGACTCTGATAGAGATAGCCCAGGATATTGAGCCCAAGAGACTTGGGAATAGCAGTGCCATCTAACCACTAGATCTACTTCTAGCCTATTCCCTATGGTTCTCCTTGAAGAGAAAAATCATGTGGAGAGGTGACCCACTTTTCTCATGACTACCAGTGACAGCTGTTGACCAATTGCCTCCAACAGTCAGATAGGCACAGGAACCCTGGTAAGGGCAGTGCCTCCCAGACCACTGGTACTGCATCAAGCCTGGCTCTCACATTTAGCATCTAGGGAAGCAACTCTTTGCAAAAGGGGCCAGCTGTCCCCACCAAATACTAACCAACTGCTACACACTGGGTAGGCAAACCAAACTAACTGAAGTAGCTAGGTTTCTTGAGGGAGAGATAGGAAGTAGCATGTGCCAGAAAAGTTAGACCACTGCCATCTTAACATCTGTCATCTGTTGATGCAGACAACTCAGGACTTTGAACCCAAGAGCCTTGGGAGTAATATTATTTCTAGCCTAGGGGCCATCTCCAGTCATCTTGATCTATATCTTTCCACTAGACCCAGATGACTCTGGAGGAGAAAGTGAGGATTGTGACTCTGCACAGCCCTCCCTTACTTAAATCCACTTTACTTGATAGTCATGGCATCACCTCCCTGAAGTCATGGTCCTCTTCAAGAACAAAGGATGAACAACAACTTCTAGCCCAGTGCCCTTAGTCATCATCCTGGAAATGCAAGCTGATAGCTACTCTTACAGGGGCTATGGCCATAGCTACCAAAGACACAGAAAAGGAAGTCCTTGAGACCAAAGTCTTTGGCCCTGTGAAATGGTTTAGCATCATAAACTGATAGCATTTTATCAATGGAAGTGACATCAAAGAAGAGGCATTAACTTTGCTGCTGTACCCTAAGGACCACTCAAGTTTTCCATCTGACTTATAGCATTTGTGTTGCCTCCCCCATTAGAGTAAGAGCTCCTTGAGGGCAGGGCCTGTCTGACTTTGCTATTTGTATCCCCAGGGCTTAGCATAGTGCTTTACACTGACTCTTAGTAAGTGCTTTGTTTAATCCTTGATTGTGATTTGCTTAAAGCCACACAGCTAATTGATGTCAGCTAGTTGATGTCATGGGGAATCAGTTATAGGATCAAAGATTTGATCAAATCCAATTCCCCCTTTTTTTGTAGGAGGAAGTGAGACCCAGAGAAGTTACATAATTTGCCTATGCAGATCACAGGCAGGATTTGCATCCAGGTTTTTCTGGTGTCAAGACCAGTGCTCTATCCACCATACCACCTAGGTGCATACTTACTTGTGTGATCTTAGGCAAAGTGCTTATTGTCTCTGGGACCTTGTTATATGTATTTGGTTCTTGCCCTTCCTGTATTTTAAGCTGTGTGCCTGAAATTCAAACCCATTCTCAGACATCTTCTTAGCCATCTGTTGGTCCCTTGTGCACATAGTAGGTTCTTAATAAATGCTTGTTGATTGATTTTCCAATTTGCTTTTCTTTTCAAATTCTCTTGACTTTGAGTAAAATTTTTGTTTGTTTGTTTGTTTTTCCTTTTTGGAGGGCAATTGGGGTTAAGTAATTTGCCCAAGGTCACACAGCTAGGTTTTTGTTTGTGTGTGCGTTAAGTGTCTGAGGCCAGATCCAAACTCAGGTCCTTCTGACTCCAGGGCTGACGATCTACTCACTAGCCTCCCCAAGTAAAATTTTTGAAGAGGTTACCTGTTCCCTTAAGATCTTCAATTTCTTATTCATAGTACCATAATCTATAGAAATGCTCCCTTTGTTTCTTCTGGTACCCTACTTTCTGCTTGTGTGAATTCTAAGATTTAGGTAGTAGGCCATTTGGTTTGAGAAGGCTCTATGGTTCTGTTTTGTCTTCACTCACGGAACATAGCCGACCTCTCAGTTGTTATTAGGTTGACAAAGAGCTGCCTTAATGCCCCATCTGGAGGGAGGCACCAACAACTCCTATGTACTTTTTCTTCCTCTGACCCTTATACATGATCTCTTATCTGAGAGCATCTGTGGCTCTATCATTTCTTTGGGAGACAGGCAGCTGCTAATTCTTCAGTGGCCTTTGCTCTCCTCTTTGGGAAGAAATTTAGCTATTTCTTAGTTCAAAGCCTTCAGTGGTCCTTCTTTTCCTCTGGGTCACATTCTTCTTCCGATCTTATCACACAGATCAGGATTCTCTTTTGCCTGTTCAGGTCCATTGTCTTTGTTTTCATATCAGGGCCTTCTATTTTTTAAAAGGAACACTTTATTTCCCCTAATAACTTAGAGATTAGACAGAAATTCCTCAAGCTCCCTTTCCTTTCTCTTCCTGGAGGATGACCAACCTACATTTTTGTTTTTTGCTTTTTGGAGGGGGGAAGGCAGGGCTATTGGGGTTAAGTAACTTGCCCAAGGTCACACAGCTAGTAAATGTTAGGATTCTGAAGCTAGATTTGAACTCAGGTCCTCTTCATTCCAGGGCTGGTACTCTATTCACTGTGCCATCTAGCTGCCCCTGACCAACCTATATTTTGCATATGATTGTAGTTATTCATCTGGGGAAGAAATACAAACATTATGCACTTAAAGTCATGTCCAATTCCTTGTGTTCATCATACTGGGAATAAGATGCTCAGTCCTTGTTGATTGCAATAGTGATATTCCAGGAGGACACCATGGGAGGATTTTATTCAAAGCAATGATAAAAGTAGTTCACATTTACATAGCGTGTTTAGGTTTTCAAAACACCTTCCTTGTAAAGTACCCTGTGAATTATGCTGCTTCTACAGTGGGGAAGTAGGGAGCCCCTTGAGACAATCAGTTTATATGCATATTCCTATTCAAGGTTGGATACTTAATGTTGATTTCTTTAAGGGGCTTAGACAGTAACATTTGAGTTTGTTACCATGGTGGGGGAATAGGACACTCAGGTTAATGGAGTTTTCCAGTTGCTAAGGGGGAGGATAGTCTATTTATGCATTGAGGCTACCTACCACTCAGGTCAGTTGAATCTAGCTATATTATGGGATATTATAGAGGTTGTAGTTAGTAGCTTGATTATGTATATGTATACAATAATAATAATAATAATAATGGCTAACATTTATGTAGTGTTTACTATATGCCAAGCACTGTGCCAAGTACTTTATAGTTATGATCTCATTTGATCCTTGCAACAACACTGGAAGGTAGGTACCATTATTCTCTCCCTTTTATAGACGAGGCAGGCAGAGGTTAAGTGATTTGCTCAGGGTCACACAGCTAATAAGTGTCTAAGGACAAATTTGAGCTCTTGTGTTTCTTATTCCAAACCTAGCACTCTATCCATTTTGCCACCTAGCTGCCTGTGTGTATGTGTATGTATGTATATGTACATATCTACACAAATACATGTAAATCTATACACATATATTTATATGTACATATGCGTATTTTTTCTGTTGCTTTTGCTTTTCCAGCTATTGTTTTGCCCACTCCTCAGCTCCCTCAGCATCAAATCCTTCCTTGTAACAAAGAAAACCTTTTAAACAAAAGCCACGGGGTGGCTAAGTGGCTCAGTGAGTTGAGCACCAGCCTTGGAGTCAAGAGGACCTGAGTTCAAATCCTGCCTTAGACACTTAAAACTTACTAGCTGTGTGACCTTGGGCAAGTCACTTCACCCCAATTGCCCTACCTTCCCCCTTCCAAAAAAAATAAAAAAATAGATCAAAAGCCAACAAGCACAGTGAGCTTGTGTGATAGCACTAGAACTGGAAGAGACCTTAGAAATCATCATATTCAACCCCCTCCTTTTAAAGAAGAAGAAACTGAGGACCAGAGAAGGAAGGTGATTTACCCAAGCCAGTATGTAGCTGATTGTTATTGATCAGTCATGTTTGACCCTTAGTGACACCATTTGGAATTCTCTTGGCAAAGACACTGGAGTAGTTTGCCATTTCCTTCTCCAACTCATTTTATATATGAGGAAACTGAGGCAAGCAGGGTGAAGTGACTTGCCTAGGGTCACGTAACTAGTAAGTATCTGAGGCTGGATTTGAACTCAGGTCTTCCTGACTTCTTGCCTGGCACTCTACTGGCAATCTACTGCAGTGCCACCTAGCTGCCCCTAATGTAACAGATTGATAATTCAAAACTAGTTCTTCTGACCTCTGAAGTTGGTTGCTTAAATTTCCCTTCTCTTCTACCCCTTCCCTCTCATCAGAGGACATCCCATCATACTTTACTTAACAAAATGGAAGCTGTCTGTTTTGAGCTCCCTTTCTTCTCAAATTACACACTTCAAATCACCTCAGTCTCCTTCCTCCTCCTCTCCTCCCTTGCTCTAGTCTCAGAGGGTAAAGCAGCCCTTTCTCCTTGCCAAGGCTAAGCCTTCTGCTCTTCCTCTAGATCCTATCCCTTTCTGGCTCCTTGTGGATGATGCTCCTTTGATTGTCCTTTATCTCCAATGTTCAGTTTCTCTGTATCAACTGCTTCCTTCCTTGAAGACTCTACTTGTACCTGGAGCCTATTGGAACCTATTCTGTCTTCAAAACAAAACCTTTCCCTAGACCTTTCCATTCCTTCAAACTCTCATCCCATATGTTGCTCCCCATTCACAGTTAAATTCTTAGGGAAAAATATTCTCTACACTCCTTGTCTTTACTTTCTCACCTCCCATTCAGTTCTTACTCTCTTGCAATCTGGCTTTTGTCCCCACCACTCAAATAAAAATGCTCTCTGAGATGTCATCAGTGATTTTTTTTTACTACTAAATCCAATGGCCTTTTCTCAGTTCCTTACATCTGTTCTGTACCTTTGCACAGCCTTTCTCTCATGCGCGAAATGGTTCCCTTGCTTACCTTGCCTCTTAGAACTCTAAACTCTCTTTGAGGCTTAGGTCAAATGCCATCTCCATCAAGGGGTCTTTCCTGATCCCCCTAATTAGTGTCCCACTCTGTGCCTAAACTCACTTTGGATTTCTTTTGTGCACACCCTGGATTTACTTAACTTTGAACATGTTGCATCCTCTTAGTGGAATGCAAACTTCTTGAGGGCAGGGGCTATCTTGCTTTTGTCTTTGTATCTCTCATATCTTGCACAGTATTTGTCGCATAGGAACTTCATAAATACTTACTGATGGATGGATTAATCAGCATTCTTTGGATGCCCTGTCCGACCAACCTCAAAGCTACTTTGTTATGCTCTCATCCAACACAGTGTTTGTTGCCTTATCATATTATCCAGAAGGCTCTTCTGACTCATCCGTGCAAATATCCAGCAGGGACTTCATACATTTGGATTTTAGTGAAGCATTTAGCACTATGACGTTCTTAGCATCTACTGACCTATGAAATGATCCTATTTGTTGTAAATGTCTAATGAGATCCAAGGGAGGAGGCTTTGGTGTCCAGGAACAGGCCTGGAGAGGCTTCTTTTTCTAAACTGCCCTAATAAGAATAAATAATACATGGACGGTATTTAAGGAGGCATCTCTTACAGGATGATTGTAACAAAAGTGCTTGGTAAACATGAATAGAAATATGAGTTATTATTATCATTGGTAGTAGTTATAGTCATAGTAATGGTCTTAGAATAATTTGTGGATAACCAAAAATCTGTGTTACTAAGTGGTTTCAGTGTGACCTAAGTAGCCTTGGTTTCTGACTTGTTAGTCACACAGAGGTGCCACACCTTCACACCTGTGTAATACCACTAGCAAGTCAGAGACTACAGCTTGCTTCTGAAGCCATACATCATTTGAAGAACAGAGGCTTCACCAGGTTGAATATTATTTGAAAGCATCTTGTCGTCTTGTGTCATTTGCTAGAGGAAGAAACATTTGCCTTTTTGCAGATATTTTAGCACCACAAATGAGGCTTGTGGAGCAAAATGAATGTTTCCTAACATCTCTGTATGTATGTATGTAGTTGTTGTCCATTGAGACACAACCTAGGATGACTAACAATAAACAAACAACAAATAAGTTTTATTTGCCAGTGTTGCCCCTGTATAGAGGAAGTAGCTATGTGGGAGTGAGCCTTATTCATAGTGAGAGTGGAGTGAACCCTTATTTGCAGTTAAGAGGCTCCAGGGTCCATTCCCATCCAGCTCAACTTGCCAAATGACTCTGGGCAGAATAACTCAATCAAATCTTTTCTTTTGTCCCTTTGTTTTTGTCCATGGCTCCCCAGGATGTGAGGACAGGCCCACCAAATTTATGTGGCCATCATTATCATCTCTGTATAAATATGATTCACCTCAGTGGGCTTGGGACTTCCTGGTCAACCATTTGGGGTTCCAGTGGCGTCAATCTCTTGATTAGGCTGTTTGTTTATTGTTAGTCATCCTAGCTGTATGACTCAGCCCTAATGTTTTTCAGACAGGCTCCATCTTAAGGTCCAACCTTTATGTTCTCAGGTCTGAATACAGGTTTGATGGCCTATATCTAGTTGGAGTTGTGGGTGGCACAAAGACCTGCAGGCCAAATAGTAGTCTTCAGCATCCCTGGGGAAAGGAGGATTGGAAAAAAGGATATTAAAAAGTATAAAAAAAAAGTTGGTCCCGTAGCTGAAATGAGCTGTGTACATGCTGGCTAACCTTGGACAACATCCATGGCCTTGTGGCCTGAGTGGCTTTCGCAGTCTTGCTCCAAAACATGTAGGCAATGAATTGAGTCTGAAGTGTTGGAACTACTCAGCAGCCATGAACAGGGGTTTGTTTCCTCCCATCCTCCCCCCTCCCACATACAGAGAAAAGCCTGTTTCTTTTTAGTTAAGAAGACCGTACAAATTGGCCTTGGAACCCTTTTCACTTCTAATGACATTTTAGTTACAAGGTGTTGCTCAGCCTCCATTTAGACGTTCTCCTTCAGGAACTGCCGCTATTGAATGGACAGTCCACTGACATCTAATGGCAGTCAGATTCTTTACCCCATGAACGATTCTCCTTTTTCCAGTGTGAAAAGAAACTGATCAGGATGCCTGAATAAGTCACTTACACACATCTGAAGGAAGAGTTATGACCACTGGGGAATTCTGAGACTATAGAGGATGTAAAGTGCTTTGAGGAGAGAGCTTGAAGTTTGAATTTGTGCCTGTATGGGCAGGCCTCTGTTCTCTGATCATGGTACTAAAGCAGAATGCCACAGTTGGAAAGAAAGGGCCCTTAGAGATCATCTGGGTCAATTCCTTCATCTTACACTTAAGGAAACTGAGGTCCAAAGAGGGGAAGAAACTTGCCCAAGGTTACACTTTGTTAGTGGCTGAGCTGAAAGTTGAACACAGGTCTCCTCATTCCCAGTGCCCCAGGCAAGCCATCAGATAGGGCCTCCTACCTGTTGCAATTGTGTCAGGAACATCAACCAGGGAATTGGGAATGGCCTTGGAGAACATCTAGTCCAACTCCACCATCTCACAAATGAGGAAATCATTAGAGTCTGGATTGGAACTCAGGGCCTCTGACTTCAACAGCTCTACAAGGCTGCTGGCTGTTTGTTCTTTTAGTTTCTTTAGCAAAAGTACTGGACAGGCTGGAGCCAGTTAATCCCCAATCCATCTTCCCTGTTCCCTTTGCATTTTGAATTAATGAGGTTTTTCCTGTACAGTAGCAGTTTGTGTTACAAGCCCTGTGCCTCAAAGATTGTCTGTCTGCTATTTCCATTTTCCTTCTGTTTGCTTTTCATTATTTATAAAAACGTTCTAAGAGGTATGCAAATAGCAGCTTTCTCTTGCTGTGTCTCCAACCTGTGTCTGGTCTGCAGTGCATGTACGTGTGTGCATGTCCTCACAGACTACAGGCATTGCTGATGGGACTGGTCTAATCCTGAGATCTAGTTGGGTTTACTACCATGGTAAGATGGGCACATGGTAGCCTGGTAGTTTTTGGTTTGAGTGTGGACAAAATTCAGGAATCAATAAAGTCACAGAATGTCAGATCTGGAAAGGATGGGACAACTGAGGCCTGGAGAACTCCAATGACCTGCCTATGGGCACATGGCTAGAGTGTGAACTTACCCGCCAGCTCTTCTTGTTCCTAGTCTGATGCTCTTATGCTAACAGCTTCCTCTATAGATGATTGACTTACTGTGTGTTCTTCATAAGTAGGTGCTTAGTAAATGTTTGTTGGATAAATGAATGATAGCCTAGTGTTATTACCAGGAAGAATGGTCTCTTGATTGTTTCCAGAGGCTACATTCCACTCTGGTAAAGAGAAAAATATTTTCCAGGAACCATTTCCTTCTACCTTCTTTGCTGCCCCCCCTCCCCGCCCCAATTACCACTTGACAGCCTTCTGGTTTTTTTTAAGCTGTTGGAGTTTGGCAGGATTTCAGGGAGGCTACAGAACTCTGGTATTTGGTTGAGTTTGCTTTCCTCCCCCTTTAATTTAGCATTTCTTTTTTGGGATTGGCTCTTGGTCGTTTTTTAGGATTTTTTTAAATGCTGACTAAAATACACACTAGTCTCTAGAGAGAAGTGCTGCAAAGATCAATCATAGAAGATCTTAAATGCTCTGGAGCCGTTTCCATCCAGTTCAGGGGCCAAAGTTTGCCCAATGAAATGCATCATGAATTGCATCTGGGGCCTTCCTCGGAAGGTGCGTCCTGTTCTGCTTGGATTCAGAGCTGCTATTCAAATTGTCTTGAGAGTGGAGGAAAATGCAATGTGATTGGATTTGAAGGAATTTGGAAGGGTGGACAGACCACTAAGCAGGGACCCTGGAGACCTGGGTTTGGGCCCTGGCTCTGCTGCTGACTCACTCTGTGTCTTTTGGTAAGCTACTTTTCTCATCTAGGGCCTAGGTTTGCCTGGCTGTAAAATGAATGGGTTGGACTAGATGTCCTCTGAGTTCCTTTTCACCTTTTAATGTATGATCTTATGACTAGATGATTTCTAGGGTTTCCTCCAAGCTCTGCTGTTTCGTGGCTTTAAAAGAGTTAATTTGCTAGTGACAGATCCAGATTTTAAAAACGCTTCGTCTTCAGAGGCCCTTCTCTTTTTCTGCTATAGCAATATGACCTTGGGAAAAGCAAAGAATGTGCTTTTGCAAGGGGCCTTAGAGACCAGCTAGTCCAACTTGTACCTGGCCAAGAATCCCCTCCATAGCATCTCCCACAAGAGGTTTATCTGGCCTCAAATTGGACCTCGCCAAGCACTTCATTCTACTCTGGGCCAGCTTTCATTGTTAGGAAATTTTCTCCTTTCATTGAACCCCAAGATGCTTTTCTCCACCTTCAGCCCATTGTTTCCGGGTCTGCTCTCTGGGGGTCAAGTCGAACAAAGCTAATCCTTTTTCCATGTGAAATCCTTTCAAAAAATCAGAGACAGTGATTATGCCCCTCCTCCCCTCCCCACACATAATCTGTTGGTGTTTCATATTTAAATGTTTCCTCTTATGGCATATTATTCCACTATCCTAGCTACCCTCCTGGCTGTGTTGCATCTTGTCAATGTTCTTACTAAATTGGTACTCAGAACTGATTACAATACTTGAGCTATTCTTCCTCTCTGAATGTCAATTTCCTCTGTAAAATGGGGATAATAATCCTTTCATTACTGATAGAGAAATGGAAGTTGTTAATAGTAATAAGGAAATGAAACTGGCAAAATATGAGAAATTGAAATCAGGGGAACAATGTGAATTATTCCTCTTTGGTGTTCTCTGTAAACCAGACAGTCACTGCCTTCCATTATACTTCAAAAACCCCACGAAAAGTCAAAAGATTGATGTGCGCAATCCCTTCACCAATGTAGTTCATACAATCTCTCCATAATCGAGTGCATGCTCTTTAAGAATTGCCTTGTCTAGGAAAATTCATTTCTCTGTGACCAACTTGGTGATGAGATTCTTAAGTGTTAAAAATTTAGCTAAGCTGATCTTTTATCAATATACATACAGCACATTACTGAGATCATACTCAAAGCCTTTCAAGCTTGTTGTAGGACTTTCTTGAGCCTTGATCTTCTGACCTAGTTATTGGAAGCCTGGAATCACCTTCGCTCCGGGGATTACCTCTCTATTCTGCTGAAGCATTGGAATTTTGGGTCTCTCCATGATTAGCATATAAAAATATGTAAAACTTCTAAAGAATGGCCAATGATTTTGAATTCTTGTGCCAGAAATGGAAGACAATAAGGGGTATACATTGTATTTTCCTCACTTTTGCCCATTGAAGGCAAGGGATACAGAAGAGAAAAATTAATTTAAGAAGGGGACAGTTGCTTTAAGAAGGTAGTGTCTGAGAATGGGGTTTGGATTTCTGGATCATGACTTATTATATAGGGTTGACAGATTCCTGGCTAGAAATGGAGTACAACAAAAAAAAAAAAAAGGCTGGGAAGACTGAATTTGCCATCCCAAAAAGACCAAAGAAAGAAGAAAAGGACCACACATATGCACACACACAGATACATATATGTGTGTATAATTATATATATTATGAATTATGAATGAATATATATATTGTATATATTAGCAAAGATCTGGAAACTAAGGGGGTTCTATCAGTTGGGGAATGGATGAACAGATTATAATGTGTGAATATAATAGAATAATACTGTTATGCTGAAAGAAATGATGAAGAGGACAGTCTCAGAGAAGCCTGGGAAGATGTGTATGAACTGATGGAGAATGAAGTGAGCAGAATTAGAAAAAATAATTTATACAATAACAACATTGCAAAGACAATTTTCAACTCTTAAGATCTCTAATCTTGATGAATGATGAACCATGATTCCAGAGGACCAGCAGTGAAGAACACTACCCAGTTTTTGACAGAGCAGTAATGGATTCAAGGTACAGATTGGGAACTATTTTTTTGGACATGAGCCAGTGGGGGAATTAGTTATGTTTGACTCTGCATATTTGTTAAAAGAATTTTTCCCTTTTTTTAAGAGAGTAAAGGTGTAGGGGAGAAAAATAGACTTTTTGTTAGTTGAAAAAGAAAACATTTATAATTTTTACATAGAAATAAAATAATATATTTACCCGTTGTCTTGCAAATCTAATTCAAAGCACATTAAACTAAAAAAAAGGATGGGGGATGAAGAAAGCTACCTACCTAGTCTTTTAAGTTAGATACTAGACAGAGCAGACACCAAAAAAGGAAGAAGAAACCCAGAAATTCACAGGAGACAAAATCCAAGAAAGGAGTCAGTATAATAAAACCTATGGCCTCAAGTGTCTATCCACAAAAGCCCAAAGTTTAGGCAGAAACAAGAAGTAGTAGAAGTCCTAACGCAGGTGGGCAAAATAGAACTCATAGGTATCATTGAGACTTTGTAACATAGAATCTATTACTAGACTATGGTTATGTATGGGTCTAGCCTATTCAAAAGAAACAGGTTAAGTAGAAAGGTAGGGGGTGGACTAGCATTGATTATTAGTAGTAGAAAGGGGAAAAACATGATTGTGAATATCTGAGTACAAGTCAAAGGAGGGGAAAAGAGATGTGATTTTTATCATTGGAATATACTACAGACCACTTGGACAGAAAGAAGGAATAGATGAATCCGGGCTACACTTAACCAGCCTAGCACTGAGGCACGCTGAATTGTTGATGGGAGACTTCAATGAATTAGTCAGACCCTTCTGGTGCTCAGTCTCTCCTAAAAGCAGAGTAGTCAATGACTCCTGTACTTGCCTTGGGGATAATTGTTTCCTTCAAAAGGTAGAGAACCAGCAAGGGAAAAATTCTCTTTTGGACTTGATTCTTATTAACAAGGAAGAGCTAGTTACTGAGGTGGAAATGATGAAAACCTTAAGGGAAAGTGATCAGTCCATCCTAGAATTTATGATAGAGAAGGAGAGGAAAGTGAGACATAGGGATCCAAGATTTTGGGAAAAGACATTTCAAGGAGTTCAGAAGAAATGTAGACATGATCTCATAAAGTAAAATGCTTCAGTGAAAGTCAGCCCAATGGGGCGGCTAGGTGGCGCAGCGAATAGAGCGCCGGCCCTGGAATCAGAAGGACCTGAGTTCGGAGCCGGCCTCCGACACTTAATCCATACGAACAAAAACCTAGCCGTGTAACCTTGGGCAAGTTACTTAACCCCAATTGCCCTAAAGGGGCAGCTAGGTGGCACAGTGAGTAAGAGCGCCAGCCTCGGAGTTTAGATGACCCGAGATAAGATCCGGCCTCAGAAAATGAGCACCCACGCATAAATAATGACTAGCCCTGTAACCTTGAGCAAGTTACTTAACCCCAATTGCTTTAAAAAAAAAAAAAAAAGAAAGTCAGCCCAAGAGGGACAGGGGATGTTCAGGAAAGAAATTCTGAAGACACAAAGGAAACAATCTCAACGAGGAAGAAATGTGGTACTTGTTTGAGGAGACTGATGTGGATACACAGGGGACTCGGAAATCAACTTAGATTTTAAAAGAAATATAAAGAAGATGAATGTGAGTGTGGCACAATCTCATAGAAATAGTATCCGTAATTCTCAAGCTGGTGAGGGAAGCGCAAAGGGTTTTTAAAGCTATACTGGGAGAAAAAGGAGGAAAAAGAGAAGAAACTTTATGAGTTATAGGCTGATGACCTTGATTTTGATTCTTGGGAAAATCTTAGTGTCATTCTTTAAAGAGATGGTTGATGAACATGGAGAAAGGGAAGCAGTAATTACAAGAAGCCAGCAGGGCTTCATCAAGAATAAGTTAGACCATAATGTGGAAATATGTTTAATGTGATCGTACATGTACAACCTATATCAGATTGCTTGCCATCTTGGGAAGGGGGGAGGGGAGAGAGGGAGAAAAATTTGGAACTCAGAATCTTAGAAAAATGAATGTTGAAAACTATATTTACATGTAATTGGGGAAAAAATAAAATACTATTTATGAAAAAAGAATGTCAGGCCAGACCAACTTCATTTCTTTTTTTTAAAAGCCAGGATTACTAAACTAGTAATTGAGGGGAATGTTATGAACATAGTTTGCTTAGATCTTAGTGAAGATTTAATAAAAAAATCTTGTGTTATTTTTGTGGAGAAGGTAGAGAGATGGGTAATGCAGTATAGCACATTTTCTTTTTCTTTTTTGGGGTAATACAGTCATACAGTAAGATGCTTTCAGACCTGGTTGAATGGCTGGCCAAAGAGTAGTTTGTTAATGGTTCAGTATTGATGTGGCAGGATGTCTCCAGTGGAGTGCCTCAGGGATCATGAGTTACCCCTGTGGATCAGGATTTTCATCTATGACTTGGATAAAGTTATAGATACATATATAGATACTCATCAGATTTGCAAATCCCACAAATCTGGGCTGGATAGCTAACATACCAGATGACAAGCTATAGTACTGAGATGAATCTAACAAGATGAAATTGTTTCATTTTGTTTTTTGCATTTTTGGAGGGGGAAGGTAGGGCAGTTGGGGTTAAGTGACTTGCCCAAGGTCACATGGCTAGTTTTTTGTGTTAAGTGTCTAAAGCTGAATTTGAGCTCAGGTCCTCCTGATTCCAGAGCTGGTACTCTATTCACTTCGCCACTAGCCTCCTCCAAGATGAAATTCAGTAGGGATCAGTGTTAAATCGTTTGCTTGGGTACAAAAAAATCAGTTTTACAATTATAAGATGGGGCAGGTGTAGTAAATATTTTGAAAAATATCTGAGGAGATGTGAATTACATGCTCAAAATGAGCCAGCAGTATGATGTGGCAACCAAGCACACTAATGCCATCTTGGGTTACATTAAGAGAGGCACGGCTTCCTGGAATAAGGAGGTAGTCTCACTGTCCTCTGCCCTGGGCAGACCTCATCTGGAGCACTGCATTCTGTTATGGGGACCATGGTTTTAGAAGGATTCTGATAAGGTGGAGCGTGTCCAGAGGAAGGCACGCAAGATAGCAGAGGGCTTTGTGCTCATCTCATTTGAGGATTGGTTGAAAGAAACGGATATGTTTATTCTGCAGAAAAGAGAGAGAAAGGGATGGCTAGGTGGCACAGTGAATAGAGCACCAGCCCTGGAATCAGGAGGACCTGAGTTCAAATCTGGCCTTAGAGACTTAACATTTACTAGCTGTGTGACCTTGGGCAAGTCACTTAACCCCAATTACCCTCCAAAAAGCGAGGGGGGGGGGAGAGAGAGAAACAAGCATTTATCAAGAGCTTTTTATGTACCAGGTACTCTACTAAGCACTTTAGAAATATTTTCTCATTTGATCCTCACAACAGCTCTGGGAGGCAGACCCTATTATTATTTACATTTTTCAGCTGAGGAAACAGAAGCAGATGGAGGTGAAGTGACTCCTCCAGGGTCACACAGCTATCTGAGGCCAGATTTGAAACTCAGGTTTTCCTGATTCTAGGCTCAGCACTCTATACACTGTACCATCCTGTTGTTATTGTTGTGTCTTACTCTTTGTGACCCCATTTAGGGTTTTCTTGGTAGAGATACTAGAGTGGTTTGCCATTTCTTTCTCCAGCTCCTTTTACAGATGAGGAAACGGAGGTAAACAGGGTGAAGTGGCTTGTCCAGGGTCACACAGCCTGAGGTTGAGTTTGAACTTAGGTCTTCCTGACTTCCTGACTCCTGCAGTACAGTGTTCTATCTGCTGAGCCACCTAGCTGCCCCATACCACCTAACCTTAACGAAGAGATTTTTTTTTGCTTTTTGGAGGGCAACTGGGGTTAAGTAACTTGCCCAAGGTCACACGGCTAGGTTTTTGTTTGTGTGTGCATTAAGTGTCTGAGGCCAGATCCGAACTCAGGTCCTTCTGACTCCAGGGCTGATGCTCTACTCACTGCGCCACCTAGTCGCCCCCATGAAGAGATTTTTCAATAGAAAACAGCTCGGGGGAACATAATAGTTGTCTTCAAGTATTTGCAAGGCTTTCATGTTGAAGGGGGTTAGTTGTAAAAGGCAAATTTGGGCTCAGCATGAAGGGATAAGAATCAGAGTTGTCCTGAAGTGAAATGGGCTGCCTAAGGGAGAGGGTATGGTAGATTGCCCCTCCTCAAAGGTGTTTAAGCATAGTCTGGATGCTCACTGGCTGCATTTGTGATAGTGGGGCTTTCTTTCATGTATAGATCGACTTGTTGGCTGTTCGGGTCCCTTCCAACGCTCCAGTTGTGCACTTTTGTAATTAGACTGTTCTGGACAATGCAGTTTGGGACCAATTTCTGAACAGGAACGTGGCAAGCTTCTCTCTCTCTTTAACCTAGTTTCCTCCTCTGTAAAACCAGGATGCTGGTTGTATACACTCTCAAAGGCATCTCCCAGCCTTGACATTCCATGTCTTCTGTGCTCAAGTTCCTCTTAGAGCACTGACATACAGGACTTAGTGCTGTTTACAGCTGCCATTTGTACATGTAGTACTTGCCTTCATAGTAGTGACTTCTGTTGAGGTCATGAATAGGTGGTGACCAGCAGACTGTGGAAGCCTTCAAAAACAAACAGAAAACCAGTCCAGAGCAGAGCTTTGCCTGTGGACCACCCAGCATGTGGAAAGATTGCTACTTGACTGTATTTCAGACTCTTTTTTAGCATTAATAGTTGTGTATATGTAATGGTTAAAAAGGACCCAATTAACAGGAATTCTAAAAAGGTCCCTTCCTTATGGAAGGGCATACTGTCCACCTATCTTGAAAAGCTAAAAGCTATCCCTAGTCTTAGATGCTACTAAAAGATTGTGTTTTTCTTTTTTTTCAAATAAATTCTTGATCAATATCTTTTTTATTATCACCTAAATTTTCCCCAGTATCCCTTTCTCTGTCTTTTCCCTCCCAGGGAGCCATTTCATATAACAATGACTATTTTTTTTTTTGCTTTTTGGAGGGCAATTGGGGTTAAGTAACTTGCCAAGGTCACACAGCTAGGTTTTTTTTGTGTGTGTGTTAAGTGTCTGAGGCTGGATCCGAACTCAGGTCCTCCTGACTCTGAGGCTGGTGCTCTACTCACTGCGCCACCTAGCCACCCCAGCAATGGCTAATTTTTTTAAAGAAAAAAATAGGAGGAAGAAGTGAAAAAATCAGCAAAAATGACGAATATATGTAAAAAATCTGAAAATATATACCATATTCCACACCTATGGACTTTGTAATTCTGCAGCTAAGTGGGAGAAAAAAAGAAAAAATATCTTTCATCTCTGAGGCCATGTTTGCTTTTTGTAATTTTACAACATACATTGTTTTATTGTTTTGTGATTGTTCTTTCCATTTACATTGTATATTGTTTTCTTGGCTCCACTTATTTTGTATCAGTTCATGTAAGTCTTCTCATGGTTCTCTGTATTCATCACTTTCGTATTTCCTACAGCAGAGCAATAATTCCAATTGCATTCATGTGCCCCTCCGAAATCCATGGACATCTACTTTGTATTCCAGTTTTTTGTTTTTGCTAATGGTACTGTTTTTCTAATCCTTCTCTTGATCCCAGCTTCCCCAAATCTTCCACTGCATGAAAGACTGCCACCTGAAGTATGGGGTTTATCGTGCCCTTGTGGGCCTCAGCTTTTGAAAGTGTTTGACTGGGCGACCTTCCAGTTCTAATTCTGTGCTTTGGTGGCTTAAAAGACCATTGGGTCCAATATGTGAGGAAACTGAGGTACAGGTGGTTGAAGTGACTTTCTTTGGTTAGTGGGTGAACCAGAACTAATAATGGGGTTTCTTTCTGACCAATTTCATATACTATATTGTCTCTTGGTCACAAAACCCTTTTTATCCCAGACTTCCTTCCCTCTCAGTTTGTGCTCAGAATAATAAGCCTGTTTTATTATTGGCCAAAGTTAAATCTAATTATAAATCTGCTGCAAAAGATACTCACTGGAACCTTGCTTTCACACCACTTAATATAGAAGGTAATTTGGGATTAAGTTGGCCCTTCTTGGGCCCCATCCAAGGCAGGGGTGGGGGTGGGACTTAATTTCTTATATAATGGAGAGTTTCTGATGCAGGATGGCTTGGCCCATAAAGTATCCCCACAGCATAGGTCCACAAGATCATGTACACACTAGGAATTAAATACAATGCTCACAGTTCCAGTTCACATTTAACCACAGGTTAATGGCTAATGATTGCCCAGCAGGTTAATGGCTAATGTTAGCCTGGGATACAGGTTGGCAGAATGGCAACAGCAATAGGGGAAAGTGCTGGACATGAAGTGAGGGGAGGGAGTAGGTGTTATTCCAGTAGAGGATAGAGGAAATGTCACCAAACCTCTAGCTCAGTCAAAGGTAGAGAGCTCTACATGAGCAGGCCTCAGTGCTACCAATTGATTTGATCCAGTGGAAACCAGCTGAAAGGGAAGAGAGGTAGCATAGATTAGTAGAAAGTCCTGGATTCAGATTTTGCCCCTGATGCTTATTAGCAGGGCTAGTGAAAAGACTGCAGAATTGGGGGTCAGAGGACCTGGGTTTGAATAATGCTTTTGACATGACTTGTATGACCCCAAGTAAGTCAGTTTCCCCTTCTGTGAAATGAGGGGGTTAGATTAGATGACCTTTCAGGTTCCTCCCAGCTCTACACGGATGCTCCTAGCATCTCAGGTCTCTCTAGAGACTTAGGGAGCACCAGCAGAGTGTGGCCAAAAGAATGCTGCCCTTATATTCACAGGGACTGTCTTTGAGTCCTGGGTCTGCCATTTATATTTGCTCTGTCCAAGTCAGCTCATATCCTTGAGCCTCAGTTCCCTCATCTTTAAAATGGGGGCAATTGTACTTGGACTATCCTCCTTACATGGTGTTTGTGAGGAAAGGCTTTTGGCAAGTGCCAGAGAAATGAGCTGTTTCTGTTCTTATTAAGAGAGAGCCCAGTATTCTTTGTTCTCAGCTGACTCTACTCAGATTTATGCCAGGGGAAGGTTAAAGTAAGAGGGTAGAAGTGTTCAGTGTTAGGGCTAGAAATGGCCTTAGTGAGCTTCTAATCTGAAGATGCTCTCCCCTTCCACCATTTTACAAAGGAGGAAACTGAGGCTCAGAAAGTTGAAGTGACTTAGCTCTTCTGACTCTAGTTATATTGCTTTTTCCACTGTGCTCCACTGCCAGCCATCCCCAAGCTGGCCAGGAATAGAGACCTGGACCATCTGGCTAGAGTTAGAGTGGTCATTTGTTTAAAAAGTTAGTTAATTGGCCTCAAAAGGGTGCTTGTCTCCCTGTGGATCTTTTTTTTGTTGTTGTTTTTTGGAGGGGGGAAGGCAGGGCAATTGGGATTAATTGACTTGCCTAAGGTCACACAGCTAGTAAGTGTTAAGTGTCTGAGGCCAGATATGAACTCAGATCCTCCTGACTCCAGGACTGGTGCTCTATCTATTGACCACCTAGCCGCCCCAACTCCCTGTGGATCTTTTAGGGTCTATTTGACTTGTCACTTGCCCTCCCTTAGCCTCAGTGTCCTCCTCTGTAAAATTACCTGTTAGGCTAGCTGGTGTCTTAAGGTCCCTTCCAGCTTTAGATCTAGCATCCAATGTGTGACCTTGGGTAAATCACTTTACTTCCTGGGCCTCGGTTTCCCCCTCTGTAAAATGATATGTTCTACTACAGATCTTATGATGTCCTTTCCAGCTCTGGGTCTATGATCTTATGAGTAGTGGCGATGGTAAAATCTTATTTCTGCATTGTGTTAAGATTTTATAGAGCACGTTTGCTCTTCCTTAGCTAGTGGAAATACTGTTTTCCTATTTTGCAGTGGAGGAAACTGATATAAAAAGGTGAAGTGACATGCTCAGGTACATACACACACATACACACACAGACACACACAGACACACACACGTCGCAGCAGTGAAGTTCATTGAAAGCCAGTTATATTCATGCCAGTAGTTTTATGTCTGGGTTTATTGCCCAATTTTCTCTTCAAAAAAATCTTATTTGCAGAGATTCCATTAAAGAGCTTTGCTTTTCCTAAGTGTTGAATGCTTGTTCATCTTGGAGATGGCAAAGACATATTTTAAAATGCTAATCATTTTGAGAGAAAAAGAAAGGGTGAGGACGGCCCAATTGACAACTGTTTGGTCAATTCCCTGAAATGAGTCAGTGTTGCCTGTTTCTTGGCCCATGTCCACAGCTCAGCCTGCCCCTTTGATGCCCATTGCCATTCTGGAGCTGAGCATTCTAATGGGCTAAGACATCAAATTTCTTTCTCCCGTTGGCTCTGGGCCTCTCAGGTCAGTGCTGGCGTAGGCTTGGTGACTTTGCTGGGCCTGGAATGTTAGCAGGAGCTAGCCCTGCTGTCTCCATGACACAGATGAAGAGAGCATTTTTTTTTTGACCTGGCGAGCAACCACACAAAACAGTGGTCATTTCATTTCGCATCAAACCACAAAATAAACCTTCGTGCTGCAAATCACCCCAGGGTCTGTCTAATATTTGTGAGTTCAGCCATGCGGACACCAGTAGGCTGGAGGGTGAGTACATAGAAGGTGGTTGGTGTACTTACAGAACAGAAAGCTAGGGCCCAGCTGATGGTCACAGGACTAATTTTTAATAGACTTAACTCATTTGTTCAGCAAGCTTTTAGTAAGCATCTATGTGAGCGCTAAGGATAGAAAGACAAAAAGGAAACAGCCCCTCTCCTCTAAGAATTTATTGACTGTTGGGGGAAAAGAACATGTAACCAGACAAGTAAATAAGAAATACACGCAGCATAAATGCAAATAGATTTCAGGGGCTGGAGTGATCAGGTTAGGCCTCATAGAGGAGGTGGCAGTTTAGGTGAACCTTACAGGGGGCTTGGCATTCTAAGAGGTGAAGATGAGGAGGGCATGGGCAAAAGCCTGTGCAAAACAGGAGAGGGGAGATGGAGTGTTGTAGACAGGGAATAGGAAGCAGGCTAGTTTGATTGTATCTAAAGTGTACACAAAAGAGAATAATGTGCAAGTAACCTCAGACTATAGGCTGAGGTCAGGTTGTGAAGGACTTCCGGTGCCAAATAGAAGAACTTGATTTTAGAAGCAAGAGGGAGCTTCCTGGAGCTTCTTGAGCTGGGGAGTGACACTGTAAACCTGGGCTTGAAGCTGATCCCTTTGGTAGTGTGGTGGAGTGGACAGAACATTGGCCTTGAGACCCCCATGCTCTTGCTTTCACCTTCAAATTCCCATATATTTATGTTCGTGCATTTTCTTGGAGATACAAAATGGAAGTTCCCTGAGGGCAGGGGCTGTTTTCTTTTTGTGTCATTATCCACAGCTATTTGCACATAGCAGATATTTAACAAACATTTGTTGAATTGAATTGAAGTTCATCTCACCTCTTCCAGTTGTTAACCATGTGGCTGTGGGGAGATCCATTTGGAAGGGCTCATTTGTCTTACCTACAAAACAAGGGAGTTGGGCCAGAAGATCCCTAAGGTCTCTTCTAGCTTTAGAGCCTTTGAAAAGAAATTGTACACAGGTTGTACTAACCATAGTGATAGTTCTCAAAATGTATACAGGCCTTTGGCATTAGTTGACCTGCTGTTATCTTCATTGATTCCCACAGTAGCCCATGGAGGTGGGTAGTAGAAGCATGATTCTCCCCATTTCATAGATGAGAAAAACAAAGTTTCATAAGAGAGATTGGGAGAGGGAAAGAGAGAGGGAGGGAGGGAGGGAGGGAGGGAGAAAGAGAGAGAGAGAGAGAGAGAGAGAGAGAGAGAGAGAGAGAGAGAGGAGAGAAGGAGACAGTGAGACAGAAAGAGACAGAGGGGGGAGAAAGGGAGGGAGGGACAGAGAGAGAGACAGAGGGGGGGGGAGAGAGAGAGAGAGAGAGAGAGAGAGAGAGAGAGAGAGAGAGAGGTGAAATAGTTTGATTGGAATCACAACTAGGCTTTCTCCTGTACCACAGAACTTACACTCAGAAATACTGTTGGTAAAATGACATCCCAACATTTCACATTATCAGTGAAGAAAAGGGGCCTATGGTAGCAACTTAATAGCTTTTCTCTTCAGGAAAGCAGAGCAATGTAATTAGAGATATTGGACTTTGTTTATTGAAATGAAAAGTCTCATTTTGTCCAAGTGAAGTTGGTGAATTGTATTTAATTCATTCGAAATGATCCCTTGCTAAGGAAACAAGCTGAATGCTGCAGGAAGGGGAAGGGACACCATTTCCAGTCAACCAAGGCAAGAATGTGAGGAAGCAGGGCTGGGGGATGGGGTAATGGACACTTTCATCTTCATTCAGCAACATTGATGAAAATAGCAGGTAATCACATAGATGTGGTCATAGTGCTGCCTCCCCCCTTGATGTCCAGATTCTAACCTGAATTTTGGCAAATGCTTTTGTGGCTGTTTTAATTGCAGAGATTGGAGTAATAATATTGTAATATTGTTTGACTTCTTGTGCTCAGAGATTCTAGACCTAGAACTGAAAGGTACCTCAGAGGCCATCTGATCCAGGGCCTCTCTTTTGACAGTGGAGGAAACTGAGGTCCATGACAGGGCACTGATTTTCCCAAGGTCACAAAGTAGATTGCCTACAGCTGGAAGGAACCTCAGTGGCTATTTTGTCTTCTCCTCTGTATAGATGGAGAAACTGAGTCGGGGATGGGGGCAAAGTGACTTGTCCAAGTCCCACAGTTTGTGATAGAGGCAGTATCTGGAACCGGGTTCTCTGACTCCAAATCTAGCACTCTGTCTCTTTTGGCATGCTGAAAGCTAGCACATTCATTTACCTATTGGGCCTTGGGGTTGCACTGGAGTAAGGAGATTGATTCTATTCTCAATTGATTCTACATGGTGTCAGAAATTGCTTCCCTCTCTATGTTTTCCTAGTGCCTAGAATGTCTAGATTTGAATGGAAAAGCCCATTATTTTCATCTTATGAATCCCAGAATGCTTTTTACTTTCTTAATTGTTCTTGTTTTTTTTTGTCCTGTGTTTTCTTTTGCAGCATGGCTAAAATGAAAATATATTTTGCAGGACTCCACATGTATAATCTACATCAAATTGCTTGTCTTCTCAAGAAGTCGAGAGGGGAGGGAGGGAGAGAATTTGGAACTCAAAAATTTCAAAAATGAATGTTAAAAATTTTTACATGTAATTGAGAAAAATAAAATTAAAAAAGAATCCCAGAATGTTAGGGTTGGAAGTGATCTTCCAGACCATCTAGGTTAGTCAGAGCCATAACTATGGATTTTGTGCCTGGGGCAAGGGGAGAGGGTGGAGGGGAAAGGTTGGGGAGAAGTCATCTGTACTTTGGCCATCTCGATGAAGAACTTGGGACATCTGGAGGTTTCTATGCTGTAGAAGGGCTGATTGCTGCAGGGTGGGGGAGGAGGGCAGGGGACCAAGGTGGGAGGAGGCTGCTGGGAGGAATGTGTGCACTCTGGGATGGTTCTGTCAGTATTGCCTCCTAAACCCCAGCATCCTTGAACAACCTTTTGCCCCACCCCACTGATGGCTCTCAGTTTCCCCGCACCCCACCCCAACTCTGAGTCTTACCTCTACTCTCATTTTTTCAGAGGAGGAAACAGACCAAATAAAAATGACTTGCCCAAGGCCACACTGCTCTAAGGGACAGAGCAAAACCCAGGTCACAGAATTTTAGAATGTCAGAGTTAGGAAAAGGCTATTTTCTGAATTACCTAAAGTAGCCTCTTCATTTTATACATTGGAAAACTAAGGCCCCTGGGGGTGGGGAGGAGGAAAGGTCTTGTCCAGGGGTGGGCAACCTGCAGCCTGGAGGCCACATGTGGCCTAATTCCAGTTTGGATTCAGTGGAGGCCACAAGTTCTCCACCCCTGGGCTTGCCTAATTTCATAAAGCTAGCTAGTGACAGAAATGCTGGGGTTGTTCCCTGCCCCACCCCACCCCACCTCCCTAGCCTTGGTTTTGTTCTCCTTTGAGTGGATGTTCAAGGTGGCTCATCCCACAAGAGCAGTGTTGCCTCAGATGAGCTTGACTTACTGTGGTGACAGTCTCTGGCTTGAAGGGGTTTGCCAGAGGCCCTGTCATGAAGCCTGCCTTCTCCTTTTATTTTAGTTGTTGTAAGAGCAAGAAAGCTCACTGCGTCTGCAGAGACCCCAAAGGAGCCTATCAGAGGCGAGGAGCAAAGAAGAGAAGGTAGGCTGGGAATTGCCTTCAAAGTACTTGTGAGACTGACTGCCTTGTAAAGCTTTTAAAACATTTTGGTTTGAGACTGGAACTCAGTTTCATGCTGGAAGATGGGAAAATGTTTTCACGGTGCATTTTTTGTCTCTCTGAAACAAAAAGTTCAATTTTTACTGTCCAATACTGGCCTGACCAGGCATGATCAAAGCTGTAGACAGTATGGGAGAAACTTGGTGAGATTGCCATGGCATGGAATGGGGTCATGATGCATGGGGATTTTGGAGACCTGAGGTTTGCAAGCAGCCCAGTAGGTGCCTTTCTTGTGCCTTTGAACACCCCACCTGCTGAGCTTTCTTGCCATTTGCCTCTCCCATCCATAATGGTCTCCATCAACTTCCTTTGTTACTTCGGGCAAACTGCTTCCCCTCTGCAGCCCTCAGTTCCCTCCTCTCTAAAATGAGTGGTTGGACTTGCCAATCTCTAGGGTCCCTTGAAGCCCAAGTGCTGATGCCATTCTGTTAAGACTATTATTTCCTGTAAGTACTTAGGGAAGGCAGGAAGTAGGGAAATAGTAAATCACCCATAGCTTTTAGTTGGTGACTGGGGCTGAGTGTGTGTGTGTGGGGGGGTGCTAGCTGAGAGCCTATTGAAGTTCCAGACCCTATTCCCTCCAGAGACCATTCTGAGCTCCTGGCATCTGTCAGTCCTTAGCATAGTACTGGGGTTTTGCCCACGCCCTCGATTCTCTTCCTTTTTGGATATTGCAAAACAACACAAAGTAGCAGAGACCAAGGATTGAGGAGGCAAGAACAGGAATTGTTTAAATGCAGCCTCCCTTAGCAAGGAATATGGGCATCCTTAACGAAAATAGGCTCTTTCAGCTGATTTACTTCTCTTGTTTATTCCCTCCCAGAAATCACAGGACCAGCCAAGTTTCCATAGTAACCAATTATTGTCACAAGCCTTAGAAATGACAGAAAAAGCTTCAGTGACAAGTGAATTGTTAAGAAGAAAATTAACCTGCTGTGTGACCTTGGACAAGCCACTGGCCCTATCTGAGCCATTTCCTTCTCTGTTAGAGAAAAGGCTCAGACATAGGTAATGCCCAAGGTCCCTTCCACTTCTGACTTTGTAGGAAGACCTTAGTTTTGTTGAGATGGCAAGAAAGACTCATAGCTAGATTCTTGATTTGTGAGTTTTTTAATGGAGTAGTAGAGATGCCAATGAGAATTTCCATTGTTGGTTAAAAAGAGAGTTAGGGAATAACTTTAATTATTATTTTCTGCTGTTTTCCAAGTTGTGTTAATAAATGATACCCTTCTTCATCCCCTTTGGCAGTTGGGATATGTGATACACTTACTGTGTCCCACTCAAATGTGCCACTACAGAGCAAAGGGAATTATGGGATATTCTATTTCCATTTGCTTCTATGATGCTAGCCCTGGGCATCAAGATCAAACCACAAAATGGAGCCCTATATATTTTTTTTTAATTTGAAAAATAGTTGGTGAGAAAATGACTGTGTTCAACCACAGTTGGATGGATGAGGTCACAATTTGTCCCTTGCCCTATTGCCCTTTTTTGAAACTAGCTTTAAGAGGCCATTCCCTTTCAGGAAACAGAACTGGCAAAAGCTTTGCCTGAAATTGTTCTTGAAAATTGTTTTAAATCAATAATACTCAGTAAAGGAACTTTGATTGTGTCTGCTGTTATTAGATCTACCTCTCCTCCCCAGCACCTGTGTGGTTTGCACACAGTAGGCACTTTAATGTTTTATTTGTCATATTTAGATTTTCTTAAGGGGCTGATTCCTCCTTAGATATTTGTTGAACAAGCAAAAGATTAAGAGCCAGTGGGCCATGATGTTAGCTCGGAGGATAAAATGCAGATTTCTTAATCTGATATTTAATGCCTTCCATTACCTGGCTTCCACTTACCCTTCTAGCCTCCCCAACATGATTCCCTTCCATTTACTCTACCTTCTGACAAAGCTGGATAGCTCCTCTTAGTCTCTACTTCTTCCTGTTCCTCCCTCCTGTCCTATAAAAGTGATCAAAAATAACTGTTTGGAGATCCCCAGTATCTAGAGCTTTAGCTCATCATATTATAGCTAAACAAACCCAAATCTTTTAAGAATGTTTTTTTATTTTATTGATGATTAATGATTTCCTAATCACTGACTTCCCAATGACTTCACCTCCTGCCAAATAGAATCTTCCTTTGTAATGTATAAGTATATTTAAGTAAAAGTAACTGTTAAAAAAGAAATTGGCAGGAAGATATTTGCTTCCTTCTTTCTCTATAATTCCCCACCTCTCTGCCTAGAGGCAGAAGCCAAAATTTAATCATTAATCCTTTAAAGTCGTGATTGGTCACTGCCCAAGTCAGAGTTCTCAAATCTTTCATTGTTAATTTTACTTTAGCTTATTTTTGACACAATGTAAATTATCTTCCTGGTTCTCCTTGTTCTGTTTTGCATAATTTTATCAAATTCTTCTTGAGTTTCTCTGACGACTTCACATTGATGATTTTGATAATTACATCAGTTTGATAATTTTCCATCACATTGATAGAACAGAATATGTTCAGATATTCTCCAGTAAATAAATGGGCACCAATTTTTCTTCCAATTCTTTCCAAACCTCCATTAAAAAAGAGGATCCCAGTATAGTCCATCTCTGGTCTCAGCACCAAATGAAGAGTTTTGGAGAGCAGGACTCAGTTAAATTCATGATGGCCAGCCACATTACTGATGCTTCAAACTTCTCCTTCTTAATCTGGAAAGTTACTGAGGAAATCCTCTGGAACATGCCCACCCAAACAATTCCTCCTTTCTAAAGATGGAGAATAGCAATGTAAGGGACCAACTCATTTCATGCAAAGCCTTTTACTTTGGCCTTCAAGTGCAGACTTTGAACTAATAATAATGCAGGAGCTGCCCTGTTTCTTCCCCTTCCTCCCTAGCCAGTCAATAAATCGAGCACATAAAAGTGGACACCTGTTTTGAAGCTCCTCGTCTACGGAGGGCTTAGAGGCTGAACATCTTGTTTTCTGCAGCAGTTCTGTAGACTTTAAGCCAGGGGTGGGGAACCTGAGGCCACATGTGGCCCTCTAGGTACTCAGGTGTGACCTTTTGACTAAGTCCAAGTTTTTCTTGTTTTGTTTTGTTTTGTTTTTTGGGTGAGGGAAGGCAGGGCAATTGGGGTTAAGTGACTTGCCCAAGGTCACATAACTAGTTAAGTGTCAAGTGTCTGAGGCTAGATTTGAACTCAGGTCCTCCTGATTCCAGGACTGGTACCCTATTCACCGTACCACTAAGCTTCCCCCAAGTCCAGGTTTTACAGAACAAATCATCAAAGGGATTTGTTCTGTGAAGTTTAGAGTCAGCCAAAGGACTGCACTTGAGGACCTAGAGGGCTACATGTGGCCTCCAGGCCTCAGGCTCCCCACCCCTGCTTTAATTCATTTGGCTCACTAAGTCCTTCAAGCTGAAGACAGCATGGTGAAGAGAGTTCCTTTGTACAGGATGCGAAAAGTGTCAATATTGTACATCTGAGCTTATACAGTTAGGATAGAGGTTTCCATCTCTACCTCAGTTAATGTAATCCCAGAAGGTATAGACACCTCAATTGAGTCAAACACTAGAATAATCTAAATATTAAAGAATTTTCCTATAATGATATTACAATATGTGGACAGGTCCTTAATTGATTTGAAAGGATCATAGGACTGTCAGCCACTAGATGAAAACTAGATGCCAAACAATGGTGAGTTCAGCAGTAAGCCCATTCAGGTGGTGGACTGGCCTAGTGGTGAAGGATTCCAGGTTCAGACTCCCAAGAGGCAATTGCCCTTGGTGGAAGGAGGAATCTATTCCTCTGCCTCTTTGTCTCTTGCCCTCTGTTCTTCTCCCTTTCCCCTTTCCCTCCTCCTGTGACCATGTTGCCAGACAGAACTGACCAGAAGCAGATCTTAAAAGCAAAAAGTATGGTCACCCATGACAGGAGATACAGAGAGAGACATTGAGGACAGACACAGATAGAAACAGAAAGCCTCCCATCAGAGGAACGTGGCTCTCCAGAGGCATGCTGGCCAAGAACAAAGACACACCTTTGAGCAGCTGGCTGGGAATTTATACTTCTGACACACATACTTGCTGTGTGTGTGCTTCTCTCAATTTCAGCCCACTTATCCCTGAACTTTGTCTGCATTTATGGAAGAGTGCACCCCAGGTTTGAGATGAGTGTTTTGTCCCACCTTTTATCACCTTAGTTAAACCTTTGCTAAAAGCTAATTGATTGGGCCTGACTGATGTTAATAGGAACATGTTAATAGGAGACCTTTTGAGCTCTGTAGGAAGCCCAGCCTCTCATCATCACCCCAAGAGTCCTGAGAGAAGTAGTAAGCATCCACCTTGGGGTCCCTAGACTGTGAGTCTGGAGGAGGTGCTCCCCAGTGAATCTGCTGCTTGCCTTGGACTTAGAGTTGGAGGACCTGCATTGTTAAGCTCAGCTCTCACTGGAGGTATGATGTTGGGGGCGGGGCTGCATGGGAGAAGGCCCTTCTTAAAACAGTAAAGCAACTTCCCCTGGATCTTCTAGCTACTCAATGTCAAAGCTGGGATTTCAAGCCAAGTTCATTGAGTCAACAAGCCTTAGCTTGTTGTATCTGTATCTGTATCCTGGGGATACAGAGGAAGGAAAGACCAATTCATACCTTCAGAGAGCTCACATTCTAGTGAAGAGACAATGTGGAAATGAATATGTGACCTACTAATTGTATAATTCATTAACAGGCATTTATTAAGTGTTCATTCGATGCCTGGCCCTGTGCTAAGCATTTTTCAAATGTTATCTCGTTTGATCCTCACAACGAACCTATGACGTAGGTGCTGTTGTTATTGTTATTTTTGTTATTATTATTATTATTTTACAGATTTTTGCAGGTAAGGAAACTGAGGCAGTAAAGAGGTAAAGAGGCTTGCCCAGAGTTGGTCTTCCTGACTCCAGTCCCAGTGCTCTATCCACTGTGCCATATAATCCCTCCCTTCAAGGAGCTTAGATTCTAAAGGAGAAAACAACAGTTGGAGTAGTCATCAGAAATGGTTCCATGTAGAAGGTGTTGCCTTTATTGTTATGTGTTTAGTGCTGAAGTAGGTATCCTTCAGGATAACAAAGAGGTCAAGATCACAAGGTGCCTACCCTTGAAGAATTAGATATCCAGTCAGGGAGACAAATGATGAATGAATTTGGAGTAAGGGAAAGATTGTGGGGTGAAGCTGAGCAGCAAAGGCTTCGCTGGATAAGGATGATTCCTGAGTCTTGAGCAGGGCTCCTGTCCAAAGGCATTGTGGGAAGAACCTGAATTAAAGTAACCTAGCTTAAACCTCCCCCCCCCCCCACATATTGATAATAACAGTTCATCTTATTCCTTGTAATCGGTATCTGTGGTCTTAATTAAATTCTTAGGTTTTTTTCCCCATCTCTTTAGTGTATAGATGAAATTCCATATTATAGTAACATATAACATGTAAGCAAGAAAGAGAGGAAGAAAGGAAGGGAGGAAGGAATGAAGGAAAGAAGAAAGAGAGGGGGAGAGAGGAAGAGAGAGAGAGAGAGAGAGAGAGAGAGAGAGAGAGAGAGAGAGTGAGTTCATGTCAAAAGAAGGTGACAAAAGAAATCTACAGTAATCTGGGGCCATTTTGTGGAGGAGAAAGTAGCCACCCTCTACACCTTGCTAGTTCCTGATATATCACTGTATCATGGGGAAGTCTGGAAGTAGTGACAACAATTCACATTTAAATTGCACTTTTCTTATGACCTTGGGAGACAGAACAAATATAACACCCAGTTTACAAATGAGAAAATTAGGTCTCTAAGGGGCAAAGTAGTATATCCAGGGTCACACAGCTAGTAAACGGCCAAGGTGGGATTCAAACTCAGGTCTTCTTACTCCCAAGTTTAACACACTGTCCATTCCAGTTTTTTCCGTGACCTTCAGGACATGGTAGCCCAGATTCCCCACATAAGAAGGCAGGAAAGCATGTGTTATATTTATGGGACAAAAAATTGTTAATCCAAAACAGGGCCAGTACTTAAAGTGGGCCAGGAAGTGGGGAGAGGTCCTTTCCTTATCTAAAAATCCACTTATGTGAGGGGCGGCTAGGTGGCGCAGTGAGTAGAGCTCCGGCCCTGGAGTCAGAAGGACCTGAGTTCAGATCTGACCTCAGACACTTAATGCACACACAAACAAAAATGTAGCCGTGTGACCCTGGGCAAGTTACTTAACCCCAATTGCCCCCCAAAAAAGCAAAAAAAAATCCACTTATGTGGACGGGCTAGAAAAATGAAGCCCCACTGAATTTAATAAAGTAGGAATATTCTTCTTAATTCTGTTTACCTGGTAAAGTTAATGAACCTACTTAAAAATAAAATAAAACATTTATACAAAAGCTGCTACTTTTTTCTCTCTGGCAGCTCTCCTCTTTGTTAATCAAAGAGACATTCAGTAGTGGGTGAGGGGTGAGAAGACAATATTAATTTCCTAGTTAAAGTTCTGAAGCCCCGGGGAACAGTGGTGGGCTTTAAATTGAGCTCTAGGAGAGAGGATGAGATCTTGTTTTCAGAGCTAAACTGGAGCCTGATATGGAAAGTGAAATTTTAAAAGCTATATTGCACACGTTTTCTTGGCAATAATTTCCTCCCATTAAACTGGGCTTCCTGCCCTTCAGCCTCTATTTATCCCTTTTGGAAAGTGGATCTTAGTCTTGAATAAAGAACTCTTTTCCTTCCTTAATAGTCCTTTGAATGACATAAAGAAGCCTCTTCTCCATTTGGAAGTTTTGGCGACTGGGTTATGACTGTGTGTCGTGATCTCTTGACTCCAGTAGGTGATGCTTGCCTTAGCATGAGCCTACAGAGGAGGCCCTCCTACTATTCTAGGCCCTTCATGGATGAGGCTGCCTCCCTCTCTAACAGAGATAGATTTCCTGGAGAGCTTGTCTTAGAGCAGGGATTCTTAACCTGATATACATGACATGAGCTCCACTCCCTCCCTCTCCAATCACATCATGTCTGTGGATTGACTTCAGGTAGTGCATGAACTTGGCTGGGGGAAAATGACTTCCTTATTTTCACAAACCTCTAACTCAAATTAAGCATTTTCTCTCATCATTGATGAATATTATTGTGAGAAAGGGTCCATCCATAGGCTTCATTAGGCTACTAGAGTGGTCCAAGACACAAGAAGTCTATCCTTGACTTAGAGATAAGCTGGGAAGAAGAGAAAGGACAGACATAGCTTGTTGGTTGGAAGAAGGCAGCATGTTGAGGGGGTTGAGTGACACACTTAGACTAGAGTATTAATGAGACTATGGTCATTGGTTTGATCCCCTTGTTGGAAGTTGTTTGGCAAATTAGTCTTGGCAGCAGCTGGAGGCTGCACCCTTAATTCTGTGAGCCATGTTACAAATAGATGCCATTGACCACACTGGGGACTTCAAAAGATGTGAATGGCTGTGTGAAGCCACCTCTACCACTGGGCACACCCATCAAGCATGTGCCTTAGTGAGACCTACCATTGAGACAGGAGCCTGCTGAGGTGCCTGCTGTTACTTTGGGCCTCACGACAACCCTGTGTGGTAAGCAGTGTGGGTACTATTGTCCCTATTTGACAGAGATAGATATTGAGGATTGGAAGTGGTTAAGTGACTTGCCTGGGGTTATGGTGGTAGATCCAGAATTTGAATTCTGGTTCTTTGACTCCAAATTCATGCTCTTTCCATTACACCACCCTACCTCTAAGAAGCCATTTCATTATTAGAGTGCTTTTAATTGACTCGATACCCTGTGGATCTGCAGTGAAAGGTTTATGAAATATGGTGCTCTCCAGATTAAAGCCTGGGGAGAGGGTAGCCTGTCTTGGGGTCTGAGGATCACAGATTTATAGCTACAAATCCAACCCCCTCATTTTACAGATCATATGTGGCTTCCTGGAGGTGGTGTGTGGTCTAGGGACCCACATCTGGGACTAGAAGCCAGGTCTTGTTCAGTCAAGCATTTGTTCAAGTATTTTGCTCCTACTATGTGCTACACAGTGGGGTGGGAAAATATGTACCCAGACAAGCAAATAAAAGTAATTTTGGAAGGTAGGACTTTGGCAGCTGGGAGGAATGGTGAAAGTCTTTATGTAGGAGGTGGCAGCTGAGCTGAACTCTGCAGGAAGCAGGGTTTCAAAGAAGTGAAAGTGAAGAGCAAGTGTATTCCAGGCTTGGTATAGCCCATGCAAAAGTATGAACACAGGACTTGGGATGAATTGTATGGGGAACAGAAAGCAGGCTGATTTGACGGGAAGCAGATCAAGACCAGATCAAGAAGACCAGATCAAGAAGAGAAATATGCCTCTAAAGATAGGCTGGAACCAGATTCTGAAGGGCTTTAGCCAGTGACCAGAGGAGTTAGTATTTTATCCTAGAGGAACTAGGGAGCCAACTGATGCTTCTTAAGCAGTGCAGTGGTGCATAGTCAGACACATATTTTAGGACTATAACTTTGGTACCTATTTGGAAGATGGATTAGAGACGGCAGAGACTGGAGGTAGAGGGAGATTCCTATGATCCTTTGTCTTCTTTCCATTGCAGTGGGCTTGTTGCTTCTCATAACACCATCTACTGCTGGATAACATAGTAAAAATACAGCTTTTTACACTCTTCCCAGCTCCCAGATTGGCAATGATTAAGTAAAAAGACAAGCAGGGGATAACACAAGAGAGCTTTTCCCCCAGCAGTGGCTCCCAAATCCTACCCACACTGTAGCAGTCCAAGGTTTTCCTCCATCTTTCCAATCAGTGCCTTTCAGTGTTCATTCACTGGCCCAGTGATTTTCCTTAGGGTCATGCAGGAGATCTGTCCCCCATGCCGGGAATGTCCTTCTCTCCTTTTCTCTGCCTCTCAGAGTCCTGGCTCCCTTCGAGGCTCCGCTCAAGTGCTACACATCCTCTGGCCATTTTCCTTTCTCTCTTTGGTTCCCCAGCTCTTGGTACAGCTCCTGACACCTGGGAAGTGTCCTCTCTCCACTTACTGAATAACCTCTGTTTTATGGTCACAATGCAGTGTGGCCATCAGCAGAGAGTTCTATGTCCACAAGCCATCTTCCACTACAAAATGGCCATTCAACTGCTCTTTAGTTATTCATGATCAGAAGGTAATTAGTTCACCAGAATGCAGAATGTTAGAGCCAGAAGGTGCCTTAGGCTCATTTAGGGTTAGGGTTAGGGGTCTTAGGGTCTTAGGGGTCATTTAGTCTAACCCTCTCCTTTTATAGAGAAGGTAACAGAGAAACCAAGTACCAGGATTTGAATTCTGGCCCTCTTATGGTTTTTCCTCCTCTGCAAAATGGCAGCTTCCTAGATCTAGAGCTGCAAGGCACCTTACAGGCCATCTAGTTCAACCATTAATTTTGCAGATGAGGAAATTGAGATGTAGGGAGAGGGGAAGTGACTTGCTTAAGATACTACAGGTAATATATGGTAGAGTCAGGATATGAACCCAGGTCCTCTGACTCCAAATCCAGTGCTCTTCCTATTGTACCATGTTGATGTTTTCTAAGGGCCTTTCCCTCTCTAATTTTATGATTCTATGCTGGTGCTACTGAGTCCTAGCTGTATGCCCTTGGGCAAGTCACTTAACCTCTGTCTGCTTCAGTTTGCTCATCTGTAAAGCTCAGGAGATTGAACTCTGTGACCTCTAAGGTCTTTTATGCAACTCCAGGGTCCTCTGAAATGTTCATTCCTTTTCCATGTTCCATTGCTCATTAATTCTTCAAGCCATTTGGAGGTAATGTCAATGCTTCTCCTACCAGAGCCAACATTGACAACAAAGCTTTACATTTTGAAATAACAATAGGAATGCCTCTTTCTCTAGCACTTTATGGTTTATAAAGTACTTCCTTCCCAATATCCTTGTGAGCTCAGTGGCATAAGGGTTCTTATCCCTATTTTACAGTTGGAGAAACTGAGGCCCAGCCAAATTAAATAACTTAGCAAGAATTGCATAATTATGAAATGTCTGAGCTGGGAATCAACTCAGGTCTTCTGGTCTTTATTCCAATAATACTGTTTGTTATTGAATTCAATTCAGTAAACACTTACTAAGCAGCAGCAGTGTACAGTGTCTCCCAGAATACCTATTCCCAACATTTCCTCATCTACCCAAGCTTTTTTCATGCTAGAAACAGACATACCCTGTTCTTTGTCTGCAGAGATGGAAGGAGGTAGGGGTGGGTGGCAGGGAGATAATGCTGGGCAGTTTCCCAAGGGCAATATAGCCTACTTTATTCCTATTCAGCTATGGGCCTACCCCATTTTCCATCTGCTGTCTTTCTGAAATCTGTGTGTGTGTTTGTGTGTATGTGTGTATATGTGTGTGTGTGTATATATATATACTGTTGGATTTACTCAATGGGCTGCCCATCTAGCTGCTTGCTGTATTTTTGACGATAAGCATTTTTTCATCCATTTTTCTTTCCTGTGTGGATAGTTAGCCTGATCTCTTTTGAGTGTTTAGAGATCTCAATGTGGAGGCTCTTCAGATTTCCAAGGTTTGCTGCAATCAGCCTAGTGTCATCTGCACACAGAAGCAGCTGGACAACCTCCCCATCTGTAGTGAATCCCTTTTCCATTTGGGCCCTGTGCTGGTCACACTCCTTGACAAGTGGAAACACTTTTTGGTGAGTATATATTTCCCTGTTTTGTGCTTTGCTTGATCTCGATAATTAGGGGACCACTGGACAAACAAACGGAATAAATATTCCTTAAGCACTTACTATGTACAGGGCACTATGCTAAGCACTGGTGATTGCTTCCTCCCCCAGGCCTCCAGTAAAGAAAGAAAAGAAACACTTCCTGCCCTCAGAGAGCTTACAATTTACTATTGAGTTTGGTGGGGCTCATGACACAACATATACTGAGGTAATACATGAGGTAATTTGAGTAGAGACTAACAATGGAAAGGTATCATGGAAGGCTTCCCATAGGAAGCAGCAATTGACCCGAGTCTTGAAGGAAGCTAAGGATGTTGGGTGAGGGGTGACACATGCAAAAGCATGTGTTTTTGGAAAGTTCTCTTGGCAGCTGTGTGGAGGCTGGATTGGAGGGAGAGGAGAGACACTGGAAGTTGGGAGACCCAGTTAGGAGACTATAGCCCAGGTGAGATGATGAGGGCCTGACCGAGGCTTGTGGCCTGTCAATGGAGAGAGGAAGGTCAGATGGAAGAGATGTTGTGTAGGTTGAATTGACCACATGATCTATGTTGGTATTTGTCCAGAAATCTTAATGTGATCTTGATATATGTGTGGGAGATATCTAATTGTACCAGAGCCTTTAAAAGTTGCATTTGGCTCTACTGAGTCAAATGCTTTTTTAAAAAAATACTCAACAAGCAATAAAAAGGAGGGAGAGGAGGTTACATTTGTATTCTCTGCACCTGTCAGGCAGTTTTGCGACTGAAAATGTGTTCTGCTGGAGAAATTTATTTGCCAAAGCTTGCCCTGTTGCCTTTTCCTATTTTCATCAAGGATGCCCTCCATACGTGTGTAGATTACACTCATAAAGATTTGATGGAGATGAGAGTAGACATATGGTTTGGTAGTTACTGAGGCCCTCTTGATTCTCACTCCCCCGCCCCCTTTTTGGTAATGATACCAGATGTGACAGATTCTATTTGGATGCCTCATTGTGGCGAGGAGGTGACCCTTCTCAAAGCATATGCCTGGAGAGCTCAGGCTTTGACAAGATAGTCTCTGGTCCCAGACCAGCTCCACCTCAGTATACTAAAAGAACTGGTAGGTGTGGCTACAGACCTGCTTTGAAATTGGTCAGGTACTGTAGGACTAGAAATGGGGAGATGTCACAGTTTTCAAAAAAGGGAAGAGCCTGATCAATGAACTTGACTCCAATTCTTTTTTTTTTTTGCTTTATTGGAGTGGGGAGGATAGGGCAATTGGGGTTCAGTGACTTGCCCAAAGTCACACGGCTGGTTTTTTTGTGTGTATGTCAAGTGTCTGAGGCCAGATCTGAGCCCAGGTCCTCCTGACTCCAGGGCCAGTGCTCTACTCACTGCACCACCTAGCTGCCCCATTGAATCCAATTCTTGGCTAGATTCTAGAGCTTGTTGGCAAAAGGATAATCTAGTGGTGATTACTGAGATCAAGAATAACTTCATTGGATCAAAGTTAAAGAGATGAAAGGGACCTTAGAGGTCAGAAAGAGCTTCTGGTCAAAAGAATCTTGTTTTCCTCCCCCCTCTCCTCAATATTACTAGGTGGTAGTAGCAGGAGATTAGTGTGAATAACGAATCCCCTGAAGCAGCCACATATATATTTGAATTCACACTATTTGAAGTTATAATTACATGAAGTATGGTAATTGGTTCCAGCCCAATGGAAATATGCAGTGTAAATTTGAATATATGCTGCCACTTCAGGGGATTCATTACTTCTACTAATCAGGACTCAGTTTACCTAGATCATAGCCTTCAAAATAGAGAGGACCTTGGAGATCACATAACCCAGTGGCTGGCAAACTTCAGTGACTATGTTTGTACAGCCTGGGAGCTAAGAATGTTTTTCACATTTCCTTTTTTGGAGTATTCTCAGTTCATGGGATGTATAATGCAGGCAGCTGGTGGGATTTGGCCTGTGGCCTATAGTTTGCTGACCCCTGATCTAGCCCAAGTGCATCTTTTATAGATGAGGAAACTAATTTTTAGCAAAGTATCTGGCCAGGTATTTCATGCTGGTCTTTTGAAAAAGATGGAAGGAATAGAAGTAGGTGGTACTTGGCCGTGGGTTCAGCACTAGTTGAGTGAGTGGGCACAAAGAGTTGTCATTAATAGGTAGGGACTTGGAAGAAGGTCTCTAGTGGAACACCCCAGGGATTTCTTCTTGTCTCAGTGCTGTTTGAACATTTTTTTTATCAGTGACCTTTGGATAAGGATTTAATTTATGCCTTTATCCATTTGCAGCTCGCAAGTACTTATCAAGCCTTTGTTTGACCTGTGCTGAGTGCTGAGAGGGATAGCTAACATGCTGGAAGACAGAGTCTGGATCCAAAAAGAGCACAACAGGCTAAAT
Organism: Gymnobelideus leadbeateri; assembly: GCA_011680675.1. Lineage (NCBI taxonomy): Eukaryota > Metazoa > Chordata > Mammalia > Diprotodontia > Petauridae > Gymnobelideus > Gymnobelideus leadbeateri. Next base: position 379,562 of record WOXC01010527.1, read on the forward strand.
ATTTGTTGAGCCAAATCTTTATTTTATACGTTTTTGGTGGCAGAATCTAACAAGATGAAATTTAGTAGGGACAAATGTCAGGTCTTTACCTTGGATTAAAAAAAATCCACCTTACATATATAAGACAGGGAAAGCATGGCTGAGACAATATTTCACCTGAAAATAGATGTGGACATTTTGGTGCCTTGTAAGCACAAGTGTAGCACTAGTTCTAGCTTAGCTTGTACTGATGGAGGCTTGGTGGCCCGAATGAATCCCATTGTACTCTGGTCTGGTTAGACCACATCTGGAATACCCCACTCTTGCTGCTTCTTATATTCCAGTTTGTCTTACTTCCCACCCACTACACCCCCATCCCCGCTGAGGAAAGAGCTATTAGCCACCACCTACACGTCCTACCCTAAACATAATATGTGGTTGCTTAGTATTTTTCCCCGGGACCAAAGGTAGATAAGGCTCAAATTGGAGACTGAAAGAGAAAGGAAATTCTAAATGTCAGCACCACCTGTCAGCCATTTTAGAATCATCTCTCTGTCCTTCCCCAGGCCCCCTCCCCCTTTTTGTCTCTCAAACAAACATACCTCATTTAAAGCTCTAAGCACCCAAGGAACAGCTGAAAGCATAATGATAATAGAAAGAATGGAACCAGCATAATAGTGGTGACTTTGACCAAGTTCTTCTAAATATTTGTGGGAAGCTTTATGGGCATTTTGTTAGTGCTTTCATTGAAATTAATTCAGCAAATACAACATGCCTGCTCTGTTCCAAACCCTGCACTAGGCACTATGATAAATCTGCGATAAAAAAGGATAACATGAATGCTTTTTATCTTCAATGAGTCTATAACTTGCTTGGGGATACTAGGCATATGTGTGTGAAAAGCTCTGAAGTATTTCAGGACACTCTTCCTGTCCTTTTAAGTGTGCCGCCTACTGTCTACTGTTTTTGGAAGGCCCCAAGATTCCTTGGGGGGACCTCTGGTAGTCCTCTCTATGGATCATGTTCCTACCCAGGTTTTCCCCTTGGAGCATCACAAATTGGCTCATGTCTCTCTAAGGACTTTTAATTCCCCTGCAAGGATTCAGGCTAACAAGACGTTGAATATAGGGTAGGTTTCTATTTACCCTTGTAGCAGGTCTTCTGACTTGCCATCCAATATTTTTTATGCTACATCAAAATACAGGGTCAGGGGTGGGACAGCCCTGGAAAACTTGGTTATGTCTCCCCACCACGTGGAGGGAGAAGGGGTCTATGGCTTTGACATTGGGGTTAAGTTTTTAGTTTCCCCTCTGTCACTGCTCTGCTGGCTCAGGTGGGTGGGAGGTCCCTCTCCCCATTTGCCCTCGTTCTTTATCCTTTTAGAAGGCTGCTTCACTGCCTTCTGGCTGGGCCAGATGGCCTGATCTTCTCCTTGCTTCATAACACTGATGGGTTGACTTTCTAAGACTGTAGGTATACTTGTATGCCAGTTGAGTTCCAACCCTTGACACTAGACTGAGTTCACCTTAGGGATCTCTGGCAGTCATTTCTGTAACTTATGCCTCAGCCAGATTTTCTCCTAGGAGCATCATTCTTTGGCTCACGTCTCTCTAAGGGCTTTTAGCTCACATGCAAGAATTCAGGATATTAGTAGAATGAGCTGAAACAACTCTCCTTTCTGGTCCATCTGGTCCCACCTTTCCCCTGGACCTATTGCAATCCGCACAATTCGTGGTTTCAGTGAAGAAATAGGTTCATGTTGTTTCTTGGTCTGTGTGCTTCATTGTTGTTCCAATCTTTGGGACCATTCAGCGCACAGAGTTTTCTGCAGGAGGCTAGCTAATCCCTATCTCCTTTCCCATCTTCTCATTGTGGTTCTGAATCCCTTTCTTCCTCTCTGCATCATTCCTTCTCCTTCTGTGTCTGGCACCATCTCCTAGGTACATGTGATTCTCTACAGAGCAGGACTTGGGGTTTGTGAACTTTTTTTAATTGGTAGTTGTATTTCAATATAATTGGTTTTCTTATGTACTCTCATGTGTTTTATTGTATGTGTTTGAAGACATTTTTCTGAGAAGGGGTCCATAGGTTTCATCAGATTGCTAAAGGAGTATAGGATGTAAAAAAGAGTGAGAACCTCTCTAGGAGAGAGACACATGGATATGCAAGATTCTTTAGGGTTGTATGTAGCTTGGGTCTCCCCTAGATATATCTGTGTCTGTATTCTTTCTTTTTCTGTTTCCTTAGAGGGAGAACTTCCCAAAGATGGTGTGTCTGGAGACTATTATTCAGGCATGGACAAGTCACTTCACCCTGTTTGCCTCAGTTTCCTCATCTGTAAAATGAGCGGGAGAAGGAAATGGCAAATCAACCTAGGATCTTTGCCAAGAAAACCCCAAATGGGGTCACAAATAGAACATGACTGAACAACAAAAAAGGAGGTGATAGTTTTGGTGGCAGACTCACATGCAGAGTATTATTTTTAGTTCTGGGAGGTCACATTTTAGGAAGGGTGATTGATGATAAAATTGGAGAGATTCCAGAGATGGGCTACCATGATGATCAAGGGTCCTGATCAAGATCATACCATCTGAGAATTTTTTGAAGGGACTAAAGAGATGTTCGTTTTTGAGAAGATATGATGGCATATGAAAACCTTCTTCAAATATCTAAAGAGTTATAGAGGAGAGACTAGACTTTGTTTTGTGTAGCCCCAGAGGTTAGAACTAAGAGCAGTGTGATGAAAGTTTCAGAGGAATGAATTTAGGTTTGATGTAAGGGGGAAAAATCTGTAACTGTTGGAGTGGTCCAGAAATATTATGGGCTACTTTGGAAGGTAAGGGGTTCCCCATCACTAGGGGTCTTAAAGCAGAGGCTGGATGACCATTTGTCAGGTGAGGGGAGATCTTTTCAGGTAAGGGTTGAACTTAGTGATTCCTTCTTCCCTCTGAGGTCCCATGATTCTGGCCCCTGCCTCAATGTTTCTCTGCAAACTTTTCTCATGGCTATGAGGCAGGGCTTTGGAGTGACCACTCCCTACTTTTCTCTATTTGTTATTGATGTTGATCAAAATAAGATACCTGGAGAACTTCTAAATAAGTTCTGCATATCACCTGTTCAAAGGGAAAATCATGGAAATCATAGAATTTTTTCTAAAAATTAGTTTAATTCCTTTTCAAGGAACAAAAATCTTTTTCCCCCTCTCCTACACCCTGCCCACCCCAACAAAGAAAGGAAAAGAAAAAACTCTTGTAACATATAAGAATCATAGAATTTTAGAGCTAAAAAGCAGCCTTAGAGATTATCTAGTTGAAGCCTCCTTTGATGTTGTCAGTGAGGAAGCAGAAACTTGGGGAGATGAGATGACTCATTAAGCTGGTAGCCAAGTGCTGGGGCTGCTTCTTGACCCCAGGCTTCTTTTCTCCTCATGATCCAGATGGCATTTCACTCTTCAGGGATGCCCCTCTTGGTTAGATGGATTTTTGTGTTTCTCTCTTTCCAGCCATTGAGGCTAATGCATCAAAAGAATTTGCCACGTAGTTTCTCATTAAGGCTGAGGGAAATCTGATGTGTCATTCATTATTCTAGAAGGTAAAGCTTCCTTTAGCCCCTGTGGGATTGTATAGGTGGGAGTGCTCCTGTTTCAGGTTGTTCTGTAGCTGGATCCGGAAGACTGGAATAATACCAGAGTTTTCAATTGTCCCAACTGCCACTTTTCTTCTTGGAGTGTTAAATAGCTACAGCTTCTGGTCTCAGATACACTGTATTTATTTGCACAACCTTCCCTCACCTTAGCAGCCTCCTCCTTCAGTTGGAGATTTTAAAAAATGTTTTCTCTACATGATTTTTCTCCCTTACTTTTTTTAACTTTGTAATGCTTTGAAGCAGCCCCCATGGCCTAGAAAGGCAAAGAACAATGGATTCAGCCTCTGGGAGACCTAGTTTTGTAATAGCCAGTGACCTTTGATCTTTCTCTGCCTTTGTTTCCTCTGCCTTCCTTGAACCCTTATCTATTGAATACTTGCAATAAGTATTCACTAAGTATTTTCCAAGTACTGTGCATTGAGGATATAGACAAAAGTAAGACAGTTCTTGCCCAGAAAGAGTTGTGACAGTAACCACAGTAATAATAAGGGAAGGGGATAAGCATTTATATAGTGCCTACTATGTGCCAGGTACTATGCTAAGTGCTTTTTACAAATATTATCTCATTTGATCCTCATAACAATTCTGTGAGATAGGTGCTATTAGGTCCCCATTTTACAGTTGAGGAAACTGAGGCAGGCAAAGGTTAAGTGATATGCCCAGACTCACCCAGCATATCTGAGGCTCGATTCAAACTGAGGTCTTCCTGACTTCAGGCCCAGTGCTCAATATGATGTGGTCTAGGGGTGCTAGGAACCCCAAAATGCAAGGGTACAGAGCAGGTCTACCTTGAAAGAATTTGACTACTCAAGCCTTCTTTCAGTCCAGGTAGGGAGTTTATTATGACACCAATTGGGTGACATAGTAGATTCCCAGTGAGTCTGGCTTAATGAGGGTGAGAATGAGACTTTTGCACAGAAAAAGGGAAACAGGGTCAGTGAAAAGATCTTGATGGGATTGAGGAGTGGCAAGTAGCTTGGGGTGGTCAGAGGTAACAGAGAATGAAACCCTGGGCTGGGTTGGAGGGCCACAATGAAAGGACAGTTTCATTATGAAGGGTTATAGTGGGATAGGCCCATGCCTCAGGTGAATGCCAGGGACTGGGTTCCTGAAATTTGTGGGAAAGTTCAAGGGTCCAGATCACCCATAAAATCCATTATTCCACTTGCTACCTTCTACAGAAGGATATAATACATACAACCTCTAAGCTTGGGATTACTGGGAACATATCTGATCTTGAGGGCTGGCTCCTTGGTTCGTTATGCTAGGTCTCTATAAATGTAAGTAAAAGGGTCTTCTCAGAATCTGCACAAGCAATCATGCAGCTATTGGGCACAGGGCAGCCTTTACTCTACCTTATCGAAAATTAATAAAATGCAAAGGTCTAACAGTAACCCATAAAGAAATAGAGAAAATGCATAAAATGATTCGCCATAACTCATAAACACGACCCAGTTTTCTGTCCTCTTCAGTACATCCCATGTAGGCATGTAGGCCCTACTCTTGTCAACTTGTAATGTTACCCTCTGTTTTGGTATCCTTCTGGAAGGGAAACACTCCTTGGAGCTGCCAGGCAGGCAATGTCAATAACTTTCTTTGGAAATAAGATGGAATCCCTAGACCCTTGTACTTGGGTTTATTGGTGAGGGATTGGGTTGACACCCTGAGCTGGGTGCTGCCAAAGAAATGTCTTCTCTCTAACTAGAAGCTTAGATAATGGGATCATAAGAAATCTTGCTGTGACTAGAAGGCCAGAGTTCCAGAATTCTTTAATGTGGGGTGACCTAGAGAGGCAACTCTCAAGAATTTCTCCAGGTAGTTGAGGTTTAAGAACTCACATTCAGGCATGTGAGTGAGCATGTGTGTCCCTGCCACAAGGCAACCATTAATAGCTCTTGGTTTCATTATTAGTTTCCCTTGGCTTCATAATTAGGATCCCTTCAGAAGAAAGACAGATGGACAAAAAAGCCCTTAGCTCTTCATAAAGAGCTCTTTTTATAGGCTGACACAAAGGGCTGGCTTTTGTTTTAACAGTCTATCATTCTATTACTGAACAAGTGCAAATATTCTGTGTGATATCCTAGAGGCAATAGGGAGCCATTGAAGACTATTTATTGTATGAGGGAAGGTGAGTAACATGGCCAAATTTGTGTTTGAAGTAGTTTAATTTGGCATTTGTGGGGAAAGACCGGAGGCAGGGTGATCAATTAAGAGCCTTTTGCAATAATATAGGCAAGAGGTAATGAGACTCTGCATTAGGGTAAAAGCTATATGAATTGAGAGAATGGGATACATTAACAAAATTTGACAAGTGATAGGAAGTGAGAATTGAAGGAAGAGTCATAGGATAATTTTTTTTTTGGAGGGCAATTGGGGTTAAGTAACTTGCCCAAGGCCACACGGCTAGGTTTTTTATTTGTGTGTGCATTAAGTGTCTGAGGCCAGATCAGAACTCAAGTCCTTCTGACTCCAGGGCTGACGCTCTACTCACTGCGCCACCTAGCTGCCCCCATAGGATAATTTTAAGGTTGTGAATTTAGGCAACTAGAAGGATGGTATTGCCTTCAATAGAAATATTACAGTTTAGAGGGAGAGATAGATATTTGGAGAATGTGAATTTGAATTTATAGATGTTGAGGAAGTGATACCCATGAAACATCCAGGTACAAATAAGTAATCTAGGACCTAGAGTTCAGGAGAGAAGTGAATATGCACACTTAAGAATAATTTTCCTAGAGAAAATTTAACCCGTGGGAGCTATGAGATCACCAAATGAGGCAATCTCAGAATCATAGTTTCCCAGACTTGGAAAGGACTTCAAAGACCATCTAGTCCACCCTGTATTTGAATAAGAATCCTTTCTATAAGGTCTCTTGGTAGTTATCTGCAGTAATCTAGTCTCCTATTGGGTCATTCCAGTGATAGGGAACTCATTATTTCACAGTCTATTCATGATGTCAATGTGCTATAGTAACTGTGCTTGGTTAGGTTTGATCATTCATCTGACTAACATTTATCAAGACTCTACTATGTGCAAGACACTGGACTAAGTGTCCAGTACTAGGGGATACAGAAACAGTGGATCAGAAAGCTGAGACACTTAACCTCTGAACTAGAAACTTCAGCATAAATGCCATCCTTCAAATCAGTTGTATTCTTCTTATCCTCTCTCTCAGACTCACACAGAGAATACTTTTGTGAAGCCCACTTAACAGGCCTTGAGAACACTAGAAAATATGCCCAGAAAAACAGACATCCCGGATTGTGATATTAAGAGGACATTGACCTGGTCTATGGAATCACAGACTGTCAAAATTGGATGGATTATTGGAGGCTATTGGATCTAGTGGGGACGTGATCCAAAATCCTTCTGTATAATGTGCCCAACATATAGGCTATTCAGTTTGTAGCTGAAGATCCTCTAGTGAGGGAAAGCCCACTATTTCCTGAGGTAGCTGATTATACTTTGGGATAGTTTCTCACTTTCAGGAATTTTTTTCTACATCAAGCTAGAATCTGCCTTTTTTGCCACTTTGGGCAATTGTTCTAGCTCAATGCTCTGGGGCCAAACAGAAAAAAAGTGTTACACTCTTTCCCACATGACAATCCTTCAAACACTTGATGAAGAGTGTCATGTCCCCTTCTGTCTTCCTTTTCTTTGGTTAAACATCCCTAGTTCCTTCATCTAATTATTACATGGTATGATCTTGAGGCCTTATATCAGTATGATGTAGCAGACAAAAAACATTAGCTTTGGGAATCAAGGACCTCACTCTGATGCTTACTACCTATGTGACCTTCAGCAACTCACTTACTCTGTAAAATGAGAGATTTGACCTGGATTACCTCTAAAATCCCCTTTACCTATAAATCCTTTAATTAAATTCCTATGACCAATCATTGTACCCTTCCTCTTTAGTTTATCAGCATTCTACTTAAAATGTGGTTCCTAGATTGAAAATCTAATCCAAGTGTTTGACAGTAATATATTTGGTTATCCCAATCTAGGATGTAGGGTGTTATCCTCAGAAGACATGGTGCTAATCAGATGACAAGATGTCTTCCCTCCCAGTTTCTCTAGCAAGCCTGCATTCTGACCAAGGAGTTATTAAACAGATTCAGCACTTTCAAAATGTAAAAAAGTTTAGAGACAGCCTCATATCACTCATAAGAGAAGGAAGTCAAGGAGTTTCACTGTGCCCTTTGTAACATGAACATTAAAAACATTAAACTTGAGTGGATGATAAAATATAGCTTAATAAGAGAACTCTTTGAATGGTTGAACAAAGTAGGTGGTTTGGAGAACCTTGAGCAGAATGGCTTTCTCATCACTTGAGTGAGACTTAGATATTTGTATAGTTCAGTCAGAACTGGGAGAGGGTGGTTCATATGAATTTTTCCATGGTTGGGCATAGATTGGTTCTTTAGATTGAGGTTTAGGCTCCTCAAGCCCTCCCCTATTGGCATAGATGAGTTGATTGCATTAGCACATTGTCATTTTGAAAGCCAAATTGATGTTGGAATATGTCACAGAGTCTTAGAACATATAAGTTGTTCAGACCAGCTCCCTCGTTTTATGGAGGAGGAGACTAAGGTCTAGAGATAGGAGATTCCTTACCCACATTCACATAGCTACTTAGTGGCAGAGCCAGAATGGAGAACGCATGTCAGTGGTGAGTCAGTTCACCATCCCATGTTCTTCTCACTGCCCCAAAATATAGATCTTTCATTGTGGATAAAAGTTTCCAAATTTTGTGTTGTCCTGGGGCAGAATGAAATTCTTCTTTATAACTAATCAGTAGATTATGCTTATGCTGATGCTTTAGTTATGAAGTATTATAGGTATTATTTCCAATTTAGATGTTCAGAGGCTTGAAAATGTAATTGTATTCTGTTATTTAGAGTTCAGATGGATGGTGTTATCCTCTCAGCCACGAGAGTAATTTGGACTCCAGAGATCTTTGAGCCTGAGGGGTAACTTGATTTATACCTAGAGGTTTTGAAAAAGATGTAGTCTGTGAAAGAATAGATTAAGAGGAAGGAGCTGGTGCTGAGACTGAGCAGCAGTGGCATGTGGGGGAGACAGTGTCCTTGGTCTGGTGCAGGACTTAATGAGTTGAGTTGCAGAGAAATGGCTTGGGAAATGGGCAGAGAGGAGGTAGGAAGGGAGAGAAGATAAGGATAGAGAAAGAGAGAGAGAGAGAGAGAGAGAGAGAGAGAGAGAGAGAGAGAGAGAGAGAGAGACAGAGACAGAGACAGAGACAGACATAGAGAGACAGAGAATGAGAACCCTGTTGTATCCCTGGAACCTTCTTGGAGCAAAGAACTACAAGTTATAATGTCCTCTTTAAGGACTAAGAAAGGTTTCAGAAATTCCTCAACTTTCTCTCCTCATGCCCAATAACAGGTGCTGTTAAATATTCTTCTTGCTTCTTTTAGCTAAGTCTTTCCTGTGTCCTGATTTTGCTTCATGTCTAAAGAGCCCCAGAATTGGTCATGGGAGCCTGTATTGTATACTTAGTGTCTGATGAAAAAAAGGGGAATGGAATAAGCCATGGGTTGCCTGAAAATAAACAAAATTTAACTTTGGGCAGAGAACCAAACCTATGTCTAAATGTGAGGAAATTTTCTAACCAGGGGCTCTGAGCTATTAAGATTGTATTAATGACTTTTCATCTTGTATCAGTTCCATAAAATAGCAGAGAAAGGGACCGCAAGCAGAGAACCATTATATTATTCCTAGGTTAAAAGAGCCCTAATTATTATAGCATTGTGTGGATAATTAAATCTCCAGAGAGGAGGAGGATCTGAGAGGGCATTGACCCAAGAAAACATAGCACCCTCTAGAGAGGATAAATTGAGACTTTGGAATGATTGGACTTCTTTGCTTTCCAGAAGGAAGAAGGGAGCAGCAAGGATCAAGTCCTGGCTGGCCAACTCTATCCTTCACAGTGACACCTACTGGTAGTACGTACAGATGAGGAAACAGGCTTTAAGAGAAGTACATCACATAGCTAGTAAGGGGTTGAATTGAGATTTGCACTTAGATCTCTCCTGACTTTAAGCCCAAAGGGATTCATATCAACTCAACAAACATTATCCCATCTGTTGCCAATGCCTGTCAATTTCACCTTGAAAATGGAATTTTCAACATCTCTCAATATTCAATATTTCAACATTTCTCAAATATGCCACTTTTTCTCTCCTGACACTGTCCCCACCTTTATCGTCCCATGCTTAGACTATTGCAATAGACTGCTGGTGGGTTGCCTGCCTAAAGTCTTTCCCCATCGAACCCCGCCCCCCCCTTTCAGCCACTAACGTGATTTCCTAAAGCACAGGTCCAATCATATTACACTCCTTTCTCAGCAAACTCCCATGGCTCCCTATCATCCTCAGAATCAAATACAAAATGCTCTGTTTGGCATTCAAAGCCTTCATGACCCAGCCCTCTTCTACTTGGCTACAGTGACGCTGGCCTTCTGGTTGTTACAGGAACAAGCCACTACATCTCTCTGTACTGAGTACTTTATTTGGTTGCACCCCTGGAATTCTCTCTCTCCTCATTTCTACCTACTGACTTTCATGGCTTCCTTTAAGCCCCAACTAAAATCTTATCTTATACAGGAAGCTTTTCCCAATCCCACTTAATCCCAGTTCCTTTCTTTTGTTAGTTATTTCCTATTTATCCTGTATATAGTTTACTTTGTATATATTTCTTTGCATGTGGTCTCCTTTATTAGATTGTAACCTCCTTTAGAGCAGGCACTGTCTTTTACCTCTTTTTGTATACGTAGCATTTAGCACAGTACCTGACACATAGTAAATACTTAACAAATGTTTATTGATTCATTACTGATCAATTGATATTAAGCACCTATTTAAGACAGAGTGTACCATTGGGGATACAAAGACAGAAATAAAACAGACTCAGATGTCAGGAAGCTTGCTCTCTATTGGTTATATACTATGGTGCTTGTGCAAATATTCTGTTACTTTGTATATCCTTTGTATTTCTAGGGAGAGAACATTAAGGGGGAGGATCAGGAAAGGCCTCAGCTAGGAAGGTGGTACTAGTGCTTCGATGAAAGCTAGAATTTCTAAGCTATAGAAATGAGGATGGAGTACATTCCTGGCATGGGGGACATCCTGTGCATCAGCACGAATATGGAAGGTACAGTGGCCCCTAGAAGGAATTAGAAGCAGACCAGTTTGACTGGAAGAAAGACTATTTGAAGGGGAATGATACGAGTTAAATCAAGAAAGCTAAGTGAGAGCCATGTTGTGGATTGATGGGAAATGTTGCCTTGCTTGCCTCTGTATCTAAAACTAACATTTTTGCTGATAAAATCCTTGTGGTTACTCCATAGTGTTTTATGATTTCTTCCTGAGTCATCTGTTATCCCCACCTTCCCTACCTGTTCCCCAAGAAGTTAACTAGTCTTTAAGCCTTTTTGTCTGATTTTGATGGATCCTGGAGTGAGGTTGGCAAATGTCTATGACTCTGTGTTGTGCTAAGCAGCACCCAACTTTGAACAACACTTAGAACTTTGCTCTGATTGCCTGGAAAGAGTCTGTTTGATTGATCTTAACATGGATATATTTTCTTTTTTATGAGGAAAATGACCTGCCTCCCCAAACCTCTTGGAGTAATATCATTCTGAAAGCATCTTGCATCGATTGTTCCACTTTCTCTCTCTCTCTCTCTCTCTCTCTCTCTCTCTCTCTCTCTCTCTCTCTCTCTCTCTCTCTCTCTCTCTCTCTCTCTCTCCCTTTCCCTCTTTCCCTTTCCAAAACAGACCAATCTTAGTAGTTTCCCAGTGCCCTAAAGGGACAGGGAGTGAGTCTACTTATCAGTAAGCTTTTTTATGGGCTGTGTGTATTTAATTTAAGTATAAACTTTATGTCTCTGTCCTAGTAAAAGGGGAACCTGCAGTGTTGATATGATTTCATCAAGGAGCTCTGTTAAAATTTACGAGGAGTTCTAATGTGTTTGAAATGTTCCCGAGGTTCTTTAGTTTGCCCTTTATGAAGAATACAGCATGCTCACTGAACTGGGTAGCAGGTGTCTTGGCTTCTAAGTCCTAGGATCATGGTTGTAGAGTAGGAAGGGATCTTAAGAGATGATCTAGTCTGACCCCAACCAAATGGAGACCCAGATATGAGAACTGACTTGCCCAAGGTCAGATAATTAGAAAGTGATAGGCAATGTGATACAGAAGAAAGAGCACTAGTGCTAAAGTACAAAGACCTGGGTTCAGATTCTGCTTTTGATACTTAAGAACTGTGTGGCTTTGGGCAGGTCACTCAACTTCCCTTGGCCTCAGTTTCCTCACTTGTAAAATAAAATAGTTGATTTAGCTACCTTCTAAGGTCCTTTTCACTTTCAGCTCTATGATCCTAGGAAGGAGGCATGAGATTTGGACCCAAATTCTATATTTCATTTCTTTTACTTGCTGTGTGGCCTCAGGCAATTTACTTCCTTTCTCTGGGCCTTACTTTCCTTCTTTGTAAAATGGAGTTGAACCAGATATACTGTCTGGCATCTTCCAGCTTTTCTTTGTTAAGAAATCACCCAAAAACTCATTTCTTTGTGTTATTGGGATAAAGAATTCTAAGACAGATTGATTCACAAAATCACCTATTTTACCTTTGTGATGGAAACACTGAAGTCCTATTCTTGGCTTAGTTATTTATTACCTACAAAAAGTCTTTTAACCTCTCAGGGCCTCAGTATCCTCATCTGTAATAATGAAGAGGTAGGATTCTTAAGTCCTCTAAGAATTCTTCCAGCTTTACTGTACTCTTATTTTTTAGCCATCACCATAACTTAGCATATTATTATGAGCTCCTTGAGGGCAGAGATTGCATTTTGTTTCTTTTTGTATCCCTAGTGCTTAGCATAGTGCCTGACACAGAGGAGGATATGTTTATTGTTTTAAAATACAATTAAATTGAAATTTAAAATATATGTTTATTGACTGATATTGACTGTTTATTGACAATATACATTGTTGTTCAGAGATGGACAAGGCATAATCCCAACCTGGAGGTGGGAAGAGTGAAATTCACACATCCTAATATCTCTGTAACCATGGGCAAGTCACTTAATCACACTGAGCCTGCTTCTTCATCTCTAACCACAATTGTGACTAATAACATCCAGGGTTCTTGTGAGGCTTAAATGATTTCACATGTGTAAACTATTATGCAAATTTTAGAGTGCTATATATGTGTCAATCGTTTAAAAAAAGCCTACACCTTTAATTTATACTTGCACCCAAATTCCCTTTCAGTAGAATCCTCAAGTCTGATTTATCATCTCCTAACAGATCGATATTAACTAGCCCATTCTGCTGTATGTGAGCTGCTTGTGGTTCTAGCTGTCTGTAGGGTTTTGTGTGTCTTGTCTGGTCTACCTGGTGGATCTTTGTAGTGTCTGGGATTCCAGTCTCTGACCTGTGGAGTTCATCTGTTATCCTGACACAAAGCAGCATATCTGGCCCATCTCCTCTTGTAATACAGGTGATTTATGATGCCATCAGTCACCCCAGTTCACTGCCTTATTTCTTCATTTGGTATCAGCTCCTATAAGGAGGCATTGCATATCTTTCTTTCTATTGCTCTTCTTGTTCTTATCTGTGATGAGTCTAGAGGACCAGCATTCTGCAGCCCAGAAGGAAGCACTGTGGAACACAACAGTTTTCTCTTTGTTTTAATCAGAAACTTTCAATCCAGCAACAGAGTGTTTATCTTGTCAGCTAGCCTACGCCTCTTTTCTATTTTGACCTCAGAAGAATCCTGATTGTAAGTGACCCCTGGGTTAATTAAAATATTCATGTTAGACACAAGTAGGAGGTAGCATACATAGTACCCTTAATTCCTTAGACACAAGACATAATTTAAAATATATCATTGAGGGCATATGTGACCAGAAAAGGAGGTGACCTGTTTGTTTAACTAGAAGGAAAGAAAACAGGTAGATGTACGTAATGCTAGCATGTTATCTGTAAAATAGCAAAGGTCTAGAGTTGGGCTTTTTAAGATGGAGCACTTAGATCCCTAAGGATCTGTGGATATATTTCAAGGGGCTCATTAACTTGGATTGGGAAAAAATCATATCTTTGTTTTCATTCACCTCTAAATGAAATGTATCATTTTCTTTAATTATGATGAAAAAAGGCATTCTTCTGAGTCAGACACCCATATGATGAACCTCCATGTTGAGTTCTACCAAGTTGCCTAGGGATGATTGAACTAACTCAGGTTGAAAATGGAGCCAATAAAAACTCTTACATCTATCAATAATGGTGGGATTGGCCTCATGGATGGCTGTAGCACTTCCAGACTGGGCAAGATAGAGAGACTCAGTATTTTATAGGAAAAATTTACTAAACAGAATAGTAGAATTAGCCGGATTCTAAGAAGGGGTCCATAGGCTTTACCAGACTGCTGAGGGAATCTATACTGCCAAAGAAAAAAGGATAAGAACTCCTGGTCTAAATGAAAGCTTCTAGCTTAGTGGGTAGATGCTCTATAAGGGATTTATTGGGGAAAATGGACAAGAAATGCAGAAGATGGTAAGGTATGGATGGGTTGTACTGATCTTACTTGATAAGATAATATAGATCCATCAAAGTATTGAAATAAGTTTTCCCTTAAAGGGTATTGCCATGTGATCAGCACATGCCTCATAGTAGTAGTAGTAGTAGTGGTGGTGGTGGTGGTGGTGGTAGTAGTAGTAGTAGTAGCAGCTAATATTTACATACATACTATGTGCCAGGTACTATGCTAAGTGCTTTACAAATATTATCTCTTAGTAATCATAGGATCCTAGATCTGGAGCTGGAGGGGGCCTTAGAAGCCATCTGTAGTTCAATGCTCTTATTTTATAGTTGTGGAAATAGTTGCTAAGAGATAAATGACTTGCCAAGGTTACACACATAGTATCAGAAGCAGAATTTGAATCCAGTCCTTTGACTCCAGAATCAATGCTCTTTCCTCTCAGATCCAGTCTGATTTCATTTGATTTTTCTTAGAGCCAAGCCAACAAGCATTTTTCAAATATCTCCTATGTGTTAAGTGCCTTTCTAGATGCAGGGGCTATGAAGACAGGAGGTAAAAGAACCCATGTTTCAGAAAGTATTCTCACAAAGAGACTTGTCTGGTGAAGATATAAGTAAATAAACACTTCTTTAAAGAGGGAGTGAGCCTTGACAGCTAAAAGGATCAGGGAAGGCTTACTGAAGGAGAGGATGCCTGAGGTGAACCTTGAAGAAAGCTAGGGATACTGACAGACAGAGGTGAGGAGGAAGGGCACTTCAGGCCTGTATAAAGACTTGGAGAAAGGAGCTGGAATGTTGAGGTAGAGAACAGCAAATAGATTGGTTTCTCTAACTGCTTGGAATGTGGTACAGGAAGGGTGATAATGTACAATAAGCTTGGAAAGGGAGGCTGGAGCCACATTGTGAAGGGCATTATGCCCATCTAAAGAATGTCTGTCTTATTCCAGAGGTTATAGGAAGCCTCAGAAGGCAACTTGAGCAGGAAAGAGACATGGTCATATGTATGCTCTAGAGATTTTAGCTTGGTAGCTGGGTAGAGTTTGTTTTGAAGAGAAGAGAGACTGGAGTCCGAGAGAGCTGTGACAAGGCTGCTGCAATGGCAGAATGGATGAGGATCTGAACTAGAGTAGTAGTCATGTGAATGGAGAGATGGTGATGAATGCAGTACTAGAGGTACTGTGTAGGGAGAATTGAAAAGGCTTGGAAACCGGATGTAGGCATTGAGGGACAGTTGAGAGTCAAGTATGATTCTGGTTATTATGAACCTGGAATAGGGAGAATTGACAAGACGTGGAAACTGATTGGATATAGGTGTTGAAGGAGAGTTGAAAGTCAAGTGTAGGGCGGATGGAGCATTCGGGGCGGACTAGCACCTCTGGTGTGAGGACTTGCTGAGCCCTTTTACAGGGCTGCTCATCCACCTTCAGTGTCCACCTTCACCCAACCTTCACATGTGGCTCCAAGAAGATGTAGGATGCACGGGGGCCACACATTGATAAAATTGTCTCGGCAGGCAAGCTAAAACCGATTGAGGGTAACTGATGGGCATCAAACCCATTGATGAGTTAGGGGAGTGCCTACCCCAAGCATGTGAAGGCTTCCTCAGGGGGAATGTGCAGATGAAAGCTATTTGTTTCAATGGCCATGAAGGTGGCTGAAGCAAGTGCTGTGGAGTGCTTAGAGCTTGGTCACATATCAGATGCCAAGGTCATCCACTGCATCCTGGGTCATCTCCAATCATGTTGACTTTTGTCCTGCCATTTCTATGATTCAGGAAGATAATGAGGCTGATGACTTTGCACAACTCCTCCTCACTGAGATATGATTTCATGCACTAGTCAAGACATCACTTATGATGACATTGGTTCCCTCTGAAAGAAAGAAGGATGAACAATAGTAAAGATGAGTGTGACTCTAAGTATGAACCTGGTGATTAGGATGATAGTGCTGGTGTGGGTTTGAGGCAAAAGTTTTGGGGAATGATGAGTTCTGTTTTGTACAAGTTGATTTTAAAATGCCTTGGAGATAAGATATTCAGATGGTCATGTCCAAAAGGTATTTGGTGATGTAGGATTAGAGTTCAGGCTGAGACTAAAGCTGGGTATGTAGACTTGGGATTCCTCTGTATAGAGATGATTGAACCCATTGGCATTTATGAGGTCACTGAGAGAGAGAAACTGTAGCGAGAGGAGGCTACATTTTCTGTCCCAGATCTATCTGTAGGCTCTCTGACAAATCCAGTTGTCCATGAGGAACAAATGTGTCAGCTGTTCTCTCTCCTCTGGTTACACTTTCCCACGCTAGCCTTCTGAAAACTGCTCCTAGCATTTGTGTAAACAGTTTTGGAGAGATGGCGTCACCTTGGCACACAGCTTCCCTAGCATCAATAATACATGGATCTTTGAGTGGCATTACTGCCATTGTACAATCCTTGTTCATTTCTGCCAACAGGTTGATGTATGCCAGGCTGAATCCACTGTCATCAGGAGCATTGAGCTCCACTGAATCAAAGACCTTTTTGTGGTTAACAAATACATAACCAGGCAGCTTTTCAGATTCTTTGCATTTCTCGTTTAGTTACCAGAACACATGGATGTGCGCCATTGTGGAAAAAGGGGATCAGAAGCCCACTTGTTCTTCTCTGCATATCCCAGTCATTATTTATGCCATTGGGCTTAATGTGGGTGAAGGCCCTGCATATTTGACACAAGGTCGTTCATGGATGGCTCATTGTTGAGGTTGTATCACCCTTCTCCAGGGGTTCAGATGGTCTTAAGGGTTCTCTCAGGGTTCTTCAGTTCTTTTCTTGTCCATTCTGAACTGTTGGTCCCAGACCTTGTACAAATGGATATTTTCTTCTGGAAGCGCTGGGGAACCACTGAAGTCTTTGGAAGAGAATAGAGGTGGGGCCCATGTGATGCAGAGATGTTTATGTTCTCTTCAGGCCTGCTTCATCTATGCTGCTGATTGTTCATTTTCATAAATTTAGAACTAGAAGGGACCACAGAGACCATCCAGTTCAACCCCCTCATTTTGCAGATGAGAAAACTGAGGCTCAGAGTCATATGGGTAGTAAGTGAGGGAGGCAGCATTTGAACTCATAGCTCAGGATCATTGGAGGGGGACTTGGAGATCACCTCATCCATTCTCATTTTATAAATGGGGAAAAGCAGGCCCAAGGGATGACTTGCCCAACGTCACACAGAGTTGTTTTGCTTTGAGAATTGGGCTGTTTAAAGCAACATTTCCCAAACTTGTATTCCATTCTATGTGAGCAGGGACTCTGGGAGGAAATTTAAATGCTGACAATATGTTCTCTAAAATATTAAATATGAAATAGAATTTATGTATTAGAGCAATTTTTACTTGTAGCAATTTGGGAGTATGAAAATAGGTTTAAGTTTTTTGATGGTCCCAATTCCACATACTGACACCCCCCCACTTTTTAAGGGGGTGGTTCCAAAACCCAGACTCAGCATTGATGGTTGCATTTTTATCTTTCAGGCCCCAAAGCATTTTGTGGCCAAATTTGTTAAGAAACTGCTGGCATGTTGTTGTAAATGTGGGGACAAAGTGTGGGCTTTGTTAATTCCTTGATGGCATTATTTCCTTTTCACCTCTTGATCTGCCATGAGGGCTATTAGTTTCCAGTGCTTCAAGGAAGGAGCTTTTTAACTGTTTCAGGCTCTTTCATTTCCAGCCTGCTGCCTTTTTGCCTGTGCTTCTGGAGTTCTTTGGGCTTCCCCTACACGTCCCTCCTTCTTCCCATCCTGAGTTCTTTATATTTTGCAATTTTTCCTGCTGCCTTTATTCTTCCTCTTGGACCCATTAGCTTCAGCATTTCTTCACTTATTCAATGACTCCTTCTTTCCCCAGGCATGCTTTGACTGCTCCCATTACAGTGCTGATAAATCTGTTGTAATCCCTGTCTGTATCGAGTTCTTCCTTGTATTTCAAGTCCCTTTCTGACAGCTCAACTGCAAATGAGTTTTCATCTAAACTTTGTCCCTGTGGTGGTTTTTTTTCTGCTTGTTTTATTCCATTTTCCTGAGAGATGTCCACATGGGCCATCATCTGCAATATTCAGGGACCTGATCTGGTTGAAGTGGCACTTTTCATAGAGAGTCAACATATCTCAGGTCATATGTGCTGCTCTGTGAATGTGGCTTTGCTCAAATTTAATACAATTCCATATGGGCTTTCCTGGGTGTACACTTTTCAAGTTTTCTTCTCTTATTTTTTGTTAAGCTATAGGGTGATGAACTCATTATATTCTCCTTCCCTCTAAGCCCACTTGCCCCTTTAAACTTTCCAATCCCAGGTGAGGGTACCTGTCTCCCTCATTACCCCTATTCTTCCCACCTCAGAGTCATTCTCTGCTCATTTCTCTCCCCCCATATTTGGTAAATGGCCATGGTTACCAGTTGTACCTTCACGGAATCCCTTGTATCTGTACTCTTCTCTTTATCCACCTTGGTTCAGGCTTATAGCACCTCTTTCCTATATCCTAGATCTCCCTGTCTCCAGTCTCTTTCCTTTTCCAATCCATTTTCCACATAGCTACCAGAGGGGAATTTCTAAAGTAGAGGTTAGCTGATGTTACTCCTCTGCTCAGTAACCTTTGTTATTGTTCAGTCATTTTCAGTCATGTCTGACTCTTCATGACCCCATTTGGGGTTTTCTTGGTAAAGATAGTAGAGTGGTTGGCCTTTTCCTTCTCTAGATAATTTTGCAGATGAGGAAACTGAGGCAAATGGTGATATGACTTACCCAGGGTCACACAGCTAGTAAGTGTCTGAAGTCAGATTTGAACTCAGATATTCTTGACTTAAGACCTGGCACTCTATCCACTGTGCCACCTAGTTGCCCCTCAGTAACCTTAATGGTTCTCTATTACCTCCAAGAGAAAATATAAGCTCCTCTAATTGGCATTTAAACTTCTCTATTGTCTTACTCCAGATGACTATTCCATACTTACTACACATTATTCCTTCTCATGTACTCAAACCACTTGATTTGTGGTTCTCTATATAAGACATTCCATACATATCTTAGCATCCCTACTTCCTTTATGACTCAGACCAGATGCTACCTCTTCCATGAGGCCATCTCTGATTATTTCTACAATTCCTGTGCATTTATTTTGTATATAACTTGTTCATCTGTTTGCATGTTATATCTTTCCCAATAGAGTGTAAACTTCTTGTGGGCAGTGACTATTTTTTTTGGCTTTGATTATTGTGCCTAGCACAGTTCCTTATACATGATAGGTATTTAATAAGTCCTTGCTGAATTGAATCACTTCCCCCTAAACTCCCATAGACCATCAGTTGCTAAGTCTTGTTAATTCTACCTGAAGCACATCTTCAAGTCATAAAGCATCAAGGATAAAGCAAACAATAAGCATTTACCAAACCCCATACAATGTTATATGACCATCATTTTCCTAGGGAGTGGAGATGCAGAGATGCCTAGTGAAACAATCCCTCCCCTTAGGAGCTTTTACCTTGGCCAGGAGAGAAAACATGTGCATATATACAAAATATATATTCTATAGGGACAAGATAATTTTCAAGGGAGGACATTAGTAGCTGTGGGTGAGGGAAGGGAATCAGGAAAGGCTCCATGTAAAAACTAGCACTTAATTCAAGCCTTGGAAGAAACAAAGAGTTTCCATGAGTGAGGAGCAAGTGTATTCCCAGCATGTGAGCTTTTTGTTGTTGTTGTTATTGTTGTTAAGTCGTTTTTGACTCTTTGTGATACCATTTGGGGTTTTCTTAGCAAAGATACTGGAGCAGTTTACTATTCCCTGTTCCAACTCATTTTATAAATGAGAAAATTGAGGCAAACAGGGTTAAGTGACTTGCCCAGGGTCACACAGCTAGTAAGTGTTTGAGGCCAGATTTGAACTCAGGAAGATGAGTCTTCCTGACTTCAGGCTTAGTCATCTATCTACTGCAGCACCACCTAGCAGTCTAGCATGAGAGATAGCTAGTACAAAGGTCCAGATATAGGGACTGAAGTGTTCTGTGTAAGAAACAGCAAGAAGGCTATCCTTGACTGGGCTCTAATGTGCATTGAGGGGAGAGAATCATGTGCCAGAAAGTTGGAAAGGTAGGTTGGGGTGGAGTTGCGAAGGATTTTAAATGCCCAACAGGGAAATTATATTTAAATATTATAATTATATAATAGTTATATTTATATTGCCAAATTACTTTTCCTAAGGCATAGTTCTGCTCAGAAATCTTCAGTGGCTTCTTGTTGCTGCTACAATAAAATCTAAACATCTCTGCAACATGACTCCCACTCCCTTTTCTAGACTTAATTTGTATGCCTCCCCTTTACATTCTGTATTCCAGAGAATTTGGACTACTAGTCATTTCTCCAACTTGACATTTCCTCTCCTGCGTGACTGCTTTTGCATAGGCTTTTTCTTGTGTCTGGGAGGCACTCCTTTCTCCAATTTGCTTCCTAAAATCTGCTTCTCTTAAGGCTCAGGTCTGGTGTTACCTTCTAAGTGAAGGCTTTCTCAATCACACTTCCCCCTATTTATCTGTGTTCTCACCTTCTTCAAATTATATGTTTTTATGGCTAACATGGAAGTATGTTTTGCATGAATTGACACGTATAATTGATATCATATTGCTTGCCTTCTTAGTGAATGGGAGGGAGAGATAGAATTTGGAACTCCCAATTTAAAAAGAAAGGAATGCTAGAAATAAACAATAAAATTGAAAAATGATACATATTTTTACTCATCAATATATATTTTGCTTCATCCAGGAAAACAAACTTTTGGAGGACAATGGCTATTGTATTTTTCTCTCTTAACATAATAGTTTGTAGACAGCAGGCAAGTTGATAAATCTTTGATATAAATTAAATTAATCGGTCAGTGTCAAATTGTATGAGAACAATAACAACTTGGAAGATTTCTAATACATGGCATCAGTGATCTGTGCTTGGTTGTCTGTTGTTTAACATTTTTTATAAATGACTTGTATAAAGATATAGAAAGCATACTTAAAAGATTTGAGAATGTCATAAAACTAAGAAGGATAACTAAGACTTTGTATGACAGAGTCAGAATCCACAAAAGAACACAGCTAGCTAGAATATGGGCTTCAATCTAGAAAGAAGAAATTTAATTAGAATAAATGCAAAGTCTGACTCATAGATTCAAAAAATCAATTTCCCAAATACAAGATGGGAAGGGTATGAGTAGATAACAGGTTGGAAAAAAGTACTGAGGGTTTTAGTGGTCTGCAAACTGGGCATGAGTCAACAGTGTGATGTGCCAGCTAAATAAAGTAAGATGATGCTATTATCCTGGACTTGGAAAATTTTATATACTTCCCTTGTAGTCAACCATGGTCAGACCACATCTGTATTTTGGTGTTCAGTTCTAAATGTGACATTCTAGGGAGGACAAGGACAATCTGGAAGGTGAATGGCCTTATGATCATACCAGGTGAAGTTTAGTTGTAGGAACTGGGGGTTTTTAGTGTGGAGAAGAGAAAACTTATGGGGGCCATGCTAGCCATCTTCGAGTATTTGGAAAACTACTCACATGGAAGGTCAATTAGACTTGCTCTGCCTTAACCCCAGAACACAAATCTAGGCACATTGGGTGAGATTCCTAGTGGGACAAATTTAGACTTGATATCTGGAAAAATGTCCTAATAATTCATGCTGTCCCAGAGTGGCATGAGTTACTTCAGGAGGTAGTGGACTCCCTATCACTAGTTGACTACTTATAAAAAAGAGGGAGCCCTACTCAGGCTAGAGGCTAGGTGGATTTCGAGGTCTTTTCCAATTCCAAAAACTTAGGTTCCTATGAAAATCCCTGAGTGTGCTCTCATTTTATCTGGCTTTTTTCTTTTTCAAATAGCCCCTCTGTGCTCCTTCACTATCTTAGCGCCTTCTGGTTGGGCAAACACTACAAAATGGTTGTGAGAATTGCCTTGGAGACCTCACTCTACACAACACTTGATCAAATTCACATCTCACAGGATGTAGCATGTAGCCTGATGCCTCTTTGGGTCCAAATCAAACTTTCCTCCTGTGTGGCCTCAAGTTGGGGATGACAGGCCCTTGCCAAAATCGACATCTGTATTGTCCATTTGTTCCCATGTAGAACGTGTGGAATGTGAAACTTTTGCAGCAATACATTTGGGCAGTTCTCCCTCCTGGCCTATCACTTGCATATCCTCTTATGCTGGAGAGGGTTTAGCCTCTTGGGCATGGCCTCCCCATCTCAAATTCTCCCTTGCCTCCTCTATAAAATGAGCTGGGTGGAACTGGATGATCTCTAAGGTCTCTTTCAGCCTCAACATTCTCTAAAATCCTATGATCTCTTGTGCCGTTGACATAAAACCACCAGATTGGCGGGAACATACAGCAAAGTATTTATTATGCTGTCAAATGATGACTGCCCATCTGCTAGTTTAGTATTGCTTCTTTGCTCCCTACCTCTCCCCTCCTCCAAATGGTTTGTTGAGAATCGGAAAAAGCATATTTGATCTCTTCATAGATTCTCTCTGCCCAAATCCCAAATCTTAGTACTAAAAAGGGCTCCAGGAGACGCAAGACTTTCAGGATGATGGTATCCCCAATTTACAGATGAGACAGCTGAGGTTAACTTTAATCTAGAGAGGTGATACTACTTAGTGAGGTCATGTGGTAGGTCAGTGTCAGAGAGAGGACTTGGATTCACACCCCTGACTATCAGTCTAGGGCTCTTTGAACTATGCTACCATGCTGATTTCTTCTCCAGCCTTGGTGCTATGTAGTTAATTTAAATTTTTAATAGAATTTTTTATTATGAACAAACAACTTACACACCAGAGAGACTCCAGTGAACATTAAATTCTAAACTCTTTGCATCACTCCACATTCTCTTCCAATCTTTGTTCATATATACAGATGTTTTTACATAGTTGTGATCAGTGTGTACAGATTAGTTTGTGCTCTGCTTATTTTAACATGATTTCATGTACACATGTCAGTTCCTTGACATAGTCCACAGACCTGTCATATTTTCATAGTTGTACAATATGCTTCTATTTTCATTGTGTTAACATAGCCTAAATCCACTGATGCTTGTTCTACATGTCACATAGCGTACTGCTAGTCTTTAATAAGAGGAATGGTGGGGGAACAAGGCCCTGAGGGCCACAGTGATGGTGAGTCTGGGCTTTTAGAGGGGGCTACAATTGGTAGTCTAAGCACCAGCCTTGCCAAGTGAAGAGGGACATCACCCAGAGAGTAATAAGGTTTTTTTTGGTCAGAGCAACTCCTGAAACAGTCTGTTTAGAGGTTGGAGGAGCTATGATGGAAGTGTCTTTTGCCACTCCTTCCTCTAACCCCTTCTCCATCTCCCCATGGAAAAAGTCCTACGTCTTTGGACCTCCCTCCTTAGCCACCTGGGACACAAAGCTATGTGAACCCTTCATGATAAAAGCATTTAGAACAGCTTTGTTTGTGGTTTAATGTGCCCTAAGTAGGGGAGTAATTCAGTGTATGCCCCTAACCAGAATGTATTCTCCCTGAAGGCGAGGTCAATTTCCAGTTTTTGTCTTTATATCCTCTGTGCCTGGCACTTACTAGGTGCTTAATGTTGAATGAATGAACGCAACTATGTCGTCCCTGTGGGACCTAGGGAACGTTGAATATGCCCTCCAAGCATATTCTTTCACACCTGATTTGGTCCTCATTCAGCACTTGATCTTTTCTCTCTGAATCTCCTGGAATCCTAGAGACTACAACCTTTCTGACCTTACAGCTACTGGTCTACCCCCCCTCCTGCGCTTTTGTCCTAGTTACTGTATGGCTAGACCCAGGTACCCTTACAAATTCTTTGGCAAAAGTTTTTAGTCTTTCCTTGTTGCTTAGCTTCATTCTAGAAATAGGGAGTTCTCAGGTATTTGGCATATTGATTGTTTCATTGTTTGATCTGCTTCCCTTCAAGATTCTCATCTACATGGGGCAGCTAAGTGGCACAGTGAATAGAGCACTGACCCTGGAGTCAGGAGGACCCGAATTCAATCCGACCTCAGATACTTAACACAAAACTAGCAGTGTGACCTTGGACAAGTCACTTAATCCCAATTGCCCTACCTTCCCCCCTCCAAAAAGCAAAAAAAAAAAGATTGCCATCCACATCCTCTTAAATATCCCTAGTGTCTCCCTAATGCTCTCATCCTTTCCTAATGGCCAGGATGGAGGGGAGTAAGAGTATCTCTGTAGTATATTTTTAAAGGTCACAGAATTCATTTCCCTTTAATAAAAGAGAATTGTGTCTTGGGACATGTTTTATGTGAAAAATAATGTTACATGCTAAGAGCAGTAATAATTTGGGGGTGATGCACTGGTCATATTTAGCAGTGGGGCCTGGCTGCAGGGGCTCTGGGAAGATAAGGGGCACTTAGGCATGTCCCAGTCTTGTCTCAGTGACTCATGGAATGTAGAATTCTTTAGTCTGTAGTTGGGAAAGCCTGATTCTTCTTTGTTTTACAACCACTCCTTAGGGTCCTAATTGTGGAGTCCTGATAGGCTAATGGTGCTTTAATTGCTGAATGAGATAATAGAGATGTTGTCTTGCTGTGGGAGACAATGAATGGAACAGTGTATCCAGGAGAATGAACTTTAAAAACGTGGCTTGGAGTCATTTCAGTTCTGTTGCTAGACTATAAGCTTTGTGAAGGCAGGGGCCATGTTTCAGCTAAGCTATATGTGCTCTTTAGCACCTTGGACACTGCCCTGGCTGCAGTAGACGCATAATATTTGTTGAATTGGGGAGATGGAATTTAGATGGGACTGGGATTCGATGGGTGTTGGGGGAAGCTGCATTAGCAGAAGACCAAGGACAACCTGGGATGATGTGGGGCTCAGATTTGCCACCTCTGGAACCCAAGCTTCTTGGAAGCAGTCTGAGTTTGAATAAATATTACTTTCTAAGATGCCTTGCATTTTATTGAAGTGTATAACTTTACTTAGGACTTAACATGGTACAGTGAAAACACTGTTATATTTTTACTCAGAGGATAGGAGTTCAAATCTTGGCTCAGTTTCTTTGTGATTTTGGTCAAGTCATTTCACTTTCCTGGGTCTCAGTTTCCCCTTTGGAAAACTGAAAACATTGAACTAAATGATCCCCAAGGTCCCTCCTGGCTCTAAATCAATGATCCTGGGACTTTTTCTTTTGAATTCTGGACTTCGAACTCTTGTACATTCAATTGACTCACCATTACAAATTAACCTCTTTTATACTGGGGTGCCCTTTAGCCCCTTGAATATCTTCCATCTCCTAACCTTAATGCATGCCTGTTGCTGTCCCTTTTTTGAGCCTCCTCTGCCCTTCCCAAGGATTGCCTTTCCTTTACCTGGTAATTCCTGAAATATCTAGCTCTCTGTGGCCTTTGCATCACAGAAATCTTCACCTTTATCTGCTTTTACACCATGGTCTAAACCTTGGAATGTGACCTATAACAAAGAACAGAACCATGGCCATCCAGAGTACAATGTGAGCAGCATTGTGCAGAATCTTCCTGTAGAACAGGAACAGTGACAAATGATGGCTTCTCCAGATGGTCAGAGGAGTATAAGAGTGAGACGCTGCTTATGAAATGCATGAAAAGACCCTGGGTGTGTCATGGCACAAACAGACTGGACAATAGATGGCCCATCTGACTAACATATTGGATCCCCTGGGACCATCAACGGCTGTCTTGGCAGCTGTTTGGATGGAGCTGAAAATGCTGCGCTTGGGGCTATTGATCTTGGCATTTGGTGATTCTGGCCTTTCATTGTGTTGAGCAATGAAGGCTCCAAATGAGTGAAATGAACGAGTAAAATTTAAACTCTGCTTTATTCCTTAATCATCTTCTGGCCAACATCCCTCTACCCTCCTCCACCTGCTCCCCACCCCAAAACAAAACAAAACAAAACAAAACAAAACAAAACAAAAAACCACAGCACTTTCTGTTAACTGTTGGAAGGGAATTAGGTTTACTTGTCATCTGATTTCTCTTCCTGCCTCCCTCCCTGACCAATCTCATGTTGAAAGGCCAATCAAATGTTAAGTCTTTTACTCTAAGGCTTACAATATAATACCATTTATTTACCTTGCTCATGGTTTTCTCCTGTAAGTGACTTTTTTCTCCCTAGTATTTAAGTAGAGATGAGATTGGTGATCACCTTGTGGGTGTATATAGAAAATCCTCATTAAAAGCAAACCAAAAAAGCCAACGAGCTTTTGTGGTGTTATTCCTCCCTCCAGATCTCCTATTAGATAGAAGTCATGCTCCGTAGCCTGGCATTTGAGGCCCTCTAATGATCTGGTCCCTAGCTTGATGTCTAGCTATTTCCCATTATCCCCACGCATAAATGCTTTATTCTGGATTTGTGCCCCTGCTTGTCTTTCCTGCTTCTGAGACTCTTCTTGGCTCTCTTTTCCTTCCCCATCCATACCACCTGTCTGACTCTTACCCATTATTCAAGACCTTGTTCTAGGCTAACCTCCTCCTGAAATCTGTTTTCCTCCATATCATCTCTCTTGGTTCTTTTTATATTTTCTAGCAACAAGGAGTATTGAATATAGGAGGAACAGTATTTGGGAAGCTTTTCCTTTCTTCTGAGCAGAACATCTTCTTATATAACTGTGTCCATGTTTATTTATGTTACTACTTTTCTGTTGTAGAATTGTTTTGGCTTGAGATGGCTTCTATTTTATCTACTGTGTTGAATTCCTGGATCATCGTGGGCACTAAGTCATTTTTCCCAACACTTCGGAAACTCTACTGTCATGGGCTTAGCCTATTCTTGAACACATTTTATCCTATGCCCTCATCAATGCTATAGGTAAATTCTCTCTCTTCTGAGATCTGGTTGCTACAGGCAAGGATTTTGCCACATGTCAGAAGAGAGGCAAGATGACTAGTAATAAAAGGATTCTAGACTTGAAACTAAAAGGGGCCTTAGATGTCTTCTAATTCTTTCATTTTTGAGTTAGAGAACTCAGAAAGGTTAAATGAAATTCCTGAGGTCATACAGGTAGTAAAGGGAAGAGTTGGGATTCAAATCCAGGTCCTCTGACTGCAAATTTAGCACCAACCCCCACTAATCCGTATTTGCCATATTTCTATCGCTTTAAGGAAACACCTGACTTCCCTGAGCCTCAGTTTCCTCATCTGTAAAATCAAGAAAATATTTGTGCAGCCTGCCTCACAGAAGGCTATCTTTTGTAAGTTTTAAAGCTCTATAGAAATATGATCCATCACTATCAATCATCATGAACAGCAGCTCTCTGACTGTGGGACATTTCAAGTCACTTGTGTCATCTCAGTTTCCTCATCTTTTTTTTTTCTTTTCGGAGGGGGGAAGACAGGGCAGTCAGGGTTAAGTGACTTGTCCAGGGTCACATGGCTAGTAAGTGTTAAGTATCTGAGGTAGGATTTGAATTCAGGTCCTCCTGACTCTAAGGTCAGTGCTCTATTCACTGCACCACATAGCCACCCCAGTTTCCTCATCTTTAAAATGGCTAGATTCCCTGAGATTTCTTTCCACTCTAGAATTATCCACATATAAAAGTTCTTGGCAGACCAGGAAATATAAATTCTATGATTCATTAGTGATAAATTATCATGAAGAAGTTGGGTCCTTTTCTCCCTCAATTTGAGTTTAATCCTAAATGCTTATACTAAATATCCTCTGGAAGATGATTTAATTTCAAAACAGTTTTACTAATGATTTGGCACATCTTGATTATTAATTTTCTTGGGATTGTCTTTCGGTTTTGTATTAAGATTCCTACAGGGCCATAGGGCATTTTTTTTGTATTCATGTGGCATGGCTACTGATATTATCTTGGCTTTTTGCTGTTTGTTGTTCAGTTGTTTCATTTGTGTGTGACTCTGCAACCCCATTTTGGGATTTTCTTGGCAAAGATACAGGAGTGGTCTGCCATTTCCTTCTCCAGTTCATTTTACAGATGAGGAAACTGAGGTAAACAGGGTGAAGTGACTTGCCCAAGGTCACACATCAGGTAAGTGTCTGAGGCCAACTTTGAACTCAGGGAGATGAGTTTTCCTGACTCCATGTCTGACACTCTATCCACTGTAGCACCACCTAGCTTCCCCTGACTTGCTTTCCTGTAAAAATTGCAATTTACTAATATCCATCAATCATCTAACATTTTTCTAGTTGCAGTATCATTTGGTACTCAGAGTGGTTTACTAAAATCTTTTCAGATGCTTGGTTAACATATTCATTAATTTTTTATGGTCCAGCAAACATTTTCCTATTATTTGAATTTCAGTTTCAGGAACTTAAGGTAAGATTTATTTTAAAAAGCTCAGCCCTAAGTAGGGAATAACTAACTGCTATCTTTGAGAAATGCATACCAATTATAGTTAATTATTCAGTTGAGTTGATCTAGTGAGCTGTGTGTTCTCTTCTGGAGTCAGAATTTAGCCTGTGTAAAAGCCAATTTACACAAAGCTGCCATCTCCAATAATGACCTATCTCCTACTGTGTGACTTCAATGCTTCTTCAATAGATCCATGATCTTACTGATGTGGCTACTGTTTCCAACAGTGCAGATCTCAACTCATCCATATTTTTTCCTACTGTGTGACTCTTGTCCATGTACCCCACCTCACTACCTCCTATCACCAATATATCCTCCACAAAAGGGTTGAAGGACTTTCAGTAAATTAGAGAAGAAAAGCAGTTCAGCAAAATTAACCAAGACATCAATCACATGTGACTATATGCAGTGTTCCACACCAATATCCCCTATCTTTGCAAAGATGGGGGGATGCCTTCTTATATCTCTTCTTCAGAACCAAGATTGGTCGTTATAATTTCACAGCGTTTATTTTTATTATTGTTATTTTTTCCATTTGAATTATTGTCATTGTGTTTATTATTTTCCTGGTTTGCTTATTTTACTTCGTGTTAGTTCATATTTCTTCCGTATTCTTTATATTCATCATTACTTGCAGTGCAGTAATATTCTATTACATTCATGGGCAACAATTTGTTTAGTCAATAAACAAATAGATGCCAATCAGTGGGCATCTATTTTAGTTCCAATTCTTTGTTGCTATACATGTTTTGGTGTATTCAAGACTTTTCTCTTTGACCATTTTAGGGTATATGTGTAGCAGTAAAGTCTCTGGGTCAAAGGGTATGACTATTTTGATCACTTTCTCGGTATCATTGCTATAGAATTTTTACTATTATGTGGGCACCAGTGCCCTATATGGGCTATCCCCTTAATCTTTCCTCTTCCTCAATGATAAGCTGGCCTTTTCTAGTCAAACATCTCCAGGATAATGTCTTTTTTCCTCTTTGTATGCAAAATAACATTGTGACAGATTACTAGAGCCACCAGGTATCTGCCCATTGCATTTTTAGTCACTTGTCATGTGGCAGAGGGATTCACCTTGTTTTCCTTGGTCTCAGGGGGCAGAACTAGAAACAGTGGGTAGACATTACAGAGAGTTTATAGATTTGGGTTTCCCACAAGAAAAAAAAAAGCTTCCTAACCATTAGAGCTGTCTAAAAGTGGTTGGGTTTCCTCAGGAGACAATGGACTCCCCCATTACTGAAGGATTTCAGGAAAAAAGGCTGGGTGAGTGCTTATCGGGTATGTTGTAGAGGAAATTCCTGCTCAGGTATTGGTTGCAATAGACATCCTTTCAGTTCCCTTCTCACTCTGAGTTCTGTGATTTTGATCTTAGCTCTAACAAGTCAATGGCCCAACTATACGCAGTTAGCTAATTCTGAAATGACTCTTCATGACAGTAACCAGCTGTTTTGGGTTGTGCTATAATGAATTTAGTTTCCCCCTTCTGATCTTGTTCAGTCTTCTTCATTTTCAGCACCCTTCTAACTTCCTCCCTGTAGAAAGTATTCAGTTTGTGTGTCTGCAATCTACCTTCTGAGTAGGTTACAAGACTTTCATCTACTTCCTTTCTTAGTCTTGAACCATATTTTCACTGCTATCCCCATGGCTACCTTGGCCTTGAAGTCACTAAGTATTAAGGTACATATTGACTTAGGAGGATGTGCTCAACTTCTTTGTAGATTTCCTCTGCTTCTTCATCCCTTGCCAAGTCTTAATGGAGGCTTGTCATGAGCACCTTGAAAAGCTGTTTCTTCTTGCCCTTGTGTATGTACACAGTGATTTCAACTCTATAGGGACAGTACCTGTCAGAGATGGGTCTTGAACCTAGGTCTTCCTGGTGTGTTGCCTAGGGACACACAATGAGACCAACTCCATCCAATTCTTTATTTACTTCTGCAAGGAGAACCTCTTTCCATTTGGGTGCATCTTCTTCATGCCTTTTGCTTTTATTTATAGTTGGAACATCAAGGCTGATAATGGGTCATTTCTTCCAGCAATATGTCCTGCTGTATTGGCTATGATAATGATAGACAAGGAGACAACTACTAATAGCTTTTTTATCTAGGGCCTTTACTGGTTTGCATATATCACTGTGTGGCATCTTTAGCACAGCCCTGGGAGGTAGATAGTGCAAGTCTTGGTCACCCTAGTTTACAGCTGAAACACAGACTGCATCATCCAGGAACTAAGTGGCCAATTTGGGAACCAGTTCGGCATTGTCTGACTCAAAGATCCAGTATTCTTTCTATTCTATATTGCTTCTCTAATCATCCAACTGAGGGGATAAAGGTACTAGCTGCCTGACACACACAAAATACATCTTTCATTAAAAAGAAAAAAATTTGTTCTCTCCATGAGCAGTGAACAATAAAAGCCATTTCAAGTCAATCAGAGTCTGAGTGGAAGCTGGGTGTATTTTTAAAGAGTATCTAGGCTGCACCTAAAAAGGCAGCTTGGAATTGAGGTCATTTAAACATTCTGAAAACAGTGGGTTAGTAAATGACTAGCAGTTAACAGATTTCTGAAGTAACTTGTTTGCATTTGACTGTTTTGTCTTAGAGTTAGTTTGAGGATTTAGGTCCTGTCCTGATAAAGATCATTTTGGATACTTAGAACAATCTCTGATTTTTTTTTGGGGGGGGGGCAGAGATAAGGAGCCATGGGTGCAGATGATAATTCCTTCCCTGTCTTAGTAATATCATGAGATGCTGTGGCTAAAAACAATCCTTTTATCTCCGGTTCACCAGCCTTCTGCTGATGAGTCTGTACAGTTAGCTAAGATGGTTTTGAATGGTAAACACAGCCATACCTAAGAACCTTTCTTGTTTGACAGAACTTGTGAGAGCTTGGGCCCTGCTGATACAGCCTTTGGCAGTTGTGCCCCACCTCAATACCACAAAAAGACATCCCAATAGGCTCTCATCACCTCTCTCCTGGACTATGGCAATACCCTTCTAACTGACCTCTCTGCCTTAAGAATCTTCTCTAGTCTACCCTTCATTCAGCTCTCCAGGTGATTTTTCTGAAGTGTAGGTCTGGCCATGTCATCCAACTGGTCATTCAGCTTCAGTGATTCCCTGTTATCTCCAGGCTCAAATCTTAAGTCCTCTGTTTGGCCCTTAAAGCTACTCTTCATTAACCTGGCCCTACCACACCTTTCCAGTCTTCTTTAGCTTTAGAACCTTCCACTGATGACCCTCCTCCAGTCTGGTGATATTGGCATACTTGAAGTCCTTCACAAACAACACACCATCTTCTGTCTCATTTCGTTCTCCAATGAAAGGAATGCTTTGTTCTTTTACCTTGGCTTCTTAGTTTCCTTGACTTCCTGAAAGTCTCAGTTCAAATCACCAAAGAATTACCAAAGGGTCCTTGGCTCAGAGGTTTTTAGGGACTGATCAGTCAATCAGCAAGCATTTCTTAAGCTTTATTCTGTGTCAGCTACTACTCTGGGCAGCTCGGTAGTGCTGCAGTGAACAGAGTGTCAGGTCTAGAGTCAGGAAGACTCATTTTCCTGATTTCGAATCTGACTTTACTCACTTACTAGCTATGTGACCTTGGTCAAGTCATTTTGCCCTATTTGCCTCAGTTTCCTCATCTGTCACATGAGCTAGAGAAGGAAATGGTAAACCACTCCAGTATCTATGCCAAGAAAACCCCAAAATGGGGCCACAAAGAGTTGGACACGGCTGAAAAATGACAGAACAACAGTCTGTGCCAGACACTGTACTAGAGGCTTGGGATCCAAAGACCCAAAATGAGACAATCACTCCTCCTCCCAGCAAGTTTAGACTCTAATGGGGAGACTCTGTGTAAGTCCAGACATGAGATAGAACAGAAGAGAATGAATACTAATAAATACAAAGTAGTTCACTGTGAGATGGGGGCAGGGAAGACTTCCTTATCTCTCCCTTCTAATAACTTTCTTTGAATAGGAAATGGCTATAGGACACAGGGTTTTAGAAGACACTTTGAGAAGCCCAATAGTCCATTACCCTCTTTTTACAGAAGTGGCGAAAACAACTTTCCCAGGTTCACTTAAGTAGGAGTTATCAGAGGTGAAATTTGAGTCCATGTGTCACCGGCCTCCAAATCAGTGCTAACACCCCGAGATCCCTTACACCATGAGACATGGGCAGCTTTCTAGACAAGTGCCGTCTTTGCCCGCTGCCTTGACAAAGTGCCATATTTCCTGAACTCTGAGGGGAAAGGGAAGGTGCCTGTTCCCTGTAGTATTTCAGTAGGAAGGAAAAGGCCAGAAGGAAGGAATGAGTCACTTCTCAAGTAGTGAGGGAATGAAGAGGTGAGGTTTGAGTCGTGATGGGAAAATCTGTTCGTCGGAGTTAGCACATGTCAAAACAATTGGATATGTTCATTTTAGTGAGTTATTGAGTCAGAAGTGAATTACAAAAATTTGTAGGGGGGATAGCAAAATAGTTTCCAATAATAACATCCTTGTTAGTTTTTTTTGGGGGGGAGGGAATGGGAGGATTTTTTTTACATCTGAAGGAAATGTGACCTTAACTACCATCACATCTGAATATTTCATAATAATCATAATCATTGTAGTAGTAGCAGTGGCAGCTAACATTTGTCTATAGTACTTTTAAGTTTGCAGTGTATGTGTGTGTGTGTGTGTGTGTATGAGTATATATATATATATGTACACACACACACACTTAATCTTAATAACAACTCTATGAGGTAGGTGCTGTTCTAATTCCCATTTTGCATATGAGGAAACTGAGGCTGAGAGAGGTTCAGTGACTTGCCCAGAGTCACATAACTAGTCAGTTCCTGAGGCACAATCGAATTCAGGTCTTCCTGCCATTAGGCCCCTTACTCTGTCCACTGAACCCCCTAGGTACCTCCATAGTACATCAAGATAAAAGCACAGGTCCATTGAACATTACAGTCAATAATCCCACATTGATTTCCATTTGTTTCACCATTGAGTCTTTGGCTTTATGACCAACCACTTGTGATCCCTGGAGTCCAGTCTCTTAGCACAGTGTTCTATCTACTGTTTCTCATCTTGGCCCATGGAGCTTCTTCCTGACTATGTCCAAATATACCACCTATACTCTGAACATCCTTTTCATCCTTCATCCTCCTGTTCATTAAAAAGGCAGCTAGGCAGATGAGGAAGAGAGCACTCAATCTGGAGTCATGAAGACCTGAGTTCAAATCCATCCTCAGACATTAGCTGTGTGACCCTGGGTAAGTCATATATTTGCCTCCATTTCCTCACCCATAGAATGGGGATAATAATAGTAACTATATCCCAGATTTGTTGTGAGGTTCTAATGAGATAAACTCTACCCATGCTACTCTGGGATCTGATAGGTATTTTCACCTTGTCCTCCTCCCTAACTGTTTCTAACTCTCCTTTATCTGTTTTCTTTCCCCATTAGAATGTGAGTTCCTTGAAGGCAAGAACTGTATTGCTAGTTTGTTTTTGTATCACCAGATTTTAGCACAATGCCTGGCAAACACTAAGCACTTAATAAATGCTTT
Source organism: Gymnobelideus leadbeateri (assembly GCA_011680675.1). Taxonomy (NCBI): domain Eukaryota; kingdom Metazoa; phylum Chordata; class Mammalia; order Diprotodontia; family Petauridae; genus Gymnobelideus; species Gymnobelideus leadbeateri. Next base: position 413,681 of record WOXC01010527.1, read on the forward strand.
ATCATTCATTCATTCATTACTTGATTCTCATACTATCCTTTAGAGAAGTTTGTCATGCCTGTCTTTCCATCACCCTCATGGTGGCCTATTATAATTAAACATGGAAAGAAGAAGCTTTTCTGTTTTTACTTAGATTGGTCAAATTTTATAATCAAATTCTTGATATTCCAAGAGGCTTAAGATTTTTCATTTCTGGATATGAAGGTCAACTATCCAGAGGGATTTACATTTATCAAATACTTTTTACTTATTTGAAGGTTCTTTCGTATCTATCACCTCATGTTATCTCACACAACAACCCAATATTATTCCCATCTTTCGTTAGGGGAAACTGAGTTCCAGAGAGAGAAAATGGTTTAGCCATAGCATTACAAGTAGTCACTGATATAGCTGAGACTAGAAAAGAGGCCTCTTAACTCCTAGATCCTTGATTTAGAGATAGAAAGTACTGTAGAGATTCTGTGGTCCACTGTGCTTCAAGTTACAGGTGAGCCAGGCTCCGCAAGCTAAGGTGATTTGCCCCAGTTCACACCTATAGAAAGTGACAGAGTTAAACCCAGGTTGCCCATCTCCACATGTAGCAATTCTTTTCAGCACACCAGCCTGCCTCCTTGATCTTTGTATTATACCACCTGGTGAGAACAGCAATCAAATGAAATTGATTTATACTTAGGTGTGAACAACAGAACTAACCTTATTCATTGACCTTCTGATAATAAATATCAGGCACAGTCTAATTTTACCAGGCTTCTTAAACTTTTTCCACTCTACTTGTGACCCCTTCAGCGCTTCTTAAATTGTGGGTCATGATCTTCACTGGATAAAGCAAGATGTATGCTTGCCAAAGTTCCTTGACGCTATGATGGAGGAAGTCCAGTGCAAAATCCAGACCGAGGAAGGGTTCCTCCTGGATGGTAGCATCATCTAGATGTGGATGATTCATTGTGTAGACTTTATCAACTCCACGTCACCTACCTGCCCTTTCCCTGGACACTGCAGAATCTTTTTAAGAGAGTTGCAGTCTCCCAAAGGAGTTTGACCTATCTATCCACAAGGAAAGACCAAGTGGATGACAATTAATTATTGCCCCAACTTCAACGTGCATTTAGATAGACAGCCTATCTGAGATAGATGGAAAATGAGCTACATTTCTGTTTCTACTCTGCCATCTTGACTCCACCCCCCCAGTGAGCTACATTTCTTTTATTGACCTCAAGCTTCCCATGGAAACAAAAGTAGATCATGTCATTACCAGCATTTTGACTGTGTTGCTATAGAGCAGAAAGACTTGGAACATCACTGTTTCTGAAGAACTAAGGATGAGTTTCACAAAGAGCGATGGAAAGGCACATAGTAGATGTAAGTAAGCCACAACATAAAATCATTGAGGAACAGTGAAGAAGAGAGAATGGGCTGGTCATATGGCAAGAGCAAGCAATGTCAGGAGCACAGCTAGAATATTCCATTGGTACTTCCCCTCTTGATGTCATGGTAAAGCAAGGAAGGCCTCTGGCACATTGTATGGACTCTCTGTTGCAAACTAATGGGAGAATAAGAGTCATACAGTGAGGCAGTTGTAGACGGATTGGCATCTGTACCATTAGGGGGAACCCAAACAAATGTTTTTATTGATGCCTTTTGTATTTACTAGACAATTATTTGCTGGCTCCACCCCCTTGCACTTTAAGATTGAACCCACCCAACTTAAAAACCGTCTTTGACAAGACATGCAGTATTCTGTCCTAGTAATCCATCACCTCTCTGCTAGAAGGAGTCATTTTTCATTATTTGTTTTCTCCAGGCCTTCACTGATTTTTTCTGTTACTGAGAGTCTGACTTCCACTTGGTGATAGCATTGATATTGTTATAGTCACATATATTGTTCTCTGGGTTCGTTTATTTCACTCTGCATTGGTTCATAGAAATCTTCTCATGTTTCTCTGAAATCCTCATATTCATCATTTCTTGATGCACAATAAGTATGCTATTATATTCACAGGCTAAGGATTCCCATTTTAAAATGATCTCTCTTTACCTCATTTCCCCATTCCCTTCTCAGTTATAGGGGCCATCAGCTTGGCACCTTACTTTTGAAAGGTTTCTGATCCCTCCACTGTCTGAGGATCAGCTTTGAGAACAGATAGAAAGTTAGCTCAGGGTTTATATTTGTTCAAATAGGTTAGGAACAGAGCTTGGGGATTCCAGCAACTGCAGACTTGAATTGGAATGGTCTAATCAGTATTTCTTAAAACTGTGGGTTTCAAGGTCATGGCCAATAGTTTACCAAGTGCTGAAGGGGTCATGAGTGGAAAAAGTTTAAGAAGCCTTCGATATGAAAATTTGCTAATAAAAGAACTGGGTTTATCTTGGAGAAGAAAACACCTGGGTGTATAGGAGTGGGGGAAGGACACAAATCATCCCCTTGGTCCAAGAGAGCGGAAGTAGGACTGATAGATATTACAAAAGGGCAGATTTTGGCTTCATGTAAGAAAAGCTTCCTAACATTTGGTGCTGCCCAATAATGGAATGGGCAACCTTGGTAGATGGTGGGATCCTTGTGGCTGAATGATCCCTTATTGAAGATGACATAGAGGGAATTCCTATTTCAATATGGGTTGGATTGGATGACTTCTGAGCCCTTATCCAATGCTGAGATTATGTGATTGTCATTATATATATAGAATGACTTTAGGTTGCTACAGGGCTAAAATCTGAATTACATATTGGGAGGATCCCTAGGGTCATTAATTGATGACAAAATTGGAGGATACTCTGACATGCACAGATTCATTAAAGACAACCAGGATAGATTTATACCAAGGAGGTCACATAGAGCAAACTTGATTAATTCCTTTAGAGAAATAACAATGTGAATGGACCTGGAGAAAGCTCCCTCATCCAAGCTAGCTTTTGATTTAGTACCACTCTGAACCAAGATGCAGAGGGCTAATGAGTATGGTAGGGATGTTGTCTTCCTGAAGTAGATTAAAAATATGCCCTAGAATCAGAAACCAGAAAGAAGTGGGTAAAAAAAAGCTTTTCACAGGTATCTCCCACTATGTGGATTTTTAAAAATGCAATTGCATTTCTAAAGCAGGGAAATGGATATTATGTTAAGTTCATGCTTGTGGAATTTTCAGTCACCACTGTAAGATTCAGAGACCTCAGGAATGGGAATGTATCTCCGTTTTTTTTTTAGTGTAACTCATTGGAAAATAAGGTTCAATAGCTGGACTTTTATCTTAGAGACAATTTTCCAAGAGTACATCTGTACCATATATCAAGGGCTATAGCTCTTGAAAAGCAAGGCAGTGAAAGAAGGTACCATATGCATTGATTACTAGCTGGGAGCATCACTAACATTAAGGTGTGCAAAGAAGGACCATTTCCCAAGGTGTCATTGTATACAGAGGGCATAAAAGGTGAATTATTACTATTGGATATTTTGAGGGGTCATAGGGAATGGAGTGTTCACCGGCTTTCCTTTGAAGCCATTCCTTTTAAACTCCCCAGCAGCATTTGCACTTGATTATAGGATGCTACCAAAACCAAACCCCTAAATAAAACACAGGAGTGTGTTTGAGAAACACTATTTATAAACCACACAGAGTTAGAATGCATGTGGACCATTTGGGGGAAATTTCTAGCTCAAAACAAACGTGTAAATCTTCTCAAAAATAACTTCTATAAATTGAGAATGTACTTATCGATACTACACCATAAATATTCAGCCACATACCCATTGAGCAAGGAGGATGGCGATTGATTGCATCATACTAGAATCTCAATGCCATATGCCAAACTTCGAAGTTCTGATCTATGGGACAAAAGATAGACTCAGGCTTTATCTTCTCTAGGCCACCAGTAGATATGTGGTGTGAGGTACCTGAGTTCCTCCTTCTCTCCTCTTTTTTCCCAAAGAAAGGAGAGAAACTCCTCATCTGTTTTCTATGCCTGTGTTGAAAGGTTACAGTCTGTCCAGATGTCACCCCTCTATATCCTAGGTACCTTCTCTATGGCTTTTGCTTACACTCCCCTCTAGTGCCTCGAGGGTGGAATTGTACCCTCCACATTCTAGGTTCCATGTTATATCCAGTTGCCAGCTTCATTTGTGGGAAGATACTGTCTCTCTTAAGGGATATGGCAATATGGGATCCTTCAGAATCCCTCCCTGAAAGTTGCACAAGCCCATTCATTACTGCCCCTTTTCTGGAGATCCACTGTTCTGGTGAGTCTACCTGTCTTAGTTTTCTTCAGCCCCAGTTGTACCTTACAGGTGTGTCCCCTTAATAAGCCAGAATGCAATCAAGGGTGCAAATTGTTTTGAGTGTTACCATTGATTTCTAAGCAGGCAGCCTCTTAATGGGTTTTTAAAGGCATCTCTGGGAGCTCCAATTTGCATTGCCTTTGGGGCATATGAAATAAAAGGAAACCATTAGAGTTTTCTAAAAGTGAAATGCTTTTCCTAAGGAGATGGTAGATTCACCATCCATGAATGGATGACCAAAGGCATATTGAGAGTCTTAGGGGTTGAACTAGATGATTCCTGAGATCTCTTCCAACTTTGAGGAAATCGCAGGTGTTAAGACTAGGATATATCTTCGAGATCTTCTGATCCAGCCACTTAGTTTTACAGAGCTGAAAACTGAGGCCCAGATAGGGGAGGCGACATGTGCACATAGATAGAGCTAGAAATTCTAATGGTTATAACTTCATGGGTACATTTATACCATTTAGACTTCAATGAAATTTAGCATCTGATAAGCTTGATTTTTATTTACTATTTAAATCAGTGGTGTCAAATTCAAACAGGGTGGCACTAAATGATAAAGCATACAGACTTAGAAAATCACCCATTAGCATTATCCATGTTTTATTTTTATTTATTTTGTCAAACATTTCCCATTTACATTTTAATCTGGAGTTTGATGCCTCTGACCTAGAGTACTGAAGTTGAATGACTTGCCCAGGGTCACATAACATAGCCAGCATGTGTGAGAGGTAGGGACTCTGGACAAGGAGTAAAAGAAATCTGACTGTAAAACCAAGTGTTGTTGCTAAATCTGAAATTCTTTGCATAGTTTGTCCAGATTATGAGGCCGGCTTTCTGCCCCCTATGTCACACACACTCTCAATTCTTTACATATTGATATCAATGTCAATATTGATATATAGACGCTCTATGGATGCTGTGTGTATGCGTATATGGATATATTTATGTAATTATATATTGACAGAAGAAAGAAACATACACACACATACATATATGTATATATACACAGAGCATAAGCCAGTATGAGAACACAAAACCATTGAATGAATCCTAAGATTTAGAACTTGAAGTCAAATCCCCTCATTTTACGGATGAGGAAAGTGAGACCTAGAGAGGTGATAAAAAGAGTCTGGCCTTGCCCTAAGTCCATTATTCTTTCTACTACACAATGTTAGAATTGGACGTGTCTTTATAGATCATTTATTCATTAATTCATTAATTTATAATTCATTAAATTTATAGACAAGGAAACAAGCATAGAGAGCTAATAGGTAGCAGAGCCTTGACTGGAATCCAGGCCTCTTGATTCCTGAGGCAATTAAATACCCATGGTACCAAGCTGCCTCTCTTTGGAGAGAGGGTAAGCCAGTGCAGGCTACCTTGTTCCTCTGGCAGATCATATAAAGGGTGGAGGTATATTTTAGAGAGAATGTGAGAAAGGGAGATAGAGAGAGAGAGAAAGAGAGAGAGAGAGAGCGAGAGAGCGCTTATCCAAGCCTGTAATTTGTTACATAATAGTGCATTGATTTTAAAATGCATTAAAAAGAAAAATGAACAGATTTCTGGGAAAAATGTTTAAAAAATTGTCGTTAGAGAACATTATTAAATCACAGCACTATCCCTTCCCCAGAACACCAAATCACATCCAGAAATGCTTCTCAGGGGGGGCTAAGTAGATAAATAGGCAGGAAGAACCCAGCAGGAAGAGGGCCCTTGTAAGATCTTGGCTTGGGGGTTTCAGATTTAAACTTCAGTGACTACTCCACCCAGCCCTCCTTAGAAGTAGGAACATTGCCTAGATTTTCACTTGCAAACAAATAGCATCCTCATGGCAAATCTTTAGTCTGCAGTTTGACTGAAGACAAATCTCAACCACAAAACTGAATCAGGCAGTTTCCTATTGGATGTCTAAATCCAAAAAGGGAAGAAGAAACAAAGATGGTAAATGATTTTCTTAAAGAAATGATGATTGGGGCAGCTAGGTGGCACAGTGAATAGAGCACCTACCCTGGAGTCAGGAGGACCTGAGTTCAAATCCGGACTCAGACACTTGACACACTACCCATGTGACCTTGGGCTAGTCACTTAGCCCCAATTGCCCTGCCTTCCCCCTTCCAAAAACCAAACAATAAAAAGATCATCAAGGCAGCTGGGATGACAGTGACTTAGCCATGGGTACATTGTCCATGTAATGTGGTAGAGTGTGGAGTTAGGAAACCTAGTGGTAGCCCAAATTCTGCTACTAACTTGCTCTGTAACCTGGGGCTCGTCAGTTTTCCCTGAGCCTTGCTTTTTTCATTTATAAAATAAGGGGATAATTTAATGAGCAATGCTTAATGCTGGCAATATAAAGGAGTAGCTGACTTTCTGACAAGAGACTTTCAATTCAGTCTCTTTCAGATCATTCCGTGGTTCTGTGAATCTTTTCCTTTTGGCTCTGTCATTCTGTAGCTCGAAAGTTGACTCCTGTACTTTTTCCTACACAAAAGGAAAATGCCTTGGTATCATGATCGACCTCTTGTTACTATTTTGGGGAGCATTAGGATGTTTTCTAATGTCCTTTCCTTTGAAATATGATAGGTTCTCATATTGATAGGTTCAACCTAGAAACTTATGATAGAATCTCTCTTTTTAAAATTTGTCTTCTTAATCATAGGATCACAGAACTAAAGCTGTAAGATACTTTAGAGATCATCTAGTAGAGAGGTCTCTGCACCCAATCCAAATTAAAATGTAATGGGCAAATATTTAACAAAATAAATAAAAATACAGTAGGACATAGATAATGCTAATATGTGGTTTTCTAAGTCAACGTGCCGCTGACAGGGGTCCTTGTGTATAGTTTGGTGGCCCCCATTTCTATTTGAGTTGGATACCATTGATTCAGTATGAAACTTCCATTTTAAAACTGAGGAAGAAATTGAAGCCCAGAGAGATCAGATGACCTGGCCAAGGTCACCCAAAAATCCTGGAAAGCAGAGCTGAGAACTGAGTTTAGGTCCTCCAATTCTAAATATGGCTCCTGCCACTGCACCATAGTGCCTTCTCTGTGTTCCTAACTAAGACCCAACCATCTCAGGGGATAACAGAATTCTCTCTTGTGGGACACTGTCATGTCTGTATCCTTCAGGGTATTTTCTGGTGGGAGAAATGATTTGTGCTGACAAGCATTTGGCACGCTTGGTAGTTTGGGAGGGCTTCCCCTCTTCATCTGCAGAGCACTGGGACTCATTGTAAGGGGCAGCAGGGAGCGGATTGGCTGACAGGGGCAGGTGGTTTCCTAGATTCCCTGAGTTGGGACTGACTACATAGGTTATTTGGGCCAGTGCAGCACCTTCTATGAACCTCTTCCCTGAAAGGTGAAACTCTTGTTTATCTAGATACTACTCAAATACTTTAAGCTCCCCCTCTCTCTTTCTCTCTGCTTTTTACCTTCACAGGGCTGTTGTGAGGAAAGGACTTGGTAATAAATCCAAGAAATGTCTGCTATTCTGTATATGAGGGGGTAGATCAGATGGCTTGGAAGTGCCTTCTCAGCTCTAAATGCTATATATGACCTTGGGAAAGTCACTTAATTTCTCTGGGCCTCAGTTTCTTCATCTACAAAATAAGGGATGTGGGCTCTTTGTCTATGATCCTATGGGTAACCCTGGGCAGTTCACATCACTTCCCTGGGCCTCAGTTTCCTCCTCTGTCAAAATAAAGGAGTTGGACTAGATCAATGGTGTCAAATAGAAATGGGGGCCACTAATTCTTAGGCAAAGATATCCATGGGCCATATATTAACTTAATTTTAACATGTCACATTACATATATTATAGTATTTTTATTTTACCTATTTTCCATTGACATTTGAATCTGATTAGGGGTATCCTTCGGAGTGTTGTGGGGGAGTGTTTGCCAGCACTGAACTAGATGATGTCCAAGATCCCTTTTAGAGCTAAGTTCAGTGATGCTGTCACCACACAAGGCAACTCCAGGCTGAACTGCTTCCTTATAGCTAAGCCTCCTTCCCAGCTCCTAATTCTGCCCCCCTAGGAACAAAGGAGAACAAACTATGCACAAGGACCCCTATCAGCTGCATATTGACTTAGAAAACCACATTTTAACATTATCTATGTCCTACTATATTTTTATTTATTTTGTTAAATATTTTCCCATTACATTTTACTTTGTTTAATTTCCTCTCACAGTTTGTAATAAAGCATTTGAATATGGCGATCATGGCTCTTAAACAGCCTCCTCTTCTTCCCAATTAAAACTTTTGCTTCTCTAGGAAAATGACCTCTAATTTGAGGCAGGGACATGGTAGAAGAGTGGAGTTCAGTACTTGGACCCAAGAGGACCTGGGCTCAAATCCAACCTCACGTACCTGGGTGGCTATGGGCAAGTTACGTCAACTTTCTGCTCCTCAGTGTACTGCTCTGTAAAATGGGTATAATAACCTCAGACAGTAGTTGTAAGCTCAAATAAGATGATATATGAAAAGTGCTTTGCCAACATTATATGCCATAAACTCTCATTTTGGGGAACTTCTTCAAACCTTCTGATAAGGCTGGTGTTCATCCTGGGCAGCTTTCTATGGATGCATTCTCCTCTTGAGGGTTTTTGGGAATAAGGAAGAAGATATTTACATGAAAGTTTGGCGAAGCACTAATTAAGTGGTGGTAATGAAAAGTAAAATAATGATTGTTTTCTCAGTTAGACTTACTCTTAAGGATAATTGCTCACAAACTGTTGGGTGATTAGGGACCAATCCACTAGAAAGAGAAGGAAAAAAAACTCTGAAAATGCTTATGGGGAGTTAGGCCAGCATGTAATTAGCCCTAAAAATCCTACCAAAAAAACCCCAAATGGAAACATATATGATCCCCCCAGAGAAGTGTAAATCCTTATCACTGAGTGGGTACCAAAGTATCATTACTTAGGGTATACACTGCATCTGGGGAAAGGTACAGACATCTGTCCAATGCTAACAGGGGTCAAGCGGTTTTTCTTGCAGTAATTCCGAGTCTATTAAGACAGAGAGTTTGTGATGTAATGTATAGAGCACTGGTTTTGGAGTCAGGAAAATCTGAGTGTAAATTCTATCTCTGATAATTATTAGCTGTATGACAAGTCACTCCCCTTCTCTAGGCCTCAGTTTCCTCATCTGTAAAAATGAGGCCATTGAACAAGATAGTCTCTTGGGTACCTTCTTAGATCTAGCTCTATGACTCTTATGATCCTGTAATAAAAGTTTGTTGAATTGAATTTATCAATGGAGGGTTTTGTTAAAAATAATGGGTCCTTGAAGTATTATAGTTCAGATAAGGAAACTGAGGCCCAGAGAGATTAAGTGACTTAACCAAGGTCATACAACTAACAAATAGTAGAGCCTGAACTCAAACCGAGGTTTCCAATTCCATGGACCTACTTTTCACCATGCCACAGAAATTGAACAGAAGATGACCATGATGCAAATGAAACTAATCATGTGGAAATGTGCATTCACTTAAGACTAAAAGGAAAAAAAAGATTTGACAGAACCCAAGCCTCAGTTATGAACAATGAAGAATGCACATTTAAAAAAAATAATTTCCCCAAACGCAAGCAAATCGATGACCTGTCTTGATTCTTGCCTTGAGTGCGACACTGGTTTGTTTTCTCTTTTTAATAGCACACACGATTCTTGATGGCATTTTAAGTGAATCGCTTGCTGAAGCACTGAGGATTCATTCTCCACCCCCCTTCCAACTATACCCCCCACTAGCACCATGAGCAAATAAAAGCAAGCATCAAAGAGATTCCTTTTCTCTCCAAATGGTGAGGAAATCTATTCCTTTTTGCATGTTTCATGCTCGAAAAGGTTAGTGTGGCCTTTGAAAATACCACACACTGTTAATGATTTCCAGGATGCACTGACATGTTAGGGGGACATCTTTACCTTTTGAAAAATGCCGCCTCTGTGGGCTTATCTTAATAAGCAGCTTGTTCATTTTGGAGCTTGCAAAAGCCAATTTTGAAGTGGGGGTTGGATATCTATGTATCTATATATGTCTGTGTGGCTATATAAATATATATATATATATATATATATATACACACACATACATATACATATATACACATATATACATACATACACACATATATCTGGGTGCCACAGTTTTAGAAGGACATTGATAAAGTAGAGATTATCCAGAGGGAGAGCAACCAGAATGGTAAAAGGCCCTTGTTGTTCAGTCATTTTTCAGTCATGTCTGACTCCTCTTGATCCCTTTTTGGGATTTTCTTGTCAAAGACACTGGAGTGGTTTGCCATTTCCTTCTCCAGTTCATTTTACAGATGATGAAACTGAGGCAAATGGGGTAAAGCAACTTGTCCAGGGTCTCAAGATCCTAATCAGATTTGTTCTGTAAAATTTGGATTCAGTCTACAGGCTGCACTTAAGGATTTAGAAGGCCACAGGTTTGCCATCCCTAGCTTAGGGATAGTAGGATAGTTACCAAAAGGTTGTCACATGGTTGGAAGGATTTATTTGCTTTTTTTTTTGTTTGGCCCAAGATAAAAGGACTCAGAACCATGGGTGGGAGTTACAAAGGGGCACATTGCAGTTTGATATCCTCCAAACCCTTTCTCCTGATGAGAGCCAGTCCACAGCAGGATGGGCTGCCTCTGGAGGAAGTGAGATCTCCAATATGGAGATCTAGCAAGAGCTGCCTATAATCTTTAGAAAAATTATCCAGGTGCCCTTTATCACTTTACCCCATTTCTCTTTTCTAAAAACCATTTCTTATGTACCTTTTCTAGTCATTTTCTTTCTCTTAGGTATTTCAATGAGTTATTTTTTTAGAAGAATATAAAAACTGTAACAATACATCAGGACCCAGTGGTTTAAAAGCTGATTTCCAGGTTAGGAAGGTCTATCTCTTAAGTGTACCAACTGTGTGACTTGGGACAGAGCATGTAACTTATCAGTGCCTCTGAAAGCTCCCCAAGACTCTATATGTTGAAAAACAGCTGCATATATGCATTGATAGAGAGTTTCTTCACTGAGAGTTCTTTATACCAAAGAAAACACAGATCTGGTTAAAAAAAAAACAAACCAAAAAATGAAGATCAGAGGACCCTTTCAACCCCTGCCTTGGCCATCTTGGCTAGAAATCCTATTACACATAGTTTAATGAAAATGTCAAGGGGGGGGGGGTGGAAGTTGGGTAGGAAATGGATATTCATCTATATTTCCTGGGGGATTAAAAATTCTTGATTATACCATCTGAACTAGACATTAAGAAGTCCATTGGACAGCCATTTAGGATTCATTAGCATAAAGAGGCTTCCTTGAGCCTTGAGGAGGAGAGAAAAGGTATTATAAATCCATTTTAAGAAATAAAGCCAAAACCCCCTATAAAGCATTTTGCCACACAAGAGAGAAGCAATTTCCTTGTTACTGCTTCAATTTCTTAAATCATCTGGCTTCATAGATCAACACTAACTCTCTTTAAATCCAAAAAATGAAATTCCATCCGATGATTCATTACCCAGGGTGAGCTACAAATTGCAATTTGTGATTCAGGTATTTCTTCTAGGACTCTTGGGTACGATTTGTCCAAAATAACAGCGTCTTCCCCTACCCCTACCCTATGTGTACGTGTAAATACAGGTAATCCATCTGGTCAGAATTGTATATACATAATAAAATTGTTCTTGCTGTGCTTGGATCAGATATTTTAGTTGTGGAAGATTGGTTCCTGGCTGGCATCCAGATTGATACCACACTAGGGGATGTGTCTTTTGGCAAGAGTGATCTAATGACCAAGGTCTTGTGAGAACTTTCCTCGGACTCCCAAAAGCATCCCATAATCAATAGTCTTTAGCAGGAACCCTTTTGTGGTAGGACAAACTAGAATATTCTGGATTTTCCTCCATTAGTGTAAGAGTCACAGCCTGAAGGGCCAACTTAGAATGGGGTCATCAGTGTAGGGGCAAGGGTGTTACAGGACCGCCAGCAGCCACTTTAAAACAGAGGCTTTGGAGAAACAAATAGTCAAATGAATTCTCAATTCTTTAGCCCTCTCTCAATTTTTCTGCCTCCTGATCTAGCATCAACCACTGGCCAGAAACTTTTTCAAAAGCTAGTCTTACTCCCCTCCCCTTCCTGCCCTCCACCTTAGATTTTGGTCCTTTGCAGAATTCTCTGGTAGCAACCTGACCTGGCTTTTTTTGGTTACTTGATTACTTGGACTCCCTAGGTAGAGATTTGGGCTGCTAGGTGGTAGAGTGGATAGAGTGTGGGGCCTGGAATCAGAAAGACTCCTCTTTCTGAGTTCAAATCCAGCCTCAGATATTTATTAGCTGTGTGACCCTAGACGAGTCACTTGTCCCTGTTTGCCTCAGTTTCTTCATCTGAGGAAATGTCAAACTCCTCCAATGCCTTTGCCAAGACATTTCCAAATGGAGTCATGAAGAGTTGGTTATGACTGAAAAATGACTCAACAAAGGTAAAGATTAATTTTGTGAACACCTAGCTAGGGGACAGCCACTCATGTGTCACATCTGCTTCTGTTAGCACCACCCTGAGAGTCCAAGTCAAACCATCTTTACACAGTAGAAGTACTGCCACAACTTCTCATTCAAATGCCCTCTTCACTAGGAGTTCTTCAGTAGCAATGACCATGCTTTGGCTGGACCTCACATGCATTTGTTGGGAGTCTATATTCGTTCTGTAAAATTTGGATTCAGTCAAAAGGTCACACTTAAGGGTCTAGAAGGCCACATGTGCCCTCAAGGCTGCAGGTTCCTTACCCCTGCTCTAAAGTGTTCTTTAGACTCCCAGAATCTTTCTTTTCTACACTCTAAATCACATAATCTACTCACCTATTTCATAAGGTCTCTCCCTATATATTATACAAAGTAAATCTTTTTGAAGATATTTCATCACACAATGAATGATTTCATTTTGAGCAGTTGACTTGTGCATATGAAAAGAGATAATGATTTCTCCATAAAAGCACTAGTTGCTTTATGTTGAATGTATGCATATTTTAAACCTCCTCTGGATTACATTCTCCCAATTCCCACTTATATTGATGGTTCAGGTAGCTAGAGGACTGCTAATTGCTGTTATTCTTCAGGATTTTAAGGATTTTTTATCCCGAGGATCTGAGTTTCTAATTCTACTGCTTATGAGCCCTCATCTGTGTAGTTTCCCACAAACAATCAACCAATAGACTTAGTTAGCAACAATAGTGGTTAACTAAACATCTCCCTCCAAGCCTGGGGCATACTCTCCCACAACAAATTTAAAGTACAAAGGTAATGAAGCTCTTGTATAGAGTACACACGGGGCCAAAGGGTACCTTGAACTCCTCATACAGGAAGTTCTTTCCCCACTTTTTGGGCTCCCTATGAAGTTTCCCTTAGGTGTAGCTCTCTGCTGGGCTCTGAGAGATCGTTATTATAAAGTTCAGAGCAGGGATTTTTTCTGAACCACAAGGGGTCACACTCCCTGAACTTGGCTACCTTCCTAGGGTGACTGTCTTTCTGAATCTGTCTAGTTACTTTCACCACCATTGGCCATATCTGTTCTGATAGCTACTGCCAATCACCCACAGACACTGGCATGGCCTCTAGATCTCCCACATTCACAGGATCACTTCCATTTTGAAATTAAGCAATCAATAAGCCTTTGTCAAGTGCTTCCTATATGTCAGGTACTATGCTAAGCCTTGGGGCTACAAAGAGAAAGCAAAAGTAGTCCTTGACCTCAGAGTTCACAGCCTAATGGGAGAAGACAGCATATGCATGTACATACAAGCTAAATACAGAGTAGGCGAAAGGTAGTTGGTAAATGGAAGGTAACCTTTCAGGAAATGATACCAGCAGCAAGGGGGACTAGGAAAATTTTCCTGGAAAAGGGTGATGCGTTAACTGAATCTTAAAGGAAGCCAGGGATTCTAAGGGGTTGTTAATTAGAAGAGAAAGCATTCCAGACATGAGAGGTAGCCCCTTTAGCTTTTACCCATTTATTTCAAGCTCAGTAATCACTGAGTAGTCAATTCTTCCTGCCCCACAACCAATGAAAAGACTTTATCATCACTCAGTCCGAGCCCCTCCCTCCATTATGTTTAGCCAGGAAATTATTTCCTCAGGTTTCCACTTTAAAAAGACTCTGCCAGTTGCTTACTTGAAATCAAATAGAAATATCTACGTGTGTTCTAAAAACTGGTCTTCCCCATAGGACTGTCAATTGCTATTACACATAAGTAGTTAAGGGACCATTGGTAGGATGTAGTTGATTCTTTTTTGTTGTTATTGTTATATATTGTTATCCCTAGCCCAAAACATCATTTCTTTTGTCCTGAATTCTTTAACTTTGTGACTATTCTGTGAATACTATTTTGATCTATTTAAATATTAACCAGGCAAATGGCCAGCAACCATCAACAACCTCATAAAACTGTAGTAATTACCTTTTATGCCTGAAAGATTGATCAATTCTGTCTTCAAGGATGTCACTCATATCACATCATCAGTGTAGGAAATTAGGGAATCACCATCGGAGTCAAAAACCTTAAGTTTGATTCCTGGCCTGGATACTTGCTTAGCTTTATGTTCATGGACAAATTGGTTCTCTTAGTCTCATGGTCCTCATCTGTGAAATAAGGGCAATAATAATCATATTATCTGCCTACCAAAGCAGAGTTATGGTGATCAAATAAGATAAAGCAAGGAAAGAGTGCTGGATCCCTGCAGTGTTACATAAATGCACATATGAAGACAAAATAGAGTGGTCACTATATTACACTTGTAAAATATGGTCTGAGGTTAGATTGTAATTATTCTTGTCTCTAAAAGGTTTCAGTGAAAAAGAAACACATAGTTTCAGACCATGTACAAACTAACTTAGCTGTTGACATTCCAGATGTGAGATCTCTGTGCAGTGACCAATGTGTGATTCTGTAGGGACTGAATCTTATCAGTCTCGACATTCCTGCTTTAAATAAAACCAGCAGGAAGAAGAAATTGCAGGTAAGTGGAAAGATGGTTCATAGATTCTCACTGTAGAGGCAAATAAAGGAACTGGTACAGTTGGTTTTATCACATATCCAAAGGCAGCAAGAAATATAATTTCATGGGACATTTGGTCATATATTGACATTGCTCATGATAAGTACAGTATTTATAAAAATTTGAAAATATTTGCAGCATGTATGTCAATATTTGTTGTGAGGATGAAGAGGTCAATGGGTTTTTTAATAGAGAACAAAATAAGATCCTCCCAAATTAAATCAGTGTTATTTCGTTATTCAGTGATTTCAATGTAAACATGAGGGTGGTGATCAGAATTGGAACTTGTGAGTCAGGGATAAGGAATAACAACAACAATAACTAACAATAATAATAATATAGTGCTTGCTACATGCCAGGGCACTGTGCTAAGCATTTTACAATCATCTCATTTGATCTTCACAACAACCCTACGAAGTAGGTGTTAGTATTACCCTCATTTTATAGGTGAGGAAACTGAGGCAAAAATGAGTTAAATGACTTGCCCAGGGTCACACAATTGTTGTCTGAGGCCAGATCTGAACTCAGGTCTCCCTGCCTCCAGGCCCAGTACTCTATCCACTGTACAACCTACTTGCCTTAGACAGCATAGATGCCTCACACCTATTTATCCTGAATAATTTCTTCAAGAAAATAAATGGAAGGTGATGGATATGGCGAGCACTGAATAACATCACAAAAAAATGAAATGAATTCTATTTTAACAGATAGGAAATGACTCATCATTCATCAGTCATCTGTACACTCAGACCACTGACTTGTTAGAGGAAACATCAAAATTAACATAAAGAGAGAATAAAATTGAGAATATCCATGTAAAAGAAATTACTTAATCCTGATCTATTTAAAGTATTGATTTTAAAAACGGTAATGGACAGAAGAAGAGATACAGAAATAGATTGCAAATAATTTTATGCAGAATATTAGCTGGTATAAATTAATTGCCTTAAGGAGAACAGAAGAGCCTAAAAAAGCCTCTCAACTAGGAAGTACTTGACCTGCTTGCTGAGTAGAGAGAGGTGGCAACCAAAAACCCCCTTAAGAAAAAGATTTGTTCTGTCAAACTTGGACTCAGTCACAAGGTTGTACCCAAGGACCTAGAAGGCCACAGGTGGCCTCAGGGCTGCAGGTTACCTACCCCTGTCAGATTTTACAGAGCTGGGTGGTGGAAGATTAGGAACAGTGTCACCTCCCAAAGTAAAGAAAAGCAGTGCAAGTTAAATCTAGTTAAAGACAGCTGGGTGAGAGACATCTGTGATCCAAGTAATCTTGAGGGCCTTTTTTAATGAGATTAATCTGTACACACATAGAGGACAGACTCACTAAAGAGTTAACTGATTACTTAATTAATTAAGTGATTACTAATAGCAATCTGGTATATTTTCTCAAGCAGTATTCCACAACAGACCAAATCTTTCCCATCACGTAACTAAGTCAAAGATGTAGAAAACCCAAATTCTCACTATCCTTCTTGTTTGCTGATTATTAAATAAATCACTTCACTATGCAAAACAGCACTTTGAAGGTTTGCTTTCAACAAAGTGTCTCCTCTCTATCATAATTATTCAAGATTCCTTGGAAGATTTTATGACAGAACATGTTTGTCCTTTGGGCAAGGCATAAAACAGAGAGACATGCGCTTGCCAAAGGTGACCACCCCTGTGATAGAGGAGAACCATCACAAAGTCAAAGCAGAAAAGGCTTTCCTATAGATGATGAGGTTCTAAGGAAGTCCCTGCCTGAAGATGACATCAAGTTAGTCTGGTTCAATGTGGAGCCTCCTGGAAAAGAGCCTGACCTACTCAAAAGATTTTGACATAACCATCCACACAGGAAGAACCAAATGGACAAACTGTCTGTTGCCTATATTATGCTATTCAATGATCAAATCTTCCAACCTACTTATAAAGAAATATTATTGAGCTGTTACATTGCTAGACATCCTGTAAATCTCCCCATTTTGTATCTCCACAACTAGACTGGCTGAACTAGATCTTGAAAGGCAGTGACTGTGTCTTATTTAGCTCTCTGCCCCCAGGGGAGTCAGTAAAACATTGGGACTGCCTTTCATTTCTTGAAGCCTTGATTATCATCAGCATAGGCTTTTTTGGTGGCTGGCAACCAGGTTGGTGCAGGAGTACTGCTGTCTCTAATGTCCCTAGGCAAGGCAGGAGGGAGGCAGCTCCCAGTAAAGTTCTTTATTGGAATAAGGGAAGAGATTCCCTCTAAGTTTCACTCCTTTCCCAGCTGGGAATCCCAGCAGACTGTGAGAGTGGCAACAGCAGCCAGTTGGAGATTAACCATGTGTTATATATGTGAGCCAGAGGCATTATGGCACATTGTGACTGTTTGTATTCTTCAAGTGCCTCTTAGTGTTTTGTTCCTTTTGAGTTCCCATAGTTGCATTCAGCAGTGATATTTAGAGCAGAGTTATCCCAGGTTAGTTTTGAAGCAATAAACTATGGTTGTGTGACTTATTTACTGTTACTAACAATTTTTCTGGAATGACAGAGTATCAGATATGGAAGGGACTGTGGAGTCAACTTCTGGTTTACCAAAAAATCCTCACAACAACCTCCCTGACAGGCCAGGAAGCCTCTGCTTGAAGACATTGAGTGAGGGAGAATGCGTGACCTCTAATGGCAGCCAACTCTACTTTGGGATAGCTCTGCTGGGGGGGGTGGGAGGGAGTTTCCTGACATTTGTTTCTTTGCAACATCCACCTACTGCTCCTGGTTCTATTCTCTTAGACAAAACTGATAAGTCCAATCTCTCCTCTAAAGAACAATTTTTCAAATACTGAAAGATAGTCATCATGCCCCCCAAGTCTTTTTTCCCTAGTTTTATACCCACAGGTCCATCCTGGTTGCTCTCTCCAGACTTCCTCTTTACCTTTTAAGTGTCCTGGTTCTGATTGGTCCCAAAGGACAGAATTAAGCACCAACAGTTAGAAGTTGAAGGGCAGAGCATTTATCAGATCTATCCGTAAGTGGTGTGGGCCAACTTCATCAGAGACCTTCAGATAAAGGCTTGGTGACATCTTGTTGTGGGATGGCATCAAGGGCGTTTGTGTTCAGGAACGTGTGGAGTAGACAGCTTCTGATGTCCCTTCCACCCTGGAGATTGTGTGTTTCTCCAATTTAAGGTACATTAAAACCCAGCCATAATAGAATTAACCTTTGATCCCTACTCTCCAATGTGCCTGTGCCCTTTCTGAAGCTCCTTGGGTTTCTGGAGTCCTTTACTCCCACTTCAGAGCACCCTTGGAAAATCAGTCCCCATTCTATACCAACCCACAGTAAGCTTCCCTAAAGTGAATTGTGATACTGTCCTTTCTGAGCCTGCTTGCTTGGAATTATTAATGCCTTTCCAGTGGGTGACATTTGGAGATGTATTATCTTACATTTTGAGGAGGGGTTCTGGCTGTTGAGGAAAGAACATAGGATTTGTGTTTAGGAGCCCTAAGTTCAAATTCTTTCTAGTTCTTTCATTTTATAGGATCATAAATCATGGGATCAAAGGATTGTTCAATCAGACGTTTATTAAACACTTGCTATGGGCCAGGTACCGTATTAGGTACTGGGAAAACAGAGACAACAAATGGAACAGTCCCCCCTCCAAATTTAAAGCTGAAGGGGACTTTAGAGGTCGTTGAGTCCAATCACGTTATTTTACAGATGAGGAAATCAAGGTCCAAGAGATAAGTGATTTCTTCTGGGTTATATGACTAATGATGTCTGACTTGGAATTCAAACTTGCATCTTCTTGACTCCATTATGTAGAGTCTAGCACTGTCTCTCCTTTCCATTCGGCTACATTTACCACCTTTGTGACCATGATTAGGTCACTTCCCATTTCTGAGCCTTGGTTTTCTCCTCTGTAAGATCAGAATAATCCTTTACTCCCTACCTTGCAGGGCTGTCATGAGGACAGTGCTTTGGGAACTTTCAAACAAGATAGAAATGGATGCTGATGGTGGTAGTGGTGGTGCTGCTGCTGCATGAATTTGCATGCACTTTGGAGGCTCGTGATTTTTCGTGTATGGAACCCAGAATACAATGTGAGCTCATGGCTGATGAAATCTAGAAGATGCATGAGCTGCACACCTGGCAGCCTAACCCATTTGCCATCTCTCCCAGCCAAAGCCTTGGTCACAGCAGCAAGTTACAGCTCTGGGTGGAAGAGCAGTGGTTTCGTGCTTAATCACCCTGACACTAGGGAGAGTAAGAGAGTGTTGGGCATCCTTCACATGGTCGGACCTGTCACTTGGGAGCCCCGAGGTTAGCCCCTTCCTGCCCAAGATGCTGTGTGCTTGGCTAATAACAAAAGATCGAAATCAGTGAGGGAGGAGCAAAGGGAGGAGAGGGGGTAAGGGATTCTTAACCATGGCAGAGGAATTTTTCAGTGATCATAGAATGATAGAGCTTACTGAAAAGTCATGGATCTCCCAAATCCTTTCCTTTCCAATTTTTTCCTCCTATAAATCATAGGCTTTGTAGAGGCAACATGGCAAATTAGAGTGTTGGGTTTAGAGTAGGTTCCCATATCACCTCTGACACTCAGTGGGTGTGTAACCCTGGGCAAGTCATTTCATCTGTGTCCTCCAGGCACACCCCTATCCCTGCCAGGGCTTAGAAACCCTAAGGTTAGCCCCTTCCTGCCCAAGATGATGTTTGCTTAGATAATAACAAAAGATCAGAATTAATAGGAAATCACAGGATTTAGAGGTGGAGGGAACTTTAAAGATCATGTGGTCTAACTCCCTCATGGTATAGAAGAGGAAACTGAGGACCAGCTTGGAGAAGGAACTTGTCCAAAGTCACTCAGATTAGTAAGTGGAACCCAAATACTCCAATTCAGTGCTCTTGTCTTTCTACCATATTTCTTCCATGTGATATCTTGCTTGGTCTTGAACTCATTTTATATACAACCTATGTAGAAATTAATTTCATAGAGTAGGGGGTCAATATGTACTCTAAGGTTCCTTCTACCTTCAGTCAATCAACAAACCTTCCCTATGTGCCAAAACTGTGCTAAGAACTTGGAATACAAAGACAAGATTAAAATAGTCCCTTCTCTAAGAGAGCTTACATTCTATTGGGTTGACTGTGTACACATATAAGAATATTACAAAATAAATCTGAGGAATTTGGAAGGGAAAGGGAGGCACTAGCAGCTAGAGGGATCAGGGAAGGTTTCATGTAGGAGATGGGATTTGAGGTGACATTTGAAGGATACAAG
The DNA here is from genome assembly GCA_011680675.1 of Gymnobelideus leadbeateri. Lineage (NCBI taxonomy): Eukaryota > Metazoa > Chordata > Mammalia > Diprotodontia > Petauridae > Gymnobelideus > Gymnobelideus leadbeateri. The sequence continues at coordinate 434,247 of WOXC01010527.1, forward strand.
GGATTCTAAGAGGGAAAAGAGAGGAGCGAGTGCATTCCAGAAGAGAGGAGTAAGCGCATTCCAGACATAGGGAATGGCCAGTGTAGTGGCATGGAGAATGTCATTTGTGGACATGCTACAGACATTTTACAAAAGTACCACCTGTGAGATTCCAAGACACAGGAGATGGAATTTCTCTCATGAGTAATTTTGTAAAGCAGTCTCTTTATTTGAAAGATTAAATATGGAAGTAAGGGAATTTTCAGGTGATTTTCACTCTTACACGGTAATAGTGAAGGTAGGTAATCTTGTCGGACGTTGTGTTGATAATAATGCTCACTTGAATCAGAAACTTTTTGGCCACTTGAATGATTTGTCTTGGTGAAAAGGAGGTTGTATATGGGAGGGTAGAAATAGGAAGGTTCACATTTGTAGAAGCTTGCCTAGTTCAAGCCATGGTATGAACTCACCAGCCAACCCCTATGGAGAAGCATGGCTCCTGGGTTTGGAGGCCTCCAAGGAAAGCAAGCTGCTCTACTATACTTGCACATCCAAGTCAGCTGGTTCATATTCATCCTGTTGCCCTAAGTGTATGTTAACAGATGGGAGAGCTTTCTGTGAAGAGAAGCATCACTGTATTCCCTCTCTTGGGTACTGCCTGTATGTTCCAGCCCAAATCAGACTCTTTCAGGTCAAACAGAACAGAGGCAATGCTTGTATTGCTTTGGGAGGTAGCAGGATGTAGTTTAGCAGGTAGCATTTAGCCCTCTCCATCATCTGGGGCCACCTGGCCTTTAGAGCAGAGGTTCTTAATCTGAGGTCCATTAACTTTTTTTTTAAATCTATTTTGATAATTTGCATTTCAATATGTTTGATTCCCTTTGAAATCATATATATTTTGTATTTAAAGACATTTTAAGAAGGTCTCTATAAGCTTCATCAGACTGCCAAAGGGGCCCATAACACAAAAGAGGTTAAGAACCCTTAGTTTATGGCCTTTTCTTATAATCATTCTGTACCAAATGGAGCCATTCACCACCCTCTGTTCTCCTTTCTTGGGGCCTTTGCTCACCCTTTTCCTGGAATGCCCTTTCTTCCCATTTCCCCTCATGTATCTTTTCAAGCTTAACTCAAATGTTACTGCCTCTACAAAGGCTTTCTGAAATTTTTCCTCTCTTTGTCTAGTAATGACCTTCTCCTTCAGACCTGAGAGAGCACTTAATTTGCACCTTTCTTTTTAATGCACTACTCATGTACTATATGACAGCATTCCGTTTTGGTATCTTCTCCCTATTGGACTGTGAGCTTTTGGGTGGCAGGGCCAATGTCTTTTTGAATATTTGGTCTCTTCCCTAACATACAGTGCAGTGCTCTGCCCTTAGCAGGTGCTTTTTAAAATGCTGCATTATATTTATGTTGGGGAAAGATCTCTGGCCTTTGAGGTGGGAGACTTAGGTTCTGCTTGATTCTTCCTGCTTCCTGGCTGGGTATCCTTGGACAGCTGGCACCACAGCCCGAAGCCTCACATTCTTCATCTATAATTTGGGGAGTAATATTCAATGTTTGTGTCATCTCCCATGGTTTTGGGGGAGGATCCAATGAGATAAGAGGTATGAAAATGCTTCTGAAAAGTCTAAAGGGCTATGGGAATGAATGCCTATTAGGATTCTTTTCTAGTTTTGGACAGCTGTCATTTTAGCTGACATTTTTTCAGATGAGGGCCATGTTAGAAGCATCTAAAGTCTGTGAGCTGAGGCCAGAAGCTGAATGCATCGTTGGTTAAGGTCCACATCCTGGGGAGTGTGTGTGCATGTTCCTGGCTGGGGCTCCCTGGGGAAGACACTGGTATATCATGCAGCTTTGTCTCAGAAGCTCATCTTCACAGTTCAGGACCCATTGGGTGTCATGGAATCCTAGCATTTTAGAGCTGGAAGAAACTCTCATTCTATATAGGGGAAAACTGTAGAATAGAGCAAAGAAGTAACTTGATTAAGGGTACTCTGTGAGCTAGTACTTAATTGGCCCTGGTCCCAGATACACAAATGTCTGTTTGTCCAAATGGACCAAAAATGTCCCAAACCCATCATTTTCCATTTTTAGTCACATTTGTGTGAATCCCATTTCTCTCCTTTCCAGGAATCGAGGCTCTATGTTCCTGCTTTAGTGGACTTGTTATGTTCTATGGGTATTCTCTCAATGGGAGCTGCTCACTGTGCATTAATTTCTTCTTAGCCTATACCATTCTTGTCCACATTTTCTAGCAAATTCTCCATAGGGTTCTTACCTTGCATTTTGGAAGTGTGACCTCATCTGTTCCAGACTGTGATATACAATGGGCCAGATAACTCATCAATTCATATGCCTTGGTATCAGTATTGTCATTGACTGCTATGGAAAGGAGGATGGATTGTACTCTATGAGAGAGTCAGACACAATGAAAGAGTTTGAGGGCTGACAAGTAACATGCCCAGCAAGGTTATTCTGGCATCAGTAAGAAGGATGGATTGGAGCATGCAGAGAGCAGGAGCATGAAAACCTATTGTAATAATTCAGCCAGGTGGTAATGGAGGATAATATTAATAATACAAAATCATGATAGCTCCCATTTCTCTGATGCTTTTAGGTTTCGACAGTGCTTTCTTTATAACTCTGGTAAGCAGGTGTACAAGTCTTCTCACCTCCATTTTATAGCTGAAGAAAAGAGGCATAGAGAAAGGAAGTTATTCGTTCATGTAGCCACGAGTGATTAAAGAAGACCTTAAATATTGGGCTAAGAATGTAAGATCCTGGAGGGTAGGACCTTTTTTTTACCTGCTTTGTATTCCTAGGTTATAGCCTGATGCCTGCCACATAGACACTGACTGATGAATGACTGTTGAAATGAATTTGTCTTATCTTCTAGGTCAGGGGTGGGGAATCTAAGGCCTCTAGGCCACATGTGGCCCTCTAGGTCCTCAAGTGTGGCTCTTTGACTAAATCCAAACTTCACCTTAATAAAAAGATTTGGTCTGTAAAACTTGGACTCAGTCAAAGGGCTGCACCTTGAGAATCTAGAAGGCCATGTATGGCCAAAGGTTCCCCACCCCTGTTCTAGGTAATGGAGTAGCTATCAAAGATTCTTGAGTGGGAAAATGCCTTGGTCATATCTGTACCTTAGTGAGAGCAGGAAGCCAATTAAGAGCAGTTCAAGCAATCCAAATGAGACGTGATGAGAGCTTGTACTAGGGTGGTGACCCTGTGAGTGGAGAGAAGGGTAAACAGGTGAGAGAGGTTTTGCTAAGGTTAAATGTTTACGACTTGTCAGCTGAATGTGAGGGTTATTGTGGGGGGGGGAGCATTCAGCGATGACTGAGACCACAAATCTGGATTATTATAAGGATGTTAGTGCCTTTAGTAGAAATTGGGAATCTTGAAGGAAGGCATGTTGGTGGAGGAAGATGAATTCTGTTGTGAACACTGTAAATTTGAGATACCTATGGAACATTCAAGTGGAGATGTCCATTAGGTAGAGGGTGACAAAGAATTAAAGTTCAGGAGAAAGACTAGATAGACATAGATGTAAAATATATATGGGAATCATCTATATAGACATGCTAATTGAACCCATTTGGAGGTGTTGATATCACCAAAAGAGAAAAGAAAAGGACTTAGGACAGAGAATTGAGGAATACATAAATCTAGGGGGTTTGAGATAGATGGTGAGCCAGCAAAGGGAAGAGAGTATCTTGTGTCAAGCTACAGAGAGATCAAGAATGGGGAGAATTGAGATAAGACTATCAGATATAGAGGGTAAGAGATTATTGGTGGTCTTGAAAAGAACATTTTCAGTATGTTGGTTGGAGATCGAACTTCTAGGCTTGTTCAGAATTTTAAGGATGGTGAGGAAGAGGAGGCAGAAAGTACCAAAGATCCAAGAGTTTAGCATTGAGAGAGAAAGAAGGTATAGGGCATAAACTAAAGGATTGATGCTGAGCCAGCAAAGGAGACTAAGGAAGAGTGGCCAGGTAGAAGGAGCATCAGGAGAGAGAAGTGTCAAGGAAGCCATGGGGAAGAGGGTACCCAGAAAGGAAGAGTTAGACAAGAGCCGTGAAAAGTGTGCTGGATTTGGAGACTAAAGAGCATTCCTCAAATTCCCACCCAGCTCCCTCTTACCTATGTAGGCTTGAACAAGTCCCTTTACATCCCTGGGTCTCCATTTCCTTCTGAAAAACTAAGGGGTTGAATTTGATGGCCTCTAGAAGTCTCTTAAAAGTTCTAGGTCTAGGGTCCCAGCATCTTGTCTGGGCCTCCTTTTCTTTATCCATAAAATGAGGGGGTGGGACAAGATGACTTCTGAGGTCCCTTCGAACACTTAAGTCTGTGATTCTAGTATTCTTTGAAAGCTGCAGAGAATTAAAGAATTTCCCTTAAGGGAGCGACTCTCTCCACTCCTTTGCCAGCAGCCTCACAAGCCTGTAGGGTTTGTTGAGCACCCAGCGCTCCGAAGTGTTTTTGATGAGAATAACGGCATGAATGATACAAGGCTCATTTGGCGAGATGCTTCAGTAGCTGCATGGCATTGGCTTCTGGCCACGTGCACAGTACAAATGATCTTTTTGAATGGATGAGGCACTACGGAGTGATTGCTAATCAATGAAAGGTCCTTAATTCTCTAACCACTGATTGATTAAAATCAATATCATTATGCACCACTGCTAATTTGGTTTGCTCACGTGAGACCCAGACTGGCTCCCGAGACAAATCTGCTACTTTGGGTTAGCAGTTCACCAGGGAGCCTTCAAGTCTCATAAAATGAATAACAAAACCCCAACCAAAGGGAATGAGCTGCCACCACAATGTCCTTTCTTGTCCAGAGTCTCAGATTTGAGTCCTACATGAAAATTTCATACCTATAGAACCGATTTGCAATCAATGGAAGCAATGGTCTCTCTCCCTCTCCCTTTCTTTCTCTTTCTCTTTTCCATTCTCCCTTTCCATTTTTCTCCTCCACCCCCACTTCTTTCTTCCAAAGAAACAATAGTCATTAAGCTTGGTCCTGACAAAGAAATGAGGAAATATATGTACTTGCTCTCCTTGGGGAGGGAAGAGGGACTATGGGTGTGAAAAATTGAATACACTGTCCAGTGTGATTGCTGGGTTGATCATTTTTGCTGAACTATTTTTTCTTCATTAAAAGGGAAGGCTCACTGGGTTGGTGATGGGGATGTCTAGAAATGATTCTGATGCATCAATAAATAGATCATTTTTTAAAAATTAAAAACAGAAACAATAGTCAATAACTGCCACGGAAAAATTCAAGTCAATTCAATAAACATTTATTAAGTGAATTCTTTATTCAAGGCATTTGAAATACAAAGAACCAGATGAAATAATGGCTCAGGCCCATGCAAAGAGCATTAGCCTTAGAGTCCAAGGTCCTGGGATCAGGGTTCACCTCTGACCCTTAAACTGCCTGTCTTACCTTGACCAAGTAACTCAGTCTCCCTAGCACTCATTCCTCAGCTGTAAAATGGCTAGATGAATTAGATGGTCTTAGTGGCCTCTTTTAGCTCTAGATCTAGGATCCTCCAGTGACCTCGGGCAACTGTTCACCCCTCTCTGTGCCTCTTTCCTCCTTGGTAAAATGAGAGCCTTGGACCAGATGTCCTTCTAGGTCTAGAAACATAGGACCCAAGAAATAAGCCCCTAGTGTCAAGGAATTTACATTCTCCCAGGGGGTACAACATATAGACATATTAAATAAATATAATCAGGAAGGAGGCAGGGAGAGAGGGGGGAGAAGGAGACAAGGAGATAGAGATAAGCAGGGAGGGAGAAGGAGAGAGAGAAGAGATACAGAAAGAGGGAGGGAGAGAGAATACACACACACACACTCACACACACACTCACACATACACACACACACACACACACACACACACACACACACACACATACCCAGGGGAAGATCAGGAAGTAATTCTTTGTGGAGGTAGTACCTGAGATGAACCTTGATTTTACTAGGCCTACCATTTTTTCCCTTCATGATCTTGAACAAGTGCGTTTTCCTCTGTGGGCCTCAGTTTCCTCCTCTGTAAAATGGGGATAACTGTACTTGTACTTCCTCCCTCAAAAGGTTGTTGTGAGGAAAGCACTATATTAAGTAGCTAGGATCTTTGATTTCTTCTTATTGCTATTTGTAAAATAAAGAGGTTCTTGTAGAGCCCCAAATCCTGTTCTACCCAGGAAGTCTGGGAGCCTGCCTTGAGCTGTGCTCCAGCTGTATGCTGCAGACTCAAATGACAACCTGGTATAGTTGACGATAAACATTTTTCTTCTCTTAAGGGAGAATCATGCAGAGAGACCAGCCTGGGTAAATAACTTCCCAAGCGGTATGTAATACACTGTAAATAACAAGCCCGCTAAATAATGAATTAACCCAACTGCTGATTCATTGGGAAGCGTTCCTGGTAAAGCACACTTTTTATGGATTTTACAGTTTAGTTAATCTCCAGTCATATTTCATTAAGACTGTTCAGGTGAAGTATCGAGGTAATAATATGAATATATTGCAAAGTGATGTAGCGGGTCTGGAACACCCAGCAGAGGGCTGGAGAGAGCAACATTTCTGCCCCTTGTACCTGGAGCATTAGTGGCCTTAAACCTGGACCAGCCACTCCATTTGAGGCCAGGCAGTTCGCCCACTAGCTCACTAGGCCGGGTTGGGGCAGCTGGGGAGCCTATATCTGGAGGTCAGAGCTATTGTTCTGTTAGGCCAAAGGGTAGGGACATAGGATCATAGGAGTTATTGCCAGAAGGTACCATGTAATCCAACCCTTTCATTTTATACATTTGGAACCAGAGGTCCAGAAAGAAGTGACTTGCCCATGGTCACCCAGCTAATGGCAGATCTGGAATTCAAATCTACTCTAAGTCTGTCAGAATATGGGGGTATTCCTTGCATCTTTACTCATGCTATCTGGGCCATCCCCCTGCCCCCAGTGTCTACTTGATGAAATCCTACCATCTTTTAAGGCCTGTTTTAAATGCCATGTTCTCCATGAATCTTTCTCAGAATACCCATTCCCCTACCACCACTATGCCTACTATAAACCCCATAAACACCTAGAAAGAAATGTTTCCCTCCCATGGCCTTGCTTATATCTCTTTATGCCAACACCATCTTCTGTTTTTTATTGTAGTTCTGTGAGAACTACCAAAAGGCAGGGGGTGGGAGAGATGAATTTCTGACCTTTTTAATATAAAAAGGTAACTGAGAGACCATTAATAATTAATTGCTGACCTATATACCTACTCTTGCATCTGTATATAATCACTGAGAGTCAGTCATATGTGAACGGAGGGCATCCTTGATGAAAGCACAAGTTGGGATCAGACTTTTGCAAGTGATACTCAACAATGGACCACATCCTTACCATATCACAATCAGCTAAAAGATGTAGAGATTATAAGATCCTGCTGTTTGTTGATGACAAAAATGCATTTGATTTTATAGAACAAAATATCATTTTACCTGCCTCTTTTACAACATGGTGCCTCCCATTTATTTGTCAAAATCATTCAAGGTTCCTTAGAAGATATAATAGTAAAAATAACCCTATTCATTGATCCTCTGATAATAATTATTCAGCAAGGTATAAAACAGGGAGATACGTGGTTGCCAAAGCTATCTGCCACTATAATTGAGTAGATCCTGTTCATGATTCAGGTTGAGGAGGGATTCTTTATGGATAGTGACATCCTCCAAATGCTTCTATTTGTAGATGAAATTGTTCTGATGACATCAAACCCTCCTAGAAGGAGGTGAGCATTCTAGAAGAGATCTATAATCACTCAAAAGAAGTTGCCCCACATGGGAAAGACCAAGTAGATGAAGATATTTATTGCCCAGATTTTGATATTTTTGAATGGATACCCCATAGAGTTATCCAGTAGTATGTATAAATCTGAGACTGAGAATAGAAGTGGACAATTATCTAGGCCCAGAATTGAAAAATAGGGGAAAGTGAATGAGCTGTATTGCTTTTGGGAAATTGCAAAGTTTTTGCTCACCCCAAGCTTCCCATGAAAGCAAAAGCCTACCTTTTCCATACAAACATTTTATCTATACTGTTTTATGGTAGCATGTCATGGAACACCACTGCCTCAAAAGAATTAAAGATGACTACCATACCAAGGTCAATAAAGAGAGAGGTGGTGGGAGGGTGAGCAGGCTGTAACATAGAACCAGTGAGAAATTCCAAAGGAAAAGTGAACCAAAGGATGTTATCAAAGAATTAGATGAGAATCCATTCAGGAAGGTCATTTTGCTCTTAAGAACAAAGGATAACTAGTGGGCAATGGTGGTGGATAACTGGTCCCCTCTTGTGTCAGAAGAAAACAAGGAAGGCCTCATACTCCCTGTGAAGAACTTTTTTCCCCCACTTAATAGTATTTTATTTTTGACAATTACATGTAAAGATAGTTTTCAATACTCATTTTTATAATATTTTGAGTTCCAAATTTTTCCCTTCCTCCCCACTCCCTGAGATAGCATGCAATCTAATATAGGCTATACATGTACAATCATGTTAAACATTTCTCCGTTAGTCTTGTTGTGAAAGAAGAATCAGAACAAAAGGGAAAAAACCACAAGAAAGAAAAAACAAAAAAGTGAAAATAGTATGCTTTGATCTACAATCAGACTTCATAGTTCTTAGTCTGGATGTGGACAGCATTTTCCATCATGAGTCTTGGAATTGCTTTTGATCATTGTACTGTTGAGAAGAGCTAAATCTATCAGTTGATCATCATACAATGTTGCTGTTACTATGTACAATATTCTCCTGGTTCTGCTCACTTCACTCAGTATCAGTTCATATGAGTCTTTCCAGTTTTTTCTGAAATCTGCCTCATCATTTCTTATAGCACAATAGTATTCCGTTACATTCACAGCTTGTTCAACCATTCACCAATTGATGGACATTGCCTCAATTTCCAATTCTTGGCCACCACAATAAAACTTCTATAAATATTTTTGTGCGTGTGGTTCCTTTTTCCCTTCTTTATGATTTCTTTGGGATACAGACCTAGTAGTGGTATTGCTAGATCAAAAGGTATATATAGTTTTATAGCCCTTTGGGCATAGTTCCAAATTACTTTCCACAATGGTTGGTTCAGTTCACAACTCCACCAACAATGTATTAGTGTTCCAATTTTCCCCTGTGGAGAACTTTTGGCAGAACATGGACCAGAGTGGGTAGCATGAATGAGTTGTGATTGACTTCATTGGAGGGAATTCCTGAATCTGCAAAATCACAGATCCATTTGAGTTTGAATTTTCTGTGATAAAATGTTTCATCTCCCATATGAGATGGTGTACTACTAAGAGTCCACAACTTACTTATATTTGTATCCCTCTTAAACTGGAGCTCCAGGGCCTTACTCAATAAAATAGAATCAAATGAAGATAGGTACTCGATAAAGATTTGTTGAATGAATGAATGGGATCTTAGAAGTCATCAGTTACAGTGTTTTCCCTACCATGGATCTATAGCAAATTGTTTATGTTCCACAAGCATCTTTACTACCAAAGGTTCCTACTTAATGCATCATAATTCATATCTTTCACTTCTTAAGTCCTGGAAGGTTTGCAAGGCATTTTCTTCCAATACTCCTATAATGTAGGCAACATGGGTGGTATTATCCCCATGAGCAAACAGATCCAGATGACTTTCTGAATTGGTAAGCACCAGCCCATATTTAAACTGAGTTCTACAGAGCTGGAAGTCCAGTAGTCTTTCTATTATACTTCACTGTTTCTCTTAAAACCTATAAAAAGGTTGATTTGTCTTCTTTTTCCCTGTGTCCTATTTCTCCTATCCCTTACTCCATCTTTTCCCCTGTTTCCTAGTCCTGGAATTTTGAGCCCCCTGCCGCTTGAGTCTTCACAGAGAGATGCTGAGAATGGATGTAGAAAAAAGGAACAGACATGCCCCTAGGAAAAAATGACCCACCACCTTCCTGTATTTTCTTAAAATCTCTGATTTTGATTAATATCATCTACCTGTTCCAGGTATTTTAAAGGAAGTTGGCAAAACTATTTCTGGATGGTAGAAGGAGTTGCCACTTGCTAAATTTAAATTGGGCAGCTAGGTGGTATAATAGAGTGCCAGACTTGGCGTCAGGAAGACTCATCTTTGTGAGTTTAGATCTTGCCTCAGGACTCTTACTAACTATATGACTGGGAATGTCACTTCACCCTGTTTTCCTCAGTTTCCTCATCTATAAAATGAGCTAGAGAAGAAAATGTCAAACCACTCTAGTATCTTTCCCAAGAAAACCCCACACGGGGTCACTAGGAGTCAGACACAACTAAAATGACTGAATGACAGAATTTCAGTCCAGAACTCTAGACTTGGAATTAGGACACCTGGGTTCAAATTTCAGCTCTGAGATTCACTAGCTTTGTCATTTTGAGCAAGTCACTTCCAAACTCTGATTTCTTAATATCCAAAATGGGATTTCTAGTGATACTTGAACTACCTACCTCATAGTCCTATTGTGAAAAGCACTTGATAAAGGGCAAAGTACTACACAATGGGAATCACTCATTGATTTGCTTATTCAACAGACATTTATTAATGGCCTACTGTGTGCTGAGTACTGAGCTATCCACTAGACTTGGATGCAGAGACTGAGTCTGAATTACAGGTTTGCTTATTCAGTACCTGTAACCTCCTCCTCTCTGGGCCTCAGTTTCCTCCTCATTCAAAATGAAGGAGTTGGCCTGGATGATTTCTAAGGTCCCTTCTCTGTCTATGGCATCTGACCTAGGATACAAAGCTTGGCGAAAATCCAGTCCCTGACCTCAGGGAACTCACATTTTAGCAGGGAGATAAGAAACAAACACATTTATAATACTCAACTTGCTATGGGAAACCCATTAGAGAGAGAGCCAGGAAAGTGTTCTGTGAGGTCTGAGGGGAAAGGTCATTACTACCTCTCCCTGGGGCCTTGGATTATTGTGTGTTGGTGGCCGCTCCTGCCAATGGAATGGAGACACATACAGCTCAGCATTCACTTTGACAAAGCTCTTTTTTTCCTTTTTTCTTTTTTAGCACTTTTCAGAAAAGCCTGAAGAAATAACAAACAGTTGCTAAGCTACACCAAGGGCTGTATTGCAATGTTCTGTTGTGATCTCAGCATTAAGAACTAGAGCATTCTCCTAGTCAAGGGCGTTGAAGAAAATAGTAAGGGAATGGGGGCCTACTGGAGGTGGGGGGTGGGAGATGACTTCTTTGCTAGATACAGTAGTTTATCAGTTCAAGTGGCCTGTTTTCAATTCAGGTGCCCAGAGAGGGCCAGTGGAATTTGTGTCTGAGGTGGAAAAGTAGATGTGAGTGTTCTTTCACTTATGCTTGGTCCAAAGACAGCCAGTCTCCATGCTACTTGGAAATGAATGCTGATTTCAAGGGATAGGAGGGGGGCTGTGGATTTAGGAGCTTTTTTTTTAAAAAAAATGGGACAGTCTTATCCTGGGACAAAAGTCAGTTGTTTCCTTCTGGCCATTTGTCTATGGCAGGTGCAGTATACAGTTGCCAACACTGAGGGAGCCCCTTGCCCCAAGCTGGTGCTTGAGAGCTAAAAGCATGAAGTAATAATACATCAAGTCTCCACACTTCGGTTTTTAAAAAAGAAAAGATAGACTACGCAGGTAGAGGTTGGGGAGTTGTTTGGACAGCTAGTTCATGTGAAAATAACCTCAGGGTTTGAGTGGACCACACATTTAACATAACTGGGCACATAGCTGCCCCAAAACCTGGTGAGATCTTAAGCTGCCATAAGAAAAGCGTGGAGTCCCAAGTGAAAGTGATGACTCTTTAGTGTTCTATGCTTACCAGGCCACATTGGGAATATTGTGTCCAGTTGGGGCAATATGTTCGTGGGGGAGAGCCATTGCCAGACTAGTGTACGTACAGAAAAGGGCTTTCAGGATAATAAGGGAACCGTTCCATACAAGGATTTGGGAATATTTAGCCTGGACAAGAGAAATCTTGGTTGGGAGGGGCGGGGGATGAAACATGAGAGCTGCCTTCAAGTACTTGAGGGGCTATAGAAGAGGGATTAGACGGGTTCTGTATGGCTCCAACAGCCAGCCGAAGCCTACTGGGTAGAAAATTGCAGCTTAGTAGAAGAGACAGCATGGCTGAGTGGATAGACAGTTGGCCTTGGTTGTCAGGAAGACCTGAGTACAAGTGCTGGCTTTGTTACATACTGAGTGTGTGACTGAGCAAACTATGTAAGCCCTCAGTGTCCCCACAGAACTCCCCCAAACACTTGGCTTGCTGTGAAAGTGCTGATCTGTATCTGAAGATGGACTTTTCATATCAGGAGTTCTCCATATCAGTGAAATCACAAATATAGTCGTCACCCCCCCAAAAATATATACTTTTTGAACTATATTACATTGTATTATCCTCTGCTGAGTTCTAATTTTCTTTACTTTTCCTATATCTATGCCAAGTTAATGCCTTTCTCCATGATCAGAAATGAGCTCTTCTCCCTGTTTCTGTTGAACTCTTCCCCAACTTTTGAGGTTCAGCCTTGGGAGCTTCCCCCTCCATGAAGCCTTCCTTCTTGTGTCCCCCACTCACTCCAACCACCCCCAAGCAAAAGTGATTTCTCCTTCATCAAATACTTTCCAGCACTTGACTGTACCTCTTTCTCCCCCCATCCCCCACTCTTCATCGTATCATAGCTATTTCTGTATTTGTCTTCTCTTGAAGTTCCTTTTGTAAACTGTAACTTCCTTGAAAGCTAGGAACCTGTTATTTTTTTAATCAAAGAAAGAAACAGATTTGTAATTGGTGCTTAATAAATGCTTTATTGGAAGCCTAAGACTCAGAAGTATCCAATAAAAGAATGGGCTGCTCCAGTAGATAGTGAGCTCTTGGTCCTTGGAAATAATCAAGGCAGTCTATGTGGCCCCTTGTCTTTGTAATTGTGGAAGGAGATTCTGGCACATGGGGTTTGAGAAGCTGCATCAAGTGACTGTTAATTGTATCTTCAGGCTCTGAGTTTGTGGTTCTAGGTATGGCTTTGTGAATGATCCTATATCACTGTAAAAATACTACCCAGAAAATGTACCAATCAGGCCATTCTGTCACCTTACCTAAAGAGCCTTTCTTTGGCTCTGTTTTCTTTCTTTCTTTCTTTCTTACTCTTGCTCAACCTCAGAGTAATAATACGCTCATTGAATACTAGGCTGCTCTTGTAGTCATTTTGACCATTGTGTAAGTCTAAGAATGCCAGACCCTCTTGTTGGGAACAAGGAAGGCTCCCCCCTCCCCTCCTTGCTGGAGCCCCAAGGCATGAAAATCTCTCATTTGAGATTGATGGAAAGAGAGGCCCTTTCCCAACTCTCCTTTCCAACAGTTTGAATGGTTCATAATAGAGGAATCCGCCCATTGCAAGTTGCTTCTCAGTGAGGGGACAATGGAGGCATTACTGACTTTAGACTTGTTTTCACCAACTAGGTCAATCTGTGTATAGTTGGACTTAAAAAAAAGCCCACCAATCTGATAAAAATGGATGCTGTCCAGCACATTCTTTGTAGGGAATGCATTGAAAATAAATCTGCAATAAGAATCCAGGAAATTGCCCTCTGTGCCTTTCACCTGTCATCACAGCCAGGAGAATTCTATAGCCTATTCAGTGCCATGCTGAATTATGCAGACCTGTCTGCCCAGTGCACTGTGGATTGGCTGGCAGGGCTTTGCGCTGGTGATTAAATGACAAAGCAAATGGTGAGATTTTCAACTGTTGGAAAGAAACCATTGATTGGTCACACTTACCAATGGCATGTCACATTTTTTCCGAGAGTACCAGCCATAAACTGGCTTTTCTTTGTTGAGAAAGTTGGTGGATACCAATGGCTCTTGAATTTTGCATTTCTCCAGGAAGCCACACCAGAGTTTTGCCATGATGTTCCCTCAAGATGAATAGTACTTCACTTGTAGCTTAGAAGCTTCTGTGTGGAATGTTTGATATTGGAGCTTAGTGGGTGGGTGGCATTTGCACCATTGAAAGATTAAGAATCAGAAGTGTCCAGTATTGGTGGACCAACATTGCTCCTTTCTCCTCAGCTAACATCTTTTACAGGAGAGCTAAGACTCAAACCTGGGTCTTCTGACTCTTGGGTGAGTGCTTTTATCACTCTATTTTGCTGAGTTTTTGCCCTTTCTAAGTGGCTGGAACAATAGACTCATAGACTTTGGGAGTTGGAAGAGTCCTCTGTGGTCATGCAGCCCAACCAATACATGAAAGGAGTCCTCAGCATCACTCAGTAAATACTTGTCTGGTCTCTCTTTGAAGATTTCCAAAGAAGTGGAACCAACTAAGGTAGCCCCTTCCACTTTTGGAGAAGTCTAACAATTAGGATGTTTGTCTTGACTTTTAGCCTAAATTGACTTCTTTGTAAACTGCTACTCCTTGCTCCTGGTTCTGCCTTCTGAAGCCAAGCAGGCCAATTATCCTTCCTTTTTCCCAGGACAGCCCTTCAAATATCTTCATCTTCATCTTCAGATGGCCATTATGTTACTACTAAGTCTTCCCTCAAGTTATACATGGCCAGTTCCTTCAGTTGCTCTTCCTGTTGCCATGGACTCGTCTGGTTGCCCTCTTCTGGACTCTCCCCAGCCTTTCTGTGACCTTCTTAAGTTGTGCCGAGCACATATTCCAGATGATGTCTGAAAATACCATAGCACCACAGGACTTTCTTCTCCATATTCCTCAAAGCTAGCCTCTTGAAATGTAGCCCTAGGTTCCCTTAGCTTTTGTGGCTGCCACATTACTCTGTTGACTCATATCAAGCTTTCAATCCACTAATACTCCCCACCCCCAGATCTTTTTCAGTACAACTGCTATCTTGCGACATCTTCCCCGTCCTATACTTTTGTGGCTGATTTTTTTATACCCAAGCATAAGATTTTATATTGACCTCTATTGACTTTTATTTTCTTAGATTCGGGTCAATGAGCTTACTTTTCATGATCCTTTTGGATCATTCCTCTGGCATCTAGGGTGTTAGCTCTCTCTCCCAGCTTTGTGTCATATGTAGTTTTGATGAATATCCTTTCTCCCTTTATCCACATCATTGATAAGAATGTTAAACGGTACAGGGCCAAACACAGATCACAGGGGCACCCCATCAGAGACCTCTGTCCACGTTGACATTAAACCATAAGCATGCTTTTTGAAGCCAATCTTCCATCCGATTCTGAATCCATCTGATTTGTTATTATTTTTTATAATCCATAGCTTACCATCTTCTCCACAAGAATAAAATGATGTACTTTATCAAGTTTTGCTGAGATCAGATCCAGTATTCACAGCATCCCCTTTATTGGAGAATAGCATAAACAAAGGCATAGCAGGAGGAATGAGCATGGTGTGTTCCTGGGATGCCTGGGAGGCTGGTTTGACTAGAGATTAATGTTTGTGAGAAGGATTAGTGGGCCATAAGGTTGTGTACCTGTAGTTTGGCACCAAATTATGGAGGGCTCTTGTTCCCTAAGGCAGAGGTTGCAGTGCAGGACCTTATCCTTGGTATCTTCCTGAGTGAGGAGCTGGATCCTAGAATCATGGATCTGGAGCTGAGTGTTGATAAATATTTAGCAGCTGGCTCTGGGGGGGCAGTGTACATATGATAAACTTCTGAGCTTAATCTGCAGTATTAACATTTTCTCCATCACTTTCTTTTTTTTTTTTTTAAAGCAATTGGGGTTAAGTAACTTGCTCAAGGTTACACGGCTAGTCATTATTTATGCGTGGGTGCTCATTTTCTGAGGCCGGATCTGATCTCGGGTCATCCAAACTCCGAGGCCGGCGCTCTTACTCACTGCGCCACCTAGCCGCCCCAAACCATGAATCCATCACTTTCTTAAGTCCAGACAGTGATACCCAACCTCGATTTGTAGTATTTACTGATTTCTCAGGTGTAAATGCTAACAGTGAAATTTAACAATTTAGCTCTGATCAGCTAGGTTAATCAACCTCCAGCATACCCTTTTCCATCCTTCCCTTTTCCATATGAAGAAACTGTGTCCTGGGAAGATAAAGTGATTTGCTCAAGGACACACCTAGGTTCTTAGATGTAGAGTGGGCTGGAAAGGACCTCAGAGGCAATCTGGTCCATCTAATCTTCCTCTTTTACAGAGGAGAAAACTGAGGCCCAGAGAGATTAAGTGACTTGTCTAAGATCACTCAGAGGATCCTAGATCTGTAACTAGAAGGGGCCTCAGAGGCCATCGAGTCTAACCTCCTCCTTTTACAGAGGAGGAAACTGAGGTCCAGAAGAAGGAGGTGACTTGCTCCAGGTCATGCAGTAAGTGGTAGCCTAACATCTGACTGACATGAAAATTATTCTCGTTTTATGAAGAGTATCATGGGATTTAGAGCTCAAAGAGCCCTTTAGAGATTGAATCAGATCCACTCCATTTGTAGAAGAAGAAACAGAGGCCCCCAAAAGAGGAGTGATTGGGGCAGCTAGGTGGCACAGTGAATAGAGCACCAGCCCTGGAGTCAGGGGGACTTGAGTTCAAATCCAACCGCAGACACTTAACACAAAAAGTAGCCACCATATGACTTTGGGAAAGTCACTTAACCCCAATTGCCCTCCAAAAAGCAAAAAAAAAAAAAAAGAGGAGTGATTCACCCAAGGTCCCATAATAGATTAATGGCAAAACCAGGATTCGCACCCGAGTTGTCTAATTCCAAATTCAGTGGGTTTTGCATTTCCTTGCTCCCACCTGAACTGTCTTGGGTAGTAGGACAACTTTTCTGAGGCTAATTAGAGACTCCCCAGGGGTCCTATGTGCTCATGGGGGTGAGGGAGCCCTGACTCCCCCCTCCAGGGACCTGATCCTCCCACACTGACATCCTGATGACTCTGCTTTCTAATTAACTCCCATAGCATCATGAACTCTTTGCAGAATATTTCAAATTAGATTATGGTGGTGAAATGCTGCTTCTCTGTGAGGTCAAAAAGGCCCTTTTGGTTTGTTTTGTGTCCCTTCCTAGTTATAATATATATTTCTGTCCTTCTTCAGAAGCTGCTGCTAATGGAAATGAGATATCAAGGTGCTTTATGGGGCATGTGATAGGATCATAAAGTCGGGGCTCCTGCCTGGAAGAGACCTTTCTTAGAATAGCAGTCCACAGAAGGAGACAATTATTAGAGCAGAGAGAGGGAGGAAGGGAGCAGCAAGGAGAATCGCTATTTGGGAAGCACTTGTCACTTGGTACCATGGCTGATATCACAGAAGTGGACTCTTTTGAACTGAATTCAAGGTCTCCAGAGTATATAGCCTGCAAGGGGCAATTACACAGTAAGCATTTATTAAGTGCTCTCTGTGTGCCAGGCCCAGTGCTAAGTAATTTGGGTACAAAGAAAAGAGAGACCCTGCCCTCAAGAAGCTTATAATCTAATGGAGGAGATAACATATACATATAGAAGTACATCCAAGATATATACAGAGTTGATGGAAGGCAGTTTTAGGGGGTAACGTTGTCAGTAGAAGGTAATACTTGAGCTGAGTTTTGAAGGAAGACAGGGATTCTGAGAGGTGGAAGTGAGGAGAAAAGCAGTATAGGTGTGGGATGGAATGGCTAATGCAAAGGCATGGTGATGGTAGATGAAGTGTCATGGGTGAAGAATAACAAGATGGAAAGTATGATTATGCCATAGAGTGCATGGAGGGGAGTTAGTTGTAAGGAGACTGGGAAAGTAGAAAGAGACTAGGTTCTGAGGAACTTTAAGTACCAAAGAACTCTATATTAGATCCTAGAGGTAAAAGGGAACCACTGGAATTTGTTGTTGTTTATCCTTAGTTCCTGAAGAGGATCATGACCTCAGGGAGGTGATATCTTGATATGCAAGGGAATTGGGTTTAAGTGAGGGAGGGCTGTGCAGAGTTACCTGTCTCTGGGAACTCTGGAGCCATCTGGGTCCAGTGGCCATTTATAGATCAGGACAATGGGAGATGACCCTAGATGCAGCGGGAGACCTTGGTTTGTTTGTTTTTTTAAAGCAATTGGGGTTAAGTAACTTGCTCCAGGTTAGATGGCTAGTTATTTATTTATGTGTGGGTGCTAATTTTCTGAGCCCGGATTGGATCCCAGGTCCTCCTGACTCCAGGGCCAGGGCTCTTACTCACTGCACCACCTAGCCACCCCTACCTTGGTCTTTTTAAGCTAAGATCTTTAACAGGTCTCTGTTTGACTGAAACAGTGCTCATTTAGTGATTAAGGCTAGGTAAGGAAGAAGGCTCTGCCCAAAGGAATGTAAGTGTAAATCACTGAAACCTCCCAAGATATCTTGGAGTTTACCAGCTAAATTAATCATTACTTAAACCCAAATCACTCTGGCTCTCCTATTGGCCAACAGTAGGTCCCAGGACAAGCCCACTTGGTCACTATTTGGGACCTGATTGGCTGACAGTGAATGTAAATAGCAATTGTTTCTGTTTTGGCCAGAAACCTTGAGGGTCTTCCCTTCCCAGATTAATTTTTTTTTTGCCTAGGTAAAAAAGTCCATTCTTTGCCTCATTTCTTACCTAGCCTTAATGACTGGATGGGTGTTGCCTCCCTCAAACTGAGACCTGTAAAAGACCTTAGTTTAAAAAGGCCAAGGTCTCCCACTGTATCCAGGACCATCTCCAATCATCCTGATCTGTATCTGGCCACTGCAATTTACTGAGCAGGGGAATGACATAGTCAATCAAGCAATAAACATTTATTAAGCACCCTCTATGTGCCAGGCACTGTGCTAAGTGCTAGAGATACAAAAAAAGACAATGCAGTCTCTGCTGTCAATAGTGTCACATTTCTAAGGGGGGGATGATAAATATATACAAACAAGATATCTATCTATCTATCCTATCAATCTATCCTGCATATATTTGTTATATTAGTTTATCATATTTATAAGTTAAAATTAATGGAGATAAGGCATTAGAAATAAGAAGGATTGGGAAAGGCTTTCTGTAGCAGATGGGATTTTAGTTGGGCTTTGAAGGGAGCCAGGGAAGCCACTAGGCAGAGATGAGGAGTGGAGGCAGCTATTGTAGATTGTCTTTTCAAGCTATAGTTGAGCTATAAAGGGCAGAAGTAATATAGGCCAATAGTTAATAGGAATGGAAGGAACAAGTGAGGTCTTTTTCAGGATGAGGGAGACATGGGCATGTTTGTAGCAGCAGAGGAGCCAGGAGGCAGGGAGAGATCGATAATAAGTGATAGAATGGGGAAGATACGAGAAGGAATGAGATGGCTTAAGCAGGTAGAGGGGTTGGCCAATGTGAGGGATAAGGCCATTTCAGCATGAGACAAGGGTGAAGGAGAGAGTGGCAAAAGATATCTGAGTGATAATGAGACAAGGAAGAGTGGGGAAAGAGAATTCATGGCAGAACAGAGAGAGGGAGGGAACAACAAAGGTTCCAATTTTATCTGTAAAATATTAGAGAAGGTTCTCAACTGAGAGGGTAAGAAGATGGGGCCATGGGAGGCTTGAGGAGGGAAGAGTCACTTTGTAGAGTGGGATAATTTGTTGATAGGGGAGGTAGAGAAAGCTTTCCTAGCAGCAGTGAGGGCCCAGTTGAGGTTGTGTAATATGAATTTGTAGTCAGAATGGTTACATGGTTTTGTCTATCTTCATTCAGCAGCAGAGTGTAGGAGAAGAGGGTGGTGAATGGTGGGGATCAGACCTACGTCAGATCTATATCTTAGAAGAATCACTTGGTAGCTGTGTGGAGGCTAGATTAGAGAGGGAAGAGGCTTGAGGCAGAGAGAGATCTGTTAGAAGGTTCTTACAATAACTGAGAGAGATAATAAGAGAACTTGAACTTGGGTAGATGCATGAGTGGAGAGAAGGGAGAATAAATGAGAGATGTCATGAAAGCAGAAGTAAGTAAATTTGGCAACTGCTTGCATACCTGGGGTGCATAAAAGTGCTGAATCAGGAGGGATGCTGAGATTATGAACATAGGAGCCTGGGCAAATGGTGGTGCCCTCCATAGTAAAAGGAAATTGGGAACATGAAACTGAAGCTCAGGAGAGAGGATGGGGCTGGATATATAGAACTGGAAATCATCTATGTAGGCATTACTTGAAAGAAATCATTGGCACTGATAAGATCAAGGTCAAGTATTATTGGGCCACTGCCAAGATCCTATAACCTCAGAAGGGCATCATGTCCAAACTATACCTGAATCATCTCTTCAAACTACATTCTAAATGGTCCTATCCCGGCCCTTACGGTTTGGGAGTCCTCTTTGTACCTTTGGACAGATATGATTATTAGGAAATTTTTCTGCTATTCTGTTGAGTTAGGATTTAAATCTAGGTCTTCTCAGTCCTGATCACGTGCCCTTTCTTTTATTCAGGTTATTTTTTACCATTGTAATGTCCCTTCAAAATAGGATTTTCTCCAGTCTACATAGTCTGAGTTCCTTCAACAAATTCTCATCTGCCCTGGTTGCCAGTCCTCCCCCCACCAATTGAAATAAAGTACCGAGTCCCATGATTTAGCTCCGGAAGGGACCTCAGTGGTCATATAGTTCGATCCATATCCAAAAGGGAATTTCCCCCCACATACACACACATTCTAACAAGGGATCATTTAGCCTATACTTGAAGACCTTCAATGACAGATAACCTATTACCTTTAAAAATGAAGATAAAACATCTATGGAATGATAATAGCGTGAAACATTCCATAGTGAGGAAATGTTGGATGACTTAAAATTCACTTTCTGGGGTCAGCTTTCTCTGCTGACACCTACTGGGCACATGATGTTGGGTAAATCGCTTCCTATTCTTTCTCAACGGTTTCCTCCTCTGTAATATGGGGGTAGAAATCCTTACACCACTTCCCTCATAGGGTCATTGTCATAAACAAACCCTCCTTGGAAACCCCAATGCACTAGAAAAACAGAGGCTCTGAACCATCCAAGACAATGCAAAGGTCAGATTTTGATGGCAGAAATTCCATTTGCACATACATTTGCTGTTATTTGAAGTTACAAATCTCCAGAGTAAAGTGAAATCTCCCTACAGAGGGAGAATTTACTCCTTAGTCAGTCCATGGAGCCTTGGAAGAGATGTAAATACCTCCAAAGCAGCTCCCATTTCATGTTTTCCCCTGCTACTCCTCCCCCTTCACCTCCCCAATTGAGTGAATCACACATTTAGCAATTAACAAAGGACAAGGTACCCTTTCAGTAACAGATGTTTGCTTGGGGTTCAGAATTTCAACTAAGAGGCTTTGCTAGTTACTCTAGGTGCATATCAATAGACTGATATTCCTGCCTTAGAAGGACTAGAACAGACTTTCTCTTACCCTTAAGACTTTTTTACCCTGGAATAGACCAGCTATTCTAGTGTACTTCTTTAAGATGTGAAGCCATCAAGGCCCAGAGAGGAAAAAGGGAATTGTCCAAGGTCACACAGCTGGTGAGCGTCAGTCACATCCAAACAGATTTCTCTGGTGTGTCTGACAGCTGTCCCTTCCCTTAAGGCATAGTAGAAAGGGTATTGGTTTGGATTCAGCATCCAACTGGGCTCCAGTCCTAAGCTCTGCTGCATAGTAGCTGGGTGACCCTGGGCAAGTGACTTTCCCTTTCAAAGCCTCATTTTCCCCCTTTGTAAAATTAGGCAGCTAGACCATATGGTTGATGTTTGAGGTCCCTTATGATGTTCTAAAGTTCTGAGTCTTATGATATGATTGAAGTTGTTGGGAGTGGGATGGGAGAGATTGTGGGGAAACAAATAATTAGTCCCACAGGCAGAGAGGCTGGTATGTTATCTGTGCTATCTATACCAGGCTACAGTGCAAATTGGGCAAAACTACTAGATAACATAGGCAGCTAGGTGGTGCAGTGAATAGAACACAGGGCCTGGAGTCAGGAAGATCTGAGTTCAAATTCAACCTCAGACACCTACTAGCTGTGTGACCCTAGGCAGGTCACTTGTCTCAGTTTCTCATCTGTCAAATGGGGACACACTGGAGAAGGAAATGGCAAACCACTCTGATGCCTTTGGCAAGAAAACCCCATGGGCATTGTCCATGGGGTCACGTAGAGTCGGACACAACTGAACAGTGACAACAAATGGATAACATAAACATATTTATCACAAGGTCAGGCATTAGAAGAATAATCCATATCACAAGCAACTTTTCTGAATCCATACAAGTGATTTATTGGCTGATGTAAAAAAAAGTGTCAGAAAGAAAATCCCATCACTTAAAGTATTGAATCCAGCCTGATGACCTATGTCTAGCCTGGACATAAGAAAACTTTTGCTTTGTAAAACTTCTAAGCTTTATGGAAATGTGAGCAGTTAACATCTCAAGCAACTAGTCAAAGCACCCATCATTTGAAATGGCCCCGGGAAGGGGAAGTATAGTGGCATTCTTTCATGTGACTCTCTCCTTCAGAAAATAATTAAATCATGGCTGCCTCATTCCTGCCCCTAATGCATCTATGTATATGATTCAGTGCTAGGAGCAAGAAAAACCTTGGAGATGATTTAGTACAACTCCCACTTTTTACAGAAGAGGAAACTGAGTCCCATAGAGGCTCAAAGATAGTAAATGACACAACTGGGGTTTGAAACCAGGTCCTCTGATTGCACATGCAGAGTTCCTTCTACAATACTATGCTGCAGGTTTTGTTTTTGTCAAATTGTATTGACTTTATTTGGGAACAGAAGTGTTGCCAGTGAGGACTTAACATTTCAGACTATATGTATGCCCCATTCAAGAGTGAGAAACACTAGCTTTCTTCTACCCAATATGTGTGTTTATAATCCTCACTAATAGGAGCTTTAATAAGCCAGAAGGAAGTGGGGCCAACATATTCATAGGATTAAAGGATCCGATAGCTAGAGCTAGAAGGGACAGGAGAGGTCATTTTAGTTTGACAAACTGTCATTTTACAGATGAGGAAACTGAGGCCCAGAAAGTAAAAGTGACATCAGAGTTTTCCTTTTCTAAGCATGGAAAAAATCCCCATCTGCCACTACATATCCTAATCTGTTGCTGAACCTTCTCTTTGACTCATCTGGATGCTGACAGATGCTTGGTCCTTGATCCTGGGTACTCCTTCCCCCTCTCCCTGCCATGCTTGTCTGGTTTGTAAATTGCACAGCTTCTGTTGAGAAGCCCCCCTTGGCTAATAATTTGATATTAGGCCCCCTCCTTCCACTCCAGTATGACTCCTAGCTGCTGAACTATGCTGTGGGTTCATGCAGTTATCCCCATGAGAGCACCACCAACCCCATCACACACATGGCAAAAATATTAGAGGTTTTCATGTAGTTTCCCTGATAAAATGACAGCAAAGAGGAAAAAGGAATCTTTGACAGTGGAGACGCTTAATAGAGATGGGTTAGTGAGCCAACTATTTCCATATGACCAATTTTCTTTGTGTTAAAAGGAGGAATAATTATAGGAACCAGTCTAGTCCATATCAATGGAAGCCCTCTTTGGGTGAGATGATCTTTAATTCATATTAAAAAACTATTTCATTGGTGCCTTAAATCATTTCTTGGTTTATATACTCCCCTCTCCAACCCCCAAAGATGAAGCCCTCCCTTGTAATCCCATCTATATAAAGGTGATAGAGTGGAAATTCAAAGCCAGGTCAGAACCAGTTCTCTTCCTAATGTCCCCATATTTGGAACTGGAGGGATCTTGAAAGTTATCTAATCTGGTGATCTCAGCTTTGAGATGAAGACCCCAGGACCCAGAGATATGAAGCAACTTACCCAAGGTTACAGAGGTAGTTACTGGGGGTGGTGGGGTGGGGAAGGCCTCCAGCTTTGGTCTCCTGACTCCATTCTACCAATCCTTCCCTATTTTAAAGGGGTCACTTTCCTTTTAAAGCTTACATTCCTGATAACAGGGCACTGGTTTATCTCTTGGTCCTTTGGGTCATTCATTCCTAATGTTCTTAATTGCCTACCATGCAGTTATTTTTGTCAATCCCTAACCTTCTCCTCCCTCTCCCATATTTCATTACATGGCAGAGAAATATGGTAGAGAATTTCATTTTGGTTATGAAGCTTCCAAAAAGGCCATGCCTTCCACACCATAGTCTGATATCAACAATTTCTCTAGAGAAGAGAAAAAAGGCTGGCTTTGCTGTATTGTCTAATGCTTTATTTTTCTCTTATCGATAAATAGAAAACTCTTATACATAGTTGGATCCCAGAAGTATAGGGGTTTTTTAGTCTAGTGGGAATCTCAACTTGCCACAGCAGACTTACAAAGCATCCTATAAACATCCTCTCAGGAAGGTTTCTAGTCCTTTGGGAAGATACCAAATTTAATATTTCCTTTCCTTCTGCTATACAGTAAGACCATAGAATCCTGCATGTGGGATCTCATTAAATCCTAGGACATTTTATTTTATTTATTTTTATTTTTTGCCTTTTTTGAGGGCAATTGGGGTTAAGTAACTTGCCCAAGGTCACACAGTTAGGTTTTTGTTTGTGTGTGCGTTAAGTGTCTGAGGTTGGATCTGGACTCAGGTCCTTCTGACTCCAGGGCTGACGCTCCACTCACTGTGCCACCTAGCCATCCCCAAATCCTAGGACATTTTAGAGCTGGAAGAGTTGTATTCCAGTCTAACTTCTCATTTTATTTTGAGGAAACTGAGGCCCAGAGATGGGTAGGGACTGCTATAAGTTCATGCAGCTGATGGTAATGACTTGACTTTAGCACAAAAAGAGCCTTCTCTTTTTTTTTAAACAATAACTTCACTGAAGATATGGATTCTGATTTGTGGGCAACACAAAACTTGGAGGAATAGCTGATACACTATATGGCAGAATTGGGATCCAAAATTATCTTGATATCTTGACAATCTGGAATGATGGGCCAAAATCAGGGAAATGAAATGTGACAGGAGTAAATGCAAAGACTCCCTGAAATTCTTCAGATTCCCCAGAATCTCTGTAAGTACAGAGATAGAAAAAGGAGGGCTGGGTCAAGAGCAGTTCTTAGGGAAAAACATCAGGAGTGGTTGACTACAAGCCAAATAGTGTCTACTGATATTCACCACTACTGCCACCACCAATAACAAAATGTCTGTGTTTCTCTACTTTGTGTAAAACACTGTTCCAGGTATTAGAGGAGAGAGAAAAGTAAATAAGACCCACTCCCTAGCCTCAAGGGGCTTGTTATCTAGGATGGATGAAATGGACAGAGAAATGAGCATAAACTGAAACAAAATATAATTCATACATAAGATAGGGCCAGTCTGTGTAGTTTGAGAGCCTGAGAGTGTCTGGGGGAATTTCTGCCTAAGAGAACTCAAAGAAGGTTTTATTGTGAAAGTGGACTCCCCTCCTTTCTGATCTTCCTCAGGTTGTTTTATTTGAGTATAAAGTATACTGGAATAGTAGAAGTAATAAAATTAACAATAATAATAATGACTGGCATTTTCATAACCTTTTAAGATTTGAAAAAGACTTGGCAAATATTACTTCATTTTGTCCCCACAACAAGCCTGGGAGGTAGGTGCTACTATTAACTTTATTTCACAGAAACTGAGACAGAGACTTCAAGGGACTTGCCCAGGGTCACACAACTGGTAAGTATCTAATTTGAACTGAGGTATGCCAAACTCCAGGGCCTGTGTTCTATTCACATCACTACCCAGATGCCAAGAGAGATAAGGTCAGCATGACAATCCCTACCCCAGGGAGTTTGGGGGTCAATATAAGGAAGTTAGATATGTTCTACATTGAGTGATATGGCCTTGGCTTTGTTTTTCTGTGGTCACTGACATTAAGCCACGTTCCTGTTTCAGTATTTCTGATTCTTTGGTGGATTTGTGATCTTAGTGATTTGGATACTCTGTGCAATGGCGTAAATCCCTACGCAGTGAAGACAGGATTTGAGCTGGGACTTGAAGAGTGGTTAGGGTTAGGACAGAGGTAGGGCAAGAGTAGGAATTATAGGCCCAGGCAACAGAATGAGCAAAGGGAGAGAGATGTGATTTTTTTAATGGTTACTTTCCTATGCTTCTGCCTAGGATGATGAGAATTTTGGAATTGATCAGACTTTTCTAATTGTCAGCTCCACTGACCTGAGTATCCACTACATAAAGGAAGAGAACCAGGAGAGTGGGAGGGAGGGGGTTGTTCTCACCTGGGTGTAGGGAGTATCCGCCTCACTGAAATTACTGTTCCAACAATGCCCAGGTATTGAGTCTTGGAGTTAAGAGATTCAGGGGTGAAGTCTGGAGAAGCAGATTCTGGAAGCCCTATTGCCCCCAGAGCATGTCCAGGCCAACATGCCCATGTGGAAAGAACATCTGCCTAGTTTGAGTCTCCTTCCTTCTTTCCCAGGCTCTTAGCACCTTATATTTGCATGTAATTTTAGTTCCTTAATGTTGGCTTAAAAGAAAGTCTGAATGGATAGAGGGTGAATGGGTAGAGGGTGGAGCCCTGTAGTCATGAAGACCTACATCCAGATTCTGTTTTTGACACGCAATAGCTATATGACTATGGCGAGTATGGTAGTGTGAAAAGTTCTGGTTCTAGAGTCAGAGGACCTGAGTTCAGATGTTGTCTCTGCCACTTACTCTCCATTTGACCTTGGGGGAGTTATTCAACCTCCCTGGAACTTAATTTCCCCCTCTAAAATTTGGGGGTTAGACTAAATGGTCTCCAATGTCTGTTCTAGCTGTATATACATGATTTTGTGATATACTTCACAACTCAGTGTCCCCAGGTCACTCCCTATGGTTGAGGAATTACTGATCTGTGGCAGGGGAGGGATGTCCTTCATACAGGATACCAGATAACCATCCTATATCAATGAAATCACAGTGCTTGACCTCCCCTCCCTCTGCCTTAAACTTGAAGAAACCCAGAGTGAGAGAAACGTCTTCATCCTAACAAAGTATTAGGCATTTGGCTCAAAATGGTCTGTTAAAATCTCAGAATTGGAAGGAACCTCACAGAGCATCTAATCCAACCATTAGCTGAAGCAAACATTTTCTCATGAGTAGCAGCTCACTACCTCCTAAGCCAGCCCATGCTGTTCTCTCTCTGTTTCTGTCTCCCTCTCCCTCCCTCTCTCTCTATGTCTGCATCTGCCTTTCTCTCTCACTTACTTGTGGCTCTTCACTTTCCTATTCCCTTCCTATCTCCCCTCCCTACTTACCCAGTCTCTCTCTTCCTCCCTACCTCTGTCTCTTTGTCTCTCTTCCTCCATGTTTCTGTCTCTCTTCTCCATATCTCTCTCTTTCTCCCTGTCTCTCTCATGTCCCCCTTCTCACATGTCTTCCTTCCTTCCTTCCTTCCTTCCTTCCTTCCTTCCTTCCTTCCTTCCTTCCTTCCTTCCTTCCTTCCTTCTTTCCTTCTTCCCTCCCTCCCTCCTTTCCTTCCTTCCATCTCTCCCTCCCTCCCTCCCTTCCTTCCTTCCTTCCTTCCTTCCTTCCTTCCTTCCTTCCTTCCTTCCTTCCTTCCTCTTTTTCCTTTCCTTTCTTCCCTCCCTCTCTCCCATACACACATTGAACTGAAATCATCTTACATGTGACTTTCACACACTCTCTGTAACTACCAGCCCTCCTCCCAAATCTGAGCAGCTTTATTGTATGCATCAGGGACTGGCATTTGTAGATGCAGTGACTCAAGCAGGGGTCAGTGTTCGGAGCACTGCTCTAAGTTTGCCGTAGGAAGCCCATTGATGTTAATGGTAGCCATTTGTCCCAGAGCCCTAGAAGATGTCTTACTTAGGACTTGTTTGGTGAGGAGGCCATTGTGGATTTAAGAGCTACCCTGCTGGGGTGACCTCACCATCGAATTTTCTCTGATGGCACTGGGAGCACAAATAAACGTCCTTCTGAAAGAGGTTCAGAGGTAACTATGCTTTTGACCAGGCTGTGTGTGATTGCCACTTTGAAAGCATTCAAGCCTCATCCATTTTCTTTTTTGTTGAAAATATAAGGCAGGTACTTGGAACAGACCCTGGGCCAGACTCCCTCGCAGTGCCATCAAGTACAGCAAGAATTACAAAGAGAAAAATAAAGTGGTATCCAAAAGGATTGCAGTAGGTAGAATAAGCAAGATTGCTTATTAAAGAACTCTTGTAAGGAGAACAATAACAAAATGGAGGCAGTGTGAAGAAAGTGCAGGAGGCCTGGATTTAAATCCCAACTCCCAAATTCACTAGCCATGTGACCTTGGGCAAATTTCTTATTTCTAATTCATTTCCTTATCTATAAAATGGGCATAATCATGCTCTCACTGCTTCCCTCCCAGGATCGTTAAAAAGAAAGTGTATTGAAAACCCTACTACAGCACTATAGAATTGGGAGTCATCTCTGCGTTCATCATTTGGTACTAGGTCACGTAGCCAATTCTAAGAGCTGTACCATCATACCCTGGCCCAATTCTCCCTGGGACCTTCTTCTGCCTTCATTCCATCCTACCCCTAGAGTGATGAAATGGAAATGGCAGCCAAATGGGTTGGCTGGGAGTCTCTAGTAGGAAAACATTCAGAGCAGGCAGGAGCTTTAGAAGCCACCAGGTTCCATCATCTCATTTTACAGAGGAAGAGGCTGAGCCTCAGAGAGGGACTTGAGGGGTGTTGGCTGAGTACAAGTGGTATGAAGTAGCAGGGCATAGATCTCTTGACTTTGTCTCCAGAACCCTTTCTCTTCTCCCTTGCCTCTTTAAAAAACTGTCTTATTAATGCTATTTTCTTTCTACATCAGTTTTGTTGTTGTTCACTCATCTCAGTTGTATTTGACTCTTCCTGACCCCATTTGGAGTTTCCTTGGAGAAAATACTGAAGTAGTTTGCCATTTCCTTTTCCTGCTTATTTTTTATAGATGAGAAACTGAGACAAACAATCTTAAGTGACTTGTTTGGGGTCACACAGCTAGTAATTGTCTGAAGCCAGATTTGAACTCAGTAAGAGGAGTCTTCCTGACGTCAGGCCTGGTGTGCTATCCACTATAGTGCCCCCTAGCTGTCCCTTCTAGATCAGTTGTTTCCCAACGAATTTTCCTTGCTCCTCTCAATGAATCCCTCTTAGTAATACATATATGTAGTCAAGCAAAACAAACCAACCCTCTGGTTAGATGAGACAATGTATGCCTCACTCTACACCTATTGTTTTCTCCTGTCTACTAAGATGTGGGAATCATTTCCCTTGGTCCTCTAAAGTCTCAGCTGGTCACTAAATCAATTGGTATTCTGAAGGTTTTTAGTGTTGTTTTTCCAAAATGCCCTAAGCCACCTTCCCCTACTGAATCCATAGCTCCAGGAGGGTTTCTTGGAGCAGAGTAGAATGTAAAGAACTCCCAGAGAGTTAAGAGTCATATATGAATCAAGCCTACAAGTCAATGGTGGGATAGTGCAGCTAACCCATGTCAACTTGTAGCTCTGGTGGCAGACTGAGGACCTGGGTTCATACACTAGCTCTGACACTACCTGTGTGACTTTGGATTAGTCACTTCTTCTCATTTGCCCTCAGTCTCTTCATCTTTAAGATGAGAGAGTTGACCTAGATGTCCTCCAAGGTCCCTTCCAACTCCAGATCCATGATCCTATAAGGTTAATATTCTCACATTTAGGGGCAGCTAGGTGGCGCAGTGAATAGAGCACTGTCCCTGGAGTCAGGAGGACCTGAGTTCAAATCCGACCTCAGACACTTCACACACACACACACACACACACACACACACACAACTAGCCATGTGACCTTGGGTAAATCACTTAACCGCAGGTACCCTTCCTTCCCCCATATATATATATATGAGATATATGAGAATATATATATATTATTTCATTTGGTGCTGCCAACAGTGATAGGAATAACGTAGTAAAGATATTATCCCCATTTTATAGATAGAAGAAATGAAGCTCAGGCAGGCTAAGTGACAGATGTGAAAGGGCTAGGATTCAAAGACAAGCTTCTGATTGTAGATCTAGGGTTATTTTTTTACTACCCCACAACTGACTGCTTCTCTGAATCTTAATTTCAGGAGTTCTTAACCTTTGTGTGTATGTAATAGACTCCTTTGGCAATCTGGTGAAGCCTCTGGACCCCTGTTCAGAATAATTATGGCAAATGCTCAATTTCAGTTAGTAGACAGTGAAATTGTCGACTGCAGGTTAAGACCCGCTTCTCTAGTTATTATTATCATTATCATTATCATTATTATTATTATTATTATTATTGTACTCTGCTGTGCATATACTATAGTAGGTGCTTGAATTGAATTCCTAATCATTTCAATTCCTTTAGCTCTTTAGGGTTTCCCAAGAGCTTTTCTCCCCATGATCCTGTGACCTTTTTGTGTCATGAAATACTTGCTCAAATCAGCCTCTTTCCTCTGTTTGGGGTGAATTCAATGCAAATGAAAGGCCTCCTAGGCTACAGTGGAAACTGAATGGAATTTCCAGATCACATTTGGAGCTGTGATGAGTATGGGCACCTACCTTCTGGTACAGCACCCCTATTCCTAGCTACCTGGCTAGTGATGCCACTATTGGGCACTTTTCTGGGACTATGGAACTAGAACGTGGTAATTCACAGATGTTCATCTAGAAATGGACCTGTTTCTATATGTTTCTGGCCTTCACAGCACTTAATCCCTTCACCAGGTCACCAGTTAATCAGGCGATGGCTCCAGGAAGGTTGGTTGGGCATCATGGTCCTTAGACTTGCAGATCATACTGCTGGATGAATAGTCTCCTGGAAGTGGCACAGGGATGGACCTTCTGCACACATATATTGGGTAGGAGCTCTAGCTGAATGCTGAGATATATTTGAGCTGAACCAGAGGAGAGCAGGAAGAATGCCTCTTGGGAGATGGCATGTGTTTTCAGCAATTCTAAATTGTCCTTTGCCACCAAAGACCCTTAAAACCATACAGATATGGTGCAGTGTAAAGAACTCTAGTGTAGGATTTTAGACCCAAGCCTGCCACTTAATAGCCATGTGACCTTAGGTAAGTCACTTGTACTCTTTAGGCCTCAGTTTCCTCATTTACCCAAGTGAAGGTGATAACATATGCCCTTCCTGTCCTACAGAACCATCGTTAGGACCAGATGAAACAGAATCAGAGACTTAGAGTACCACAGAACATCTGAGCTGGCAGTCAGAGCTGCTTTGGGTATATTTCTGTTTTTTTCTGTTTTTAAGGCTTTTCTATTCCAGTCCCCCAGTTTATAGAAGAGGAAATGGAGGCCCAGTGAGAGGCAAGTGGCCTATATGTGGATGTACTTTGCAAATTAGAAATCATTTATGTCTGGGATTGTCAGAAGTTTAAATAATGGATGTCTCTTAACTGCCAGTGTGTCCTGTGTGAGAGAAGAGAGGTCAGGGACCATCTCCAGGTATACAGGCCTTTGTCCTCAAAACATCCTTCTAGATAAGGTGCTTTCCACCAAGCCCAGGACCAGCTTTTCCTGATAAGAGAGCTGGTTTCCGATTTTCAATGAGTCCTATCTCTCAAGACACAAGCTTTGCATCTGTTTTGCATTCAAATGTATCCCGGGACAAGACTGTATGGTTCTTTAATTCCCCTTCCAACACACACAGGCCTATGGAAGGAGGTGCTGAGCTAGCAAAACAGCAACTTGCCATTTGTTTTCCTGAAATTGCTAATTTAAAAAAATGGCAGTGAGGTGAAATGTGGCACCAAATGCCTCTTTCACAAGACTCCAGCAACACAGGCCCATATGGTCTTGTCAAAAAGAAATCTAACACGATTCTAGCATTCTAATTGACAAGCTGGAGCATGGCCAGAGGAGGGGAACTGGGAATGGAAACTGTGCCATACGAGGATTAGTTGCAGGAACTAGGAATGTTTACCCTAGAGAAGAGAAGGCTGGGGGGTGGGGGTGGAAAATGATGGCTGTCTAAGTATTTGAAAAGCTGTCATATGGAGGAGGCCAGAACTAGGTCCAGCAGGTAGAAGTGGCAAAAAACTGATTTGGGCTCAGCATGAAGGAGAACAGCAAACTCCTGAGCATGCAATTGAAAGCCTTTTACAAGCTGCCCCTTAACTGCTTTATCTCCATTCCAACCAGTGTGCTTGCTGCTCCCCCACACATTCGGCTCACCTCTTCCCATCTCTATGACTTTGCTTACCTAGTTGTTGATCTTGGGTTTGCCTTCTTCCCACTCTTTGCCTGTGACTTTTCAAGCTCATCATGAGTCAGTCGTGTAACATGGAATCTCAGAAACCCCAGTGAGATCTTGGGGTTGCATCAAGAGCTGTAGAGTAGCTTCCAAAAGTAAGGTGGCTATTTTTCCACCATCTTTTCCTTTGGTCAGACTGCATCTGGAATACTGCTCAGTTTGAGGCACCACATTTTAGGAATACCTTTATAAATTGTGGATCATCTAGGGAAAGGCAACCAGAATGGGAAAGGGCCTTGAGTTTCTGCCATATGAAGATTAGTTTGAGGAAAGCAGAGATGCTTAGCTTGGAGAAGATTAGTGGATGTAGGGAGGGCATGGGAGCTGTGTTCAGGCATTTAAAGGGCTGTCTCATGAAAACACGATTTGATTTCTTCTGTTGGACCCAAGAGTACAATACTAGGAATAAGGGATGGGAGTTCTAGAGGCCTGACATCATGAAATACTCTAGCAGTGGAATGGGCTTCTTCTAGAGAGAAGAGGGATCCTTTCTTTTTCCAGCTAGAAACTGAACATTTGGGGTATGGGGGTGATTCTAGGTAATGTCTGGCAGCTGGGAAGTCCTTTGTGTCTAGGTTTGGCTATGGTGTCTTTCATAGGAGGACCTAAATGTGAAGGCTCCTATCATGACACAATGTCAGCCTTCAAGTGATGAATTTTTCTGGCTACCACAATTCAAGAATAGTCTCAGATCCTAAGTCCCAAAAGGGCTGAGATATTCATAGAAGGAGGATGTGCTGACGGCTTATATCATAGAAGTAGGCATACTGACTCCTGTCTACCTAGTCAATTGGTGTCCCCTGATATGCCAGAGCCTTAAAGCATTAGATGGGTATCTGCTTGTAGAAATGTCTGATGCTTCACTGGGAAACACTGGTCAGGTATACATCGTTGATGGAACAGCAGTCCTTGGTGATCTGCAAAGGAAGGAGTCTGGAAGGAGACCAAAAATAGTTGGATGTGTATTGGGCTGACCTTGGGCAAGTAATTGAACCATGTGGGTGGGAAGTGAAAGAGACAGGAAATGATTACAGGTCCTCCTCCAACTCCAAAGTCATTAGTGAGTCATTATAGGACCTTGTCACCTTGAACAAGTTACTGACTGTCTTTGACCCCATTTCTTCTTCATTTTCACCCTTTACTTTACTTTTCTTTCTTTTTTTACAAAAGCTTTATTGCATCTTTTGGCAACATTTTTACATTTGTGTTTTTTTTTTTCAAGTACCCCCTTCTCCTCCCACATGGAAGCCTCCCTTATCACAAAGAAGTACAAAGGAGCAAAACAAATCTATATATTGATCATGTTGGAGGATGAACACTTCATTCTGCAGCAGTTTGCTACCTTTCCACTAAGAGGGAGCTGGAATATTTCATAATACATCTTCAGAAATGAAGACCAGTCATTTATTGCCTTGATCTTAGTTCTGATGTCTTTTGGTATTGATTTCCTTTACAGCACTGTGGTTATTGTGCAAATCATTCACTTGGTTCCACTTATTTCACTCTGAATCGGTTCATACAAGTCCTCCCCATGTTTTTCTGAATTCTTAATTTTTATCATTTTTCAATGCACAGTAATTAATATTTGAATATATTCATTTGCCACAGTTTGTTCAGCCATTCCCCAGTTGATGGCCACATATTTTGTTCCCAGTCGGTTGCTACTACAAAAAAAAAGTGCTGCTTTAAATATTTTGTTATATATGGGATCATTTTGCCGGTCCTGAACCTCCTTGGGGGTACATGACATTAATGGCATCTCTAAGTCAAAGGGCATGAACAATTTTGTCACTTTCCTAGCATACTTTGAATTTGTCTTCCGGCCTGATTGAACCAACTCAGCTCTGCCAAGAGCAGATTGGTGTTCCTGTCTTCCCATAGCCCTTCAACATTGACTTACAGGGCTTTTGTGAGAAAAAGTACTTTGTATGTACAGCCCTAGAGCCATGGGATGTAGTATTATCCAAGTGCAAAGAAAAGTTTGATTTAGAGCTTATTCAAAAATGAACAGAAAAAAGAAAAGCCTAAAAGAAAATAAAAACAAACCCTTTGAGCTCAAAAACTTTTAAAGTTAATTTCAATAGGAAACACTTTGATTTAAGAGTGTAACTTAAAAGGCAACAGTGGATTTTAAGGGTATTAGGCTTTTGTTAAAAGTTGTAATGAATTTCATTGTTTTCTATTTAGGATGCAAATAGAATTTAAGTCTTGGAATTATGTGTAATTCCTCCTCCTTCCCCCCCCCCCAACCTCCTGTCAGATACAGGCAGTTGGCACGGGCTGTGAGAAAAGTAGTCTTTAGGATAACCAGCACTTGTCAGGACTGTGGGGAAATGCTGACAGGAGGGAGCAATGTTAGGAAGTCTAGCGTCCAATTACTTTGCCAGTTGCTGCCCAGCTCTGGGTGAGTCACTGCTCTTCAGTAAAGAATAGTCACAATTCCCATTTCTGGAGAACTTAAAGGGTTTACAGAGTGCCTTCCCCACAACAGACCTTCGAGGGAGAAATGCAAGGACCATCCTCTCCATTTTAGAGAGGAGGAAACTGAGGCCTCAGACTGCTTAGGGGACTTGCCCTTAGTCACATAGCTAGTAAGTGTCAGAGTTAGGATTAGAAACCAAGTCGTCTAAATTCAAATCTAGTCTTCTTTCCACTGTGCCACAGTGCTTCTGGAGAGGAACAGTAGAGTGTGACCAAGATGGTCCTGTGGTGCCCCCCTCCTTGGCACACTCTCATCTGTAGCCATTGCTCCTATCTCTCCACTCCATTAGTTCTCCTTTGGTCCTTGGTGTTACTTTTACGGACAGATCTTTTTCTTCCCAACTAGACTGTAATCCCTATTAGAGCAGGAACCATGTCTTATGCTTCTTTGAAATTCTAAATTTGAAATTTAGAAGCGTATATCTTTTGAATTTACAATTGTTAAAAAAAATTGAAGCATACACTTCAATAGGCTTTTAAAAATGTTTTATTAGGATCATAAGATCATAGATTTAGAGCTCAGAGGCTATCAAGCCCAATCTACTAATTTAAATTGAGATCAGTTGAGATTAAGTGGTTTGTCCAAGGTTATACAAACAGTAAATGGTAGAAGCAGATGTTGAACTTGGGTCTTTTGACTCCAGGTTCAGCATTCTTTGGGCAGTGGGCACTTTTGGAGTAGCTAGGTGGCACAGTAGATAAAAGTGCTAGACCTGGAGTCAAGAAGACTCATCTTTTTGAGTTCAAATCTGGCTTCAGACATGACCCTGGGCAAGTCACTTCACCCTATTTGCCTCAGTCTTTTTCATCTGTAAAATGAGCTGGAGAAGAAAATAGCAAACTACTCTAGTCTCTTTGCCAAAAAAAAAGTCATGAAGAATTGGACGTGACTGAAATGACTCAACAACAACAACAAAATCAACCCTCTTTCCATGATACCATGTAACTTTCCCCTAATTTCAACATGGCTAGCATCTTTATAACTGTATCATTCAAAACCCATTTAAACACAGTATGGATATTAAGAAGTATAACTGCATCCTGTAATATCATCAACCTTATACACTGACTCCACCACCCTCAGTCCATACCATAACTGGTTATAGTACCAGTAGTGACCCTCTGGCACAGTAAGTGTAACTGGGTGCCCCCTGACCTTTAGCTCCTGGAAAACGGTACAAGACTCAGCTCCAGCTAGTCATGGATGACCTTTCTTGTGTGTTACTCTTCTTAGGTCCATAGTTTCCTTTAAGTGAAAAACAGTGACATCTGATGTTACGTCCTTCTTGTCAGTACCTTCTTGATGTTATACCCATTTCTCTTTCCTTTCTTATTGGATTTTTCCCCTTCCCTGCTTACCACCCCCCACACACATTTAACCATGGTAAATATTTTCTTTAGTAGACCCATGACTTCATGAATGTGTAGGCATTCTCTCTACTGGTCCAGATTTCAGAAATCTCGCCCACCCTCCTTCCTACCACTGCCTGGTGCCTTATCATTCCCTATAATTCTTTTCCACATCTTTCTGTAAATTCTCTTTAGCACATCTACACAAGCCACTGGAGACTTTCTTCTGGGTCTTTTAATATTTCATGGATGCTAGGGCCATCCTTGGGCTGTTCCCTGTTACCTTTCGCTCTCACTTCATTACTGGCCTTTATAAGGCATGTACATCCTTGATTATCCTTCATGTGATTTCTCAAAAGCAAGCCATCATTGATAACAGGCTGCCATTTGCTTACTCCCTCTCTGTATCTTTCCAGTGTCTTTTGAGTCACCTGCAGTTTTGATTCTTCTGTGATCATGTCATTCCTTCTAGTCCTCATCATAGTGTGGAGGGGGAAATTGGGCTTTCAAAATTATCCCAATAGAGCACAAACCTGGCAGGTCTTCACCAACCTGAAAAGGCTTTGAATCCAGTCCCAGTGACAGAATGTATCTGCTGTCTGAGGATCAGCCAAGCCAAGTGCCAAGAGGCTCATCATCAGAAAGTTGGCGGCTGAATGATGCATTTTTTTGGCCACGGCAGCCCATTTAAGGGGAGAAAAATGGGCAGAACCATCTCTAGTAAAATTCTATAAGTTGTTCTTAAATATCTCCTCTCTCTTGGTTCTTATCTTTGTTAGAATCTAAGTCCCAGCATACCTCAAGAAAACCATTCTTCATGCTCTAAGGAAGAGAACTTAGAGCAAGATCAGCTGTTACACTGTAGTCTGGCAGACCTAGATTGAATCTGGTACCATAGATTCATATGGATATCATGGCTGTTGTGTTGGATTGTCCTTATGATTGTGGTACATTCTGTGCATGTGCATAGGTTTGTGTTTGAGGGTTTCTGGGATAGCTTAGTACCAACTTGGGGCCCAAACCAGGCCAAAAACCATGGTAACAACACAAGAGAGGGAGTTCTTCAAGGCCAAATGGGATCTGTGCTCTAGCTCCAGGTCACTCAGTCTTGTCTGGTCTCTCTACAAACTTTTCTCTAGCTCCACCCTGTGATGGACTAAATATCATACTTTCCACTCATGTATATCAAATCATGGTTGGTCTCTGCTTCTTTTTTTTTTGAGGGGGGAAGGCAAGGCAATTGGGGTTAAGTGACTTGCCCAAGGTCACACAGCTAGTAAGTTCAAGTGTCTGTGGTCACATTTGAACTGAGGTCCTCCTGATTCCAGGGCCAGTGCTCTATTCACTGCACCACCTGGATGCCTCCATGGTCTCTGTTTCTGTCATTCACTCTGACACAAGCAGATGACAGAGTGAATAGAGTAGAAGATTTGGAATTAGATGAACATGGGTTCAAAGCTTGCCTCTGACTCTTATGGGCTGTGTGACCATAGATATGTCACTTAACCATTCTGGACCTCAGTTTCCTCAATTATAAGGGGGCAGGGCTAAAACTTTGAGATCACTTACATAAAAACTCTTGGATAACAATACTCTCATATTCCAGGCTTGTTATCTTCTTTGCAACTTAGAGTCTTAGAAACTTGCCTAGAGAAATGAGGGATTAATGACTTTTCCAGAGTCATCTAGCTCTTATGTGTCAGAATCAGGACTCGAACTCAGGGTTTCCTGTCTCTAAGGACAGCTCTTTCTATCCATTGTTCCAGTATGCCATCTGTAAAGTGGAAATAATACTATTCAGATGACAATAAAGTAATTGTAGCAATATTAACACACCTTCCTAGGATTGTGATACTCGAATAAGCTAGTGTATTTCAAACTTTAAAGAGCCAAGGAAATGTCCTTTGTTGTTATTACTCATGGCACCCTGAATTCCTCCCTGGCAGTGTTGGTACAATCAGTACCTCCCTTCTTCCATCTCTCCTGAGTGGCTAGTGTGGGAAGAACTCTTTCTGTCAGTGAAGATCTTCTATCTAAACGGTGCCCCAAATTCCTGAAAGCAAGCATGAAATAGATCCCAAAGCCCTTGTGTAAAGGGTGGAATGAAGCCACTGAGTCTTTGTGCACAGAAAGCCTTGGCTTTAGGGGGAACAGGAAACTCTAGGTGAAGGTACTTGCAGAACCTTTATCCAGTGACCAAGTAAATCTTCTACTCCTCTATCTCAGCCAATATTGGCTTTGTCCCCTTTAATTAAAAAGTTTCTTCTCCTGTTGATTCTGCAGCTCTGATTTGCATGAGTTTAAAAAATGATAATAGAGGTTTTGCTCAAATAGAAAACTGAACCTCTAAGATCTATGAAGATAGGGAAGGTGATATTTGCATAGAGGAGAAATTGAGTTTTCACAAGTTGTTCTGCTCTTTGGTAATTTAGTTGCTATGCCACACCTTTTGTGGTATACTGTTAGACTTGGAGCTGAAAAGACCTGTGTTCAAATCTTATCTCTTAATTTGGCTAGACATGTGACCATGGGCAAGTCACGTCTGACTAGAAGTCCAAGGCTTTGCCCATTATGTCACATGACCTCCCCCCTTATCATGATAATTAACTTTTCAGGATGGTGAAAGTTTCCTGAGATTTCATCAGTGTGGAGAGCTCCCAGTTCTGAGATACCCTCCGGTGAGACAGATTGGCAACTCTGAGTCTCAGTTACCTCATTAGTAAAATGAGGATTCTAATGCCTCTGGAACCTACCTTACATTGTGAGGCCCAAGTGAAATAACGTAGGCTAAGTGCTTTGTAGGGCCGCAAGGTGGTGCTGCAGTGGATAGAGCACCAGCTTTGGAGTCAGGACCACCTGAGTTCAAATGTGGCCTCAGACATTTACTAGCTGTGTGACCTTGGGCAAGTCACTTCACCCTGTTTGCCTTAGTTTCCTCATCTATAAAATGAGCTGGAGAAGGAATGGCAAACCACTTTAGTATCTTTGCCAAGAAAACCCTAAATGGGTCATGAAGAGTGGGATGTAACTGAAATGATTCAACAACAAGTACTTTGTAAATCTTAGCATGTTATGTTCAAGTCAGTTGTTGTTGTTGTTAGAGGCACTATGGCATAGTGACAAGAAGGCTGGTTGTACTTAGGCAGACCTAGGTTTGAGTCACCTCTGGCACACACTAGTTATGGAAACCCACAGTAGTCACTTCACCTTTCAGTGCTTTAAGAAACTCTATAAGGGTAGAAGTTGCAGAAGCAGTCTCCACCCCAAAACTCCCCTCAAAAAGCAAGTTAACTGTCCCAATAGAAGGGTAGTGTGCTATGGGTAAAGCCTTGAACTTTTGGTTGGAGATTATAGAGATTATAACTTAAGTTATAGATTAAGATTATAGAGATTATTAAGATTATAGAGATTATAACTTAAGTGCTTGATATGATAGAGGATGTCTTAGTTCAAGATAACAACATTATATAGTGGATGAGAAAGTAGACCATTCCATGACTAGCAGAATTTAAGTGACATCAGTGAGAGGATATCCATTACTTGTTCCTGGAAAACCTTTCATGGGTCCTAATAGACCTACAATTCAAGTTTTTAAAGTTAAGGAGGGTAAGGGCAGGAATAGTACACTTTGGTAGTGAGGTAGATCTGAAGCAAGAGGATCTAAATGAATCTGAATCCTGCCCCTGCTTCTTACTCATTGTGTGATATTGGGCAAGTAATTCCTTTGGCCTCGGTTTCCTTTTCTGTAAATGACGGACTTTGGCAGCCTCTGGTATTCCTTCCAGCTCTGGTTCTCTAATCTTATGTGTGACCTTGAATCACTTTCCCTCCATTGACTTTATTTTCCTTCCTTTAAAAAGAGATTAGACTAGATGACCCCAAAGCCCCTTCTAGTCTAGTTCTGTGATCTTATGAAGTCTAGAGTTTCCACTTTTATAAAATGAGGTGTTTCGTTTGGGTGATCTCCAAGGACCCTTCCAGCCCCTAAGTTCTAGGATAACAGTTTGAACATTGATCAAAGACTTAAGCTTCTGCAATTCAAGGAATCACAGAATCTCAACCAAAAGGAACCTTGGAGGATATCAAGTCTGCCTTATACCTATTAATGTTAGTACCTTCCCTCTAAAATTAGTGCCAGTTTATCTTCTCTGTAGCGTGTTTGTACATAGTTGTTTGTAGGTTGTCTCCTTCATTTGTGTGTGAGCTTCTTAAGGTCAGGGACTATTTTTGGCTTTCTGCATACTCCCAACGCTTAGCCCAGTGACCAACACATTATAGGCACTTAATAAATTTTTATTTCCTTCCTTCCATTATAGGCTCTTAATAAATGCTTGTTTCTAATGCTTGCATACCCTTTGACCCAGCAATACTGCTACCAGATCTATACTCCAGAGAGAAGAACAAAGAAAGAAGAAATGGTCCCACATATGCAAAAATATAGCAGCTCTTTCTGTAGTGGCAAAGAATTGGAAGCTGAGGTGATGCCCATCAACTGGGGAATGACTGAACAAGTTATAGTATATGAATGTGATGGAATACTGTTCTGTCATAAGAAATGATGAAAGGGATGGTTTCAAAGAAGTCTGAGAAGACTTGTGTGAACTGATACAGAGTGAAATGAGCAGAACCAGGAGTACAACATATATAAAAAAATAAAAATATTGTAAAGACCAACAACTTTTTGAAAGTATTAGGAACTCTGATCAGTGTAATAACTAATCAGAAATCCAGAGGATTCTCAATGAAACATCTTGAATATCCTCACCTTCAGATAGGGAGGCAGCGGACTCAAGAGTTCAGATTAAAGTGTATTTCTTTTTGGACTTAGGTAGTGATAGAATTTGTTTTGCTTAACTACACATGTTTCTAATGGGTTTTGTTTTTCTTACTTTCTCAGTGTGGGGAAGAAGTGGGAAGGAGAGATTTTGAAGCTAAAAATATAATTGAATTGAAAAAAATGTTTATTTCCTTCCTTCCTGCTTAATAAAAACTTCTTCACCTGACTTAATTTACTGACTTGTACCTGAGCAAGAATCTCTTTTACAACTTTCCCAACTTGAGGCTATCAGCTATCACTTGAAGACATCCAGTGAAGGAGGACCCATTCCCTATAATCTGAAGCTGCTGTAGTCAGCTCTTTATTGTGTGGTTACAAAGTCCTTTCACATCCTTTAATCTTCATGTAATAATAACTGGCATTTTTAGAATGCTTCTAAGTTTGCAAAGCACTTTGCAGACAGCTCACTTGAGCCTCATAACCAGCAGCCTGGCACTGAGGTTCCCATAGGTGAAGTGACCCATGGCCACATAGCTTGTATACCCCACTTGACTTGATCCTTAAAACAGCCCTGTGAGGTAGGCAATGCATGCTTTGTTAAGCCCATTTTACAGATGAGGAAGAGTCTCTGGAACTTGCCCTAGGCCATGCATCCTTACAGTCAGGACTGGAATGTCAGTTTTCTGATGCCATGTCCAGTGCCCTTAGCAACCTCATCATACCCAGAGATATTGGCCTGAAGTTCTGGGATTAGCATCTTGCCTGTCTCAGAATTCTGTTTATTTAGGAAACCAAAGATGACATTGAGCTATTGGGTTTTAATTGGAAGATGGAGCCTGTCATTCATTGATCTCTTTTGTTGTCACATTTTTTCTTGAGAGTTGGAAATATGTCAAATAAATAAGCAGGTTCGTGCACTCATCGGAGATGCTGATAAGGTATCTAGTTAGGGTCACACTCCTGCCTATGTATATTTGACATGGGGATTTCTGTTGGGA
Source organism: Gymnobelideus leadbeateri (assembly GCA_011680675.1). Lineage (NCBI taxonomy): Eukaryota > Metazoa > Chordata > Mammalia > Diprotodontia > Petauridae > Gymnobelideus > Gymnobelideus leadbeateri. The sequence goes on from WOXC01010527.1 coordinate 476,041, forward strand.
CCAGCTGAATGGACCCAGTCTCCTCTATCACTATACAGCAAGTTGTTTTTAGAACTTTGATCAATCAATAAGGATTAATTAAGTGCTTGTGCTACCATGTGCTAGTCACTTGATACACAAGAAATGGAACGCCACCCTCTGCAATGTATAGGGCAGACATCAGGGTATATGTGAAGTGCCTATTCTATGCTAGGCTTTGTGGGAGATGCAAGAGAACACTTGACATGGTATCTAGAGTTCATAGTTTGGCAAATGAAATGAGACAATTGTTATGAACCCTATGGACATGTTAAAACTGTCTGGTCTTTGTGTAGTGAAGCATCAAGTCTTGAGTCAGAAGGCCTGGGTTAGAGTCCTGCTTCTTCTCCTACTTTGTGACCATAGGCCCGTCCCTTCCTCTCTATGATATAATCAATTTCTTCATCTAGAAGATGATCCTTTTGATATTCATACTAATAACCTCATGGAGCTACCATGAAGAAAGCATTTTTAAACCTTGAAGTAGTCAATAAATGTGAACTCTTATTAGAAACCCAGTAGTATGAACTGACCTCCATTTCAGAAGGCTTTATGAATTAGTGGGAACTTGAACAGGTAATGAGGAAGAGGAAATGTAGTATGGTGGAAAGAGGACTGGGTTTGGAGTCAGAGGACTTGAGTTCAAATCTTGCCTATTTTACTTGGTACCTATGTGACCTTGAACAAACCATCTGCTCATTCTGGGCCTCAATTTCCTTATCTGTAAAATAAGGTCATCTCTGAACCAGATGTCCTCTAAGGCTAAATGGATATAACATGCACAGAAAGGATAGGTATAGAGATCATTTGGCCTAAGGCTCTCATTTTACTGATGAGGTAGTGTGACCCAGAAAGGGCCAGAGACTTTCCAGAAGTTACATAGATAGCGTAGTGAGGGGGCAGCACAGTTGGGATTCAAACTCAGGTCTTTTGATTCCAAGTCCTGTTGTTTTTCCACTATGCCTTATTTGTGAACTAATAAAAGCAAGATTCTAACACTTCATCACTGAAACCTTTTTGTAGCTTCAAGGTACCATGAGTCTAATGAAACACCCTACTTTATTTCCCTTTGCATGTCAAAGCACATGGAAAATTCTTGAAGGCCTTTTCCCAACAACTGGAGACAAACGGCATTGGCACTGCTGTGGTATGGTGGGAATTACACTTACTGGGAAAGGAAGGGAACCTGGATTTTATGCTTTTGAATGTGATTTGAAACCATGACCAGGCCACCCCCTTTGTGCTAATTACTGGAATGTTCCTGATGTGTCACTTTCATCCTAGGGTCTTTACGGCTGTTCACCATTTATAGAGCACATACTTTAGGATGCCAGAAGTCACTTGTCATGCCCATCACGGTTCAGAAAATAAAGGGCTCTGTTCAACAGTGCTGGCTGAAGGGAGTGGGGGCATGGAAAATCCAATGAATGGCATTTGACAATCCCCCATGCCAAAGGCTTTCTTCAACCATTAACCGCTAATTCATCCCCCAGATACAAAACATTGGAGCCTCTTTGGGGAAGTTATTTCAAAGTTGATCGAGTTTCTGAGTATTTTCCCCCCCAGGTTGTTAAGCCAAAGATTTCCTGTCTGAAGAGTGTTTCTAGAGGCAAATAAAGAACCTAGATGACCCTTTTTGATCTTGGCTTCTTTTCCCACAGAGATCTGTCTGCCTTCATGCCCAAGATTCAGCTTCTTCATTTAGGGAAGAACTCCAGGGCTAAGGTTTTTTTCCCCCCGCCTTTCTCATGTTATACACATTATACAAAGAAAGGATTTCAACAGCTGCAACTGGTCACTCCACAGGAATAAAGCTCTGAGCTTAAAAATACCCCGAAGTGTTCCAGGCTCTGCTTACATTTTTGCTATCTGCTCTGATTTCACTAGCAATCCGGCCCTTCCCCTCTTGATTGCCTTCTGCAGTGTTTCATAAGCTAGTTTTTACCCACAAAGGACTTGCAAAGTATTCATAAAATGATTTATGTAGTCACAGAGTTGAAGGAACTCTTAAGTCTTCATCTAGTGTTAGTGTATCCCCTTACTTTCAAGGATGATCATGATGAATCTCTCCCAGGAGATGAGAGGAGAACCCATTCTGTTCTTAAAGATCTCCAGAGGTGAAAAATAATGTTCCATATTTAATAGATGACACAGAATGTAAAGGCACTTTGGAGGACATCTAGTCCAACCCATGCCCAACCAGTGTTTGTTTCCTTAATGCCCCCAATAAGTGACCATTCAACCTTGCTGTAAGACTTTCAGGGATAAGGAACCCAGTACAGCCCCAAAGTCAAAGTGATCTCATTCCCCTTTTGGACAGCTCAAATTGTTAGGATGTTTTTTCCTTATCATAAAGCCAAAAATCTGTCTCTCTCTGGTTTCTACACTTTGCTCCTACTTCTGCCTTTTGGGGAAAAATAAAATGAAGGCAATCCCTCTTCCCTATGACAGCTGTTTAAATACTAGAGCACAACCTCTAAGTGTTTCCTTTTCCAAGCGAAACATACCTGGCTTCTTGGACTGATCCTTTTCTGTCGTGTTTTCTAGTTTTTTCACCCTTTGAGATAGGGCTTGTATTGTCTATCTTTTCTAAAACGTGGGGCTTACACCCAAGTACGTCATTCCAAATTTGCTGTGGCCAGAGCAGAGTGCAATGGGCTATTCTCCCCTGATTCTGGATACTGTGCCTCACTTATTGTAGCCTAGGGTGGCATTAGCTTTTTTTTTTCTTTTTGTTTTCTGGCTGATATGTCATACTGTTGACTCATTGAGTTTGCAGTTCATTAAAACTCTCAGATTATTTTACCAGGAAGAGTAATCTAGCCACATCTCCTCCAGTCTGTATTTGTGAAATTTATTCTTTCAACCCAACTGTTAAGTTATCCATATTAAATGTCATCTTGTGTGAGTTAAACCTGTCGATCTTTTCTCACCAATATATGTCCAACTCGCTATCATGGACTCCCTGGCTGAGTTGTCACTTGTTCCCTCGGATTCCTATCTTTTCTACTTCAGCATTTAGTTCAGGGGTGAGGCACCGGCAGGCTTGAAGCCACATGTGGCTCTCTAGGTCCTCAAGTGTTGCCCTTTGACTGAATCCAAAGTTTGAAGTTGAAGTTTGGATTCAGTCAAAGGGCTGCACTTGAGGACCTAGAGGGCCACATGTGGTCCTGAGGCTGCAGTTTCCCCAGCCCTGGGCTAGTTCATCCTTGTTGGTCAGAACAAGGCTCAGATGACTAGTTCCCTAGCGTGTTTTCTCAACTTTTTTCTTTTGAAGATTAAAATCATTATCAAAGTAACTCACAAATATATCAGCTCCTCTGCTTTTGCCATAGACAGAACACACCAGTGACTTTTCCTTCACCATGCTTCAGTTTCCTTCCCTTTAAAAAGATAGGCTTATAATAGATGGTCCCTAAGACCCCCCTTCACTCTAGATGGTGACATCCTATGATTCTAGCTCATTCATTAAGGACAGCTGCTTAGATGTCTTGTCGGTTCGGAAACCCATATTTTGCCCATGCTCTCTTTTTTACCACCTGGTGCCTTGCCTACATAGATTACATACCTTTTTTATTTTGCAGATGTCAGATGGGCACCATGAGCTCCCAAAGTGCCTCCCTCTAGGTGACATAGCCTCTAGCTAGCCTGACTCAGGATCAGGAAGCCTTGAATTCCCAGGTTCCATTTTCTGCCTTTGTCACAGACAGTAGCTACTGAAACAGCTTTATACATGTTGATTTCTCCCTTTTTACCAACCTTTTAGTTTCCCCTTTATTCTCTGATTACAGATGTAGTGACTGATACTGTCAATGGTACCATTCTTGAAAAGCTAATGATTTCCAACATTAGGAAAATTAAAAGATTGGTGAATTAACCACACAAGTTTAAAATATAAAACCACTACCCTACAAGTGGAAACCGTAGCCTCTAAAAAAAGTAGACGGGACACCTTCAGGCTTTTGTACTAGTCTTCATACATACCACCGAGATTCATCAACTTAGGACCTTGGTTCTCCTGGAATATCCTTTCCCTACATTAAAAATCCCATCTATCCTTCAATACCCAACTGAAATAGCATCTCTTCCAAAAAGCTTCCCTTTATTCCATTTGTCCCTCCCAAATGAAAGCACCCTTTCCTTCCTTTCCTTCCTTCCTCCAGTGGTACCTGACCTCAACTTTTCCTTCCTCCTACCTCTTCTAGGCTGCTTATCATATCCTAATTTGTTGAAAAATGTTACATTCCCATAGCACTTAGGATCTGCAAAGTTCTTTTCTAACAATAACCCTATGGAGTGGGCATTGCTCATTTTATTATTCTCAATTTAGAGATGAAGAATTTGAGAGTTAACTGTCTAAAGTGATTTGACCATGGTCACATAGTCACACAGGTGCCACGTAAAGCCAGATCTCTAGACTATAGGTGCGATGTCTTTTCACTATGTTCTATTATCATGTGTCATTTTTTTGTATATGTGGATTAACTCTCCCCCATACTCCTATAGACTATAAGCTCCTTAAGAACAGAGAGCAGATTGTACATCTCCCTGGGCCCACCAAGCACTTTGTGTATATCAGGCACTCAAATAACATATGTTTTTGAATCATAAAGTTCTGGAAAATAAGACTCTTAGCAGGTAGCTGATTGTAGCATTATGTAGAACAACTCAAGCTATTTCTCCATTCAATAGCATAATTTATTTCAGCACCTATTTATCAAGCATTTGCAATATACTTTGTTCCATGCTAGTCACCAGCTTTGAGGAGAGAGGAATACAAAGAAATAACGCACTTTTATGATCTCTCACTTTACTATTCCGAAACCTTCAGTGGCTCCCCACTGCCTGCTAAATAAAGTGTAAACTCTTGACCCTGCCACCTGAGGCTCTCTACTACCTGGCTTCCACCTATACCTGCCGAGATATATATTATTCCTGTTCACGTATGCTAGGTTGTAGCCTGTTTAGTGCTCTACTTCTCGTCTTCCAAATGAATCAGGGTTACTCTTGGAATCCAAAGGAAATAATCGGGAAGGAGGATTAATCTGACCTTCCTATTCATATTTCTTCCTACATTTAGCAGCAGTTGCCCTCTAAATGAGTGATTTTGTAAAAAAAATTAATCTCCACTCTCACAGGAAGAAAAAACAGGCCACAAATGTCTAAAATTTTTGGATCCTAATGAGATTTACTAAAAGATATTATTTCTAGCCAGTAGATGTCTCTGGACTGGTGAGGATGAAATGCTCCTCAGGTATTTGTCTTGATTTGGGTCTCCACTTTCCTGACTCTACTTCTCCTGTGTCATTGTTGATGGAGTGCTGGACTTGGAGTGATGAAAACCTGAGTCCCTATTAACTACATGTGTATTCCTGGACAAGTCCTTTAACCTTACTGTGCCTCAATTTCCTCACTTATGTGATGTCCTCCAAGTTCCCTTCCAGCTCCAGATTTAGTATCCTATGATTCCCTTGTGTGCTTCTTCAACTTTTTGCTCTCGAAGAATAAAATCAGCATTAAAGTAAATCACAGTTTGGGGCGGCTAGGTGGCGCAGTGAATAGAGCACTGGTCCTGGAGTCAGGAGGACCAGAGTTCAAATCCAGCCTCAGATGCTTAACACTTACTAGCCATGTGACCTTGGGCAAGTCACTTAACTCCAATTGCTGTCCAAAAAGCAAAAAACAAAATCACAGATTTCTGGATTGCTTTGCTTTTGGCACAGAAAGAACAGATTCAAAGTCCCAGCTAAAAGTGAAAGGGAGATTGCTTATAGTTTACCCAGCACTTGCCTAGATTGACCTCTACCACACAGGGTCACATTCTGCCTCATGTCATTCTTATTTGTCATTTCCTCAGTATTAAATTGTAGGTAAACTGAGGGCAGGGGCTGCTATTTTTCATCTTTGTGCTCAGGACCAGCAGTACAGGGAGGGACTCATATTATATGTGCCAATGCTTAATCAAAGGTACATAATAAGTATTGGTTGAATGGAAATCAAGACATGGCACCTGACCTCAAAATATATGTAACGCCATTGGGAAGGCAGGACTCACATATATAAAGCAGTCAATTTTATAGCTTGGCCATTAGCAATTCTCACTGAATTCCCCTAAAAGTAGCTTCTCCATAAGGAGGTCAGTGGATGGACAGATCATTGTGGCCTGCAGTGATCAGGGTGGCCTCCTAAAAGTGGTGAGGCTTGCAGAAGGAGAAGGCATTTTGAGTGAGAGCACTTGTTCCTGACATCGGGAGCACACTATCCCTTTTCTCTATCCCAATCCCGACCCCAGCCATGGTGAGAGCTAACCATGATTAGGAAAACGGCAAGGTCAAGGAATGGATAAACGTTTTCTGAGGCAGAGGAGGTGGGATTCACATTGGGAGGAGAGTAGGTATAAACCCCAAAGCCAAGCCTGCTGGGTTACCTGGATGTTTGTGGAATGCTCAACTAAGGTGAATAAGTAGTTGCAATTCTAAGGATTTTGAATCAAGACAAACTAAGAGATGAGGAAGCTGAAATATATGGAACGTCAGTTGGATAGATACTTGGAAGCTCTTACCTTCTTTCCCAAAGTATCACTCTTTGATTTTGTCAATCTCCACGACCTGCCTCCTGCTGGTACTAACCTGTTGCTGTGGTCTCTGTTGTATATGTCTTGCTTTTTTAAAGTATATAATCAATTTACTATGCTGCTTTCAAAACTATCCTGCTTGTCAATCTGAATTCTCTTTTATCTTCTGTGTTTTTTAGAGATGCTTCAGTGATACTTTTATGTCTTTTCTTATTTTTCTTTCTCCCTGAAACAATATTGCTATCTCCCCACTCCTCACCTTTGCCCCCCAGTCCCTCTGCATTGAGTTATCTGTGTATAGCTTGTAGCCCCCAGTAGTATGTAAGTTCTTTCTGAACAAGTACTTTATGTCAATCTCTGCAGCATCTAATATAGTGTCTCACACACAGTAAGTGCTTAATGATTGCTTTAATTTAAACCTAGCAAGGTGCAGCAGTTTTCATCACTAGAAATTTGGCTAAAGAAGAATTCAGTCCTAACCATGGTTACTAAGGTATAGAGGTATTACAGCCTGCATCAGGAGAGGGAGCATTTATCTTTCTTGGTATCCCTAGTATTTAGCACAGTGCCCGACACATAGTAGGCACTTAATAAATGCTGACTTAATAAATGTTGCCTGATACTTAGGAAAATCACTGAAAGTAGACCTGTTAAATGATTCTGCTTTTAAAACAAGTCCTATAAGAGGGATTGATGAGACTATTTTGATTATCCATATGTTATTGTCTCTAGACAAACCTGCCTTTGCTAGAAGACGACCTTAGGTTCTTGAAGGTTCTGCTAGTGGAATGCATGATCTAGCATCTCCTATCAAATTGCAAAGGCTTTGGTAATTGACCTTTAGGGAATGGTCTGTGGCCCAAAGACCAGCCTCAGTAAAATGTGAAGAGGTTTATCTCCAGGAGATCATCCAATCCTCCCTCCTCTCTCTCTATTCCCTGCAACAGATACATGCAATCTGTGTTCAGAAAAGGAATTGCTGTCAATCATTCATACCTTCATGTGAATTTATCACAGTTCCACCGTTTCTACTATTATTTCTATTTTAAGCCTCATCTTACTTGGTAGAGGGAAAAACTTTGACTCTCTTAGGTATTTCAAGCACCAGTAAGTAAGGAGGGAAGACTTTTTTCCCCAAATGGGAACCCTTCTCAGTGCCCAAGGTATCTACTTAGAAGTGAAGTTAGCTGGTCAAATGCTATGAATTTTTAACAACAGTATAGCTCCCGAGTTCCCTTGGAATATCATGGGCCTTAAAGCTATTTCCAGCTTTTACGTTTTTACTATGTGATCATTTTCAATAGATGTCCCTGATGTCTGAGAGGTGAGGGGGTTGGGTTTTTTAAAATTCCATCACTTTTGAAAAGTGTTGCATTCTTCTATTTATAGTTGTCTCCTGTTTTCCCCTCATTTTCCTTCCGCTCAGAATTGCCAGGAAGCATCACCTCTGAGAAGTGATGAGCTCCTAAGAGGAAGGATGAAAACCGGATCATTCTTTTCTTACAAGATTCCTAGAGGGTAGAGTATCAGAGTAGGTTTGCAATTGAAGGTGAAATTCTGGGGCAGAATTTTTTTTATTAAAACTTAAAGTTTAATTTCAGCTACAGGAATGTTGTAACTCTTGTATTTCTGAATTAGTGAAAACCAAAAAAACTCTGAAGTCTTCTTGCTCAGGTGAAGTGCTATCTCCTCGCTTTCTCTCTCTGTGTATATATACACATACACATATGTATATATACACACATACATATATACATATATGCACATATATTCATACATACTTATATACATACATACACACACACATACACACACACACACACACACACACACACACACACACATATATATATATATATATATATATATATATATATGAACTTCCTAGGAGAAAAATCTATTCTCCACATATATATATATATATATATATATATATGTGGAGAATAGATTTATAAATATATATGGAGAATAGATTTTTCTCCTAAGAAGTTCATGAGGTAGTTGGTTTGAAGCTAATATCAAAAACTTAGTTCATTCTTTCTGTTCGTCTGATAAGAGGGTTTAGTAATATCCCTATTGCAATCTGGGTACAGAATAAATTGTTATATCAAAATGTGGAGTAAGTATGATTAAATAAAAAATATAGTCACAGGCCTCTATAAAATTGTATTTAATATGAAGTCAAAGGTTCTGGACAAACTGTATCTTGATTTGACCCATGCACACATTAAAAAAAAAACTTTTGATGGTTTCCAAGACAAGACACAGCTTAATCCAGGGCTTCTGACCCAGAACTATAACAAACATCAAATGGGAAAAGCAGGCTGCTATAATGGCCCCGATTTCTACCCTGGCCCAGCTGGCCCACTGGCGAGAAGGACCTTACACAGTGCTTGAGATTTCTCTTTTTGTATTTACTGTGAATTATTAGGCATTCTTTTCTACAGCGTTGGCCTTTTAGCCCATTGCTAGACTGTAAACCCCATGAGAACAGGGACCAAGCCTTAACTAAACTTCTGACTTCCCCAGTGCTCTGCATAGGGCTTTTCCCACAACCGAAGGCCTTATAAATGTTTAATACTAGATTCCCAAGGTTATCAGGAAAGTGCTTGTTGTTTATTGTTGTTTTTTGTTGAAGTGAATTGCATCCTTGGTTCCTACCATATGCCTTTCATCCCAATCCTTTCTTAGCCCCTTCTACACTGACAAAATACTGGGGATGTCTTTGTTCTTCTATAATTGCTTGGTAGAAACTGGATTAGAGACACACTCTCTGGTGGTTGACAGGTAAGCCTAGAGAACAGCTTTGGTTTCAAAAGGGAATGGCATTGCCAGTGACTCCAGGATGGCCTGTACCCTGCTTTTTTTTCTTTTTTTTTTGGAGGGGGGAAGTAGGGCAGTTGTGGTTAAGTGACTTGCCCAAGGTCACACGGATAGTTTTGTGTTAAGTGTCTGAGACCGGATTTGACAGTTCTGCTGACTCCAGGGCTGGTGCTCTATTCACTGCATCACCTAGCTGCCCCCCTGTACCCTGCTTTTTCACAGCTGGAGGGGACCCAGATTGCCCAGGACAGTCTTCTCACTTTATAGAAGAAAAAGCTGAGGCCCAGAGAGGTTAAATTATTTTTCAAGGAGCAGAGCCAGGATTCAAACCCAGATCCTGACACCAAATCCAACAATCCTTCTAGCATACCCTGCTGTCTTGCCCGTTTCTTAGCATCATTTCTTTATGGGTGGCATAGCTGAGATAAATAAGCAGAGTTCATTGCTCCCATCTATCTCAGTTTCCTGTTGAGAGTTGCAGAATCATGTAATTTGAAGGGACATCTGTGACCATCTGGTCTCCTCTGACCCTGATCCTGACCCTGATCATGAAGCCTCTCCATAGAACATACGTAACTAGTGGGCATCTGATCTCTGTTGTTTTCAGTCTTCCAGTAGAGGGGGACCCACCATTTCCTGAGAAGGCCTGTTCCACTCTAGTTGTTAAGAAGTTGTTTTTTTCCTTCTATGGAGCTAAAGCTGTGTCTCTGCAAACCATTGTTCTGAATTCTGTCTTTTGAGAGAACCAGTCCCATCTCTCTTTGAGTGGTAGGAGCACCTTAAGTATTTGAAGACAGCTCTTCAGTCCTTCCTGAGTCTCCTTTCCCCAACTAGACATTCCCAGTTCATGGAATCATGGGGCCACAGGTTCAGGGCTGGAACTCTAGCCTAGGGAGTCTAATCCTAAAGGTTATGTACGCAGATCAGGTCAAATTCAGCTAGAGACAGGAGTCACTAATGAGAATCCCCACTGGCCACATATTGACTTAATTTAAAAATGTGATATTATCCATGTTTTATTGTATTTTAATTTATTCTGTTACATATTTGGATCTGGTTCTGGCTGCACTAGAACATGACAGGGTGTTAGATACCTCGGATGCAGTCCAATCTCCTCATTTTGGAGATGAGGAAACTGACACTCCAAGAGGTGAAGTTTTGCCCAAGATTGCCCAAGCTTACACAGCTAGTAAGTAACAGAGACCAGTTGAGGGCCCCAGTCCTCTAGCTCCAATTCCAGCCTGTTTTCCACTCTACCAAGTACCTCTCCAATCTAACATCACATTGCATGATCTGGAGGCCCATTGACATCCCAGATGGTGTGAATCAGTCATAGACTACCTGCTTTCAGAGGTCCATTGCTTCCCTCTCTATAATCTTCTCATTTGGTGACTGAAAAAAAGACCTTGAAGTTTGCCATGGATTCTACATTCTTGTTAGAATCCTGAAAATAGATTGCTGGGGCAATCCTCACTCATGTTTTGCTTTTTCTCTGTTGGCACCCATCCTGTTTGCACAGGGCATGCAGGCAGCCTCTCTCTATCCAAACTTCACTCCTCCACAGGCTTCCTCTTTTGCAGTTAATTTCCCTTTGTGATTCCTGGGAATGGTTTGGGGCTGAAGGAGCACACACATTGTGTGCTCAGAGTTTCTAAACCCTGGGCTTTCTAATCAGCCTTTCTTGGGAAAGGACATGAATTCCATTTACTTCCTTTAGGGGCTAAAAAATCATAGGCTGGCAGAGCTGCATGGGACCCCAGGGGCAATCTAGTCCAATCCCGCCTTTTACTGATAAAGACACTGAGGCCCAGGAAGAAGGGATCTTAGGATCATGGCATCAAATAGGCAGAGTTGGAAGGAACCAGGGAAACATAGCCCAGCCCCTCGTTTTCCAAATGAGGGAACTGAGGCATAGTGAGGGAAGGTGATTTGTCCAAGATCACATGGTCCAAGGACATGGAAACTATAAATGAAATGGCTGGAGCTTGAACGTAGGTCCTTTGCCTTTAGGTCCTGCCCTTTCCATTAGATCAAGTTTTCATGGGCCTGTGTTTTCACCATCTCCCTTTCTTGATGTGGTCCCAGGCCCTCCTCTTGACAGTGATAGTGAAGGAGGGAAAGCATGTTTGTATCCAAATTGGGCCTCGCTAATATCTCAGGCTGCTTAGTAAAACTTTTATTAGCTTCCTTTTTATTAGAAAAGAGGCTTCCGGTAGCATTGCCTCCTGCCTTTAAAGGTTTGGCAGCTGCTCCTGCTATAAGAAATCCGCTTCAAATTAAAATGCTTCGTTCCCAGAGATATTTTATTTACAGCCAAGCACCTAGCGACACTTGTACAGCCAATGGGTTGCAGTGAATATAGATCTTTGATGCTGTTGAATAAATCTGCCAGGATTTCCAATTTGCTTTTATGCGAGTGAATCACCCAATTCAGTATAAATGTATCTGGGCTGCCATAGTCTCCCTTTTTTCTGATTCACCGCCATTACCACCACCCCCCATGTAGGGAACATTACATATCCCCAGAGTGCACAGTGCCCGGGCTGTCAATCAATCAGCCAGTACTTATTGAGCTGGAGCGTGCTTACACATACTCTAGACACACAGTCCTCCTAGCTGCTCCCCAAACTGACCCTGGGCTTTCTTCCCTTCAAGAATGGTTTCTCATGTTAGCCCTCCTTCCTGAAATGTGCTCTCCCCCTTAGGTCTTCTAATCCAGTGCCTCGCCACCAGTGGGAAAGCATTTATGGTTTACTATGTGCCAAGTGTAGTGCTAAGTACTGGGAATGCTAACAGATGAGCCAGACTGTCTTCATTCTTTAAGGGGGAAGCAACACATGAAGGAGAATTCAGCTGAAGGATGGATGGAAAGGCAGTAGTCCTTAGAGTTCAGTCAGACTGGGATCATCAAGGATGAAAGGGTCCTGCACTAGTCTAATGGGCTTCATTATAGTAATAATAGCATGAATAACAGAACACTAACAATTCGCATTTCTCTTGTGCTTAAAATGACCCTAGGAGGGATCTGTTGTAGACATTATCATCCCTGTTTTACAAATGATGAAATTGTGGCTCTAAGATGTGATACAAGTTGTCCTTGGTCACCCATCCAGTGTGGACAAAGACAAGAATTCATGCTGAGCAAATGGTTTCCCAGTTTTCAGAAAAGGAAAGAGCATAGGGGCCATCAGTGAGCTAGACTGTGCTTTGTGGCAAAATTGAAAAAATACATTATTAAAGGGATGGTTAGCGAATTCTAGAAAAGGAAGCAGTAATCACCAAGAACCTTCTTGACTTCATGAGAAATAGGCCATATATAAAACTAACATTATTTCTCTTTTGGACAGGATTATTAAATTGGTAGGCAAGAGAAATGCTATACATATAGTTTACCTCAATTTTTATCAAAACATTTGACAATATCTCTCATGCTATTCCTGTGGATGAGATGTTGTCTAAACACTAGTACAATTTGGAAAATTTGATCAACTGCTCAAATGGCCATCCAAAGAACATTCTTATTTAAATGTGAAATTAGAAGGTCCCCAGTGAAATGTCTCAGTGATCTGTGCTTGGATTTGAACATTTTTATCAATAATATGGGTGATGACATTAAATGATGTATGTTTCTTAAATTTATAGATGACAAATCTAGGAAAGGTATTTAACAAGTTGGATGACAGACCCAGGGTCCCAAAAGATTTTGATAGTCTAAAATGATGGGCCAAATCAAATGAGATGACATTGAATGGGGAAACATGTAAAATGTTATTGTTAGGTTAAGAAAATCGCTAGATAGTAAATTTACTTGAGAAAGTTTCTGGAGCCTTAGTGAACTGTAAGCTTAACATTAAGTCAATAGCACATCTAGCAGTTAAAAACCATTATGATCTTGGGTTGCAAAGTGCCTAGGACTAAGCAGAAGAGGGCCGGTGATGGCCCTAAAAACCATAGATTTTAAGTGTTGGAGCAGAGACTTTAAGTCTAACTAACCCCTAAGTCTTCTGATGTCTAGTAAAGATTTCTGGAATTCTACTATAGAACATTGAAAAAAATGCAGAAATAATAAGGGGGAGGTACAAAACGCCCCTAGTTTGTCCCCTCTCTTATCTTTTCTTTCCTCACTATAAAATTAATCTTTCCAAAAGAGAGATCTGACCGTGTCACTTCTCTGCTTAAAAATGGTCAGCAGCTCCCGGTTGCCTCTAGGTTAAAACATAATCTCCTTTTTCTGGCATTTAAGGCCTTTCCGTCTCCCCTTCTCGCCTTATTTGCACATTAATTCCCTTTACACACCCCATTGTTGCAATTAAACTTATTGGAAATTCCCAAAATTCATCTCATTCAGCCTCAACCCCATGAGTGATAGGACAAAGCTGCTCATAGGACCTAATTGTCCTAACTTCCCAGACATGGAATCATGATCATCTAGGAACATAAAAATTCCCGAGCCACATGGAGTCTGGGTTTGCCAGACTTGGTGGGTGCCTAAGACCATGTGAGTCACTAAACCCTGACTGATGATAGATTGAGCAGACACATTTCCAGATGGAGACAGGGGAGACCATGTCCAAAGAAGCTTAGCACCCCTGTGTCCTTGCTGCATATTTTTGATGTGTTAGGGCAAAGTAAATCTCCTTTGTTAAATGTTCAGTGACTTGCTGGTGCCCCTTTTTACCCAACATTAAACCTGAACTGACTGGGAACTGATATTAGAGTATATCTACAAGGCCATGCTTTTTCAGAGGCCCCTCTCTATGCCTGTAATGCATTCCCTCTACATCTGACAATTGAAATACTTTTCCTTTGACACCAGCAGTACACAAGCTCTTAGCAGGTCCTACTGAGCCAGAGAGGCTTTGAGCACTGTCCAGCACAAACTCTGCCTGCTGTCCAGGGACCAGCGTAGCTTAAGTTGGAAGCTGCCCCTCACCAGGCTTGTAAAGTGATGGATTCCCCAGCCTTGACAAACCACACAACAGTCCACGAACCACAAGACCCACAAACAAGGCTCTGACTGTGGTCTGCAGTCTACAAAAAGCCATTTTCCCCAAAGTGCTTAGGAGGGTCGCACACAAACCCAAGCCCTGGTCCAAGTTAACAGAGCGTAAAGATTGTGACTTTTGCTGTTGCCAACATAGGAAGTTTCTACTGGGGCACCTGGTACTAGATTTATGAAACATTTTTTTCATAAATGGCTGGTTGTTCAATAAGGCATAAAATAGCTAGTGTAAGATTGTTATTTGCTCGACAAAATCATTTTTGCAACACAGCCTCAATTTCATAGTCGCTACTGCATTCCACTTATTTTTCTAAGAAATGTGACACAGTAGATTAACTACTGGCATCAAAATGTGGCATTTCCCTTCTGGCTGCAAGTTGCTTTCTATTCAGTTCAGCAGATGTTTACTGTGTCCCTACTATGTGCCGGGCAACTGTGGTGACAATAGCAGGCACATCCCAGTATTGGAGCAGCATTGAAACTCTTCCCCAGATAAAATATATTCTAAATTGTACGGCAACAAGAGTGGCCCTCCTCCCCAAATTGCAGAAAAGTCGCTGACGTCAGAGCCTGTTATGTTTCTAACTGAGTCTTGGAACAGCTAATGCCATGGGACAGGTAAAGTAGTGTGTTCAATCAATCATGTCACTTTATCTCTATGGGACTTGATTTCCTCATCTGTAAAATGAGGATGACAATTTTTTGCCCTGCCTGACTCACAAGGCTGCCATGGGAAAGGTGTGTTATAAAGTGCTAGAAAAACGGGAGTTATTTTTTCTCCTAGAACTGGTTTCAAGCTTCTTTATATCTGGAGAATGGTGTCTTTAAAGTTGGGTTCTTGACTCAGGGGACATGCCCTTGGATGAGCCATGAGGTCTCTTTTCTTTCCTTTAGATTCTGTTATTCAGTGCATGGTAGCCCTAGATTGGGAGTCAGAGGCCTTGGGATCTAGTCTGAGACCTGTCATATACTGTAGGACCATAAAAAACCCACTTCCATTCTCTGGGCCTCAGTTTTCCCTTCTGTAACATGACTGTTCACCTAAATTCTCTTTACGGTTTCTTCTAGCTGGGACATTCAGCGGTTCTCCTTTTAGCAACGATAATAACCCACTTTTGCATTAATGTCATCAAGGGTGAGGGTATATGTTGATTTGGCTTGGAAGAGCTTCTTTCTTTACAAAAGGTGTGTACCTTTGCATCCTCTGCAACAGATGTTGTCTCATAAACCATAGTTCCTTTTATGCTCCTTATTATGACCACTGTAAGGCAAGGTAACCAAGTAGCCCATGAAATGCTATTTCCTGTTGCCTCTGGGCACATGATAAAACCAATCCTTCTGACTCCTTGATTTGCATCTCTAGGGAGGGTCTATGCAGGATCCTTCCACTTAACTTCAACTTCACTGTCTCCTGAATTCATTTACCATGACTATATTGGTTTCTTGATATTGTATCATATCTTTGGACTCTGAAGGAATGTTTAGAATTAAACTAACATTCATTTGTTTTGCATAAGGTTTTCCTTAAGGGAGTTGTTTCCCAGTTTACCTACCCTGTGCCTTGGTTGATTACTGCACGGACCTTCATCCTATCTCAACATATGGAAGTAAGCTATTTTAGGTCACAGAATTCATTTCCCCTTAATAAAAGAGAATTGTGTCTTGGGAAATGTTTTATGTGGGAGATAATGTTACATGCTAAGAGCAGTAATAATTTGGGGGTAATGCACTGGTCATATTTAGCAGTGGGGCCTGACTGCAGGGGCTCTGGGAAGATAAGGGGCACTTAGGCATGTCCCAGTCTTGTCTCAGTGACTCATGGAATGTAGAATTCTTTAGTCTGTAGTTGGGAAAGCCTGATTCTTCTTTTTTTTAAGTTTTATTTTTTTATTTTTTATTTTTATTTAAACAAATGATTTCTTAACTACTGTTTTACATCATTCATTTCTGCCAGATTTTGAGTTACAATTTTTTCCCCATTTTTCCCTTACCCACCCTCCCAGAATAGCAGTCCCACAAGATATCACTTCCTCCATCCTGCTCTCTCCCATATCTTCTGCCTTACCCCCTTCGATTTTTCCATTAGAGCAAGGTGAATCTCTATGCACCGATGCCTGCACATCTTATCTCCCAATTACATGCAAAAGAGTATTGATAATAGTGTTTATATATATTTGAAATATTTTAATTTTAAGACCTCGAATTTCAGATCCATTCCCTTCCTCCCTTGTCACCCATTCCCTCTGGGAAGATAAGTAATTCAGTATGTGTTGTACATGTATAACTATGCTAAATATTACCATAGTAGATATATTGTAGAAGGCTGCTTATAATTCCCTCCCACCCATCCCACCCCCCCACCTGGTCCATTCCCTACTTGATCCTGTCCCTCTTCTATAGTGGGTATTTCCAACCTCCCCTCCCCCCAAGAATGCCCTCCCATCCATCATCCCTCCTCTCATCCCCCTTCCCCCTATTCTGCTGCAGGTTGAGATATCCCATTTAGTATGTATGTCATTCTCTCCCTGAACCAAATTCAATGAGAATGTGGTTTTGCCTTTTTGCCTTCCTATTCTTCCCCTCCTCTGCAGCCACTTCCCCTTGCTTCTTCTACATGAGATAGTTTACCCTACCCTGTCTCTCCCCATCTCCTCTTGCCACTTTCTTCTCTCACCTCATAATTTCACCCCTTAGGTATCATCCCTTCCCAACAAATTCAACCTATGCCCCCTATCCATGTATAACTGTAAACATATATACACACATTCACGTATGTATTCATGTGACCATATACCCTTCTTTCATTATTTTCATACTGAGAAAAGTTTCATCAGTCACAGTTATTGTTTTTCCATGTAGGAATGTAAATAGGTTAACTTTGATAAGTTCCTTTTGATTTCTTTTCCCTGATTACCTTCTCAGGTATCTCTTGCTTCTTGTGTCTGGATGTCAAATTTTCTCTTCAACTCTGGTTTTTTCCTCAAGAATGCTTTAAAGTCCTCTATTCCACTGAATGACCATATTTTCCACTGAAACAAAATACTCAGTTTTGCTGGGTAGGTGACCCTTGGGTTCATTCCCAGTTCTTTTGCCCTCTGGAATATCATATTCCATGCCCTTCTCTCCCTCAGTGTAGAAGCTGCCAGGTCCTGGGCTATTCTGATTGTGTTTCCACAATATTGAAATTGTCTCTTCCTGGCTGCTTGTAGTATTTTCTCCTTGATCTGGGGATTCTGGAACCTGGCTATAATATTCCTGGGAGTTTTCTTTTTGGGATCTTTTTTAGGAGGTGATCGGTGGATTCTTTCAACCTCTATTTTGCCCTCTGGATCTAAAACATCAGGGCAGTTTTCCTTGAGAATTTCTTGAAGGGTGATTTCTAGGTTCTTTCTTTGATCATGGCTTTCAGGTAGTCCAATAATTTTTAAATTATCTCTCCTGGATCTATTTTCCAGGTCAGTGGTTTTTCCCTTGAGATATTTCACATTGCCTTCTATTCTTTCATTTGTTTGGATCTGCTTAACAGCATCTTGATTTCTCATAAAGTCAGTAGCTTCCATTTGCTCCAGTCTAACTCTGAAGGAATGAATCTCTTCAGTGAGGTTTTGAGATTCTTTTTCCATCTGGCAAATTCAGCTTTTTAAGGCATTCTTCTCCTCATTGCCCTTTTGGGCCTCCTTTGCCGTTTGAGTTAGTCTATTTTTTAAGGTGTTGTTTTCCTCAGTCAGGCTGTTGACCCTCATTTCATACTTTTTCTGCATTTTTCTCATTTCTCTTCCCAATTTTTCCTCCACTTCTCTTATTTGATTTTTAAAGTCCTTCTTAAGGTCCTCTATGGCCTGTAACCCGCTCATATTTTCCTTTGGGGCTTTTGGAGCAGGATTTCTGACCTTAAAGTCCTCTGACTGTTCCATGCTTTGATCCTCTTTGCCCCCAAAATAGGAGTCTAATGTTTCATTTTTCTGTTTATTTTGTTTCCTTTGCCTTGGCATGATGCCACTTAATTACTTGATTTTGGGGCTTTTTGCCACAGTAGGACTCTGCCACCAGCCAGGGAAGCTTTGTCCCAAATGTGGGGGGGGGCAACTTCCATTTCTGGCAAGCTGGAAACCTGCCCCACAACCTCCCCCCCAGATTACAATCCAGATCCAGGGAGGTTAAAGCAAGAGCGATTACCCCCGAGACTGATCACTGGATCTCCCTACAGTTCATTGGCCAGGAGGTGGAGCCGCCACTGAAAACTGCAAAATGGCATGTCTCCTCAGTGGCTTCTAGCCCCCAGGGGAGGAAGGCAACGTGTTCCCCAAATACTGGTCCCAAAGTCCATAGGGCACTAACCTCTCACTTTGTCCTAGGCATGTCTGTGTTGACCATTCTGGAATCGCCACAGCTGCTGGTGTTCTGGGGTCCCTTCAGCAGGCTGTTGGCCGGCTGCCCTGGGGCTAAAACTGCAGGACCTGGGCTCAGCTCTTCGTGCAGTGCATGCTGCTGGCTCCCAGAGCACTGCGCTGGCCCTTCCTGCAGGGCTGCTGGGCTGTCCTCAGCGGGAGGTTAGCTTCTCTGTGTCATTCTTTGGGTGCTGGGGCTCCAGAAGTTTTTCAGAGTCCCCTTTTACATAGTTTGGAGGTAATCTGGGGGGAGAGAGCCTTGGAGGTGCTGTTTCTACTCCGCCATCTTGGCTCTGCCCCTCCCCCCCATTCTTCTTTGTTTTACAACCACTCCTTAGGGTCCTAATTGTGGAGTCCTGATAGGCTAATGGTGCTTTAATTGCTGAGTGAGATATAGGGATGTCTTGCTGCGGGAGACAATGAATGGAACAGTATATCCAGGAGAATGAACTTTTTAAAAAGGTGGCTTGGAGTCATTTCAGTTCTGCTGCTAGACTATAAGCTCTGTGAGGTCAGGGGCCATGTTTCAGCTAAGCTATATGTCCTCTTTAGTACCTTGGACACTGCCCTGCCTGCAGTAGATACTTAATATTTGTTGAATTGGGGAGGTGAAATTTAGATGGGACTGGGATTCAATGGGGGGTGGGGAGAACTGCATCAGCAGAAGACCAAGGACAATCTGGGATGATGTGGGGCTCAGATTTGCCACCTCTGGAACCCAAGCTTCTTAGAAGCAGTCTGAGTTTAAATAAATGTTACTTCCTGGGAATCCCTCCTTTTCACTGAAATGTATAGCCTTTCATAAATGACTTAGGAGGCCTAGTGGTTTGGTAGAAAGAGTTGTGAGTTTGTATTTGGAAAATCTATAGATCATAGTTGGAACCTTTTCTGTGGGTCTTGTGGTTCGTGGATTGTTCTGTGGTTTGCCAAGGCTAGAGAATCCATCACTTTATGAGCCTGGTGAGGGGCAGATTCCAACGTAAGCTGAATGACCTTGGGCAATTCACTTAACTCTTACCACAGTTTCCTCATCTCAAAAATGAATATTTGGCCTCTTGAGGTCACATTTTACTGTAAATATAGGAACCTATGATATTCTGGGAAGGCCAGGGGATGGATCCCAAATGGCCAGAAGGCCAGGGGTAAATTGTCTTCCACTCTTTGTATAGTAGTATATAATGTTCCTGAGTGTAACTGAGGCTTTATCATGGATAAAGCCACCCCTGCCACAGTTCTGTGCACACAGCAGGAACTAAATAAATCCTAACTGCGTGAATTGGAGATGCAAGGAGAGTTGCAGGTGACAAGTCCGATTATGATGGCTTACATAAACATGAGCACTGTTCTGCCCTGACTGAAAAAGAGGCCTTCATATTAGGGTCTGCCATGGAGAAAGGAACAAAGAGAAGGCAGGTTACGGGGAGCAGATAGAATAAGTAGAGAAAGATTTACATGTACAAGAGTGTTTGCAGAAGAGGATTTGAGGGTAGACAAGAAAGTTTAATATTAAGATCAAGAGAAGGAGAATAGGGAGGTACTATGGCATGATAAAAAGAACTATAGACTGGGAACCATAGAGAGCCTGGATTCCAGTCCTGGCTCTGCACTTAATGCCTAGGTAACCTTGGAAACACCCCTTCTACTCTTTTGGACCCAGTTTCTCCACTTGTAAATGAGGAGGTTGGGCTAGATGGATTTTTTTGCTTTTTGGAGGGGAGAGAGCAGGACAGTTGGGGTTAAGTGACTTGCCCAAAGTCACACGACTAGTAAGTGTTAAGTGTCTGAGGCTGGATCTGAACTTAGGTCCTCCTGACTCCAGGGCCAGTGCTCTATTCACTGTACCACCTAGCCACCCCTTAGACAGATTTTAAATTTCCTTCTAACTCTGACAGTCAAATGTTCTGTGACTAACTCTGATGTGAGGGCTGCTAAGTTACCTTTGGTATCCACCTGATTCACCCAGTTCTCACCTGTGGCTCCAAAGAGCTCTGGCATGTGCAGTAGCCACACCCTGGCAGAACCCTCTCTACAGACTGACTAAATTAGGTTGAGGGTAACCAATGGGTCTCACACCCATCAGGGAGAGTTGGGGAGGTGTCTACCCCAAGCATGTGAAGATGTCCCCCTAGGGAATGGGCACATGAGAGCAATCTGTTCTATCAGGCATGAAGGCAGCTGAAGCAGGTCCCATGGAGCTCTTAGAGCTTGTTCAGACATTGAAGACACCAAGGTCATCCATCTCCTACATCCCAAGCCATCACCAGTCATCCTGACTTTTGTCTTACTACTTGATTTCCTTGACTCTGGAAGAGATAATGAGGGCAGGTTACTTTGGGCAATTCTGCCTCACTTAAATCCAATGCACGCATGAGTCAAGACATTACCCATGATGTCATTGGTCCTCTTTGAAAAAGAAGGACAGACAACAGCTCACTCTCCAGTCTCCACATCTTTAACTATTCTTGACCTCCAGTTCTTGGTTCTCAGCATCCTTGAGATCCTTTATTTCTCTGATGTCTGGTGACTGCCTACTTTGAAGCCTCTATGTTGATAGCATTTGTGACCTTCAGTCTCTTTCTAACCTCTGGATACTGCTGAAGCCTTGCCTTGACCCTCCACATCTCAGCTCTTGTTTTATCTCTACTTCCCTGCTCTTGCCTGTGGCCCAATATGATTATAACTGAGATATTACAGGGTGGCAAAGTGACTACTACCCAGTAACTATGTCCAATGTCTACTTATTCATGGGGGAAACAAATGATATTACCAGAAGGAAAAGGGAAAGCATTGCTAAATATTATGAAGTACTAGACAAGACATTTAGATAGATATGGTATTTTCTTCCCTGCTGACAATCTGGTGCAAGGACTTTAAGAAGAAAAGGCAGATTTGAGAACTCAACAGGTGGCTTAGAAGATGGGGTCTGAGAACAGGATTTGGATTTCTTTGCCACAGCTTAAAATCTGGGAAGGATGGTCTCTTAGAAAAGGAAAGGGTTGGGATGGCTAGGTGGCGCAGTGAATAGAGCACCAGCCCTGGAGTCAGGAGGACCCAAGTTCAAATCCTGCCTCAGACACTTATCACAGAATTAGCCATGTGATCTTGCGCAAGTCACTTAACCCCAATTGCCTTCCAAAAAGAAAAAAAAAGAAAAGGAAAGGGTACCCGTAAGGAGGCCTAGTAGATATGGCTTTGCCGGAAATCTTGGAAACCCTAGGAAAGGAGATTAAACTGAAAAGGAGGGAGGGAGGAAGAAAAATGATTAAGCATCTCCACCAAGCTAGATAACCAAAGAGAACAACTATAATGTAGGAAGAAGAATAGTATAGAGATGCCTAGAAATTCAGAGGAGACAAAATTTAATAAAGGAGACAACAGCCAAATCTTTTTCTCACACGTTTATAGTAAAATGTACAAAGTATAGGTAACAAAGTCAATTTGCGATCCTAATTAAAGGAGGCAAATTTGATGGTAAGCAGCATTTCTTAAACTGTGGGTCATGACCCCATATGGGGTCCAGAAAAATTTGGCAACAGTAAAAGGTCTCTGAATGCGCAGTGACTAAAAATTAATTCAGAATCATAGTGTATGGTGTAGAGGACCCCGAAGACCCCCTACCCAAATTTTATAAAACTCAGAGGCATCTCAAGGTAGGAACAGAAAGCATTTATTCAGTTCTCATGAGAAAAGGGCATCACCTCCACTAGGACAGACTAGAAGACAGAAGCCAAAGCAAGGTTATATACCTTAGCGGAAACAAACCCCCTCCCACCACTGTCTCTTATTCCCATTGACTGGGAGGCGGGTTTACAATCTAGGCTCAAAAATCCTCTCCAAAGACAAAGAATAAGGAAACAGGTTATAGCCAATTCAAAGGTACATGTCCTTATTTGGCAAACTTAATGTTGAGGTGGCAGTGAAGGAGGGGGAAGGGTCATAAATTGGGTAACTTCTAAGGAAACTGAACTTAGGCCCAGCTGGTCTTACCAAAGCCTGCCTCTAGTTTCGAGATAGTCCCTCTCCCACCACCCTGAGGAGTCTTCACAGAGGGTATATCTCACTCAATAGCATAATGAATCTGAGGTGTTTCTGGCAGCGCTTGCCCTGTTGCATTGGGCAACTTCACTGCAGCCTTGGTTCTAAACACAAAACATGTGCACTTTGCACTGCACGTGACCTCAGGCTATGCATGCCAAGAATGCTGCACAAACATGAAGGGTGGCTAGTGGAAAAAGTTTAAGAAGTCCTGGGTATAGCTATATTAAATGTTTGTTACTGAGACTTCATGGGATAGGGCCCATTAATGTAACATGTCTGGTGCAACTTCTCTCAAAAGAATAGAATAGATAAAAGGAGGTGAAATAGAATACTATCCTATATTAATAAGATTATTTTTAATAAGATTTGTTGTTGTTCAGTCATTTTCCAGTCATGTCTAACTCTTCATGACCCCATTTCGGTTTTTCTTGGCAAAGACACTGGAGTGATTTGCCATTTCCTCCTCCATCTCATTTTCCAGATGAGGAACTGAGGCAAACAAGGTGAAGTGACTTGCCCAGGGTCACACAGCTAGTAAGTGTCTTAGGCCATATTTGAACTCATTTCCTCCTCACTCCAGGCTGGGGCCCACCTAGTTGCCCCCTCATATGTGCTAGTTGAATTAAGTCACCTCAAAGCCAGCAATTAGTTAGCACTGCAGCGGACAGAGTCAGGATACACCCCATGTCTGGCATCAGGAAGACCTGAGTTCAAATCTGGCCTCAGATACTAGCTGTGTGACTGTGTGACTCTCTCTCTCTTTTCTATTACCCTATCTGTCTATCCATTCTGTAGGCTATATACTTTTTGAGGATAGAGACTGTTTTTACTTTTGTGTTTGCATCACCAGGGTCTCGCACAGTGCTTCATATTCAGTAGGTACTTCATAAGTACTTTTTAACTGAAAGAACATATAATGTTATCAAGAGGATTCTTTGTCAGGTATATATCGGATTCGGTGGTGGCTGAGATCCCTTCCAGCTCTCATACTGTGTGATTCTATGTCTGCCTTCATCCCCGATTTCCCATCTTCACATACTTGATGCGGGAGCATCAGAAGGCAACTGTGCATGAGGCATATAAATGAAAGCATTTGAAGAAAAACAACGGCAAACAACATGGCTTTGGCCCCCTACAATTGAAATAATCATGAAGTAGCACTTTTTCGTCTTCATTTTTAGTTCCTCTGTAGTTGTTAAGACTCTGTCTTCTTGGCATGGTCCTTCTCTCCCCTGCTCTGACTCTTTCTCGCTGGCATTCATGTTCATAGACGATATGAATAATGGCAATGCCAATTTTCCGAGGTTTAACTGAAAAGACTAATGTGGGCCTATGTGGAGTGTCCTAGGCATCCAGATAGGACTTGGCCTTTAAACTGCACCGTCCTCTTGCAATTGGGTCAGTCAATTGAATTCAGTAAATATTTATGGAGCACCTAACATTTCCTGCCAATGGGAATACAAAAACAAAAGACCCATACCCCACCTTTAAGGAGCTTACATTTAAGCAAAGGTTCCTGACCTTGGCTTAAAAATAAAACCCCCATCCTCTTCCTACCAGGAGGGCATTTGACCGAGTGATTTCCTAGGTTCCTTCCAGCTCTGATTTTCTGTGACTTCTTGTCTACCACACATTTCAGTCTGTTCCTCCCCTTCATGTCCCCAGCTGTTGACCAGCCTTTGCTTCCTTAAACATTTATTTCTGTGCTGTCTGGCTTTGCTTTGTTTTTCCTAAATTCCCCAATAATTTGTTTTCTTTCTCCTTTGATGATACCCATTCTCCCTCCATCCCTCTGTCAAAGGTCCCAAGGAACAATCTTCCATTCTATTCTCTCTTCCCTTTCTTTTAACTCAGATAATTGTTCACATATACGAGTGATTTCAGATTCGCAAACTGTTTTATGTCCATTTTTTTCACAAAAGCTTCATAAGAAATCTGCATAGTTGATGTGATTATCATCTACTTTTTTCATATGAGAAACTGAGGCTCAGAGAGGTTTTGACTGGGCCACAGTCACAGAGCTCTCAAGTGTCTGAGGCAGGATTTGGACCCAGACCTTTCTGATTCCATGCCCACCCCTCAATCCACTATACTCTGTTCTTTCTCATTTACTGATTAGCAATGGTTCTGTCAACTTGAAATGAATTTCAGTTTCTATGTCTCCAACTGGATATTTCTACTTTGATCATCTAACCACTGCCCTAAAGTCACAACGTCAAAAATTGAACTCGAGATTTGCCCCAACCCCTTTTACCCTCAAACTTGACTGTTTTCTGTCAGTGGCAGCACCATTCTACCTTGGCCCCTAGGCTTGAAACCCTAGAGTCATGTTTTCCTTCCTTTTTCATTTCCATAAATGATTATTCACCAAGTCATCTTGAGCTTTCTTCAAAACATCTTGGTTCTGTGGCAGAACAGACACTAATTGTGGAAATTACAAGGAAGAACACCTCATCCCCAAATAAAGGAAAACCTTTTACCAATTAGATCTATCTAATAATAGAATGGGTTGCTTTGAAAGGTAGTGAATAGCCTGTCTGGTGACATTAGACGATCCTTGACAGAGATATTATGGAGAAGTCTTGCTTCATTTGGCCATTAAAGAAGTATTACGAGACTTAGGAAAGTAAGAAACCGTACAAAGCTTCTAATCTAAAAATTTCATTTATGGGTAGGAAAGTGAAGCCTAGGAAAGGGAAATTATTTGCCCAAGGTGATATCCCCTGAGATCATGTATAACTAAGGCATTATAATGTCATCTTGCATTGTCAGTTGGGCATATCTTGTCTCTCCACACAGGGGAGTGACTGTATCTTAATCCTGATCATAAGATCATGTATTTAGAACTGGAAGGGCCCATCTGTACACTGGGCACATTGTAAGTACTCAGCAAGTACTTGCTCAGTTGAGTTGCACTGAAATAAATATGCAGAAATCTGCCCATTTTCAGATAGATTCTGTTATCTTTAAGTGTCAGTAAGAACAGATTGAGGGTCTCTTAACACCCATGTTCGTGCAGTGATGAGATATGGCTGTTCACCATGATCTTGGATCACAGGAGAATTCAATTGATAAAAACCCCAAAGGGTGATGTAAAGATGTGTGGTAGGTATAAGCTGGCTATAGAATACCAATAACAACTTGGTAGAAGAGGTTATACATAGGTGATATTTACAATCCAAAAAGCTGGTGAGCCTGTCATATCATAAGGAGGTTAGTCAGCCAATGGATAGCCTAAGTACTGCTTCTGTAGCCCAGAGATCCTAAAGACCCCAAAGTAGGCCCCTAAAATAACAACAACAACAGCAGCAACAACAACTGATATTATGCTGTAAAATTTACAGAGCACTTAAATGTATTATCCTCACACACCAAATATATTATGGCATTTACAGATGGGTAAACTAAGGAAAGCAGAGGTTATATGATTTTGCCAGGCTTACACAGCTCACAAGAGGCAGGATTTGAACTCATTTTCCTGATCCTAGGGTCAGTACTCTATCTACTATACCACTTAGCTGTCAAGTGTGTTGGGTAGTTCCCATGTGGAGGATTAATGAGAAAACATGAGTATGAATCTCACAAGGTGAAAAGGCACAAAGGGCCCGGGATATGTATCTGTGGAGAGACTGCCCACCCTGCTGAAATCAAAGACCCCCACAGGGGCCAGCTAGGGGGCGGCTAGATGGCGAAGTGAATAGAGCACTGGCCTTGGAGTCAGGAGGACCTGAGTTCAAATCTGGGCCTCAGACACTTAACACAAAACTAGCCGTGTGACCTTGGGCAAGTCACTTAACCACAACTGCTCTCCAAAAAGCAAAAAAATAAAAGACCCCCACAAAATACGTGTGTGTGTGTGTGTGTGTGTGTGTGTGTGTGTGTGTGTGTGTGAGAGAGAGAGAGAGAGAGAGAGAGAGAGAGAGAGAGAGAGAGAAACAGACAGACAGATAGGATGCATGGCATGGTGGTGAAGATCTCTGAGTTGGGGAGCTTGTCTACATTGTGACCAGTGTGACCATGGCCAAGTCACTTAGCTCCTCTCAGCCTCTATTTTCTCACCTGTAAAGTGGGGGTGGTACCCATAGCACCTACCTCATTGGGGGATTTTGAGGATTTACTTAGACAATGTATGTAAAGAGATTTGCAAACCTTAAAGCATGGTATAAATGCCAACTATTATTATTATAACTATCATTTCCATAGTACTTTCAAGTTTACAAGCCACTTTCCCTACAATAGCCTTGGGAGATACATGGTACAAAGATTAGCTTCCCCCTTTATGGATGAAGAAACAAAATCTCTGAGAAATAATGTGATTTCTTCCAAAGTCACACAGCTAGGAAGTATCTGAGATTTGACCCCAAAACAGGTCTTATCCACTCTAACATATTGCCTATTTACAACTATGAGCAATAAATATTGTAGGATCACAGATTTAAAGCTGTAAGTTGCTCTAAAGGCCACGTAACCCAACCCTCTTTGCAGATGATGAAATTGAGGCCCAGAGGGGTTGAGTCCAAGGTTATATAGGCAGTGGCAGAGCCAGAATTTGCACTCAGGTCTTCTGATTTAAAATTGAGTTCTCAGGAGTGCCAAAGCTAAAAGAGGCCTTAGAGATCCTCTCTTCCAATCAACATATTTATTTTATAGATAAGGAGCCAAAGCCCCTGGGAAGGGAAAGGACCTCCCCAAAGCCACCTCACCTGTCTAATCTGAATGCCAGGATTCAATAATGTTGAAGCACTGGGGGGGTAAAGTGGGGGAATGAAACATTCATATGGTCACCTGTAAGTATATTTACTATGCTAAGTGCATGAATGCCCTTGAACACCTATGGCAAAGGAGAATCCCAAGCTTGCTTTGCTCCTTATGCACAGACTGACTTGCCGTCACAAATCTCCTTTGCTCGACCTTTTTAGTGCTGATAAAGGCCACCTTGATTCATGATGCATGAGCCTGGTTCTTTGAAGCCTATGAGAAATCTTTTGTTCATTGTACATGCAAACAAATTACTTTCTAAGGGCTGAAATTTAAAGTGACATTAAGCACTGAGAACATCTATATTTAATTATGCAGAAGGGCCAGGAAACAATTTATAACCTTAAAATAGTATAATTAAAAGAGAATTTCTTCCTGTGGCAGAGATTTGTCCTGGTGAGCCCTATCCTTGGCCATCATCTGTCTAAATGGGCATATCTGTTATGGTCAGGATTTCTAGGTAGCTCTGAAATTTGATGAGAAATCATAATCAGATTAAATATAAGGGCCAAACCCGTTGGAGCCCCCACGGCCCGCCTACACTAATGCTGTGGAAAGAGAAAATTCGATAATTCCTATCGAGGGATGGGGAAGTCGGTGGAAGCATTGTATATTGGAAAAGAACATGGATGTGGGAGTTAGCAGGTTAGTGGTTCATAGATTTAGAGCTGGAAGGAAGCTTAGAGCTTATCTAGTAAAATAGTTCTCAAATTTTTTTGGCCCAAGACCCCCTTATACCTTTTTTTTTCTTTTTGGATAGGGGAAGGCAGGGCAGTTGGGGTTAAGTGACTTGCCCAAGGTCACACGGCTAGTTTTTTTTGTTAAGTGTCTGAGGCCAGATTTGAACTCAGGTCCTCCTGACTCCAGGGCTTGTGCTCTATTCGCTGCGCCACCTAGCTGCTCCCCTAACTTATACTTTTAAAAATTATTCAGGACCCCTGCTCAGAGAGCTTGTAGCTATCACAATTTATCATATTAGAAATTAAAACATCTTAGTATTGTTATAAAAATCATTTTGACCTTGTAGAAAGGTCTTGGAAACCCTCAGAAGGCTCCAGACTGCACTTTCAGAACTGCTGATTAAATAGTTAAATGGTGGGTGCCACTGAATCAATGAGAAACTGGGCACTAGAGAAGTCTAGGGTCTAATCCTTTCTGACTTCTAACTCACTGTGTGACCTTGGGCAAGTCCCATCACTTTGTATCAGAGTCAGCTCCTCTACAAAATTCTAGCTCTACGATTCCGATTTTTGTTGTCATTATCCCTCTGTTGCACTCTGTCCTGTTGCTGGCCAAGGTGGTCATATTCCTTTGTGTCCCTTTGCAGAGCAGGCCATGAGCTGGGGTGGGTGGGATGTGAGGATTGACAAAGGTGTTGGAGAGGTCTGGTTTGGACACATTTGCAGTTACTGTCTGGAAAGTAGCTAAGGAACCCTGGATACTTTGAATTTGAAGAGCCCAAAAAAAGTCCAATCAATTTTACAGGGAAGGAAATCAAGACCCAGAAAGGGACTGGCCCAGGGTCACACAGTGAGTTCATAGCAAAGCCAAGATTTTTACCCAGAGCTGCTGACTCCTGATCTAGCACAAATACCACACTGGCTCCTGGCAATTAACTTCCCAGACATCATCCACCCCAGGCTTCCAGGAACTCCAGG
Source organism: Gymnobelideus leadbeateri (assembly GCA_011680675.1). Classification (NCBI taxonomy): domain Eukaryota; kingdom Metazoa; phylum Chordata; class Mammalia; order Diprotodontia; family Petauridae; genus Gymnobelideus; species Gymnobelideus leadbeateri. Next base: position 505,300 of record WOXC01010527.1, read on the forward strand.
AGTTGGTGATTAAATGAATTGCTTCCCACTTTCTTAATCTCTTCCTCTCTGCTGAGTTGCACACTGCTTAGCAAGATGCATTGAGGAGCCCCCTGCTATGCTGCATTCTCTTCAGTGGTGAGGATTGAACTCTTTAGATTTATAGGTACTGGTTGGGGGAGGCTCTCCCTCTATCATTTTAGGACATGCGGGGCGATACAAACTCAAAGTGTTCATTAGACCAGAAGGGGACCAACTTTTCAAATTGGATGATAGGGGAGAAAACCAGTGAGAGAGAAGATAAGAAGCTTTAGGCCAGGGGTGGGTGAGGAGGGAAGAAGGGAGAGAATCTGGAACTCAAAAGTTTTAAAAACAAATGTTAAAAAAATATTGTTACATGCAAGCAGGAAATAAGATATACAGGCAATAGGGTATAGGAATCCATCTTGCCCTACAAGGAAGTAAGGCGGAAGTGGGGTAGGAGAAGGATAGGGGGGGATATATGAGAGGGCAGACTGGGGAAGGAGTAATCAGTACGCCTCCCATCTTGGGGTGGGGGTAGGGGAAAGATGGGGAGAAAATTCAGAACTCAAAATCTTGTGGAAAACTAAAAATAAATAAATTCTGGAAATTAAAAAAAAGAATTTTAAAAAGAAGTTTTAGGCCAATCTGGCCCCAAACTATAATCTGTTCTAAGTGCCTCATTCTGAAAGAAGGCAATGTACTCCTATGGGTGTTTATCATTATGGTAATGTTTCATTGAAATTGTTGCTGAAAGGGCCAGTGAACATGGCACCTCAAACTTTGGGAGTCAGTGGACTTTATTTGCAGCATGAGGTACCACTGGCGTAATCCATTCCAAAGGGTGGTTACTGCAGAAAATGGCCCTCAGTATTCTTCCTTGACCCACTGTCTATGCCCTGACTCACTTAAATCAAATTCACTTGCAAGTCAAGACCACCTCCCTGATGTCATTGGTCTTCTTTGAGAACAAAGGACAAACAACAATTTTACTGGAAAATGAGAGGAAACTGGGCTATTATTCCAAATCCTTCAAAAATCAAAGAGGTGGCTAGGTATAATAAAAAGTTTACTGGCCTGGGAGTCAGAATCCCAGAATCTTGGAGCTGAAAAGAACCTCAGAGACCATTCCATCTAATCCTGTTGACAAGCATTTATTAAACTCTTACTGTGCAGAATGCATGACATGCCCAAGGTAGAGATACCCTTGGAGACAGGAAGACCACCCATGACAGTATTGTCTGCATGACCAGGGCAAGTGGTTTCACCTGCCAGTGCCCCAGGGGACTAGGTCTGAAGCTCTCAATGGCAGTAGCAAGTGCTGATTTTTATGGGTAGATAGAATTGGCTTCTTCAATGAAATTACTGGTCTAGTATCACTCTCCCACCCCCACTGTCCAAAATTTGCAAAGTACCAAGCTAGGCTCTAAGGATACATAGCCAAAAAAAAGTCCTTGCTCTCCAGAAAGCTCTATTGGAACAAGAATCCATCTGACAGTATCTCCAACAACAGAGGATTCATTCAGCCTCTGTTTGAAGACAGTGATGAAGAAACACTTACGTCCCCAGCTAGCCCATGCCACGTTGAGATAGCTCACATGGGAAGATCCAGCCTTGAATCCCAAACCCCACCCTCCTCCAATTACTGGCTGAGTTACTATGGGAAAGTCATTTCATCTCTGAGCCTCAGCTTCCTCATCTGTAAAGTGGGCTAGTGGTATTGGCACAGGGCTCTTGTGAGGATCAAATGAGACAATGGATATGAAGCTATTTTGTTCATTTGGCAGATAATTTATTAAGTCCCTGACCTTGTCCAATCATGGTGCTAGAATCCTTGGAGAAAAAGACAAACGTGAAACAATTTCTAACTCGAAGAAGCATCCGTTCTATAACGTGTGCACAGATAAGTAAATACAAGGCAAATTAAGAAGAGAGAGAACAGGGGTAGCTAGGTGGCACAGTGAATAGAGCACCAGCCCTGAAGTCAGGAAGACCTGAATTCAAACCCAGCCTCAGACAATTAACACAAAAAGTAGCCGTGTGACCTTGGGCAAGTCACTTAACCCCAAATGCCCTCCAAAAAGCAAAAAAAAAAAATAATCCTTACATAAGCGTGCTCAACTTTTAAATGCTGAACACCCTATCTTCATATCTGAAATGCAAAAACTGGGGAATTTCAGAACATTATAAGAATACTCAGCTTAGAGAAACCACCCCACAAAAATTTAAATATACCACAAAGTTAAAAGGATTCTTTACTTTTTTGCTGCCTCCTTTTCAACAGCTGCTCCCTGGCACAGATTGTTTACCAGTCTTTATAGGCATCGCTCAGTTGGTAAGGCCATGATGAAAAGAACGCTGGCCATGGAATCAGGCAATCTAGGTGAAGTCCCAGCTCTGCGATTTCTAGTTTGTATGACCTTAGGGAGGTCATTTCACCTCTGGGCTTTCATTTCACCCTGTGATAATTGTAATTAGGGACTACAGCCCTTGCTCTCACTGTTAGCTGGTACTGCAGTAGATAGGACGCCACGCCTGGAGTCAGGAAGACTCATTATCCTGGGTTCAAATCTGGACTCAGGTACTTACTAGCTCTGTGACCCTGGCAGATCATTTAGCCCTGTTGGCCTCAGTTTCTTCATCTGTAAAACGAACTGGAGAAAGCAATGATCCAGTATCTTTGCCAAGAAAACCCCAAATGGGGTCATGAAGAGTAGGACATAATTGAAATGACTGAGTGGAAATAAAGTAACTTGTCCTGAGTAACACAGCTAGTAAGTGTCTGGGGCCAGATCTGAACTCTGGTCTTCCTGACTGCAGGCTTCTAGCAGTCATATCTGACTCTTCATGACCACATTTGGGATTTTCTTGGCAAAGATTTTAGAGTGGTTGTTATTATTGATAGTTTAGATATAGGTTTTTTTGTTTGTTTTTGTTTTTTGGAGGGGAGAAGGCAGGGCAATTGGGGTTAAGTGACTTGCCCAAGGTCACACGGCTAGTAAATGTTAAGTGTCTGAGGCCAGATTTGAACTCAGGTCCTTCTGACTCCAAGGCCGGTGCTCTATTCACTGTGCCACCTAGCCACCCCTAGTTTAGATATAGTTTTAACCCAAAAAAGGATTTGGAGTCAAATGTCCTGAGTCTAGTCCCTGCTGTGTTAGTAGCTATGTGATTATGAACAAGCCCATTCGTTCCCCATTCTGGACCTTTGTTTCCTTCTCTTAAAAAAGGAGGGCAGGGAATAAATGAATGCTCTCAAAGGTCTCTCTTAACTTGGACACCCTTTGATTTTCTGATCCAGTGACCCAACCAAGGGGTTGAGGCCAGGAGAGACCAAAGTTGTGATGTTCACAGGAACTTCCAGGGGACAGTTAGCATCAGCCATATGCAAACTTGATGGACAAACTCTACCTTAGGTTGGTGTTGGATTTAGATTGGCAAGTGGCAAATAGTATTCAGACCAAATTTTATAATGAAGTCAGTTCCAATATTCCTTTGGTCATTCAACAGCTGTTAAGGTTTGATAGTGGGACAAGCTCTATACTAGACACTGATAGACACAGTTCCTGCCATCCTGGTGCTCTCAGTCTACATGCGGGGTATGATACCAACAGTTCCAGTTCATCATGTTATGAGATTTGTATTTATTATGAACCAAGGTCTATGTTAGGCTTAAAGAGGATGGTTGTTACCTGCCAAACACGTGGATCAGAGGGAGACGACATTTGACATGGGCTTTGAAAGCTGGTTTAGAGGGATCCAACAGGCAAAGGGAGGACATTCCAGGCATAGGGAAGAATGTAAACAGAAACAGGAAAGCCTGGGGTACAGTGGAAGGAGAACTAGGTTTAGAGTCAGGTGACCTGGGTTCTGATTCCACCACTGACTGTCACTACTTGTGTGACCTTGGGCAACTCAAGGAATCTTCCTGGGTCTCAGTTTCTTCATCACAGGTCAGCTTTGTAGCATAGTGTATAGAGCACTGGACTTGAGGCCAGGAAGACCTGAGTTTGAATTTCATGTGACACATCCTAGCTGTGTGACCCTGAGAAAGTCACCTATCTTCTCAGCCTTAGTTCCTTGTCCATGAGATGGGGATGATTAACACCTATCTCACTGGGCTGCTATGGGGATCAAATGTGTGTGTGTGTGTGTGTGTGTGTGTGTGTGTGTGTGTGCGTGCGTGTGTGTGTGTGTGTGTGTGAGAAGTGCTTTATAAACTTTAAAGTACTATCGCCATATTAGCTCACTATTTTCTGTAAAATGAGAGCATTGGAGCAGATGGCTTCTGAGTTCTCTTTCAGCTGCAGATCTAGGATCCTATGGGTGATCTTGAGCAAGTCATTTCTCCTTCCTAGGCCTCAGTTTCCTCCTCTGTTAAATGAGAGTACCGGATAAGATGGCCTTAAAGGGTCCTTCAGTCTCTAGAAGTAGGATCTTGTGGTCCTCTTACCTCTAGTATGGGGGTGGGAGGTGTGGAGGTGAGAGGATACACACAATCTAGTTTTTTCTACAGAGTATTTTCTGATATGTGTGTGTGTGTGTGGAGAGAGACAGAGAGAGACAGACAGGGAGAGACAGACAGACAGAGACAGATAGACAGAGAGATAGAGACAGACAAAAATAGAGGCAGAGAGAGACAGAGCCAGAGTTTTCTGATATATTCTCTCACTTGGTCCTTAAACTAGATCTGTGGAAGAATATGAGAAGGAAAGAGTGAGCAGTGCCAGAAAATGAAGGAGTCTGGACCCTTCACTCATTCCACTTTAGGGAGCCAACTGAAGACTTTTGAGCAAGGGAGTGATGGTCAGATTATCGAATCTCAGATTGACAGGAACCTTGGGGATCAAGTCTCACCCATTAGCATCCCAGAAAGCTACATTGCTTGTTCAGCTCTGGTGCTTCACTTGATCCTCATGGTCAGGCCAAATGCTGGAGTTTTGGTCTGGAGCTTTAACTCCTAGTGGAGAGCTGCTTTTACTTTTTTTTTTTGCTTTTTGGAGGGCAATTGGGGTTAAGTGACTTGCCCAAGGTCACACAGCTAGTTTTTGTGTTTAGTGTCTGAGGCCCGATATGAACTCAGGTCCTCCTAACTCCAGGGCTGGCGCTCTATTCACTGCACCACCTAGACACCCAGCTGCTTTTACTCTTAAGTAGTGCCATGACCCATAATATTTACCATAAGAAATTCTATAATCCCAGAGCCGAGAAGACCCTTAGAAACCATACATCTGGGCCAGTTGGTGAGCAGCTTGGTGACTCTGCAGTGGATGGTGTAATAAATAGAGCCCTGGATCTGAAATGAGGAAGACTCCTCTTCCTGAGTTCAAATCTGGCCTAAGATACTTACTAGCTGGGTGAACCTGGGCAAGTCACTTCACCCTGTTTGCCTCTGTTTCCTCATCTGTAAAATGAGCTGGAGAAGGAAATGGCAAACCACTCCAGTATCTGCCAGGAAAACCCCAAATGGGGTCACAGAGAGTCAGACATGACTAAAACGACTCAACAACAACAAAGACCAGTTGATCAAACTGTTTCTGGAGCATTTCAAACAGGTCTAGGTGACAGAATTTGGAGGAAAAAAATTGACACATTTAATGTTCTAAGGCTTCTCTGAGCCCCCCTTTTTTCACTTGATTCCTTGAATAGAGAGAGTGATAGCCTAGTATTTATAATGGAAAGCGTGTTATATTTAGACTAATAGGCCCTGACTTGAAATCCTAGCTCTGCTACTACCATCAACCTTGGTGATAGGCATATTCTTTCCCCTCCCTGGGCCTCAGTTTCCTTCTCTTTAGAATGAGGGACTAAGACTAGATGAATTTGAAAGTGCCCCTCAGCTCTCAATCCTTTGATCCCATAGTAGGCAATTAATAAAGGTTTGTTGGTTGCTTGGTGAAAAGGTGTATCAAGGCTGCTTTCTGCAGCAGGGCAGGGAGGCTCCCCAGGGGATCCATTGAAGTGTATATGTATCTATGTAGTATGGAATTGTTCAGTACTGTCTTGTTTACATGTGAATGTGCTCCAGTGCCTAGCACGGTGCCCAAAATGCCCGAGTCATTTCCTGAATGCCTATTTGCCTACTCATTCATCAGAGAACTAGATGGAACAGAGCTGATTTTTCCCCCTGTACGGTAGTAAACGCTTTAACTAGAAGTCATGCTCAGAAAAATAGTTCTCGGTGTTTCTGTTGTGAAAATAGACTTGGCCTTCATTTAGAGGGGGGAGGACTATAGTGGGGTGGAAAAAAGGAGGGATGTTGGACAGAGGTGGAGGACTATTAGGGCGGAACTCTGTATACTGTGTCTCATGTGGTTTGGGTATCAGGCTTGTTTGACTTAACTGTTTTTCTCTGATTCAAGGGAGGGTTCAGTTTTTATGTAGGGAGGGAAGTTGTTTCCGACAATGACTATGGTGTAAATAAAAACAAAAGGCATTAACAAAACTATGGCTTTTTTCCCATGGACGTGTAGGGTCCCACTGTAAATTTTATAGATGCCACCTGATGCTGGTGGTAGCCTGAATGATTCATGCTAACTCTTTACATGGCTGCTCTAGTGAACATCCCACCAGTAATTTTTTTTAATGCAAGCAAAGGAATAAATAGAATAACGATCCCTTTGGCGATTCCCATTGTACATGCCATTTCCTAAATGTACAAGATTATGATTAGCTCTGCCTCGTAATTAACAATTTGCCAAAGTGCCTGCTATGCACACAAATTCCTGTCAGAATTAGGCAGAATTTTGCTGTCTGAATAGATTTCCGTGATCTAAGGAAAAAGAGAACAATCAGAGTGGAAGCCATCCCAGATGTCTAGCCTTATTTTCTATACACAAGCATAATTAACAGCAATACTAATTGTTCCAGACCAGAAGCTCATTTGTTTTTTTTTTCTATAGATAGCAAGAACATTAAATCACAGAGGGATTGTCCGTCTGTCTGTCTCTCTATCTGGTGCTTTCTCTATTATTCCTGGAGCTAGCAGGATCCTAAGGTCTCCATGTGGCTGAAGGCAGATTGGCTGGGTTGTGGATGCATATAGCATCTGTGAGGGGACTTCCACCCAGACTTCTGTGGTAGTCTGTCTATGTCCAACCTCAGTGGTCCAGGCCAGTGCCTGTTCCTGAGCCTGGCTGTCCTGAGTCTGGTGACAGAGAGTCCATATGGGATATTTGGTGATGGTGGAAGCCCTCAACTGCCCTGGACACTCAGTTGTAATGGAGGACACAGATTCTAGTGCAACCAATTACTGGGGCTGGGGTGGGGACCCCACACTCACAAGCATATATTAGATGGGGACACAAAGACACTCATTGAGCCCTTATGCTCAATTAAAATGAATTTGAGGAGTAGCAATAATACATGGGAGGGGGGGTTAAGAAAAGGAATCTTGTAGGAGGGGACACCTGGTTCAAAGAGGCCTAGATGAGAAGAGAGAACATTCCATGATGATAATTGTATTGTTAGTATCCATTGATTGACAATGTACATGGCGACAAAATATCCCTGTACATTCAGTGAACCTTTGAAATGAAATGGAATTTTAAAAATCACATCAGCATTGACATGCATTAGGGGGAAAATTATATCACAGCTATTTGCAAGCCATTATTCAAGGATATGTTTTTAAAAATGGATTTGCATGTGGATTCATGGACCCCATGAAAAAATGACATGACCTCCTCTGTGTGTGTGTCAGCTGAGGGGCAGGGCTATGTAGCTCACAGGGTGGCAGCTTTAAACTTGGTCTGTAATGTCCCTTCCAGTGGTTCTACAAGAATAACATTAAAGGGGCAGCTAGGTGGTGGAGTGAATAGAGCATTGGTCCTGGAGTCAGGAGGACCCGAGTTCAAATTTGGCCTCAGACACTTGACACAAAAACTAGCCATGTGACCTTGGGCAAGTCACTTAACCCCAATTGCCCTACAAAAAGCAAAAAACAAAACAAAATAAAAGAATAACATTCATTTGCTTAGCTCTTCCTTCAGGGTTTCAAAATCACACTCTATACAACATCTCCCAGGAGGTGGCTTTTGCTAGTGTTTTACTGATGGGAAAACTAAGGGTCAGAGCTAATAAATATCCTGGTCAGGATCTGAACCCAGGTATTTTGAGGAGATATTGTATGGTTAAAAACAAAAAATGATAAATTTAGAGTCAGAAATTTAGACTCTTTACCATTGGGAATTCAGTTTCTTCTACCATAAGATAAGCAAGATGGACTAGGTGACCTCAGAGGTCCTTGTGCCTATAATTCTTATGATCTTATGATCTGGGTGCAGATATTTGCTGTGCTGCTTATCATGTCCCAAAGCTTGGGCTGTATCCCTGGCCTCGTCTCAGTAGAGTAAGTGGGTTAGACTAGAATAAGTGGGTGAGACTAGATCAGGAGTTCTTAACCTTTTGGGAGGTCATGGGCTCCTTTAATAGTGTGCTGAAGCTGATTGACCCCTTTTCATAGTAGTGTTTTCAAATAATTGAAGGGATTGGGAAATTTCAGTTAGAGGTTGGTGAAAATAAAGATATTATTTTTTTTTACCCCATCCGAGTTCACAGACCCCCTGGCATCTGTTCCCGGACTCTAAGTTAAGGCCCCTGGATGCTTTCCAGCCCTGACACCCTTTGCTTCAGTGACTCCAAGGCCAGCGCCCTTGCCCCTCCAAGCTTCTCCTTCTTTCAGTTGTATTTCTCAGCAGTGACAGATCTTCAGCCTTGAAGTATAGGTTTCAGTTTTGGAAAGATCTCCAAACCACTTGTCAACATATTTGCTGATTAATATCGGTGAACAAGCTGGGGAAGACCTTGCTTGGGCCAAAGTGAGGTGTGACTTTCAGGCAGTGACACTGAGTTTCCTCCTGAGCCTCAGAAATCAGCTCAGGGGGAGGGGCACTGGGGGGTGGTACAATCCGATTTGAACCCTCAAAGCATCATTGGGAGCACTGTATAGAGTGTACAGGGTACAGGGGACACACTCTTTAGAAATAAAATTTCTAGTGGAACTAAAGCCCTCTTGTTACTCAATAACCATACCCAACATCCTGTCCAATGTCACAAATCAAGCAAACAAGTCATTAAGTATCTGTTCGGTGTCAGGCACTGACCTAGGAGCTGGGGATACAAAGGCAAAAAACAAACATCCCCTGCCCTCAAGGAGCTTAAATTTTATTGGGGCAAATAATATGTAAACATGTAAAAATATGAACTAGGTGCAAAGTAAATACAGGGCAATGGCGGGGTATGAAGAAGAAAGGGAATGAATATTTATTAAGGGCCTACTATATGCCAGGCACTGCACTAAGAGCTTTACAAATAGTAACTCATTTTATCTTCCCAACAACTGTGTGAGCCAGGTGCTGGCATTATCTCCATTTTACAGTTGAGAAAACTGAGGGAGAGGTTAAGGGACTTGTCCAGGGTCACACAGTAAATATCTGAAGTCAGATTTAAACTCAGGTCTTTCTGACTCCAGGCCCAGCTCTCCATCTACTGCAGCACCACCTAGTGGCCTTCTAGTGAGGCCTGTCTAGAAGCTGCAGAGGCTGGAGGATCAGTTAAGGCCAGATGTAGTTAGGAGGTATCTGAACTGAACATTGAAGGGGGTGAGAGATCCTAGGAGACAAAGTGGGGCGAGAGTACTGGAAGCATTCAAGACCACAGGTGCAAAGGAACTGAAATGAGAGATGGAACTTCATGCATGAAGAATAGAAAGGAAGACAATTTGACTGGACCATGTAATGTGTGAAGGGGAATAACTGCTAAGGCTGGCTGGAGCCACCCTGGGAAGGGTTAGACGTGGCACACAGAGGGATGGAGTGTTGGTGGCATAGGCTGTAGGATCATTGGATTTCATTCAGTAAGGGTCCTCAGAGACCATGCGGTCCATTCCTCTCCTTTCACAGACCAAGAAACCTTCCTCCTTGACTGAGGGGAATAACTTGCCCCAAGGTCTAGAGCCAGTAAATAGCAGAGCTGAGATTCAAACTCAGGTTTTCTAACTCCAAATCCAGCACATATTCCATCACACTCTTCTGTCTACCCCTACATTTTATAGCTGAGGAAACTGAGGCCTCTACAGGTACTGAGGGAAAACCACTTTTTGGTGCTTTTACAAGAGGCGATGTAGCCATAGAATTAGAAGCACTGGGAACGAGCCTTCCTTAAGGCTCTGAACAGCAGTATCAATTGTACTCCCAAGTGATCAATAATATTGCCACAGTTTCCCTATTTTTTTCTGGGGTTTTCTCAGTCTCTTTCTCCTATAGGCAAATGAATGAAAATTTCCATGAGCATGCCTCTAAATGGAGTATGATTGGAAACTGAGGAAGAAGGGTTTTGTTAGAAATAATCCAAGCATGATCCGAGAAACCTTACAACAGTAGCTTACAACATAACCCCTGAGTTTTTAGGGCCAAGTGAAAGAGAATAGAATATATACATGCTGGGAGAGACTATCCCCTGTATCCGTGGAATGCTAATTTATCACATCAGCTCCACGGAATCAATTTGCATTTAGAACAGAAGAAAATTGACAAAAGAAATAATGTTAAAATCAATTCAAATGGGAGAAGGGAGCATGTTATTCAAATGGGAAGTCATTTGTGTTTCTGACATTACCCAGAGTACCTCCAAAGGGGGAGTTTGCACTGTGTCCCATGCGGTTATGTTAGTCATTCATTCATTCACCAAATACTTTCTGAGCACCTGCTGTATGTACCGTACTGTTACAAATTCACATAAAATTCAGGCTCTGCCCTCATGGAGCTCAGAGTCTAGTAGGAGGAAATGAAATATCAAAACAAGGAACTATACTTTAGAATCTGACATGATGAGGTCATTTTTTTGCCTAGACCTGGTAATTCATTGGTCTAGGGGCTCCCTCCACTGATGCAGATGAGTAACTCTTCTGAAATTGAGTCCTGGAGAGCTGCCTATGGGCACTGAGAGGTTAAGGGACTTGCCTGTGGTCACACAGCCAGGAAGTATCAGAGAAAACTGGATCTCAGGCTTTTTTCTCTTTATTTATTATTCCATACTGCCTCCTGCTGTTCATAATAAGAATAACTGACATTTTCATATCTCTTTAAGGTTTGAAAAATGCTTTCTGAATTTTATCTCACTTGTTCAGATAAAGACATTAGAATGTGGGCGAAAATTGGTGAAAACTGCACTTGCCATTTCATTAGTATAAAAAAGCAGACGTAAGGAAACTCCCTCTCCCAAGGCAGATCAGCACCTTCTCTGCAAACACATAGTCTTAGAGAGCTGCCTGGGGTAGTGATAGCTTAAGTGACTTGCCCACAGTCACACAGCCAGGATGTATCAAAGGCAGGACTTGAACCCAGGACTTGCTAACATCAAGAGCAGCTCTCTCTATGCACTGCCTTACTGCATTAGAGAGGACCAAAATAAAGTACAGTATGATGTGAGATCCAAGGGGGAAGTTTGTTACCAACCACTGAAATCCAGAAAGAACAACCTTGAAGAGGGTGGCATTTGAACTTAGCTCCAATAAGCTCAGAAGGGACCAGAAGGCATGCATTGTAGGCATAGGAAACAGAAAAGGATGTGGAGAGAGAGCAAGTAGTTCACTTGGGGCCAGTGTGTCAGACCTATTCTAGAAATTGGATGGTACATCTCTAGCTGGTGACAGCTGTCAAAAGTATCAGAAGAGAGGGAGATGCCAGTGGCCAGTCCTCTCAGCAAGCGCTTCCGTTTTCTTCCTCCCCTAGCATCATCTGGTCTTCTGAGCCATAAGTTCCTGTGAGTACTCTGGGTACTGTGAAGATTGTGATCTTGATATGCTGACTTTGTTGAAAAGCTCTTTAGCTCCAGGGGTGAAAGCAATATGGGGAGCAAAAAACCACTCATCTGAGTTCTCCCAACATTCCCTTCCCAACAACAAATTCAGATCGAATTTTGGAGTGGCAGAGCCAACCAGAAGTCAGAATGAGACAGTCTTCCAGCCCAAGACAACATAGGAAGTTGGAAAGAGAGATCTGTGACCCAGGTGGAGGCTAGCCCAAGGCCCATGTAGATGAAACACCAGGGGTGGGTCTAGCTGGCAGTGACAGAAGCAGCAGCAGTTTCAGGAGCTCTCAAGCTAGAGGTGGAAGGAGGACCTGGCAATTGGTCAGAAAGAGTTTATAGGGTACCCCTGTGCTAGCACTAGACACAGGACCAGATGCTGTTTGGCAATTCTGCTGCCTGTACCCACTTCTGGGTCATAGTTCAAGGGCAGAGAGAAGCACTTTCAGTCAACCAGGAGTGGAAGCTGTGAGGGGCAGTAAGGAGGAAGAGCTCTGAGCAGCAGTATCTATTGTGCTCCAGAGTAATCAGGGGCCCTTTCTGGGCAAGGACCAGAGTGTAGACCAAGAAAGAAGTGACTATACCTTCCCCTAGATCATATCACCTTGGAAGCCCTGAAAACTCCCAGCCCCCCAGAACTAGCTCTAAAAACAGCTCTGTGAAAAAGCCTGAAGCTTGAGACAGAGACCCTTCCCCAGTTTAAAGAGAAAGTACTACAAGGTGCCAGAAAGAAACCATTCAAATATCATGGAATCACAGTAAATCATATAAAATTTAACAGCTACCATGGTAAAGGAGTAGAGGGCTTGGAATATAATCTTCTGAAAGGCAAAAGAGCTAGGATTACAACCAAGAAGAACCTACCGAGCAAAACTGAGTATGATCCTTCAAGGGAAAAAATGGATATTTAATGAAACAGAGGACTTTCAGGCATCCCTGATGAAAAAACAAGAGCTGAATAGAAAATTTGACTTTCAAACACAAGACTTAAGAGAAGTATAAAAGGTTAATATAACAGAGAAATAAGAAGGGACTCAATAAGGCTAAACAGTGTACCTTTCTATAATGGAAGATAATGATATATCTTCTAAGAACTTTATCATATTAGGACAGTCAGAAGGATTCTACATAAAAAGAGGGTGAAAGAGTGAGTTGATTATATTGGGATGATGTTTAAAAACTGGATAGGTGAAAAAGAGGAATGCCCTGGGAGAAGGGAAAAGGGAGAGGAAGAATGGGGAAAATTATCTCACATAAAAGAGATGTGCAGGGAAAAGCTTTTACAATGGAGGGGAAAATGGGGATGCTTAAATCTCATTCATATCAAAATTGGTTAAAAAAGGAAATATATATATATGTATGTGTGTATGTATGTACTTACATACAGAGACACACACACATGCTCAATTGGTAATAGACAACTATCTTACCCAATAGGGAAGTAGGAGGGGAAGGGGATAAGAGAAAGGGGGTGATTACTGGGAGAGCAGATAAAAGAAGGTAATGGTCAGAAGCAAAACAGACTTTAGAGGAAGGACAGGATAAAAAAAGAGAAGGATAAACAGAAGAAAATAGAATGGAGGGAAATGTAGTTAGCAATCATAACTGTGAATGTGAATGGGATGAACTTAATCATAAAATGGAAGGGGATAGCAGAATGGATTAAAAATCAGAATCCAACAATATGTTGTTTACAAGAAAGATACTTGAAACGGAGAGACACACACACACAGAGTTCACAGGCTGGAGCAAATTCTGTTATGCTTTACCTGAAGTAAAGAAGGCAGGGGTAGCAATCATGATCTCAGACAAAGCAAAAGCAAAAACAGAACTAATCAAAATGAATAAGCAGGGAAACTACATCTTATTAAAAGGAATCATAGACAATGAAATAATATCAATACTAAACATATATGTGCCAAGTGGTATGGCAAACAAATTCTTAAAGGAAAAGTTAAATGAACTATAGGAGGAAATAGATGGTAAAAACCATACTAGTCGGTGACTTTAACTTCCCCCTCTCAGAGCCAGATAAATCTAACCAAAAAATAATAAGAAAGAAGTCAAGGAGATGAATAGAATCTTAGAAAAGCTATGGAAAATCTTAGAAAAGACCCCTGGAGAAAACTGGGAGCAGAAAGGAGAATACCTTTTTCTCCATTGTACATAGCACCTTCACAAAAATTGACCATGTATTAGGGCATAAAAGCCTGACAACCAAATGCAGAAAAGCAGAAATATTGAATGCAGCCTTCTCAGATCATAATACAATAAAATTACATTTAATAAAAGACTGGAAGCATAGATTAAAAACTAAGTGGAAATGAAGTAATCTAATCCTAAAGAATGAGTGTGTCAAAGAATAAATCATAGAAACAATCAATTTCATTAAAAAGAATTACAACAATGAAACAACATTCAAAATTTGTGGGATGTAGCCAAAGTAGTACTTGGGGAAAAACTTATGAAAGATCAGATCGATGAATTGGGCATTCAACTGAAAAAAAAAACTAGAAAAGGAACAAACTTAAAATCCCCAGTTAAACACCAAAATGGAAACCCTGGGAATCAAAGGTGAGATTAATAAAATTTAAAGTAAAAATTTATTGAATAAGTAAAAGTAGTAACTGGTTTTATGAAAAAAAGAAACCCATAAAATAGATAAACCATTGGTTAATTTGATTTTTTAAAAAAAGTAAGAAGAAATCAAATTACTAGTATCAAAAATGAAATGCAGCACCATTGAAGATGAAATTAAAGCAATTAGGAGTTATTTTGTGCAATTATATGCCAGCAAAACTGACAATCTACATGAAATGGATGAATAGTTAGAAAAATATAAACTGATTAACTGAAGAGGAAATAAAATACTTCAGTAAGCCTGTTTTAGAAAAAGAAATCAAGTAAGTCAGAATTAAACTCCCTAAGAAAAAAACCTCCAGATTCAGATCAATTCACAAGTGAATTCTACCAAACATTTAAAGAAGAATTAATCCTAAAACTATATAAACTATTTGAAAGCATAAGTAAAGAAGGAGCCCTATGAAATTCCTTTTGTGACACAAAGATGGTTTTGATATCTAAACCAGGGAGAGCAAAAACAGAGAAAGAAAACTATGGACCACTTTCCTCGATGAATATCAATGCAAAAAAAAACTGAACAGGAGTGGCTAGGTGGTGAAGTGAATAGAGCACCAGCCCTGGAGTCAGGGGGACCTGAGTTCAAATCCGGCCTCAGACACTAAACACAAAACTAGCCTGTGACCTTGGGCAAATCACTTAATCCCAATTGCCCTACTTTCCCCCTCCCAAAAAAGCAAAAAAAATTAACAAAATACTAGCAGGGAGATCACAGCAATGTATCACCAAGATCATACACTATGACCAAGTGGGATTTATACCAGAAATGCAGGGCTGGTTCAGTATCAGGAAAACTATTGGCATAATTGACCATATCAATAAGAACAACAATAAAAAATCATATGATTAGATCAACAGATGCAGAAAAAGTCTTTGACAAAATGCAACCCCCATTCCTACTAAGGAACCAACATTAGAAAGGACAGGAATTAATGGAACCCCTCTTAAAATAAGTGTTGTTCAGTCCTTTTAGTTCTGTCCAAGACTTTTTGATCCCATTTGAGCTTTTCTTGGCAGAGATGTTGGAGTGGTTTGTCATTTCCTTCTCCAGCTCATTTCACACATGAGGAAACCGAGGCAAACAGGATTAAGTGACTTGACCAGGATCATACTGCTAGTAAGTGTCTGAAGCTGGATTTGAACTCAGGAAGATGAATCTTCGTGATTTCAAGCCCACTATGCCACCTAACTGCCCCACTTAAAATAAATAGTATCTATCTAAAAATATCTATCTGCCTGTCTATCTATCTGCCTGCCTGTCTATCTATCTATCTAGCAAGCATTATGATAAACTTGAAGTCTTCCCAGTACGATAAGGAGTGAAATGAGGATGTCCATTATCACCACTATTATTCAATATTGTTCTAAATTGTACTACAGCAGTAAAACAAGGGAAAAAATTAAAGGAATAAAAATAGGCAACAAGGAAACAAAGCCATCACTCTTTACAGATGATAAGATAGTATACTTAGAGCACCCTAGGCAATCAACTAAAAAAGTAATTCAAACAATTAACAACTTCAGTAAAGTTGCAGTATATAAAATAAGTCCAGTAAACCATCAGCATATCTATATACTATTAACAAAATTCAGCAGGAAGAGATAGAAAAATTCCATTTAAAATGATGCAGACAGTATAAAATACTTGGGAATCTACCTGCCAACATCCCAAACCCAGCAATTATATGAACACAAATACAAAACACTTTTCACAAAAAGATAGATTTAATCAATTGGAGAAATATTAATTGCTCATGGGTAGGCTGAACCAATATGATAAACATGACAATTATATCTAAATTAATTTACTTATTAATGCTACAACAATCAAACTACCAAAGAAGTATTTTATAGAGCTAGAAAAAAAGTAGCAGAATTCATATGGAAGAACAAAAGGTCAAGGAACAATATCAAGGAAATCAATGGAAAAAAAAAGGTTAAGGAAGGAAGCCTACCAATTCCAGATTTCAAACTATATTACAAAGCAATAATCACCAAGACATTCTGGTACTGGTTAAAAAATAGGTCAGTGGAATATATTAGGTATTAAATTCACAGTTGTAAATGGCCATATTAAACTAGCGTTTGATAAATTCGAAGTTCCAAGCTTTTGGGGTAAGGATTCAATATTTGACAAAAAATTGCTGGGAAAATTGGAAAGCAATTTGGCAGATATTAATCATAGGCCGCCATCTCCCACCATAAACCAAGATAAGGTCAAAATGGATAAATTATTTAGACATAAAGGGTGATATCATCAGAAAATTAGGGGAGCATGGGAAAATGTATCTCTCAGAACTATGGACAAAGGAAGAGTTTATAACCAAATGAAGTAGAGGAGATTATAGGAAGTAAAATATATAATTTTGATTACATGAAATTAAAAGGCTTTTTCACAAACAAAACTAATGAAGCCAAAATTAGAAGGAAAACAGGAAATGGAAAATTTTGCTGTAAGTTTCTCTGATTAAGGCCTCATTTCTCAAATCTATAGAGAACTGAGCCAAACTTCTAAAAACAAAAGAAATTCCCCAGTTGATAAATGGTCAAAGGATATGAACAGACACTTTTCAGAAGAAGAAATCAAAGCAATTAATAGTTATAAAAAAGCTCTAAATCACTATTGATTAGAGAAACGCAAATTAAAACAACTCAGATACCACCTCACATCTATCAGGTTGGCTATCATGACAGAAAAGGAAAATGACAAATGCTGGAAGGGATATGGAAAAACTTGGATACTAATGCACTTGTTGGAGTTATGAATTAGTAGTAGTCCAACCATTCTGGAGGACAATTTGGAGCTGTACCCAAAGGGCTATAAAACTGTGCATACCCTTTGACCCAGAAATACCACTACTAGGTCTGTATCTCAAAGAGATCAAAGAAAAGGGAAAGGGACCTATTTGTACAAAAATATTTATAGCAGCTCTTTTTATGGTGGCAAAGAATTAGAAATGGAGGAAATGCTCATCAATTAGGCTGAACTAGTTGTGGTATGTGAGTGTGATGGAATACTATTTTGCTATAAGAAAGGACAAGCAGGATAATTTCAGAAAAACCTGGGAAAACTTATGTGAAATGAGCAGAACTGGGAGAACATCATGCACGGTGGTTTGAGGAAGGATTATAACCCCAGTGGAAGGTGAAGGAGAGAAGTAGCAGCTCAAAACCCCAGGTGTTAGCACTGAAAGCAGAAGCTTATCCTACTCTCCTCATGGCTGACAGACCCTACCCCCTTTTTTAACAAAAAATTATCCCATCTGTCACTCATAATAAATAGTAAAGATTAGAATTGTTTCAGTTTTCTAGTCCTCAGGGACTCCAAGTTAAGGATTGACTAAATGGGTTTTTGAAAGTGAGATGGAAGGCTTCATCATCTCATTTCTGTTTGGGGTTCTTACAGGTTTTTACCTATAAGAATTAGGCTGTTAACAAAAAGTACTTAAGTTGAGCACAGCATCACATCAGCAGAATTTTGCAAACAAACAAGACAGCTATCTCTTCAACCTTTTTAGGGCTGTAAGGCCAAATTGTGAAATTGTATTGGTAAACAGAAAATACTCCAAGTATCCTAGAGAGTTGTTTGTCTCTATAAGTAGCTTGACCCAGGCTGAAGGGAATTGCTTTGAGGCTTGCTCTTCATTGGAGACCTATAGACTTTGCTTTAAAGAGTTGCAATTTTCCCTTGAATTCTACATATGAATGATACCAAGGAGTAGCAACCCCATATTATTGGTGAAGAAGGTGATATTCAAAGAGGTTGTGACATTGGTCCAAGAACATACAGTACAAAGGTGCCCACAAGTGGTCCTGATTAAGTGTCTACTAGGTTCTAGGTGTTTGCTAGTGCTGATAAAAAAGATGCAGACAGAATTCTCTCTGCTCTTGAGAAGTTCCTGTGCTGTGACTTAACCTTTTTGTGTGTCCTGGCCCCCTCTGGCAGTCTGATGGAGCCTATGGACTCCCTTTTCAGTATCATGTTTTTAAATGCATAAAATATAGAGGATTACAAAGGAAATCAAAGGCTAATAAAAATAAAGACATACTTTTCCCACCCAGGTTCCCCAACCCTGTGAAATCTACCATGTTGACTCCATGTTAAGAGCCCACAAGGAAAAAAAATCTAGAATGACTAATAACAACTGAATGCTACTTCTTCTTTCAAATAACAGTAATACTAGATCATATAATACTTGCTTTATAAAGTAGAGTCCTCACAATGGCCCTATAAGATCAGACAGGCAAGGAGTAGTCACCCCGCGTTATTGATGAAAAAGGTGAAATTCACAAAGGTTGTGGCATTGGTCCAAGAACACGCTGTTCACAAATGCCAAACCTGGGTCACTTAATCCCAGTTGCCCTCCAAAAATAAAAAAAGCCAAACCTGGGAAGGCCCCCGGACTCCTGGCTGCCAATCATTCCACAGTTCTTTCCACGTAGGCCTTTTTGCTGTGATCTGAAATAATGTGGCCTGTGGATTTTTTTTGTGGGCCTTTAATGTAGTGAAGCTGTAAGTGATTTAAAAAGTTGCTGTAGAAGCAGATTCTGCAGCTCTGCCTGAGGCCCATTTTGCTGCAATCCTTCCATTTTCTTTGGACTATCACAGCGGGCTTCTTAATCTCTGTGTGCCTGCTTTGTCTTCTCTAGTAATTTAGCTTATTATGAGCATTGTTCCTTCCAAATACCCAGTAATCTCTTTACTATTTCTGTAGCAGGAATTTTTACCTGTATCCTCTGCCCAAGAGGGAGAAACTAATGAAGAAATAACAGTGTAGCAGAAAGAACTTCGAATTTTAAGTCAGAAGCCCTGACTTGAGATGCCCACCCTGCTCTGGGACCTTGGGCAAGTCCCATCCCTTCTCTGGGGAAGTTGGACTGGAATGTTTCAAAGGTCTCTTCTGTCTCTAAATCTTAGTGACCCCCTACCTTGACTTTGTACAGCACTTTTTTTGTCCTTCTCTGATAAATACGCTTGTAATAGTCTGCCTTATCATTATTTCTGCTTGTGTTTTATACCTTTACTAGATTGTAAGCTCCAGGAGGGCAGAGACCTTATCCTGTCTCACTTTTGTATTACACTAGTGCCCTGAACAGAGAGATCTAAATAAATAGACATTCATGAGGCAGCATGGTGAAAAGCACAGAATTCAGATCCTGGTTCACCTGCTTAATTGGTCATGAGTGAAGGCAAAGTGGCATTAGTAGGAGTGTCAAACTTGGAATCCAAGGGTCCAACTTTGGATCCTGGCCAAGTCATTTAACCTCTTGAGGCCTTAGTTTCCTCATCTGTTAAATGAGAGAGTTGACCAAAATCTCTTCCAAATTCACTTCCACATCTAGATTTCTGATTCCATAACTTAATTGAGTTCAGCAAAGTAGTTTTCCTTTGAACCAGGCACTGTGCTGGGCACTGGAGATACAAAGGTAAAAAACCAAATAGGCCTTTCCCTGGAATTTGCAGTCTAGTGGTGAATGAAGAATTGATCCAAGTCTTCAAGGAGAATTCAAGAAAGGAGAAAACACTCTAAGCTGGAAGAATCAAAAGGGCTTCATGAAGGGAGTAACATCTAAGCCAAGTAAGCCTTAACATCTCTGAGTCTCATTCCACATTATGTAACCCCTCTGCAGTCACAACTAATTATAAAGTGAAAATAAGACCCTACTGTGTTTGTTATGAACAATGAAAAGCATTGGGTTTAGTAGGATCAAATGCCACCTGAAAGATTCTCTTCCAACAATATGTCTCCCATGTACACCAAAGTCATAGAAGATTTATCTTAACATTCATTTCTACTTCCTCATACAAGAAAGACATTGAGGGGTCAGAGGCCAAAGGCAGTAGTTCTACTATCGTTAGAGATGAAGCCAGATTGTAGTAAGAATGTTGACATATTTGTTCTGCTTTGCATCTATTTTTTGGCCTCCTGTTTTCAGCTATAAATACTCTTTAGATGCTTTGGCTTCAATTTCATGCCAAGCTATCTTCCATCTTACCTTCTACTGCTTTTTGCTGTTTTGTGAGGTGATGTCACTCATAATCTTCTGCCACCCTTCTCCATAATATCTTGTGAACAAACGTGTACTTTACACCTTGACTGTCAAGTCTTTCAGTTCAATGAGGATACAGTGTGTGTTGTTGGAGGTGGTTCCTAGGCTCTTTTGACCTCCTCATTGTGCCAGCTGCTTTACATTCATTTAGTTTCTTCTCCAAGAAATGGTGAAACTCAAAGTCTATGACTTTACCTTTGTTCATTTCTCAGTTTTCAGATTCAATAGCTTGTTTAAATAGGTCAGATAGGAGCTGTGGGAATGCAGTGTCTTTATTTCATCTTTATGCTCTCTTCAAAATTTGGTAGTGATTTTGACCTTTGCCCTTACTAGTTCATAGTCTGACTACACACAGACAGCTGATTCCTAAATGACATTCTTACATGTTAGAAATAGTCAGTTTTATTTCTCCTCATTTTTTGGTGATTGTCATGTCTAGTCCCTTCTATCTTTCATTGAAGAAAGCATTTGTGACAAATAGATACAGAACTACTGAGCCCTTGGCCTCTTTTCTTTCTTATTTAATGAACCCTGTATTCTAATCTCTTTTCAAATCAAGTCAGTCAACATTTATTAAGCACCGACTATATAACAGACATTGTGCTAAGTAGTCAGGATACAAAAAAAGGCAAAAGATGGTCCCTGCCCTCAAGGATCTCACAGTCAAATTTTGGAGACAACATGCTAACAATTATGTACAAACAAGCTATACACAGTATAAATATGAGATGATCTCAGAGAGAAGAAGGATTGGGTAAAACTTCTTATAGAAAGTGGCATTTTAGCTGAGACTTGAAAGGGAAGCAAGAAGGTAGAAATGAGGAGTGAGAGAATTTCATACATGGAGGACAGCTAGTAAAAGTGCCTGAAGTTGTAAGATGGAGTGTCTTATATGAGAAGATCAGTGTCACTGGAATGTAGGGTAGGAAGAGTATAAAGTTTAAGAAGAATGGAAAGGTAGGAAGACTCCAAAATTATGAAGGGATTTTAATGTCAGAGGATTTTGTATTTGATCCTGTAGGCAATAGGGAGCCACTGGAATGTATTGAATGGTTATGTGTGTGAGAGAGAGAGCCAGGGGAGAGGGAGGGAGGGAGGGGGAGAGACAAGGTTAGATCTGTTTTCAGAACATCAGTTTATAAGCCAAGTGGGTGATGGGCTAGATTATGGGATCTGGAGAGAGACCTGAGGCAGGAAGGCAGCCAATCTGTTGCCAAATTCCAGACATGAGGTGATGAGGGCCTACAGCAGGCTGATAGCAGTGTCACAGGGCAGAAAGGAGGGTATATAGGAGAGATGCTGTGAGGGTAGCATCGACAGGACTTGGCAACCTTTTTTACTGTCTTTTCCTGTGCCTATTTTTGCTCTGAAGATACTAAGTGTCAGGGTGTGTGTTGACTTGCTTTGTAGGATATTGGTTAGCTCCTTATAGAACTTCTCCACATCCTCATCTGAAGCAGATATTATAACGTAAGCTACAATTATCTCCATAGTGGTCTTCTTACTTAGGCTTCTTAGGAGTAAGCACTGTGAGGCAATATAAACAAATGTGCCAAGGAATGGTGATTCCTATTGACTTTGGGTACAGGATGGCACTCCCTCAGCCAACCCCGAGCTGGCTTCGCTTTGAAATTTCTGGATCCACATCAATATGTATGTGGTTCATACAGTCCCTGTAATTTATCAATATGTTTCTCAGAGAACAAAGATTGGACATTCATGGTACCAATAATTAAATATATGCTTATAGTTCTTGAGGTATAGGTTATCCTTAGTATTCTCAGTTCCTCTTTTCTGTCAGCTTCATTGCAGCTATAGAAAGGTAGAGGGGCTTTGTTTAGCTGTTGTTTTGTGGACAAATAAATTATCACCCAGTAGCTAACCTGATGGTAATGAGCCTTTCTGAATTTAGCTGGGCTGATCCATGAATAGTAAGCTTGATCTGTCTTGGGAGCTGTATTTAAAGTATTTCTACCTTGGTATAACCTGACAGAGCTTATACTCCACAAACATTACCTTTGAGAAGCCCAAATGACCTATATCCCCTGATGAGACAGCAGGGAAATCTTGCAAAGGGGCATTTTTAGTAAATAAAAGATACAAATGAGAAGTGGTTAGGTCTCAGAGGAGAGCTTGCTGTGGGGTAGAGTGGATTGGAGAACTAATTCTTGAATCCATAGAATCCTAGAACATTAGAAATAGAAACTGCGTGGTAGACCTTTCTGGCTCTAAGTCCCATGATCCAATAAATATTAGAGATGATCATTTTATGGATGAAGCCTCCAGAAAGGTGATGTGACTCATCCACTGTCATCCAGCTCATTTTATGCTACAGCAGGAGGTAGAACCCAGATCTCTGGACTATTCAATGTTGTTTCCATTGAACCATACTAACTTTTGAGGCAGTATGTCATAGAAGAGTGATGGATATATAATCAGAGACTCTGAGTTCTAATTCTAGCTTGTCATTTTCCTGTGTGATCTTGTACAAGTCATTTAACCTCTGTAGGCCTCAGTTTCCTGATCTGTAAAATGAAGGGGGTAGAATTGAATGAACTGTGTTTCTTTCCATCTGTAATTCTATGATCTATGTTGTTGTTCAGTCTGTGACCCCATTTGGGGTTTTCTTGGCAAAGTTACTAAAGTGGTTTGTCATTTTCTTCTCCATTTTTCAGATGAGGAAACTAAGGCAAATAGTGTGAAGTGAATTGCTCAGGGTCACACAGCTATTGTCTAAAGCCAGATTTGAACTCATAAAGGTGAGTCTTCCTGACTCCAGGCCCAGCGCTCTAACCACTGTACCACCTAGCTGCTGTATAAGAACAATTAAATATTAGGAATTTTTTTTTTAAAAGATCGGGGGCAGGAAATATATTGTATCTTTAGGAAAAATCATGATCAGAGGGGGAAAAGAGAAGTGGAGTTTGGCATTCCCCTTGCCCCAATCATATACTCAGGCCCAAGGTAAAAGCATTTTTGTTATATTTCCAATTAGGCTTATCAAAACCTACAATCCAACACTTCAAGAAGGCTAGTGACAAGACTGAGAAAATGAAGGTGAGGTGGGGGGGTTGGCATGAGCAGTGACGTAAAATGAAGATGTTCTTAATTAAAAGTGAGTCATAATACTGGAGTCAAAATGCAGATAAGAAATAGGCTTGTCTCGATGTTTCGGCATCATAATAATCTGTATGAATCTGTTGCCTATATTACAATGTATGACTCCCATGAAGCAGTTTGGAACATTGGAAAGAGCACTGGATTTGGAATCAGAGGACTTAGATTCAAATCCTAGATCTGATAGTTACTACCTGGGTGACTTTGGACTAGTCATTTAAACTCCAGGACTCAGAGGAGGTTGGAAGACACATCCAAGATCCCTTCCAGCTCCAAATCAATGAGCTTATGTAGGCAGAGTTCAAAATGAATAGTTAATTAACAGAGAGAGAGAGAGAGAGAAACCCCAGCTCTTGGAGACCTTGCCATGGAAAGTCGAGGCTCTGTTGTTTGTTGGAAATATATTTATTGGCCTGGTACTCTCCTCTTAGGTCAAGGTCACATGATTGCTACAGTGGGTAAAGATCTATTGTCATGCACAACAAACTTGGGTTGTATTGACTTTCTCTTGGCCAGCTCTGCTATGTGTTTGACCTTCCAAAAGTGTAATGAATAGTCATCGAGATTTCAGTTTCATTTAAAAGAACTATAGCGGCAGCCTAGGCAGAGAATGCACAGCAACAAGGCAATTTGGCATAGAATGCTTGACTAGTGCTAATAATATCATCTCACATTTATTTACATGGTGATTTATGGTTGGCAAAGCACTTTACTCACAACAACCCTAGAGGAAGGAGATACAAGTATCATTACCTTCATTTTTCAGATAAGAAAATGTGAGGATCTGAGGAGTGATATGGCTTACCCATGTACACCCAGCCCAAAACTGTCAGAGCCCAGATGGTTTCACATTCTACCCAAATGAATGTCTTCTGATAGATTCTGATGCCAGAGCAAAAAGGGCCAGCATGAAGAAACTCGAAGGCCTTTAAGTGCTTACTATGCGTTGAGGACAGGAATACAAAAACCAAGACAATCCCTGCCCTCAGGGGACTTACATTCTAGGAAGGGGAAAGCTGCTGGGAGGCTGTCCAGATTTGGCTCTGCCTTTATATTCAATGACATTGCTGAGGGTTGACTTCCTTCTTACCTGGCCTTAATCACTGAATGGGCATTGCTTCAGTCAGATTGAGACCTGTAAAAGACCCCAACTTAAAAAGGCCAAGGTCTCCCATTGCATCCTGGGCCATCGCCTGTCATCCTGATCTGGACCCAGATGGCTCTGGCAGAGAAAGTTAAGCTGATGACATTGCACAGCCCTACCTCACTTAAATTCAGTTCACCTGCATGTTGTGGCATCACTTCCCTGGTGTCATGGTCCTCTTCAAGAACAAAGGACAAACATCAACAACTGAGACTTGGCATTGAAAAGGAGCTCGGAGCTCTTCTAGTCTAACCAGTCAACAAAAGAAGACTTTTGACAGTAGCCTCAGCAGGTAGTCAAGCTTGAAGACCTACAGCCACAGGGATCTCACTACACCCAAGGCTGCCCAGTCTACTTTGGGCTAGCTTTAATTGTTAGGATGACGCCAAACACATCCCCCAGGTGCTGCCACCTGTTGATCCCATTTAACTACATTGTGGAACAGTGTTAGAGATAGATTAGGGAAAGCCCACCAGGCCCTTGTACATGAAGTTTCTTTATAAGTGATTTATAATTGAATTTGAATAAGGAAGAAACAAGTAGAAAGTCAGTATATTCTGTACTGGCATACTAGCTCAGGATTACTGTTCAGGAACTCACACATGTATGCACACACATACATATACATACACACGAGTACATACATGCACATTCCCACATATATACATACACACACACATAAACCTTGTGCTCGAGGCCACCTGAACCCTCTGCTCATCTCCATCCCCCACTCAGGTGCCCCTATTTCTTTTAGAAAGACTATAGAGAGCTCAAAAGCTTGCCATTCAAGTCAGCAAAGCAGAGGTGAAACTAGGACCCATCTTTTGTTCTCCAAACAGTGCTTCCTCTGGACAGATTATCTTGGTCCTTAATTTACACTCCATATGGTAGCCTAGTACCCAGTGCTGGGAACTTTCTTTTTCATAAAAATTTGTTATTGACCTATGGGCATTTATGGCAATTTCAGTAATGGGATTGAGCTCAAATACTGTTAATAATCATTTTTACAATATTATTTAAATGATTGAGTTTCTTCAGCCCACTAGCAGGGGATGGAGAGAGTATTGCTTTCAAACTTTTAAGGAGCAGGTTGGATTCTTTTAAGAGAGCTAAAGAGTGATTTGGGCTCAATTCACCTGGGCATGATTATGTAGCCATTCTTCTGAAAAAGATCTGAGGGTTTGGAAGGACTGCAAGCTCAAAAATGAATCAGTGCTGTGATAGGGCAGACAGGAAAGTCAATCTTAAATGGCATTAAAAAGCTGTAATGGGGCTAGGTGGCACAGTGAATAGAGCACCAGCCCTGGAGGCAGGAGAACCTGAGTTCAAATCCGGCCTTGGACACTTAACACAAAAAACTAGCCATGTGACCTTGGGCAAGTCATTTAATCCCAAATGCCCTACCTCCCCCCTCCAAAAAAGCAAAAAAACAAAAAACAAATCAAAAAAAGCTGTAATGATCAGGCCTAGGAGGTTATAAGCTTACACTACTGTCTCTACCCTGGTGTTCAGATATTAGTGTCTCCTGTACAATGGACATTGATGAGTTTGGGAGTGTCCAGAGAAAGGCAGCCAGTATGGTGAAAGCCTCAACGTTATGTTACTGAAGGAGCTAGGAGTGCTTAGCTTGGAGAAGAGAAGACTAAAGGGGAGACCTTGCAAGCTTGAATCAAGTATTTGAAGAGCTGTCATGTAGAAGATAAGAAACTTGGTTTGGTTGACCAGAGCTTGTAGCAGTGGATAGAAATTGTAAAGGTGTACATTTGGGCTCTGAGTCAGGAATACTTGAGTTCTTTTTTTTTTCTTTTTTGGAGGGCAATTGGGGTTAAGTAACTTGCCCAAGGTCACACGGCTAGGTTTTTGTTTGTGTGTTAAGTGTCTGAGGCCGAATCCGAACTCAGGTCCTTCTGACTCCAGGGCTGGCGCTCTACTCACTGTGCCACCTAGCCGCCCTAGGAATACTTGAGTTCTAATCTAGCCTCAGACACTAACTATGTAGCCTCAGGGAAGTCGCTTTCCCCCATTTACCTCAGTTCTTTGTCTATATAATGAGCTGGAGAAGGAAATGGCAAACCACTACAGTATCTTTGCCCAGAAAATCCCAAAAGAGGTTACAGAGAGTCAGACGTGACTGAAATGGTTAAAGAACAACAATGACAATAGTAAAACCAGGTGTGAGGTGGCCTGCATCACCTATTGGAGGTCTTCAACCGGGGCTGGATCATTACTTATCAGGTATATTATAGAGATATTTGTTAAGATACAGACTAGCTGGTCTTTTACAACTCTGAGATTCTATGATCCTGAACCCTAAATGTACATACACCTGTTATATACTAGACTGTGTGCTCCAACCAAGGAATATACCTCACCTTGTATTTCTTTTTTATATAGTATTTTGGTTTTTTCCCAGTTACATGTCAAGAATAATTTTAACATTCATTTTTACAAGATTTTGAGTTCCAAATTTTTCTCCCTCTCTCACTCCTCTCCCTTCTTCCTAAAAATGGTAGGCAATTTAATATAGGTTATACATGTGCTATCATGTAAAATACTATTTGTCACACTTGTGAAAGAAGAAACAGATCAAAAGGGGAAAAAACATGAGAAAGAATAAAGCAAGTAGAAAAAATATGCTTCGATCTGCATTCAGAGTCCATCAGTTCTTTATCTGGATATGGAAAGCATTTTCCTTCATGAGTCCTTTGTACTTGACTTGAGTCATTGTGTTGCTGACAAGAGTGGAGTCATTTATAGTTGATCATTACACAATGTTGTCGATACTGTGTATGTTTTCTTGGTTCTGCTCATTTTACTTTCCATCAGTTTGTACAAGTCCTACAAATAGGAAGATTTTCTGAAATACTCCTATTCATCATTTCTTATTGCACAATAGTATTCCATTACATTCTTATCTTGTATTTCTTTTATATATTATCTCTTCCATGTCATGGGAACTAGGGGTATGTTGCCCTTTGATCTGGAAAATCTGCACAAAATTTTTTTGACCCTTCCTTAGTGCCAGTGAAGACGTCTGAGTGATTATTGTATTAAAAGAGAAAATATGTTGGTATTATACAATACTACACACACGTGTATATATGTATATTGTATTTATTTCTGAGTTTCTAAACTTTTTCTGTCTTTTGGCCTTTGCATGTCGTCTATGGTTTCCGCAAAACTCCCCCCCACTCCCAGATTCCCATTTAATTTCTTACGTCAGCCTGTGACATATCAAAACTGAGATGGTGAAAATCACAATGTGGAAGGGATAACTATACCTATAGATATGCATGTTTTCTCCCCCATTAGAATGTAAGCTACACGAGGTCAGGACCTGTTTTACTTTTACTTTAGTATCCCAAGCATGTAGCAATGTCTGGCACAGATTAGGTACTCAAATACTTGGTGGTTGGTTGACCAGGGCAGAACCATTGGATCCAGTGTTTAAAGAATACTTGAGATTAGTGTGTGTGCTGTCTGGGACCCTACCAAAGGGAGATGTGAGTATTTTGTGGGGGAAGAGGAGTATTAGAGAGGGAACAAATGATGATGAGAAAGAGAATAACCAAAGGAGCAAAATCTTAGAGAAGGGGCAGGGGGAATGGGATCAAGGACACTAGTGAAGGCAGTTGGCCTTGTAAAAGAAGAGAAAGACCTCATCCTCTGAGGCAGGCAGGAAAGAGGCAAGATGAGAGAGCCCATGATGAATGGCCTCAATCTCTTCAGTAAAAGTAGTACCTTAGGTTTTTTATAACTTCTGAAGGGATTTGTGAATAAGAACTTTAAAATATTCTGTGTGTTGAATAAAATTGCTGCTGAGTAGAAATGCATTAAAGTGTTGGGAAGCACGCTAGGGGAGGTCCATGGAAGATTCCAGGTCAGTAATAAATGGTGACATTTGTTATGTTCTAAAAGTTCTGTGAAAGGAAAGAAGGTGAGGAGGCAAAGGGAAAAGGCAAGGTCCTGGGAAATGGAAGATAATCACCGTCTGATGTTCGGACTATTATAACTAATGTTTCTCTTCTCTCTCAGTCTAGACTTATTCCATGCCTCTCTAGAGGGCAAAACTTGGATCAGCAGGTAAAATGTACACACTTTTTAGTTCAATAGAGGATATAGAATAATGTTGATAATGACGTCTATAGCTGTTTGAAAATGTATGGCAGTGAATCCCTGTTACTAGAGGTGTTAAAGCAGATGCTGGATGAGCTCATGTTTTGAGATGTCATAGAGGGGATTCCTGTTTCCCAGGAAGAGTTGAACTAGAGCAGGGTTTGGGTTTTTTGTTTTGTTTTGTTTTGTTTTGTTTTGTTTGCTTTTTGGAGAGGGGAAGGCAGGGCAATTGGGGTTAAGTGACTTGCCCAAGGTCAAATGGCTAGTTTTATGTTAAGTGTCTGAGGCTGGATTTGAACTCAGGTCCTCCTCACTAGGGCTGGTGCTCTATTCACTTCACCACCTGGCCACCCCCAGGGCAGGGTTTCTTAAACTGGAATCCGTGAACTTTAAAAAATATATTTCACACTGTATTTCAGTATAATTGGTTTGCTTTGTAACCCTATCTATGTAATTTTATCCATTTGCAAACATTTTAAGATTAGGTCTCCTGGTTTCACCATGCTGCCAAAAGGATCCAGGTATAGAAAAGGTTAAGAACCCCTAGACCAGTGGGTCTCCAAAGCTGCCTTTAACTTTGGGGTTCTAAGCCATAGTCATTGGACTTTTCCACTTGTGTCCTACTTCCAGTCAGGGAAAATTTTCAACTCTGGGAGAATCTGGTTCAGTATGACTTAATTTAATGACTTTTATTCTTAACCAACATCCTTTCAGTATTAAATGAGAAGAATGGAATATTCTGCTTATACTCAAACCATAAACTGTGTTCTTCATGGATCAGTCAGATGGTCAAATGATCTAAAATCCAATATTAAGTTTTTGATAATTCCAAATGAGATTAGGAGAAATTTTTTAGCATTTGTCCTTCACAATGACCTGTTCCACATATCAGTAGCAAGCACTTCTTAGGATCCATGCTGTTTAATAACACATTTTGTATTGATCAGCCTGACCAATTGAGTTGTCAGCATTTTGTGTTGTTTGTGTATGTGTGCGCGCATGTGTGTGTGTTTAGAAACACAAAATGATGCTTTAGATTAGAATTCATATAGTACAGACACCACGGGAGTTGGAAAGTTGGGTGGAATACTGAATCAAAACTGGTTAATTTGTTATATTTAAAATATGCCACCTATTGGTTAGGATTTATTTGAGTAATCTACTAGAAAGGCAAATTGTAAAGGAGACACTGGATCTCTTAGCTAGGGAGAAGATGCAATGGAGCCTGGCCGGAGTCTGGTGCATGAATAGAAGAGTTAAGGATGGACATGAGAAGTGGATTGTGAAGACACAGTATTAAATATTGGGCCTTTTAAACTGTTAGTCCTCAATAATTTATGAAGTATCATATAATTCTGATACCAGCCACTTCATAATAAGTTTTAAAGTCTGGAATTCCACAAAAGTCCACCTTGTTTTATTTTCTTGTCCATTTGTTTTGTCTATATAGATTTCATCATGATTTTAGACAGTTCTGCAAAGAAATTCCATGATATTTTTATTACTATAGCTTTAAATATTCAAATTAATTGGGGGTATTGTCATTTTTATCATATTGAGCTTATGCATGGACAGTGAACACACCTCTAATTTTTTAGATTTTCCATTATCTTATCCATTTATAGTTTTGAAGTTACTTTTATAACATTTATATATATTTCTAGGAAAGTTAATTGCAAAATATTTCATGACTTGGTGGTTACTATAAAGAGTATTTTTTATGATTTCTTGCTTGTAAATAAGAATGTAGCTTGTTTAGGGTAGGTTTAATATTGTATCCTATGACCTTGTTAAATAAAATTTTTATCTCAATTTTTTGGTAGGTAGATTGATTTTCTAGATATACTATTATATCATCAATAGATGATATTTTGACCTCTTTGTTTCCAAAGTTAATCCTTCTTATGTTTTTTTTTTCTTGTAATTGCAAGAATTTCTAGTACTAGGTCAATTGGAAATGATGAAAGTGGGCATCCTTGTTTTGTACCTGCTTATAGTGGGAATACTTCTAATGTTTTTCCATGGCATATTATGTTTGGCCTTTGGTTTAAGACAGATGTTTTTAGTTGTGTCTAGGAAAAAAAAAAACCTCTCTATCTCTGTTCCTTTTCTCCACAAAAATAAATATGAATAGATGTTGGATTTTATCAAAGCTTTCTTCCTTTTTCTATTGAAAAATAATATTCTTTAGCTTTTTATATATGCCGTAAAATATGGATATTCTTTTGAGGCTGAACAAGTCATATATACCTATTATAAATCCTTCTTGGTCATGAAGGATTTTTAAGTATATTCTGTTAGCCAACACTTTTTATTATTTTTGCATCAATAGGGAAATTAGTATATAATTTTGTAGTGCTATCTTTTTCCAGGTTTTAAAATTAATGGCATATTTGTCTCATAAAAGGTATTAGGGAATCATCCCATCCATCTTATACTGATGAAGAATCAGTTTAGGAATGAAAGCTTGAGAATTGGAAAGCTTGAGAGAATTCACTTGTGATTTAACCCATTGGGCCAGGTGGTTTTGTTTGTTTTTGTTTTGATGGATTAACTTATTGATGATTTATCTTACTTTTTTCTGATATTAGTCTATTTAGCCTATTAACGTCCAATTGTGTCACCTTTGGAAATTATTTTGGTTTGTTGTGACCTCTCCTTTTTCATTTGTAATTTTTTATTTGTCTTTTTTCTCTCTTTTTTCTTTTTCTTTCTTTTTTTTTTTTTTTTTGCTTTTTGGAGGGCAATTGGGGTTAAGTAACTTGCCCAAGGTCACATGGCTAGGTTTTTTTTTTTGTCTGTGTGCGTTAAGTGTCTGAGGTCAGATCCGAACTCAGGTCCTTCTTACTCCAGGGCCGGCGCTCTATTCACTGCACCACCTAGCCGCCCCTCTCTCTTTTTTCTTGATCAAGTTTACTATTGGATTGTCAATATTATTGGTCTCTTTAAAAAGTTGCTGATTTTATTTATAAATTCAAGTGAAATTTCATGTTCTATTTTATATATTTTTGTTCTTAACTTTATAATCTTTTGTTTTGTACTTTCTTTTGAACTGTTGTTTTTCCTTTTTTTTAAAGATGTAGGTACAAGACTTCGTTGATTTTTCTTTTTTTCTCATTGATGTAAGCACTTCGTGATATATAAATTTGTCTCTAAAAACTTTCTTGTCTACATGCTATAGATTTTAATATGTGATATTGTAATTCTCATTGTCTTAATAATACTGCCTTTAGGGGCAGCTAGGTGGCACAGTGAATAAAGCACCAGCCCTAGAGTCAGGAGGACCTGAGTTCAAATCCAGCCTCAGACATTTAACACATACTAGCTGTGTGACCTTGGGCAAGTCACTTAACCCCAATTGCCTTGCCTTCCCCCCTCCAAAAAAAAATAATTTTAAGGCAGTAGCCTTTAATACTTAAATTATTCTGTTTTCTTTCCCTAAACTCAATTGTTTGTTTTAGGTTTTCTGTCTTTCATTTGTTATTGTTGTTTAACTCAAATTTTTAATGCATTGTGGCCTAAAATGTACCATGTATAAATTCCTGCCTTTTTGAATTTATATAGAGAATGTCATCCCATGAATACTTAAAAAGAATATACATTCCCTGCTGCTTACAATTAGTTTTCTCCATATATCTGCTGTTTCTAGCACTGTGCAAGGCATGGTTTAAATCTGTGATTTTTATATTGTCACACTTTTTATTAGTTTTTTCACATGCTAATAATGGAATGAAATCTCTTGTTTTTTTTTATCTTTTTGTCTATATCTTTATTGTGGTTAATCTTTATTTTATGAATTCACCTGTTGAATTCCTTAGTGCATTTGAATTGTGACTTGTTATATATTGGATATTAATTCTTCCTTTTTACAATTATGCAACGCCTTTGTCACATTCAGTGTTTTCTAGTTTAAATTACATTTTAGCTGATATTACTACCATTTCTGTTTTTTTTAATTTATGGTTACATGATATATTATTTTAGGCCAATCTCAGTTTTTTCTAGTTTTTTTAAACATAGATGTGTTTCCTGTATAAAGAATATCGTTAAATTTTTAAATCTATTCTGCAATTTTATTTTTAAGAGGGGAATTCAGACAGATCACATAATCACATTTCCCACACATGACATCCTATCTCCTGTCTCTGTCCCTTTGCACAGGTGTTCCCCTATTTTTGGAATGTTCTCCCTCTTTACATCTGCCTCAGAGAATTCCTAAATTCCTATAAAGCATAGCTCAGCTGCTACTTCCATCATATGTATGGCCTGTCCTAATCCCTTCCCCAGTTAGTCATTTTTCCCTCTTGAAATTGCTTTGTATTTATGTATCCGTGTATGTGTTGTATCCTTCCTTTCCTAGAAGAATGTAAGCTACTTGAGGACAGAGACTTTTGAGCCTGTCTCCTGCTGTCTGTTCCAGGACCTTGTTACATTAATTATTCCCTCTCTTCTATCTCCAGGCTTTCTCTCTGTTGACTCCTTTTTACAATGACTCTAATACCATACACAATAGTCTATAGTATTCTCCAAACTGCTCTCTGCCCTTTCTCCCACTGCTTTGTATGCATTTTTAAAATGCTTAAGTAATTCTGTCATTGGTTATATCTATGGATTTCTGAAGTTTTCCATTATGTTTTCCTTATCGGTCATTTTCTTCATTTTATCAGTTTTTTAGTATCTTTTAATTCTAGCTTGACTTCCTACTGTGATTTTAAATGTTTTATAATTTCTTTGAGCCCACCTTTTATTTGGTCTTGTGATTTTTTTCCCCAACTAGTGTTCTTCTTGAAATGGGCCATTTAGACATTTGAGGAAATCTCTCAGGATGTCCTTTATTCTTTCTTTTTCCATCTGCATTGCTTATAGTATTTTGGCACTGATAGTTTTCCCATATTACTTTTATTGTATTAATTTATTTGGTTATTTGTCACTTCTGTTGATGTTCATGGTTCTTCGATGTTACTTTGCATTTTTCCCAATTATTTCTTCATCTCTTCTCATGTGTGTTTGTTTTTAATATTGTTTCTTCCTCAAGTGATTTATAATACATTATTCAGTTTAATTTATCATTTGGCATTTCTTCCATCCCATCTGTGGATTTTATCCTTGTATCTTTTACATTGTAGAATTATTTTTATGAACCAGTATCATATTAATCTGCCTTTTTCATTTTCTATTTGGGTGGTGGTAGTTGGAGGAATGAACCAGAAAACAGCCTAAGCATGAGCTGGAGCTGTGGCTGCAGAGAGCTCAGCCTTAGAGGCAGGAGTTAGAAGTTATGAATATAGGTATTTTGCAGCTTTTAGATTTGAGATCAAAGCTAAACTCTGCCTCCACAGTGAGAAGCCAGAGCTATGGCTGGCCATATCTTTTAGATCTGTGTCTATTGGAATCTGTTACTTTGGTGAGAAGACAACTTTGCCCTGTATGTTTGGGCATCTGGCCTCCTGAGTGGTTGGCCAGAGTCTAGAGTTATAGCCATGGTTGGTGATGAGGTAGGCTCTGAAGAGAGGTTGGAAGGTAGCAGCATAAGCGCAGATCCCAGGATTCCAGAATAGCAAGACAGCCCAACTGGTGTTGCACCAGCCTGGTTAGCCTTTTCTTTTGGGGGACAGCATTTCTGGTTTGTGAGAATTTGCACATAGCTGCCTCCCTTGTTTTTCTTCATTCCGTAATATAATGGAAAAATTTAATAAGCATTTTATGATCGTCTCATTGTCTTTCAGAACAACTTCTAACTTGCTATATTTCTAATCAGAATTTATTGCCGAAATCCTTGTTATGTCTGGGCCCTTCCTGCTTTCTTATAATACTGATTTTTTTTTAAAAATTTTTTTGCCTTGCCTTGCTTGGTGAAAGGCATCAGGGGCAACTTAAAGTTGGGACTTCTGTGAGAGTATGTCAGCACTGCCCTCTAATGGGTCCGGTTATCAGACTGGAGACTGGGGCTGGGAATCACAATGGTTGATTTCTCAAGCTTTCTGGTTTGGTCCTCTGCCAGACAACACAGATCTTGCTGCATTTTCTTCTTGGGCTACTGGTTGAAATTCCGAATACCTCACCTATAATTACATTTCTATCGAATCTTGCTTGTTGAAAAGTTCGGGATTCTGAGTTTGTTAGAAATTATCATTTAGTTGGTAACCTTGAATGATTCCTAGGGCCTCCTTTATCCCCAGTGGAGTGCCACTTACAATTAAATTCATTCAGATGAGTATTGATTCAATAGCCGTCACCATCCATTGGCTGTTGCCCAATCCAATAACAGTAAGAGCATACTTCCTGGTACAGGAATGTTCAGACTGCCTCAGGTTCCTATTTGTTTATTGGTTAGCTGCATGCCTACAAGTCGTGGCTGGAAGAGTACAAGACCAATTGTTTAACAAACCATCTAGAACTTACATATCTAATTGGTGGCTGTCACTTCAACATAGTCACCTTGGGAGTGAATTCACTCATTCTAATGATACTGCAATTGCTCTACCTTAACTTTTTTTTTAATCAATGCACTTCCCAGTAAACAACTCCCTACCCAATAGTACCTATGCTTTTTTTTAATGGTTGAGCACAAAAATTTTTTAAATCAAATGTTAAAGATTGTTTTTGCATGTAATTGGGGGGGTAAATAAAAATAATAAATCATAAATTTTTAAAGTCTTTTTTTTTTTGCTTTTTGGAGGGGAGAAGGCAGGGCAATTGGGGTTAAATGACTTGCCAAAGGTCACATAGCTAGTAAGTGTTAAGTGTCTGAGGCCAGATTTGCACTCAGGTCCTCCTGACTCCAGGGTCGGTGTTCTATTCACTGTGCCACCTAGCTGCCCCCATAATTTTTTTAAAGCTGGTTGTGCAAAACTACATGATATTGTGATTATAATAGACAATGCATATATCTACTTTTGTAGTTTATGGTTTATTTAGAGAAAGGAAAGTGCATGTGCTTTAATTTTGATACTGTGATATCAGTAGTAGAGAACAGCTCATAGGTTTATAGAGTTGGGATTTAGGGAAAGGGGGCAACACCTGGACCTGTAATTTCATCAGCATAGGGAACTTGTGGTCCCTATAAATTTTGTGCAATTTATAATCTTACAGAGTTGCTTAGGGGCACTGAGAGTCTGTGACTTGCTCAGGGTCACACAGTATATTAGAAATTGGATTTTAATTTTCTTCTTTGATCAGTATCTATCCTAAGGAAGTACATGTGAATGGTGGGGAGGAGTTGTGATCTGCATCAGGACCTGGCACATAGTAGGCTTTTGTAGCAGCAAGCACCCCAACATCCCCAGGGTGGCTGCCAATACAGGTTCTTAGATCTGCTTTTCTAAAGGAAAGCAACTCAAAATGGGTTAACAAGCTTACTTTAATCAATAAAATATATCATTTACCTAGTTCAGGGGAAAAAGGTCAGCACCCTGAACTTCAAAGTATACAGACATAAGTTTCAAAACAGAGAAACAGATCAAGCAGACAGGCTTCCAAACTGTCCAACCATTACATACATCCATACCTAATCACAGTTACCAGAGAGGGAAGCATCAACATCTGGGTTTTCAAAGCCAGGGGGCTCTCAACATCTGCCCAGAGTCTCATCTGGTCAAATCACACAACATTTCTCAAAGTGAGCCTCAAAGCAAAGCCTCACATCAGGGATTATATAGCCTTCTCCTGGCTCAGAGAATGTAACAACCTTCTTGACCCAATCACAAAGTATCAAGGTGTGGGTGTTCCTGAAAAACAAGCCTCCCACCACAGGCTCCAGGTACATAACCTAGAGGCAGGGAAAATCTTTAAATTTGCATTTCCATTACAGCTTTTAATAAATGCTCCTTGATTGATTGTATTGGTAGAGAGAAGATATATATTACTGAAATCATAGGTCTTTATACTGAAGTGAAGGGGCTGAAGCATATTCATCCTAAACAATGTTTGTAACAAAATGATTCCTAAGTTCCAACTTGGGATGCCAGAAACACATTTCTTCCCTATCCACTTTCTCCTTTTCAGGTAGTTGGGACAGGGACCTACTCAACTCCAAATGAATGGTGGTAGTTCCTTTGGCCTAGCATAATTGCTAGGTTAGGTTGAGAATGATGATTGAGGCAATCAGACTCTGACAGTCTAAAAGAAAACGAACATTCCATACCTTGACATACCACCCAAAGACTTTAATTACAATAGATAAAATAAATAGCTGCTTAATTGCTCAATAGGTCTGATCCCATTTCCATAAAGAAACACTATAATTATCAGAGTTTTCAGAATAAAAATTATAAATATGTTCTACATACAGATATCTTTTTTAAAAATTTCGAAACACTTTCCTATTTTAACATCACCATACCCCTGTGAGTTCATTGGTACATAGTAGTGAGGCAGATAGAATTGTCAAAAGACTTTTCCTGACCTCCTTTACACTTGGAGGTGCCATGGTACAATGTATTGGGAGACAGAAGACCTGGTTTCAGATCCCTGCCCCACTATTGATTTGCTTTGGGACCTTGGGAAATAACTTCCCCTCCCTAGTCTTTGAGTTCTTCATTTATAAAATATCAAGGTTGGACCTAAGGTTCCTTCTAACTCAAAATCTATGCTCTTGCTGTCTTTTGGATCATTGTTCTTCATTCTTTGTTCTTCTATCTCTTTCTGCCTCCCCCTCCTATTAAAATGTAAGCTCCTTTGAGAACAGGGCCTGGCTCACGTACACATGTATCATAGTCTCTTAATAAATAGTTGTTGAATGAATGAATGATTTATATTTTTATATAAAATTAAATTTAGGGACAGCATCATTTAGTGATTTGTCTGTGGCCACACTTAAAGTTAGTGACTGAATCAGTGCTACAACCCAGATCTTATAACTCTAAACATAGTGCTGCTGTCAGAGATTCTGTAGAGCATTTCGACATTGGGGGTTGTTTTGTTATTCATTTATTTCAGTAATGTCCAAATCTTCATGACCCCATTGGGGGTTTTCTTGGCAAAGATACTGGAGTAGTTTGCTATTTCATCCTCCAGTTTATTTTACAGATGAGACTGAGGTCGATAAGGTTAAATGACTTGTCCAGGGTCACACAGCTAATAAGTGTTTGAGGCCAGATTTGAACTCAGGAAAATGGGTCTTCCTGATTCCAGGCCCATCACTCTTTTCAATGCAGCACCACCTAGGTGCCCGCTACATTGAGAATGGGGTATCAAAGTAGATGACCTTTAAGGCTCTTTCCTCTTGACATTTTTCCAGCTCACGATTCTGTGAGCATTTTGCTTTGGTCTTATTCATGGAAACCTTATGAATAGCTGAAACTCACAATGTCTCCAGAGCCCTTTCTTGGCAAGCATACAACTTCCCCTCCTGCACTCCCCAACCTCACCCCCATCCTCAGTGGCCTTGATCCAGGAAGTATCTAAGCATCCAGGTTATAATTCTCTGACATGCAGAGAGCATTCTATGGCCTGCATTAGCCTCCAGCCTATTGAATTGGCCAAGCTGTTGCCTGACACTGGTTAGGATGTCTAATATGCTTTGAAATAACAACGTTTAATGGACCTGAGAAGACACTGACATATGAATCTATTTCCTCACCTGTCAGCAAAGCTATTTCCATGAGACAAATCAATGAAAGGTCATATGTTGGGAGGTTTTTAAAAAAAAGACATTTCAGTGTGGCGTCTGGTTCTCTCCCATTTACCCACTAAGTGAAGCAATGGAACATTACCCTGGAGTAGCTGAGATTCATTTCCAGAGGATAATCCTGAGGCTATGGGGAAATAATGTCAGAGCATTATAACATATAAAATAATGACTAACTTTTTACCCAGCCTACCAGAGTTTACACAACCACATGTGTGTTGTCCCTTTCCAAGCTTTCCCCTTCAGACATTGCATGATATTGGGACTCTTCTTCGACAGTGGTATTTAGAGTCCTTTTGAGTCTCCTTGTTGTTAGCAAGTCTTTATCCTCTTAGGGTAGATTTGATTTTTAGATATGGGGCAGAGTCCCTCGGAGCCAATTTTTGTGAATGAGGTGAGTGATCAAGCTGGAAAAGACTCAGTTTGGTCCAAAATAACACACAACCAGGAAGGAATGAGACTGGTCTTGGTGTGTGCTGTATTAAGGCCATTCCCAAGGAGAACGGCAGACACAGGAATCTGTGTTCAGCCTGTACAAACCATGGACACCATTCATATAGACAGACAAATAAGATATATAGGTTTATGAAACAACCAGTCACATTACTTTGTGGTCACACCTTCTCTTTAGATTCTTCATTTGCCGTTTTCCTACCTTCTAAAGGGGAACCTCTTCATTTGCCCTCTGTAGACTTTATCATTATAAGCAAATTATGAAATACAGATTAATTTCAGCAAATATTTATTAAGCATTTACTATGTGCCAGGTTCTGTGCTGAGTACCAGAGATACAAAGATGAAAAATGATATAGGGTCTGCCCTCAAGGAGCTCTCATTCTACTGGGAGTGGAGGAACGGAACTAACAAGTAGGCAGACAAATACAATGCAAAGTAGTATGTGAAGAGAGTGAGAGACCTTGGTCACATGCTCTGGGAAAAGTTCAAGAGAGAGAAGCCACTTTGTTTTGTTTTGAGGAAGTCGAGGTTAAGTGGCTTGCTTAGGGTTACCCAGATAGTAAGGATCTGAGACTGGATTTGAACTCAGGTCTTTCTGAATCCAAGTCCAGAGGTCTTTCTACTATACCACTTAGCTGCTCCTTGGAAGAAACCACTTTGAACTTGGAGACAGGGAAGGCTTCCTAGGGGAGGTGATACCTGAATTTAATCTTGAAAGAAGAGAAGGATTTCAGTACATTTGAGAATAACCTGCAAAAATATACTTTAAGTGCTGAGATGCTAAAAAGGTGATAGAGTGAGAGGTACCTCTGTTTGGCATAGTTGATCAACAAGCATTTATTAAGCACTTGCTATATGCTAGGCATCATGCTAAGTGCTGGGAATAGAAGTACAAGCAAAAAAGAAAGATAATCTCTGCTCACAAGGAACTTATAGTCTAATTGGGGAAGATAGAAACAAAAAGGAAGCTACAAGGGTGAAGGGAGTGGTGGAGAAACGAGTTCAGAGTCAGTAACTGAGGGAAGAGAGGAATGAAAGAAAGAATGGGACTGGCCCAGTATTTTCCTTAAAATCCAAGCTCCAGGAGGAACTGACCAATCAGAAGAGGGGACTGCAAGGGGTGGAGAGATCTTTCAGAGTAAGAAATCTACAGAGGTGGAGTGATGTTTCCAGGGTGAGATGGCTGCTTTGGCAAGGTGGAGAAAGAAGTCATAGGCATAGAAATACTACCTTTAGAGAAAAGGCAAGATAATAAAATCAAAGATATAAACACTAGAAAAATTATACCAATTTTCAGATGATATGACAATATACTTAGAAAACTCCTAGGGAATTAGCAAAGCAAGTAATTAAGATGATTAATATCTTTAGTAAGTAGCAATATATAAAATCCACAGAAATCATAGAATTTCTATACAGTACAAAAATCAACAACCTCGGGAGGAATGACAGTAGGAAAAATTCCATTCAAAATCACTATGAAATTTATAAAATATCTGGGTGGTTAACCTGCCAAGTCACATACAAGATTTATTTAAATTCAACTGCAAAACACTGTTTACAGAAATAGAGACAAATAATTGGAGAGATTCATTGTTCGTGGTTGGACTGTACCTGTGTAATAAAATGATACTGCCTAGATTGATTTACATAGAACTTTACTATTATATTAATCCAGTTACCAAGGAGATACTTTATAGATCTATAAAAAATACCAGTGAAAGAGGCATATCTTTACCAGACCTCAAGCAATATTATATCATACTAGTCATCAAAAAATTTTGGTTCTGGCTAAAAACAAAGAAGTAATCAGGGGATTAAACCAGATAAAAAAGAAGCAACAACAATTAAAAACTGTAGCCCAGTGTCTGATAAACTCATGGGAGAAGAGGTCTCTATTTAATTGATGGAAAATTTGGGAGCACTTTGGCAGAAATTATAATTATACCAATATATACCATGCATGATGAGCTCAAAAGGGATTAGAGAGCTGATTATGAATGGTCATTTCAGTTTAAAAAATAGAAGAAAATGAACAAGGTATCTTTTTACTATCATACAAAAGAAGAAAATTGTTAATCAAAGAATAAATATAAATCATAAAAAAAAAACAGATGGTTTTGGTGACATCATCCAGGGAAGAGAGAGTATTCAACCTCTAGAAGATATACATGCCAAATGTGACAGAGAGTCAAGAAATATGAGTAGAAAGACTGCCTTGCTGCAATAAGAATAACCTCATTGAGATTAGATATGTGAATTTGTAGTGGACCTCGTCAGCTTGGTTTGATGACTTTTCCAGCTCCCCTTAAAGCATCTGAGGAATGGAGCATGCAGATGATAGGAGTAATCCAGAGCTAGAAATTGGTAAAGTGTGATTGGTGCTACTTCAAGAGAAATATGGAAAGAGCAAAATAAGTTGAACAAAAGAATAATATACACAATTGTTGCAATAATGAGAATGATAAAATCACTAAAAGGAAGCAGAAATGAGTAACTGAGAAGACTAATGAAGGTCCCAAAGAATTGTCAATGAGATATAGCTCTCTCTTCCCAGCACAAAGGACTACTAGGGCAGAATATTTTAGGGCAGAATATTTTGTCATTAAATATATATATGTAGTCAGTGAATCCCTGGGGGGCAGGGGTTGAGGGAGGAGTTCACTTAATTGGGTTTTTTTTATTGTCATATGGGAGA
The DNA here is from genome assembly GCA_011680675.1 of Gymnobelideus leadbeateri. Classification (NCBI taxonomy): domain Eukaryota; kingdom Metazoa; phylum Chordata; class Mammalia; order Diprotodontia; family Petauridae; genus Gymnobelideus; species Gymnobelideus leadbeateri. Next base: position 546,958 of record WOXC01010527.1, read on the forward strand.
GTTCAGTTGAGAGGGAGAAATTTCTTTAAGAAATGGGCTAAGCGCAAAAATAAAAACCATCCATAAAGTATTTTCTTAAATGCTGACAAAAAATCAACAGGAATCTCTATATAATAATAAGTCTAGGAAGAAATACTAGAAAGAGAAGTCCCATTCAAAATACCTACAATATACATAAAACATCTGGGAGCTGATTTACCAGAGCACACTCAATACCTATATAGATACAATTACAAAATGCCCCTTAAAGAAATGAATAGCAGCTTGTGATTTGAATAGAATAAACAAGGAAGAATCAGAAATAATGGAACACAATTATAAATCACCTTGAAAAAACCTCTATAGGGGCGGCTAGGTGTCGCAGTGAGTAGAGCGTCGGCCCTGGAGTCAGAAGGACCTGAGTTCGGATCCGGCCTCAGACACTTAACCCACACAAACAAAAACCTAGCCGTGTGACCTTGGGCAAGTTACTTAACCCCAATTGCCCTCCAAAAAGCAAAAAAAAAAAAAAAAGATAAAACCTCTATAGTTGATAAGAACTTCTGGGGAAATTGGAAATCACTTTGGCAGAAATTAGCTTTGGACCAGCACCTTACACAATGTTCTATAACCAAAACTGAAACATGGTCTGAATGGTAAAGGTCAAATCATGAAAAAAATTATAACAGAAACAAATTATATACCTTTAACAGCTTGGGGTGGTGGTGGGAGTGGGTGAGGAAAGGGGTGTAGGAAGTTGTAATGGAAAAAGGGAGAGGGGTGATTACAAAAGCTAAAATAATTTTGATTACATAAAATTGAAAAGCTTTTCCATAAACAAAAGTAAGACAACTAGAATAAGAAAGGTAGTTATTATCTGGGGTTGGAGGAGATAGGTACGGAAATCTTAGAATCAAATGTTTCTGATCAGGTTCTAATAGCTAAGATATGTAGATCACTCACGTACACACACTCTCTCTCTCTCTCTCTCTCTCTCTCTCTCTCTCTCTCTCTCTCTCTCTCTCTCTCTCTCTCTCCAGAATTATTCCTCAATAGACAAGTGTTCAAAAGAGATGAACAAACAGTTCTTTTTTTTTAAACAAATACTTTATTAACTTCTGTTTTACATCATTCATTTCTGCCAGATTTTGAGTTACAATCATTTCCCCCCGCCCCCGTTTTTCCCCTACCCACCCTCCCAGAATAGCAGTCCCACAAGATATCGCTTCCTCCAATCTGCTTTCTCCCATACCTTCTCCCATACCCGCTTCGACTTTTCCATTAGAGGAAGGTGAATCTTTGTGTCCCAATGCCTGCACATCTTATCTCCCAATTACAAGCAAAAGAGTATTAATAATAGTACTTCTATATATTTGAAACATTTAATGTTAAGACCTCGAATTTCAGATCCATTTCCTTCCTCCCTTGTCACCCATTCCCTCTGGGAAGATAAGTAATTCAGTATATGTTGTACATGTCTAGCTATGCAAAACATTATCATAGTAGATATATTGTACAAGGCTGCTTATAATTCCTTCCCACTCATCCCACCCCCCACCTGGTCCATTCCCTACATGATCCTGTCCCTCTTCTATAGTGGGTACTTCCAACCTCCCCTCCCCCCAAGGATGCCCTCCCATCCATCATCCTTCCTCTCATCCCCCTTCCCCCTATTCTGCTGTAGGTTGAAATATCCCATTTAGTATGTATGTCATTCTCTCCCTGAACCAAATTCAATGAGAATGTGGTTTTGCCTTTTTGCCTTCCTATTCTCCCCCTCCCTTGCAACCACTTCCCCTTGCTTCTTCTACATGAGATAGTTTACCCTACCCTGTCTCTCCCCATCTCCTCTTGCCCCTTTCCTCTCTCACCTCATAATTTCATCCCTTGAGTATTCTCCCTTCCCAACAAATTCAACCTATGCCCTCTATCCATATATAACTGTAACCATATACACACACATTCACATATGTATTCATATGACCACACACCCTTCTTCCATTATTTTCATAGTGTGAAAGATATCATCACTCACAGTTATTGCTTTTCCATATAGGAATGTAAATAGTTCAACTTTGATAAGTTCCTTTTGATTTCTTTTCCCTGATTACCTTCTCAGGCATCTCTTGCTTCTTGTGTCTGGATGTCAAATTTTCTATTCAATTCTGGTTTTTCCTCAAGAATGCTTGAAAGTCCTCTATTCCACTGAATAACCATATTTTCCCCTGAAACAAAATACTCAGTTTTGCTGGGTAGGTGACCCTTGGGTTCATTCCCAGCTCTTTGCCCTCTGGAATATCATATTCCATGCCCTTCGATCCCTCAGTGTAGAAGCTGCCAGGTCCTGGGCTATTCTGATTGTGTTTCCACAATATTGAAATTGTTTCTTCCTGGCTGCTTGTAGTATTTTCTCCTTGATCTGGGGATTCTGGAACCTGGCTATAATATTTCTGGGAGTTTTCTTTTTGGGATCTTTTTCAGGAGGTGATCAGTGGATTCTTTCAACCTCTATTTAGCCCTCTGGATCTAAAACATCAGGGCAGTTTTCCTTGAGAATTTCTTGAAGGGTGATTTCTAGGTTCTTTCTTTGATCATGGCTTTCAGGTAGTCCAATAATTTTTAAATTGTCTCTCCTGGATCTATTTTCCAGGTCAGTGGTTTTTCCCATGAGATATTTCACATTGCCTTCTAATCTTTCATTTGTTTGGATCTGCTTAACAGCATCTTGATTTCTCATAAAGTCATTAGCTTCCATTTGCTCCAGTCTAACTCTGAAGGAATGAATCTCCTCAGTGAACTTTTGAGATTCTTTTTCCATCTGGCAAATTCGACTTTTTAAGGCATTCTTCTCCTCATTGCCCTTTTGGGCCTCCTTTGCCATTTGAGTTAGTCTATTTTTTAAGGTGTTGTTTTCCTCAGTCAGGCTGTTGACCCTCATTTCATACTTTTCCTGTATCCTTCTCATTTCTCTTTCCAATTTTTCCTCCACTTCTCTTATTTGATTTTTAAAGTCCTTCTTAAGGTCCTCTATGGCCTGCAACCTGCTCATGTTTTTCCCTGGGGCTTTTGGAGCAGGACTTCTGACCTCACAGTCCTTTTCCTGCTCTATGCCCCCAAAATAGGAATCTAGGGTTGCATTTTTCTGTTTCCTTTGCCTTGGCATGTTGCCACTTAATTACTTGACTTTTGGGCTTGTTGCCACCGTATGGCCTGGTGCCAGACAGGAACTTTCGCCCCACACGTGTGAGGGGGCCAGCTTCCGTTTCTGGCAAGCTGTAAATACACCCACGACCTCCACCCCAGATCACAATCCAGATCCAGGGAGGTTAAAGCAAGAGCAATTACCCCCCAAGACTGATCGCTGGTTCTTCCTACAGTTCGAAGGCCAGGAGCTGGAGCTGCCTCTGAAAACTACAAAATGGCGGATCTCCTCAGAGGCTTCTAGCCCCCAGGGGAGGAAGCTGACGCATTCCCTAAATACTGGTCCCAAAATCCATAGGGCACTAACCTTTTACTTTGTCCTAGGCATGTCTATGTTGATAGTTCTGGAATCACCACAGCTGCTGGTGTTCTGGGGTCTCTCCAGCCGGCTGCTGGCCCTGCTGCCCTGGGGCTAAAACCTCGGCTCACGGGGACCTGGGCTCTGCTTGGCTCAGCTCGGCTCCCTGTGCTCTGCGCGCAGCCGGCTCCCAGAGTGCTGCGCTGGTCCTTCCTGCAGGGCTGCTGGGCTGTCCTCAGCGGGAGGTTAGCTTCTCTGTGTTGTTCTGTGGGTGCTGGGGCTCCAGAAGTTTACATAGTTTGGGGGGAATCTGGGGGCAGAGTGGCTTGGATGAGCTGTTTCTACTCCGCCGTATTTGCTCCGCCCCCAAACAAACAGTTTTTGAAAGACAAACTTATTTTAAAAAGCTATAAGAAACAATGTGAATCATGTTAAAAGAGATCATAGGATGATCAGATTTTAGAGTTTAAAGGAACCTTAGAGATATTAAAATATTAGAGCTAAAAGGGACCGTGGGCAGCTAGGTGGTGCTGCAGTGGATAGAGTCCCTGACTTGAAATCAGGAAGTCTCATCTTCCTGAGTACAAATCTGACCTCCAATACTTAATAGCTGTGTGGCCCTGGCCAAGTCACTTCACCATGTTTGCTTCAGTTTCCTCATTTGTAAAATAAGCTAGAAAAGGAAATGGCAAACCATTCCAGTATCTCTTCCAAGAAAACCCCAAATGGAGTCACAAAGAGTCTAGAATGACTGAACAAAGAAAAGACTTCAGAGATAATAATCGGATTTAGAGCTGGAAGGGACCTTAATAACCATCTAATCCAACCCCTCCATTTTACTGAAGAGGATCAAAAAGGCCCTAAATGGCAGGTCTAAGGATTAGAACCAAGGTCTTCTGAATTCAAATCCATTGCTCCTTCCCTTGCCTCCTGAGGTTTCATTGAGTACTTTTGTAGTAAGACTTGATGAGATCTAGGCACACCTTCCTTAGGACATAGTAAGGTGGATAGAAAAAGGAGTAGAAGGTGGGGGCATATGTGGAAAAAGGGTGAGAGGTCCTAGAGAGGTATGTGATACTTGCCACCTACCTTTCTTTGTATCTCCAACAATCAGCATCATGCCCACACATAGTAAAGTGTGTCATACTTGCTTGTTGAATGAATATATGGAGATCCTTTCAGTTCTGGGGCTCCTGCTAAATGATATTGTTCCATGAAAGCAACTTATCCCTTAATTTCTAACTGCTTGTGAGGAAGGGGCCGAGGAAATTCTAGCAAAGGAAGAAGCAGGGTCCGGCAGCAGAAACCACCACCAGACTGACTTTTTCCTACATCCTGGAGCAGTCTGGATAAAGTCATCAAGGAAGGAATTTCCAATTAAACCTGATCCCTCTAGCAGAATCACTGCTAACAAGTGACAATTATTGATCCTAATAACCTTTACAGCGTGTGTCTCAGCCAGCTTCCAATTTGTACTCGTCCCTTGGCATGTCTGAAAGCTGGTTTTGTTCTGCTCTCATTATTTGAAGCAGCCAGTCCCCATTCAGGTCTCAGGTGAGATGTGACAGAAGAAGGGAAAGATTTACTTTGTGCTTTGACCTGAGGATGAGAAAAGAACAAACTTGGAACAGCTTGGTGGTGCTCCAAGGTGGGTGACAGGGTGGCCCTTTGGAGTCTGTTTTGGAGATCTGTGCTGTGTTTGTATGTCTTCCTGTTTGTGTGTGCCTGTGTCACATACATATCTGTGTATTTTAAAAAGCTATGTGAGGCAGGAATAGTATAATTTAAAGAGAGCTAGATTTGGAGTCCGAGGGCCAGGGTTCCAGTTCTAGCATTGCTGTTTACTCTGTGATTTACAGGTAGGTGGAGCTGTAGTGGCTAGAGTCCTGGGCCTGGAGACAGGAAGATTCATCCTCCTGAGTTCAAATCTGACCTCAGACACTTACTAGCTGTATGCCCCTGGGCAATTCACTTCACCCTGTTTGTCTCAGTTTCCTCATCTGTAAAATGAGCTGGAGAAAGAAATGGCAACCCATCCCATTCCATTATCTTTGCCAAAAAAGCCCAAATGAAATCATGTAGAGTCAGACATGAATGAAAAGCAACTCATCGTCAATAACAACAACACAATCTGTGACATACTACCGGTATAGTATGGTAGTCAATGCCATGAGATTAGGGAGGTGATACCCCTGTTGGGTTCTTCCCTGGTCAGACCACATCTGGAATATTGCATTCAGTTCTGGTGCCCATAGTCTAGGAGGTATGTTGATAACTTGGAAACTCTCCAGAGGTGGGCAGACTGAATGATGAAGGACCTTGAGTTCACATCACATCTTTTTTTTTCCTTTTGGAGGGCAATTGGGGTTAAGTAACTTGCCCAAGGTCACACGGCTAGGTTTTTGTTTGTGTGTGCATTAAGTGTCAGAGGCCAGATCCAAACTCAGGTCCTTCTGACTCCAGGGCCGACGCTCTACTCACTTTGCCACCTAGCCGCCCCGAACATCACATCTTTTGAAGGGACTGAAGGTGTTCAGCCTGGAGAAGAAAAGATTCAGGGAGCACATGAGAGTTGTGTCAAGGTATTTTATTAATTGACATGTGAAAAGATTAACTTTATTTTACTTGACCTCAGAGGGTAGAATCAGAAGCAGTGGGTATAAGTTAAAAAGATACAAATTTAGGCAGAAAACATGGTCGGGGAAAAAATACTTCTTGGCCACTAGAGCTGTCCCAAAGTAGTATGGGCTGACTCAGAAAGTAATAGATTCCTCTTCTCTGGAGGTCTTTAGGCAGAGGTTGGTGGGCACTTAACACACATGTTGTAGTGAAGATTCTTTTTTTTTTAGGGAGGGGGTGGTTTGGTTACTATCTCTACTTTTGTGTGCCGTTTGTATGACCTTAGATAAATCACTTCTCCTTTCTGGGATTTAGTTTATTCTTTCACGAAATGTGGAAATCAGAGTCTGATTTCTAAGTTGCCTAGCACCTCTGAATCCTCTGATCCCAGTACTCATCTTGAAGGATGATTGTGAGGAAAGCATTTTGAAAAATGGAAAGTATTAGAGAAAATTGAACTCTTATTACTCAGAGATCTCATTGTTGATGATATTTGTATCCAGCTTGGGATCTGCAGTCTCAAGGGCCGGGTTTCCCTAAGGAACCAGAGCTGGCTAAACTGGGTAGTTCTAGAGAATCAGGAACCTTAAGGGAAGGTTAGGTCAAGATGGGCTTCAACCCCTTTTTCTTAGACTCCTAAAATGTTTAAGCTGGAAGGAACTTGACAGATCTTCTAGTCCAACGTTTCCCAAGTTTTTTGTGGCCAGAAAACTGTTTGGGACTTGAAATATATTGATGCAATCATCAATATCAGTCTAGGATCTAGGGACCCTGGAAGGAACCCCACAATCAAGAAAGTCCCAGAAACTTTCAAATAAATAAAGGAAATCAGGCTATACCAAAATTGCCACACATAACCAGATATTTTGGACATGTCTTCATATTTAATATCTTGGTGGGGAAAATGTTTCCCACATCAAAATTTTCTGGGAAAATAACATAAAAAACATTTTGCTCCGGGTTCCATTAAACATACTTGGGGAAACTATAGGTTCTAATCTAGCACCTCCATTTTACAGAGGAGGGATACCCAGAGAGGGAAGTAACTTAGCCAAATCATATAGCAAGTTAGAGCTAGAACCAGGACCTCCCTGTACATCTCTGGGTCCATGGCCTGTGCTCCTTCTACTCCACAAAGTGGAGTAGAATTTGCTCGTGATGTAGTAAATAGGACACTGGATTTGGAGTCAGGAAGTCATGTGTGCAAATCCTACCTCAGATACCTACTAGCAGTATGACCTTGGGCAAGTCACTTTGTCTCTTTGTACCTCAGTTTCCTTATGTATAACATGAGGAAGTTGGACTGCTTAGCCTCGAAGTTGTCTTATCTGCCTTATCACTATAACTCTATTAGCCTGTCATCAAGGAGAGAAGACTTTCTAAGAACTAGGCACATTTTTCTAGAGGCTTTGTTTAGCCAACAAAGACACCATCAGCAGCACTGGTGAGTTCAAACATCAGCTGGTAGCTGCTGACCCAGTTGGGTTTGCTTTGCTGCCTCTTTCTTTTCCCTGGCACCAATCACCATAGAGAAGCAGCTTTGGGATTGGGAAATGGAAACCTGCCAGATTCTCACAGTTTTCAAGTGTTTATTAAATAGAAAGTTGATAGTTTAGTGGTTGGGAAGCACACCAGAGCTGTCATTTCAGAGCTATGAATATTATCACAGAGGTGACTTGGGAGGGCCCTGGCTGCTTATGAGTCATAATAGTGCTTCAATTCAAAGTAAGTAGAAGGCCAGCTAAAATTCAGATTATTTTAGATCCAGAATTGCTTCAGAATTCAGAAGAGAGGAACATGCTAATCCCCTTGCCTGCTACAGATAATATAGGCAACAACTTCAACCCGTATCTCCTTTACTCTGGGGAAAAAAAAGAATTATTCAAAGCAGTTCACTTGATCCTGTGGGCATTTGTAATCCAGGTATGTGTTTTATCAAATGTGCTGTGAGAAGATTGCCCTACATGACATCTGAGGGCCATACTGGTTCAAAATCTATGATCTTAGAGGATTTCCCTCCTCAAAAATTGTGAACAATTCCTTATTACTTGCTGAATCAAATCCACCCTAAACCTGACATTCCCTTACCTGCTGGTTTATCTGCCATCTGGTCTAACCCACCTTTTCAGCCTTATCACCTACTGTTCACCTTCATGTGTGATAGGTGCCATATTGATCTCACTAGACTTAAAAAACCACCCCTCTTTCCTATGGCACCTTTGTTCATTCCATTACCTTTTCCTGGAAGCCTTCCTTCAGCTCTTTGGCTATCAAAATCTTACCCATACTTCAAAGGCTAATGCAAATGATACCTCCTTCATGGAGCCTTTCCTGATAACCCTGACCAGAAGTAATTTTCCCTTCTTCTTCTTTCCTTTATCACATATTGTCTGTACCAATTAAGACATGGACATCAGTGATACTTATCATACATTACCATCATTTTTTATATGTCTTATCTCTTTTAAAGCATATTGGAGGCTAGAAAACCTAGGGCAGGGGTGGGGAACCTGCAACCTGGAGGCCACATGTGGCCCTCTATGCCCTTAGGTGTAGCCTTTTGTCCATATCCAAACATCAGAACAAATGGCTTAGGGGAGAGAATGCTGGATTTGGGCTTAGAGGGCCTGAGTTCAGATTCCATCTCTGCCATTTATTAATCTGGCTGAATTCCTGCTGCTTGCCCTGGTTCCTGTGGTTTCCACTGGAAAGTTCATCAAGATACCCTCCTGGCAGACATCATAGATCCTGTGATCTCTCACATTCACCACAATAAGCCTTCAGTTGGAGGATTCTTCATTATGCCAGGTAATTTCCAGTAAATGAAAATTCAGGCTCAATTAGTACTTGTCACGTCCAATTTTCCACTCACCTGCTATTCAGTACCATTTTGGATTGACTGCAGTAACTGCCTAAGCTACATGAAAGAGGAGGCTTTTGAATGAATCCAATGTTTAATTTTCATTTCTATGTAGATGACTCACAGATCTATATATCCATCCCATGTCTCGCCCCTGAACTTCAGCCCTTCGTGACCTATTAGCCTATTGGACAATTAAAACTGGGTAGGCATATTAAATTCAGCATGTGGAAAACAGCTCATTATCTCTCACCCCCAAACCTCTTCTCTTCTCAACTTCCCTATTTCTGTCAAGGGTACCACCATGCCAGTCTCCCAGGCTCATAACCACAGTATTATCCTTGACTACTCTGTCTCACCCCACATAGCTAATCATATGCCTAAGCTTACTGTTTCTGCCTCTGCAACATCTCTCATATTCGATCCCTTCCTTCTACTCATACTCCACCATCTTATTTCAGGACCTCATCACCTCTTGCCTGGACCAGGGCTTCTTAAACTTTTTCCACTGGGTCCCGTAAGAAGCCTGAACTAGACTGTTAACAAAGATCTCTTAATTGGTCTCCCTCCCTCAAGTCTTTCCCTAGTCTAATCCATCCTTAACACAATTGCCAAACTTATTTTCCCAAAGAGTAGGTCACTCTCCTACCCAGTAAACTCCAGTGACTCCCTATTGCCCGTAGGATCATATATAAACATCTCTGTTCGACTCTGGAAGCCCTTTACAGCCTGCTCTCAATCTCTTTCCAAGCTCATTATATATTCCTCTCCTTCCCATACTCTATAGTCCAACCAAACTGATGCCTGTATTCCTCACATAAATGACACTTCTCCCATCTGTACCTAGTTCTCCCTAGTGCCTAGCACAGTGCTTGGCCCATATTAAGCACATAATAAATCCTTGTTGACTCATTAATTGAAGAAAGTGTGTCTTTGGCTTTCCCATTCTCCTGGGGTTTTTTGAGTTGAAGATTGAGTCTAAGGTTTTATGTCTCTCAGAAGAAATTCAAAAAAACCAATATTATTTCCAATTACTAACCTTGAAAACAAACTCATAATAATAAGATGTCATATTAGGTGAGCACTAAGCTTTTTCAAGTACTTTATATGTGTATGGATTTATTGGTTCTCTCAACAGACCTGTGAAATGGGCATAGTAGGTCCTTGTGGCTCAGGGAATTTGATGATCTGTTCAGTTCAGTCCCAACAGTAATGAAGTACCACTCCAGCATGGAGGAAATAAAGGAAAATATAATAGCCCTCTCCTTCCCTTAAAGATATTATGATCTAATGGCTGGGGGATAGAGGTATTTACAACATGAAGACACATTACTGTGATATAGAGGAGAATGAGTATTGGAAAGAGAAATTTCAAGGATCAGCATTGGACCTCAGAAAACATTCAAGAAACCTCCTTCAACTCACAGAGGAGGAAAAATGGCTTGCCCAGGGTGTCTGAGCTTGCATGTGGCAGAGCTAGGGCTCAAACTTATGTTCTTTAGCTCCCAGTCCAGTGTTCTGATCCACTAAGTTCTTAGGGTTCTAGACCTAGAACTGGAAGGGACCTCAGAAGTTATCCTAGTCTAATACCCTTATTTTATAGAAAAGGAAACTAAAGCCCACTGGGGATGAAGTGACTTTCCTGAGGTCACACATCTAAGTAAATGTCATAGAATGGTAGATGTACAACTGGAAGGAGCCTCAGAAGCCATCTTAGTCCAACCCTCTTGTTTTGGAAATGAGGAAACTGAGGCCTGGAGAGGTTGTGATCTGCCCAAGGCCACATGAGGTACATTCTGAAGTCAGATTCTCTAGAGTCTAGAGCCAGTGTCCTTTCTGTTGTGGCACTCATCTCTTTCTACATATGACAGAAAAGGAAAGTAAAGCCTAGAGAGGTCAAGGGTCTTGTCTTCGGGTCATGGAGATCAGAGGATAGCAGAGGCAGAGTAGATCAGCAGTGAGTACAGGGTCTTGCACAGAGATGATAGTTATTTTTTTTTAAATAAAGTTGCCTTGCATATGGGTCTTCTAAATTCCAGTTCAGGGTTATGGTTGTTTTGGGGTTTTTTTCCCCAAACCTAAAAGCATGAACCATCTCAGCCCCAACAACTGGTCTACAAACTATATCCATCATTTCCTGTGCCTAAGGAATGGAAGCACAACTTAAGCCCACGGGGAACTTAGCTAGTTCTAATTTTTGATGTTCCTTTTGTCCTGACCTGAGACATGCCATAGCTCACAAGGTCTATGTAGGAGCTGGTGAGTTCTCCCAGGACTGCCAACTCCCTTCCAAACACAATTCTCTACTCGGGGTCAAAGAGAGGTGGCACCCTTTTACAAATTCAGGGAAACAGAGCTCAGGCGACTATGTTCAACAATGGTGAGTCAGCTAGATTAAGGACATACATAAGGACATAAGGACTGGTGACATTCAGGAGATCATAAGGCCATAGATTCTGAGTTGGAATGAACAGCAAAGACCCTCTAGTCCAGCCATTTCATTTTATAGGTGAGGATAGTGAGGCCCCAGAGTCAAAGTGAGTCCCCATGGTTACCCAGAGAGGGGAGGAGCTGGTGCTCTAACTCAGGTGCCCTAACTCTGAGTAAGTCCAGAGTTCTTTCCACACTAGCCCTGCCTCTGCAGATTCTCAGTGGCTCAATTTATGGAGCAGTCACTTGGACTATTTCTGTGAGCTCATCATCCTTCCTCTCACTCTGTTGGTACAAGTCAAACCTGACTGGCTTGCCTAACTAATCTGAATTCAGCCTGAGAGACCATTATACTGCTGGACATTTAACTTTTATAACAGAAATCTCTCCAACACTAAATGGCCTGTTGTTATGTTTGGGGTTCTCAAACATGTTAAGGGAGTGTAGTCCCAGACAACTGCCATCCTCAGACATATTACCTAAGGTGTCTCTGGAGAGTTCTCTCCTTACAGACTTTCCCAATATCAGAAGGCAGATCCCCAGACAGTGACAAGGTCCAAAGTATAGCACAGAAGATACCCATGGAGGAGAGAAGCATGTCTTCCCAAAGGTTCAGGTAAGAAGAGAAATGGAGACAGAGAGAAAATACACGTCAGGGAAAGTTTTTGGGAATCTCAGTCATGCTAACATTCCTTTTCCATACCCCAAGCTACACTTGTCCCATATACCCATAATGGCAGCTCATCAATAAGCCACTTGGTGCTGTCCACTGCCGTAGTGCTGACCCACCTTATGTCTCTCAGCTTTACAGCTGTGTTTGGCCATGGTGCTAACATGTGAATGGAGAGGTGCCTATGACAACAAGCACCCAGCTTTCCTAATGATGAAAATCGACCATTTTGTGGTGAAGAAGGGCCTAGTCTCAGCAACTAATCCTTGAAAGAAGTGAGATTAGGTAGGGAGCATAGGGGAGAGAGAAAGTAGAATGATGCCTTTGAACATCAAATTAGAATAGTCTGTGGTGTGTTATAATGCATGGCTCTCTGGGAGAGGTTGGAGGAAGGATCCAGGAAGAAATTCAGGTGATAGAGAAACCAAATATCATTCCAAATTTATTTTCAAAAAATTATTAATGATTTGTAGTCAAGGGATCTAGGTTTAAATCCTAGCTACTTAGTAATCAAATGACTTTGGAGATACTACTCCTCTCTGTGTGCCTCAGTGTCTTCCTCTGTAAAATGAGAGATTTGGACCAGATAATCTCTGAGACCCCTGCCCACTCTGACATTCTATGAATCTGTGAGCAGTTTAATGAGATGGATGTTTTTCAAACAAAACGTATAACACATTCTATCCAAAATGGACCCCACCATTTCCCAAACCTATTACACACAGTTTCCTGCCTTATTTCCTTTTCCCAGCTCTCCTCTGTACTTGGACTGGCTCCCTTTCCCCATTTTTCCATATTTCTCCCTGATGGATTCCTAGCCATCCTCTGAGATCCAAATCAAAGACTTCTTTCTCCATGAAGTCTTTCTTGTCTCCTCTATGTCAGAAATGATTATTCTTTTCTTTGACATCTCATGGCATTTGGTACTTGTGCATTCTATTCCAGTTATTTGCATTTGTGTCTTATCTCCCAGAGGTGATTGTGAGTTCTTTGAGAATAGGGACCGTGTCGTTTTTTGTCTTTGGATCCCCTGGCACGTGGCAGGGGTGAATGTAATAAATGAAGGCTCAGTCCCACCCCTTGCATGTTAGGCACAGCCCCATCCATATACTCCTTTCATGGACTTCATCCAGGGTTCATGACTATCAGGAAGACTCCCTGAGGTTCTCTGATTTGACTCATTGTACAAATAAAGGGTTTTATTTAAAAAATGTCAAGGCCGTGACACATATTTGTCTTTTCCTCCTGGAATTTTTATGAAAGGTCATGCTTACAGTAGATCTTACCAATAAAAACGATTCCAATGAAATAAGGATAAATGATGCCACACATCATCAAATGCTTTTGAATTAGTTTCCATGGAAATGTGAAGATGAAATAAAGTAATAATTTTAGGGCAAAACAGCTGAAGCTGAAGATAATAGAGAAATGGCTTGATAAAAGCAAGAGAATAAAGTAATCAAGAGAACTCCAATCAGTTACTCTTTTTTTGTTTGCATTCACTTGGTTAATTGGTCAGGGGTAATATTAACCTTCCTTCTAATGTATTTAGTCATTGTTTTTGAGACTTATCATTACCAGTGGCCTTATAGAAATCGGGTCAGGGGAGGAGTGTCTTTCATTTCAATTACTCAGGAAAGACTTGGTGAAGTAACATTATAAGGGAAAAATTACCGCCCCCCTTTGAATCTCATTGACAGACATGGATGTCCTTTGGCATCTGCAGAGTTTACAAAAAGTCCTTAGTTTAGGAACTTAATGGAAAGTGAACTTGCGACTGGGTTGGTGGGGGGAGGGGTGTAGTGAATGGATGGATAGCTGAAAGAAGAAAATATCATTGGAAAGATTCCTAATTCTCCCCAGAACATATCTGTACCCTCCTGTCTTCTTGCATTTTCTCACTTAATTCCCTATAACTTTCCCTTTTCTCTTATCAAATTCCTACCCAACCTTCAAATCACAAGTTAAACTCCCCCTCCTCCAGAAAGTCTACCCTGATTTCCACCCCACCCAGGAGATAATGACCATTCCCCTCAGAACTCAACTTGTGTGTGGCGCCACTCTAATGCACTTATTGTGTAATATTGGGCATTAAATCTGCTGCATAATGTGGCAAAAAGATTATTGAGCTCATGGATTCAAATCTCAGCTCTACCATTACCTATTTGACCTTAAGTCCTTTCCCCTCCCTTGGCCTCAGCTTCCTCTTCTATAAACTGAAAGGGTTGAACTAGATGGGCCCTAAGGTCCCACCCAGCTCTAAATTGATGATCATAATATATTAAACTCCAAGAGGGCAAGAGCATGGCTTATCTGAACTTTTATTTTCCTCCCTGTGGCTGATACTATAATCTGTTTACAGTAGGCACTTGGTCAAGTTTCGTCCCATTTAATTCTTATAGAAAACAAAGAAATTCAGACCAAAAAGAAGGGAAAGAGGGTTGGCCAAAAGGTCAATCACGTTTATTCTTTTTTTTTTTTTGCTTTTTCGTAGGGCAATTGGAGTTAAGTGACTTGCCCAAAGTCACACAGTTAGTAAGTGTGTCAAGTATCAGAGTTGGATTTGAACTCAGGACCTCCTGACTCTAGGGCCAGTGCTCTATTCACTGTGCCACCTAGCCAGCCCCACATTTATTCTTTAGAGACTAGAACCCCATGCAAGTAGGAGAGCCAGGTATGGCAGGGATTGTTGAATTGAGGGGAATTGGGAAGTTATAAAACAATCCCCAATTGTTGTCTGTTCCTGTTATCTGTGTGCCTTATTCCCTTACTAAACTCTGTGCTCTGTGAGGGGAGGGCCTGCATCTTCTTCAAACTTTGTGTCTCCCCAAGCTCCCATTCCCATGCTCCGTTAGCAAGAAAATCTTTGAAAATTATGTGAAATTATGGTATGTAGCTCAAACAGCAGTTTTCCAGTTAAACTACATAAATTCATTGCCGCAACACAAAAACACCCTACTGTGGAAAGCTGTACACAACCTACTGTGTGCAGGATGTCACATGCTCCTCAGGCCTCGAGGCCCCCACTCCCCTCCCCAGGGATGGAAAAGCTCTATATTAGTAACAGAATAAATAGTAATTAATATTAAATAATTATGCAGCACTTTTAGGTTTACAAAGCACATATGGGATAATCTAATCCTCCCAAACACCTGTGTCATAGCTTTTGTTGTAGTTCAGTCCTTTCAGTTGTGTCTGACTCTTTGTGACCCATTTGGGGTTTTCTTGGCAAAGACACCAGAATGCTTCACCAGTTCTTTCTCCAGCTCATTTTACAGACGAGAAAGCTGAGGGAAACAGGATGAAGTGACTTGCCCAGGGTCACACAAACAATTCAAAAGCAAATTATTCTTGATTTCGAATCCATGCTGACTCAAAAGATCAAGTTTTATTTAGAGACCCCAAAATGAAAGACCTGAGAGATGTTGAAAAACCAGATGAAGGAGCAGAAATTTAAACAAGGGCATCATTACTAGATCCGACAGTCAACAAGAATTCATTAAATGACTCCTATGTGCCAGGCACTGAGTGCCAGAGATACAAAGACAGAAACGAAGTCGTCCCCAGCTACAAAGAGTTTACGGAGTCAAAGATGGAAGGAGTTAACTATTTCTATGATTCAACCTGTCCCACAAAGGTTCATTCTGTTACAGCAGCTGTTGGCATTCCTTGCCCCTAGATGGCACTGGCATGCTAGCATGATCCTGGGCTGAACCTACAAAAGTCTTTTCCTGGCTCTTACACCAGTAAGACTGTAGGCTCAAACATGAAAACCATTGAGGGGAAGCACTTAGATTCCCCTTGGTCTCTCCTGTCTCCATCTAATGAGCCCTTTCCCCTCACCTCTGGCTTCTTCAGGTACCCAAGTATCCTGATGCTGTCTAATCTTTCCTCCTCTCCCATCCTCTCCCAAAAGGAAAGGATTAGTTATATACACTTGGAATTATATGAGGTAGTTCTTAATCTTCCTCATTCATTCCACCTCTTTTCAAATACCCCATGCTGTCTTAGAAAGATACTGGCCCAATTTCAGCTTTCAGAGCCCTATTCCTGCTTGTACAAGGCAATTTCACTACCCGGCAGGTCTGAAGGTAGGCAGTATAATATTACTAACCCCATTTTTTACTTCAATGGCTCTGTGATCTGATAAAATGGATATTCCTTCCAGCAGCGCAGGTCTTAACCTACACACACCTTCTCATGGAACTCCTGTCCATATCCTCCTTTGAATCCACATGAGCTAGGAGTATTACTCTGTCTCTGTACATTTTTTGGATGCTAGTGCTGTATGTAACCTATGCATCTGTTTTCTTTGCTCTCATTATGTAATCAGCCCACCTCCTCTTGCTGTCATATATCATTTTAATGGTATCCTTTATGTAGCTTTTTACTCACAGTTAATTCTTCATTGATAATGTACTACAGGCTTTACCCCTACCATGCATCTTTTCATTACCCTCTGAATCAGCTGCAATTATGATTCCTGAGAAATTGAGGCATTCTGTGATTTGCAACCATATAGCTCCGAAATCTCCATACATACCTAGATACATATTATATATACGTATGTATGTATGTATGTGTATGTGTTATGTGTAATTCTACATTTAGAGAATATTGAGAATATTGGTATATAAAGAGATGAGCTTTTATCTAAGTGAAAACTTGGGGGTCACTGAAAGTATTTATATTTTGGAAATTGAACATCAAGCCTAATCTCTTATTTCTGATTGATTCTGGGCCCAGACATCTATGCTATCCCTCTGAAATACATATACAACATGGGATATCTTGGACAATAAACATTTTTTATCCACTTGGCTTTTCCTATGTGGATAGTATGCCCAAAGTCTTTTACATAATTATGGATCTCATTTCAGAAGTTCTGTAGTGTTCTTATACTTGAGTCAATTAGCACAAGGTCACCCACAAACAGTAGCATCTGGAGGACCTCAACATCTATAAGGAATCCTTCTGTTTGGACTCTGTGTTGGACATTCTTCAAGATAGTCCAAACACTTTTTAGCAAGCTATACATCTCGTTTATAGCTCATTTGATATGAAGAATCAGAGGGTCATTGAACAAGAAATAACCTTATTATTTATATATTCTTGTGTGTCTTTCAATAACTCTTATTATCTTAACATATACATGGCACATCTTTTGGAAGAAATTCTTTAAGGTGGTATATGGTTGGTTGTATTGTGTCAAATGTGTTTTATAGTTAGAAAAAAGTAGCGAGATCTTGTATTCTCTGTACCTTTTAATCAATCAACTCTGAAGAAATAGTCTACTGTAGCATATAATTTATAAAAGCCTATTTGTTTCCTTCTTATTTTCATCAAGGATACTCTCAATATGTGTTTAAATTCCTTTCCTAACCCCTATTAATTCTATTACCTTCTCCTTGTTAATTTTTTCCTATTTATCCCATATATAGCTTGTTTGTATACATTTGTTTGTATGTTGTCTATCCCATTAGATTGTGACTTACTTGAGGGCAGGGACTGTCTTTTGCTTCTTTTTGTATCTCCAGCACTTAGCACAGTGCCTGATATATAGTAGGTGCTTAATAAATATTTGTTGATTGAATTATTCTTATGAAGATATTGCAGAGATGAAAAAGTAGGTGCATTTTCCTAACCATTTTGAACCATCCTGTCTTTCAGATATCCTAAGAAGTAATCCTCGAAACCCTTGAAATTGTGTTGCCTCCAGCAGGGCCCTCTCTGAATTATCCCATCTGGTCCCACTTACTCTTCATAGCTTTGGTTTCCTTAGTGCTGTCTCTATTTCCTCATGTAGTACATCAGGGACTGTGATGGTAAAGTCCAAATATGGTGGTTACATTTTCATCAATGGGCACAATTGTTGTAGAAATCTTGACAGATGTTTTCAATTTTTCATCCATTTGTTGTCCTTACATCCTTCATCCTTCAGTGCTCTCAGGATGATGGCTTAATTGGATCTGATGCCAAGTTTTCTGTAAACTCATTTTCCATTCCACCTCTTGCTATTTATAAGGTGATACCTTTCCTAGTCTTCCACCATCCTCTCTAAGATTTGACACAAAAGCTTATGTTTTCAACTGGTGTTGCTTTTCGTGCCAGGTCCCTCTTATGGGGGAAAAAGATGAAGTGTTTGACAACTGAAGTGATTGCTAGGTTTTTCCAGCCTCCTTCTTGCAGCAATTGCCTTATTGGCTAAACTTCCTTAGGAAACAATGATGGCCCACATCCATATATTTTTCTTCTTCTCCTACCTAATTCATAGCCATAAATAACTTGTTTCAACAGGTCAGGTTGCATTTCTGATAAGAATTTCATATCTAAGTTATATCAGGAAATAACAAACACTTAAGACTAAGAGCCCTTCTGCAATAGGCAAGTGAGCACAGGATATAAACAAAATGGTTTTAAAAAATTGGACACTGTTAGCTACCATATGAAATCTTGCTCCAAATTACTAAGTACAATTGAAACAGCTGAGGTTTCACCTCACATCCTGAAAAGTATATATACTATATATACTATATACTAAAAGTATATAGACTATGGAAAGAGGCATTCTGATACACTCTTGGTAGAGTCCTGAATTAGTCCAACCATTCTGGAAAACAATTTGTAATTATGCTAAAAGTGACTAAAATATCCATACCAACTGAGGCCAGTGATACCATTGATGGGCATATGGGCCAAGGAAGTCAAAGATACAAAGAAAGGTTCCATATGTACCAAAATATTCATAGCAACACAACGAGAAACAAAGCTGTCCATTAGCTGAGGAACAATTGAAACAAATTGTAGTAGATGAACATAATGCAATAGTGTAATGGTATAAGGAATTATGAATATGAAGATTTCAGAAAAGCATTAGAAGATTTTTATGAACTAAGACTGTGAAGTACACAGAACCAGGATAATAATATACACAATGACTGGTGCAATGTAAATTGAAAAACAGCAACCAAAAGGAAACTGGACACATTGTGATTATAAGAACCCGGCATTTGGCCCTGGAGAAGGGTTGAGAAAATGGGCCTCCCTCCCTTCTTTTCAGAAGAAGTGGGTGGTGGGTGTGGAGCATTGCTTATTCTGTCAGACCCAGTTGATATGTTGGTTAATTTTTCTGAATTGCCTTCCCTTTCTTTGTCTTTTTAATCTTTGTTACAATTGATGGCTCAGTGGGGAGGAGAGGAGGGAGGGACTCATTTAGTGATGGAGATGATATAAGAACAAAAGACATCAACAATTTAAGAAGAAAGAAATCAGTCAGATTACAGCTGTTACAGTTGAATACCATATCTTCTCATTTTTATTCTTTCTTTTATATAGGTGTTTATTTTGATATTTGCTATAATACATCTATATACATAGACAACCAATGTGGAAATGGGTCTCACGGTAGTCTTTGCCTTTTTAAAGATAGAGTATTTGTCACTTTTTGTGCTTTATTATTCCATACTCCCCCAGCCATGTCCAGCACCTCCTGACTCTCCTTGAAGAAAATATTACATATATATGTATATGTGTATGTATATATGTATATGTGTATGTATATATGTATGTATATGCATACATACGTACACACATGTATATGTATATATAGTATGAGACTTCTCTGTAATCTACAAGCCTTCAACCTTTTTTGTTCCTTGATCCTGAACCATATTTTCTAACATTTTTTCACCATTATCCCCTTACCAACCCTTACATTGCAGCCACTGAGTGTTAATGTTTACATTTACTTAATTCAAACATTTTTTATCAAATCCTTTGTAGAAATTAGCTGCCTCATTGTCCTCTGTACCAGATGTTGGTACACATACCGCATTTATCTTCATAGTGGCCTTTGGTTTATGCTCATCTTGATCACTGCAGAGTGAGATGTCTAAGTATCCCATGGAATGATGTGCCAAAACCAACTCCTTTATTGGTAGGATTCGGCTCCTCCAATAGTATTATCTCATTGGTCATTGGACAGGGAGCTTACTTACATTTAGAGAGCCAACAGCTAAGTAAATGTTTATAGATGTTCTTAAAACTATCTCCCCCCACCCCTTTCAGCCACTCAGCCACTGTCACTATAGGTACATAAGGGAAGGCTACAAGAACTTTTTTTATACTTTCCTTTTTTTCCCCTCATGGGATGCCATGGCCAAAATATCCATTCCCTCACAAGCAGGTTTCCTAGCTATGGTACTGGACTTGGAGTCAGGAAGACCTGAGTTTGACTCCTGCTTACTAGCTGGGTGACTTTGGATAAGTCACTTATACCTTTCTAAATTTTATTTACATTTTGTTCATATCCTTTGACCATTTACCTACTAAGGAATAGTGGTGCCCCTATTAAAGAGAGGGTTTGATTCAATGACCTCTAAGGTCCCTCCAACCTCTAAATCTTTGATTATCTGATTTGGCCTACTGGTGATAAACTTCTCCATACCCAACAAGGCTAGTCCTCAGAAAATGCACATGTAGTCCACTTTTTATAGATGAGGAAAACAGAGCTTCGAGACTTATGCAAGACCATATAGCTGGAAGGTGACAGAGACAGAACTTGGACAGGCATTCTTGCTGTTACTAGGCTGACTTTAAGTTCAGTATTCTTTCCATTATGTCAAGTTGCCTTTCTTTTAAGAGCAGAGAATCCAAAAGACTCAACATTTATTATTCTCAAGTTGCAAAATTAATGAAAAGCTCTGTATAGGCACACCGAAATGCTACCTTCGATACAGACACTGAGATTGAGTCAGTCAAGTCTGGGAAACCATTCTATTGCCTTTCCTGATTGAAGTGCACTTAACATTTCCACCATGCCACTGATTGTCTCTGGTATGCTTCATGGCACGTGCTCTTCTCCCATCAGCTCCTACTTAAATGCAACAAGCGAATGCATGTTTTTCCCTGAAACCATTTCATGAGTATTGCAAAGCACTGTGTCATCCCAGTATTAGTGATGCTAAATTTGCCTTTGGGGGCTTATCCTAGCGAACAGAACTGAATGGTCCCCCAATTTGGATCCAGCAGTGCGTGACAAGCAGATCCAATTTGTCCAATTTAGATGGCATAGCTCCAATTCTCCCATGCCATTCAGAGCTGCCTGCAGTGAGGCATGCACTCCCGGGCTTGGTGGGGCAGGGCTCCAGGGGAGTCTTGTGGCACTGCTCGTGAGCAGTAATAAAAAGGGTGAAGGAAAGCATGGCCCATCCCTATGAGCTCTGGTGGTAACAGACAGTTTAGCAGTACCAAAAGCTACAATCTTTGGGGGTAGGGAGGATATTTTTTTCTTTATTATAAATTTAATAACCATCAACAAAAACCAAATGGTATAATAGACATGCAGAATTAAAAATGAAACCTGACACTAACCATTAGCATTTAGCAAAATAGAACCAAGAGAATTAACAAACAACAAACAAACAAAAGTATTTGTTCTGCATTCCTTCCTGAGTCAACCTGATATTCTGCCACCTTTGACTTTGTTTTCTTTTTCCTTTTTATATTATTATAGACAGTGTGTCTATACTTCTGGGTTTTTGCTGATTTCACTCTGCATCACCTCATATAGGTCTTTCTGTATTTTTGTTGTGCCCCATATTTATCATTTTTTACAGCACCATTACATTTATATACCATAATTTATTCTCCCATTCTCTGGTCGTTGTTTCCAGCTTTTTGCTGTTACAAATAAAGCTAAAGGCTCTAATCTCCCAATAAGACATGTCAGTACAACAGCCAAGCTTGGCAGGGAAAGGTGAATTTGTAATGGTCATATATTTTATGTATTCCAAATTGGACGGTAAATGGTGCACTTGGAATGTAATCCTATATTGGGTTCTCGACGTAGAAGATCTATTGGTTGCCGTTTTCCTCCTGAATCCCATTTCAGGTTCGCAGAGGAAGCAGAATGCCGGCTATCTTGGATAATATAAAAAGCGATGGCTAAGAGATAAGACCAAACCTCGGAGCAGTGATGCCACGTTTAAATTATTTATCATGCAACAGCCCAATCAAAATGAAGGAATGGAATTGAGACACAGAGTCACGGAATGTTTCTAAATGAGCACCGATTCATCAGAAGTATACACTTTCCAAAGACAGTAAGAGGAGCTACTCGAGAGAAGTCTATTTGTGCCCCATGTTTGCAGAGGCAGCATCTTATACATGCCTAGTGGGCACTGCCAACTGCAGCATGAGGCTCTGATTCAATTAGGGCCTTATGGATAATTAAGGATGGCTGTAGATTGGTTTTGTCAATGGGATGCTGTTGGCTTTCTTTATGTCCGATGCCAGCAAAGTGTAGTTGCTGCCTTTGCTGAATGAGAGACCTTAGCATGCTCCCTTTGCAGAACCCACTTGGTAGATCTGGAAACTGCATTTAAGATGGCACAGAAAATGATGCTACAGCCAGGTTGTAAATGACTGAAGGCCTGACATAAATATATTCTTAAGTAAATAATCTAGTTTGTATGCCATAGATGCTGATTCAAAGAACTTAAGCGTGCTTCCAAAATACTGTATTTCGGAAACGGAGACTGATAATGTTGCCAACTCTCTATGGCAGAAACTAGGAGTACTAAGTGATTTGAGCTGCTGAATCCCCCCCTCGCCCCCATTGAAAGTATAAACACTAGGGGCGGCTAGGTGGCGCAGTGAATAGAGCGCCGGCCCTGGAGCCAGAAGAACCTGAGTTCGGAGCCGGCCTCCGACACTTAACCCACACAAACAAAAACCTAGCCGTGTAACCTTGGGCAAGTTACTTAACCCCAATTGCCCTAAAGGGGCGGCTAGGTGGCGCAGTGAGTAAGAGCGCTGGCCTCGGAGTTGGGATGACCCGAGATCAGATCCAGCCTCAGAAAATGAGCACCCACGCATAAATAATGACTAGCCGTGTAATCTTGAGCAAGTTACTTAACCCCAATTGCTTTAAAAATAAAAAAATAAAAAAATAAAAAAAAAAAGAAAGTATAAACACTTTTCCAGGATGTTATTAGGGAGAATCCTTTTCAGGTATTGGTTGGCCTAGATGGCTGCCATGATTTCTTTTAAACCAAAGACTCTGTGATATTATGATATAGCAATGAGGATAGGTGGCAATGTATCCATTTTAAAGTATGATTGGAGAATTTAATAGAAGGAAGGAAGACATTTATTAATCTGTGTTAAAGCTCTTTATAAATATTATAAATTTGATTTTGTTTGAACTTTACAATAACTCTGAGAGGTAGGTGCTATTATTACCTCCATCTTACAGTTGAGCAAACTGAGGCAATCAGAGGTTAATTGACATGTCCCTAGTCACGAGACTAGCAAGTGTCTAAGGCTTAGATTTGAACTCAGATCTTCCTGACTCCAGGCCCAGCTCTCTATCCCTTGTACCACCTAGCTCCCTGGGGCTTAGAAGTATCTTAAAGATGATGGAGTCCTGTCCCCTCACTTTCACTTTACAAGAGGAAGGGAGGTAACAAACATTTATTAAGCACCTACTATGTGCCAGGCACTATATTAAACACTTTACAAATACTATCTCATTTGATCTTCACAACAACCTTAGGAAGTAGGTGCTATTTTGCAGATGAGGAAACTGAGGCAAATAAGTTAAGTGACTTGCCCAGGGTCACACAGATACTAAATGTCTGAGGCCAATCTGAACTCAGGTCTTCTTGACAACAGGCCTAGCACTTTATCACACTCTACCACGTTGCAAGGGATCCAAACCCAAGACTTTCAGTTCCAAATTCAGAGTTCTTTAAACTGCAGAAAACTGAGGCCCAAAGAGCTGAGGTGACTTGCTCCCAGTGCCATGGGATGCTGAGCAGAAGAGCCTGAAATTGTGCTTCCCATCCTCTACCATCCCAGAGTTGATACTGAGGTCACCAAACTCTTGCTCCTGTGGTTCATTGGGATGAAGAGGTAACCCTGGTTTCTGAAAGGCAATCTCTCCCCTTCTGAAGGCAGCAAATCAGAGGGTGTCACACATGCTAGAAAGAGGGGCATTGAGAAATTAACGGGAGACTCCTTTGGCCACAGCAAGACAGTGACAACCACTAGAACGAATGAAGTTAGAAAGGGATTGCAGTTTTCACCATTGGAGGAATGCAGTTACCACAGAAGGGGTCACAGACCCCCAAAGTATTGAAATAAGGTCTCAGCAAAGCAAAACCCAAACCAAATACACCTGCTTCTTACTTTTTTCCCTGGTGGAATGTAAGTTCTTTGAGGACAAGGCTTTTTTATTTCTGTCTTTGTATCCCCAGTGCCTGGCTCATAGTAGGCACTTTTTAGCTTCTTTTGTGATTCGATCTTCTCTTTACTTCCTGAATAGGATATATAGTAATGCGATCACGTGCCTCACTTTCCTTTTTCCGTTGCTTTATTAATAGATAGATCAGCGCACACAAAAAAGACAGCACCTAAATAAAAACAGAGTGGCCTGGGCTTTGCGTTCAATTTAGAGAGGACAAAGTATTTAGATAATGATTTTAATAACATTTCGTCATGACATTTTGATAGTGTGCTCACTCTTTCAGCAACGTCAAAACTAGTTAGTAAGAGTCATTAGTGGAACAAGGAATATGCAACCCCATACCAGGCACTGGCCTCCCCAGCAGCATCCTCGCAGTGTCCTATCTTCTTGTTGCACAGGGGCCTCTGTTTCAGGGCTCCTGCCTCCCCTCTACCAGGCCAGTTTCTCTTCCTCCATGGGGCCAGCAACCTGGAATCTCTTCTCCAAACTTGCTTGGAGGACACGTTTAATGTTGTTTGCCATAAGGACCTAAGTAGTCATTTATGGTTCTAGTCAAAGATATCCTTCTGTAGTTTCTTCTGTATTCAGACTTTGTGTACATATACCCCCCCATGTCCAGCTCTCTGCCCTCAGCACAGAGGGGCATTGTTTTGCTCGCTTCCCTGATGTTTCTCCATCCTCCCTCTCGTGCCCCATCTCCCCTACTGATACTTGAAATTCCACCATAAATGATTTATTCTTTTCTGTTCAACATTGCCTTATCCCTGTGGGTTCTCTTATAGATTGCCTGTACTTCACAGAGGGGTAGCACTTTAAATGCCAAACAGGAGTTATTAGACTAGTATTTTGGAGAGAATACTGAATTTGGAGTCAGAAGACCCAGGTTCAAATCCAAATCTTAATACTCTCTAGTTATGTGACCTTGCACAAATCACGTCCCCATATAGACCCCTCTTATCCCACCTATGAAAAGGTACTGAAGGTCTCCTTTAGCTGTGCTAGCCTAATGATATGACACCCTAATGTGAGCAGGAGGCACTGAAAGGGAGAAGAAAGGCAAGACAGAAGGGATGTGGTACCCCAACCAACTTGGCCAGTTTTATAATTTTGACCTGGACCCAGCCTGTTAGCACACATCTTATAAGATAAGGCACTGGCTCCAACCTGTCTTGACCAAAATTGCATCATGGCAAACAGACTTAACTTTTCCTGTTTCTGGCAGATTTCAAATTAGAGCAGTCAGGAGCATACGGCCTCACAAATCAACTATACACGCAAAAGAACATTTTGTTGCTGTTGGCAGGAGCAAAATGGGCAAATCTGTGTTTTTAAAAGAGGAGGGAAAGTAATGTAAGGCTCTTGGTATGTGTTTTCTGTTTGACCTAAGCTTGTGTGCTTATATCATTATAACCCATTTTATAGCATCTTGGTAGAACATTGCTGTTTATAAAATACTTTCAGAGTCTGAGTTGGAAAAGACCCCAGTAGCTATCTAGTGTGGTCCATATACCTGAACGAGAATCCCCTCTATAGCATCCTTGGCAAGTTACTACCCAGCCCTTTCTTGAAGACCCTCCAATCATGGAGAACTGCCACATTTCAAGGTAGCCCACTCCACTGCAGAATAACTCCAGTTGCTAGGAAATATGTCTTTACAATTGTGAGCAAAGGGTTATAAAGCTATGCATAACCTTTGGCTCAGCAATCTCGCTAATAGGTCTGTACCCCAGAGAGATCAAAGGAAAAGGTCCCGTTTGCACAAAAATATCTATAGAAGCCCTTTTTGTGGTGTCAGGGAACTGGAAGCTTGAGGGGATGGCTATCAGTTGGAGGATGGCTAAACAAGTTACGGCATAGGCATGTGATGGAACACTGTTGTATGGTACGAAGTGATTAAAGACAATTTTAGAAAAACCTGGAAGACTTGTACAAATTGATGCAGAGTAAAGGGAGCAGAACCAGGAGAACAATGTACACAGTAACAGCAATATTGTAATGATAATAAACTGTGAGAGACTTAGTAATTCTGATTAATTCAGTGATCTTCTACAATCCCAAAGGACTCATGATGAAAAATGCTTTCCAACTCCAGATAGAAAGCTGATGGAGAGTAAAGATGGAAGTATGTTTTCCCTCTTTATTTTTCTTGCTTTTTTTTCAGAACATGGCTAATGCAGAAATGTTTTGCCTGGTTTCATATGTATAAGTATCATGTATATAATTGCCTTCTCAATGGGTAGAGAAGGGGAAGGAGGGAGAGAGAGAATCTGTAACTGACAATGAATATAAATTTCTTCTAAAAATAAATATTTCCTCATGTCAAGCCCAGGTCTGTTTGTGACTTCTACCCATTGTTCCTAGTTCTTTCCTTTGGGTCCAAATAGGAGTCTGATCCCCCTTCCACGATTCAGCCCTTGAAGTATTTAAGCAGCTATTAACCACCCAACCCTCTCCCCCCGGAAAAAAAATTTTGTTTTTTGAACTAAAAGTTTTCTAGTTCCTTCAGCTGCCTTTTACCATCCTGATTGCCCTCCTTTGG
The DNA here is from genome assembly GCA_011680675.1 of Gymnobelideus leadbeateri. NCBI lineage: Eukaryota > Metazoa > Chordata > Mammalia > Diprotodontia > Petauridae > Gymnobelideus > Gymnobelideus leadbeateri. The sequence goes on from WOXC01010527.1 coordinate 573,804, forward strand.
ACACTCTCCAGCTTATGTTCTTCCTAAAATGTGGTACTCAGAATGAACATAGTACCCCAGATGTCTCTGTAGGACTCTCACCGCCTAGGTCTACACACTGTGTCTCTCAATGCAACCTGAGATCACCTGAGCTTTCTCGGTGACTGTGTCATACTGTGTCCTCACTCCCATTGAATTTGCATCCCATCACAACCCCCACATCTGTCCTTGTTGAACTGATTGTTAGCCACCATGGCTCCCCCAGTTTGTATTTCTGAAGGTGACTTTTTGAAGTCAAGTACGAGAGTTGACATTTCTCCCCAGTAAATTTTATATTATTTGACATGGCCCAGTGAACCTTTGGTATCTTGGACCTTTCACTATCTTGACCATGTCATCCAGGGTGTTCACTTTCCCTACTGCCTTTATGTCACCTGTGTATTTGATAAGCATGTCATTGTGCCTTTAAGTCACTGAGAGAAAGATGAAATAGCCTAAGACTGAGCACAGAACTCTAGGGGTTCTTTGTTGGAGAGACCTTCTTCTAAGTTGACATTGAACCATTGTATAGCCCACATCTCACTGTCTTGTCTATAAGAATAGCATGAACGATTTTTTTCACATGCTTTACTAATATCTGGGTAAATTGCTACAGCTATCATAGCATCTCTTGAGCCACCGATCTAATAACCCTGTCAAAAAAAAAGAGAAGAAAGAAATGAGACGAGATGAGACCTGGTGTGACCTATTATCATTAATGAAGCTATTCTAACTGTTTGTCATCCCCTTTCCTTTTGCTTTATATTCACCAACCATATCTTTAATAATGTGTTCAAGAATTGAAGTAAGGCTCATTAGCCTAGATAGTGTACAACTTCCATTCTTTTCACTTTTTTTGAAAATTGTGACATTTGCCCTTCTCTGATCCAGTAACTCTCCAGTTCCCCGTGATCTTTCAAAGATCAGTCTACAGTTTCATGTGCCAGGTCATTTCGGTACTGTGGGATGTAATTAGGAGACTTGAAGTCATCAAGGATTGTCAAGCACTCTCTGATTCTCACAGAATCACAGAATTTCAAAATCAGAAGGAACTGTAGAAGTGATGTAGTCATCTCTTAATAAGTGGCCCCTCAACAACAAGTAGTCGTCCAGCATTTGTTCCACTGTCATATTGCTGATTGGAAAGACTTTGTTAGAAGTATTTTCATTGCTGGCAGATGAAATTTTCTCTAGACACTTTCTCAAATCAATATTCTCAAAATTCAGACCCTGTTTTTAATAATTGTATCTCTTCCATGAAAGGACTGGTATAGAAAGAACAATTGGGTCAGAATACAGGCTCTCTATTTACCACCATTGTGACTTTGGGCAAATCCCTCCTATCTCTGGGCCTTGGTTTCCTCCTCTGTAAAATGGGAGGACTGGACCAAATGGTCTCCAAGATCTGTCAGAAGCATCAAATATATTTCCTTTCTTAATGACAGACTTCAATTGTGTTTTTCTTTGTGAAATTTTCTACACACACACACACACACACACACACACACACACACAGGGAACATCCTTTACTCTCCAATGCTCATCTGGTTAGCTTCTCAGCTCATGAAAGGTGGAGGATACTATGATTATTCTGCAATATGGTGGCTGTCCTTTCTACCTCCAAAGGGCATCCAAATAAAACCAAACACTTTGCATTTCCAAATTGTACTAGACAGTTGAGTGGAACCAGACTGCCAGCCGATTGTTAGCAGAGATTAAGTCCTAAACTGGTCCTGAGCCCTGAACACTCGGGGAAAGAAAACACTGCCATTTTTGAGTGATGGTAGCAAATTGGCTCTTGTTGAGAGGACTAAATTAATATCCACTCTTTCTCCAGGATTTCCTTAAGCCAGTTGCGCTTTAGTGTAATGAAAAGTGCAGTACAAGACAGGGTGGGCCTTCAGCAGGGAAGAGATTATCCACTATTTCAGCTATCAGCCCCAGCAAAATGTTCTGTGAGGTGCTTAGTCCAAAGTCTACATTATTTATTTAAATACCAACATGAAAATACCCACAAGCTGTTCCTGATTTGTATTCATTTTAGGTATTTTATATAATCCTATAAATGTTTGCTTTGTAATTCTTAAATCCTCTACCAAATGTTATATATGTTTGCATTGAAATTCATAAATCTTTGACCAACTGTCTTATAGTATTAGAGGGGTGCCCCCTTCCAGCCTTATCGCCAACAATTCACCTTCCTAAACCCCAAGTTTATGCCAAACTAGTATCTTTGATGTTCCCCAAACATATTTTAATGCTTTCCCACCACTAGTCTTTTGCTCTCACCTGGGATGCTTTCTTTTGTCCTCCCTTCTCCTTCAAGCTTGAAACCTGCCCATCTTTCTACAGTCCAGCCCTAAACCTACCTCCTTCCCCAAAGCCTGACCAGACTGACCCCATGGGGTTTGGAACCCTCTGTCTTCTGAGATCCTGCAGTTGGCCATGTTATTCAATTCAATTCAGTGAACATTTATTAAATCACATACTATGTGTAAGGCACTGTACCATGCTGGGCTGAGGAAATATGAAGACAAAAACAGCCCCTGCCCTCAAGAAGCTTGCATTCTCCTAGGATAGAATTCTAGCACATTAACCATGTGCTAGACTGCCTTGTGCCATCTTTCATAATGAGCTATTATTTATTATGGTTAATGAACATTTCACTTATTTATGTCATATTTTCCTGCCTAGAATATAAGCTTCTTGAGTAGAGGGGACTGTCCTAAGCTCACCATATCCTTGTGCACGGGAAGAGTTCAATAAGCACTTTCCAGTCATATTCTTGGAGTAAGAAGAGTAAGAAAACAAAAAAAAAACATCAAGCCCAGTCTATTTCTCATTTCACTTCAGTACAAGGCATAAAAATAAATGCTCTGTAATTCAGTATAAGGAATGATTAACGGGACTTGGCTCTATTTTTAAAAAAATCTTCCTTAAACTTTAAAGCTTTTTCAGTGTTACCTTAAACAAAGGACATTTGGTACATGATTCAGGTTTTTGAGAAAGCAACCAATAGAGCCTAATATAGGGCAGGCAGGTATATCTTTTGCTTGCTCAGGTACTTCTGCCCACATATCTGTTTCCTATCCAATAGCCCTTGCCTGGGGCAGGGGAGTGAGGTGGCAGGGAAAGGACAAAGGACAGAAATTGTGGGTATGGCTGCTTACCAGAATATATCTCCAGGTGCTCTATCATGTCCTTTATAGGAGACCCCAAAATATAGACAGAAAAAGTGGGCATACACCCTTGTGGGCACTGTAGTATAATACCTATTGCCGGCCCATCTTATTTAAATGTATAAAGGAGCTGACCCCATGAAGTTTTTCTGTGTGTGTGTGTGTGTGTGTGTGTGTGTGTGTGTGTGTGTCTCCTTGGAAGGCCCATTTACATACACATTATGTGCATGCCATATGTAACACATAGGGATTAACCCACAAGATTAACCTTAGGTCAGCTTCCTCTTTACCAGTCCACCATACTGGCATGGACAAAGACCCTGAAGCATCACTTCCAAAAGCAGGAAAAAGGAGATATCAGTTCATCCCCAGTCAGAAGAAAAGAACAAAAGAGACGATGAATCAATCTTCCTGCCACCACCCATGGTATATCCTGATAAGATTAGGCCATTGGGAGGCCAAATGCCCCTAGGAAGGTGACTTCACACAACTCCGGACATCTAGTCTAAAATACCCAATAAAGACTTGGTGATGTTAGACTGGAACTCAGAAGAGAGGTTGGGACTGGATTCATACAGTAAGACACCCCCTTCCTTATCAGCTTCTTAGTGTTGATTAAATCCTTGGGGTAGAAATGCCTTTTGTTCCCTTGATCAATACATTTTGCTTTGATGCAACAGAAATTCCCCAACCCACATGCTAAATAAATAGATGCACAAAGTGCATTCCTCGAAAATAGCTTCAGCAAAGCTGCCTAATAACATGAGTAGAACACAAAGCCCTTTTGGATTCAGGAGTTTATCCATTGCTTCCAGAAAGGATGAACACATGTTTGGCCATTAGTAGATCGGTACGCAGGGTACGAATTGTTTTTTGACCTGGGTTTTGTTGCCTTTATGCATATAGCAGTAGCCATCCTCTGTGTGTGTGTGTGTGTGTGTGTGTGTGTGTGTGTGTTATGTTTGCCCTTACTTTCTTCTCTCTATCATTGCCTTCAGGGTTTCCCTGGTTTCTCTTGAATTCTTCATGTTCATTCCTTATGGCTCCAGTAATGTTCCATTGAATTCACATACTACTGCTCATGAAACTGTTCAAGGCAGAGAGAACAGAAGAGTGTGCACTCCCTAGCAGGCATATGAAATGGCCATTTACCCACTGCCAAACTTCATTTCCAGTCCTAGGAACCAAGAGGCCAAATTCCCCCCAAAAAAGAGGAGTAACTATTTTCTATAGTACTTTCAACAATGATGTCAGTAATTAGGTTGCAACATCTTTTGAAGTAAAGAATGGAGTTTTCTAATTGTCTGGTATAAAACTCCAAGTCTGGGCCTCATGAGAAGAAACCTGGGTTTAAATCATTAACACTGAACGTCTCTATGATAATTGCAGTGTTTGCAAGTGACTTAATCAGGGTGGCCCATTTTAATTTGATCACACTGATTAAGTTTCTTTAGCTAATATATGTTGCATTTCCAATTCAATTAAATGAGAATCTCCTTTCATTACTAGATATTACCAAAATGCCCTGATGGTTGAAGAATATACTTAGTATTTTCAGTTGTTACTGACTTCCTGATTATATAATCTCTCTATTAAATGAAATCGATGAAAGCTCAAATTAAATTGCAGCAAAGTTTAGGTAGTAAATATATTCTATGGTGTATTTTCACCTAGAGGTGTAAAAGGTTTAGTGTAACTCATTTATTGTGCTTCATGGTGAATTTTAAATGATGCACCCATTCTTTTGAGCAAGCCATCCATTCTAAAGTATAGTAAATATGTGTGATGAATAGGTCCCCTTTCCAAGAGTGTGAAGTACATCGGAACACCTGAGCCCTGGACAAGACTGTCTTCTCCAAATGCCACGACTTTGTTTGGAGTGAACTGTAAACTCATATTGAATGATGTGGCATAGTGGCCAAAAAGCTAAGGTGAACTTGGGCTGCATGAGGAGAGGTGTGGAGGAAGGAAGGAAGGAAAGAAGGAAGGAAGGAAGAAAAGGAAGAAAGAAAGAGGGAGTGAGGGAGGAAGGAAGGAGGAAGGGAAAGAAAGAGGGAAAAAAGAAGGAAGAGAAAGGAAGGAAGGAGGAAGGAGGGGATGAAGGGAGGAAAGAGGGCAGGAAGAAGGGAGGAAGGAAGAAGAAGGAAGGAAGATGCAGAGAGGAGGAGGGGAGAGAGGGAGGGAAAGGTGTCAGAGGGGAAAAAACACTATGTGACAGGCCCTGTGCTAACCACTTAGTAAATAGCTCATTTGATCCTCACAATAGCCCAGCAAGGTAGTTGCTGTTATTATCCCCATTTTACAGTTGAAGAAACTGAGTCAGACAGATGTTAAGTGACTTGCCCAGGGTCACACAGCTAGTAAGTATCCAAAGTAAGATTTGAATTCAGTTCTTCCTGACACCAGGCACAGCACTCTATCCACTAATAAGGAAATAAGACCCACTGTGTTAGACCACCTCTGGAGTCTGTTCAGTTTGAAGCATCACAATTTATGAAGGACATTGATGAACTGGATTGTATCTCAAGTATGGCAGCCAGAATGGTGAAAGACACATTTATTCCATTAGAGGACCTTTTGGAGGAGCCAAGGATGCTGAGGATAAAGAAGAGAAGGGAGATTTGAAAACTGCCTATGATGTAGGAGTGGGATGAGGCCTGCTCTGCTTAGCCCCAAAAGGCATTGGAGCAATGAGTTGGAGTTGCAAAGAGGTAGATTTAAGCTTGAAGAAAGGACAAACGAAATTATATTCCAAATGTCTCCTTGGGGCCAGTCTAGTAAACAAAGATCCTTCCCATAGAGAACTACACCACACACCCCAACAAGTCAGACACACATGGATGTCTTTGAAATACAGACCCAGTTTTGTAATGTACCAAATGACAATGCATACAGACTATTCTAGTGTTAGTTTAATACAAATATGCTTGTCAGCCAAAAGAGCTTCTGTGAATGGGGAATCTAATTTTTTAAATACAAAACCTGAATGTAGGGGTGGCTAGGTGGTGCAGTGAATAGAGCACTGGCCTTGGAGTCGGAGGGACCTGAGTTCAAATCCGGCCTCAGAAGCTTAACACAAAAACTAACCATGTGACCTTGGCTAAGTCACTTAACCCCAATTACCCTACCTTCTCCCCTCCAAAAAAACAAAACAAAAAACAACAACAACAAAACCCTGAATGTGCATTGGTACAAAGAGGATGGGATGTTGACACAATAATTTGTTATTGGGAATATATACCCAGAAAGTCTTCTCAAACTAAATAAATCAATGGAATGACCTACCTGTTTAAAAATTTTCACAGAATGATAGTAGACCAAAAATAAAACAAGAACAAATGAAAAAATGGGAAGCAAGCTAGATGTACTACAAAAGGGATAGCTAGGAAGCACAGTGGAGAGAGTACAGACCCGGAGACAGGATGACTTGAGTTCAGATGTATCCTCTGACACTTAATAGCTGTGTGACCCTGGACAAGTCATTTAACTGTTTGCCTCAGGTTCCTCAACTGCAAAGTGGGGACAATAATAGTACCTACCTCCCAGGGTTGTCATGAGGATCAAATGAGATAATAATTGAAGAGCACTTAGCACAGTGTCTGGCTCATAGTAGGAGCTATATGAGTATTAGCTATTGCTACTACTGCTATATGATTATAATAGAAATACCCTAATTCAACTTAGAGTAAGTATGAAGAATACAAAGAAATCTGGGAAAAGCTTTGTGAAATTATGCAAAAGGGGAGAAAAAAGAGAGGGCTAGAAGAATGGATTATGTACTAATTATGATCATATGAAAGGAAAACTAAATGAGAGTGGCTAGACAAATAATCTTGATGGAAATTTAGAGGAAAAGATAGAAACAAAGTACTGTAACACTTTATATGTTGAAATGAATTAATTTAATTGGTTACTAAGCAAATTTAATTCATCATGTTAGTATTAATGTTGAGTGTTTAACAAATAGTTCTTCATTTTATTTACTTAATAAACAAAACATTTCGGGGCCAGCTAGGTGGCACAGTGAGTAGAGCGCCAGCCCTGGAGTCAGAAGGACCTGAGTTCGGATCTGGCCTCGGACACTTAATGCACATACAAAAACCAAAACCTAGCCGTGTGACCTTGGGCAAGTTACTTAACCCCAATTGCCCTTCAAAAAAATAAACAAAACATTTCATTTTTTAAAGGAAGATGGGCTGGATTCTATACCACTCTATATTACATATTACCTTCTGGAGCATTTTCAGGGTTAACTGTTCTAGGGCCTAATGTCCTCTTGTTCTTCCTTGGGACGGAAGGGAAGGAGACGGCATAAATTTTTTTTTCCCTTCCTAGTTCTAAGCCAAACCATTCCAAGTGGTTATGTTCTTGGTGTTTACATTATGAAATCGGATGAAAACAGAAAGTTTGCTCTGTGTTGAAACAGAAATTCATATTCTCAATTCCCAAACACACTGTCTAGAAAGAAGTAGTGTCCCCTTGGCAGTGACTGACTCTGGCTCCAGTTTTCTGTTTCTGGAAGGACCTGCAAAGATGTCATTTATTACAATATTTGTCCACACCAAATGTTATGTAGGTTCAAAACTCAGTGGTGTTTCACCCATGAAACCTGGCATCGAGCTCAGTTCAGGCAAGTGGAATTTGGGGAAGTGTAGTGGTCAGGGTTTCTAGAGAAAGGGACAGAGTAGAAGCAAGAAAGAAGAGAACTCTTTCAGATTCTCCTCCCCACCCCAACCCCAACCCTAAATGAATAGCAACACTATTATTGGCAGAGTGAAAATCATTACTGTTTGCACTGACACTATTTGAAAAAGCTTCTCCAAATGGCTTTTCTGGGTAATTAGTTCTGCTGAATACCTGGAGCAATGGCATAGATATGCTAGCTACTTAGACAGCCAAGTGTTGGGGAATCAGTTCGGACTTCAGTGAAGTAGGAATGAACTGTTTCTTAATGTTCTGTTGGCTTTTAATGAGCCTGTAAAGATCATGTGGATTGATTGGCCTTTTGACTGATTTCTTTCAAGAGAGTGAAACTAGAGAATTAAATGAATAAGATAGCAGAGTTTTGGAAGTGAAAGTGAAGATTTGTAAGTGGGCTTTAAAAAATATGGGGGTCAAAATGTTTTAAGTGGAAGTCAATAGGAAATCTTTGCTTTTAACTTTGTAGTACATCTATTCGATTGATGGTGAAAGATCAAGCAGTATTCTGCTGAGATTTCATCTCACCATAGCTCAGAGTTAGAAAGGATTCCAGAATCCATGGAGCACTACCCATGATTCCAGAATCCATGGACCACTGCAACAATGATTTCCATGGAGTGGGGAGAAAGGGCTGGTGGGGGCAGACCCAGTGACCCCAACAAATGGACATCTAGTCTTTGCTGAAAATATCTGGGAAGGGGGAGCTTACTACTGCTCATTCTTATAAACTGCCCATTCTCCTGTAGGATAACTCGAACTACTAGGAAGTTGTTTTATTTTTGTCTTACGTGGAGTCTAATCCCTCTTTGATACCCCACTCTTCAACTATGCCTTTTTTGCTCTCCTCAAGATGCTAATAGCAACCCTTCTCTACTTCCATCCTCTAAGCTGAGGTCCCTGCTTCCTAGTTCACCAAAAAAATTAAAACAACTTGATGAGAACTACTTTTCCTCCCCTCCACATTTCACATGACTCAGATTCCATCCTCCATTATCTTAATGTACTTGGTCATCATTCCTGTTTCACATGAAGAGATGGCCCTTCTCCTTTCCAAGGAAACCCTTTTCCATGTACCTTTGATCCCACTGTCTTTCTCCAGCAGATTGCTCCCTGTGTTATCCCATTCTCTCTCTTCTCTTCCGTCTCTTTCTGTTTTCTGGTTCTTTCCCTGCTGCTTACAAACATGCCATATCTCTCCCATCATTAAAAAACTCTCATTTGATTCTACCATCCCCACTCACTATCAAACATCCCATATCTCTCCTTCATTTCATGAATAAACTCCTTGAGAGAGCTATTTACATTTGATGCCTCCACTTACTCTTTTTCACTGTCTTCTAAACCCTCCGCAATCTGGGTTGAACAATGATGACTTCACCATCCAACTGAAACTCCCCTCTCCAACATTGTACACAATAACTGCAATTTTGTACACTGACCAGCTGTGAGTGACTTGGCTATTCTGATCAATGCAACAATCCAAGACAATTCTGAAGGACTCATGGTGAAAAATGCTATCCATCTCTGGAGAGAGAACTGATAGTCTGAGTGTATATCAAAGCATAATTTCTTTATTTTTTTTTGCTTTTTTTGCAACATGGCTAATATGGAAATATGTTCTGCATTATTTAACATGTATAATTGATACCACATTTCTTGCCTTCTCAATGGGTGGGGGGAGTGGTGGGAGGGGGAGAATTTGGAACTCAAAATTTTAAAAATGCTAAAAAAAATTTATTTTAAAAAAGGAAAGAAACTACCCACTCCAAAGTTACCAATGTTCTTTTCAATGCCAAATCTGACCATTTTTTCCCCAGTCCTGCTCCTTCTTGATCTTTTTGTTGCCTCTGGAACTGTCAGTTGCCTTTCTTCCTGGATACTCTCTCCTGTCTAGGTTTCAGTGGCACTGTTCTATTCTGTTTCTCCTCTGATCTGGCTGACCACTCATCATTCCTCTTTACTGGTTCTTTATCTGGCACACCCTATAATCATGTATTCCCCCAAAAAACTATCTCCTGGGCCACCCTTAGTTTCTTGTTCTCTACTCTCTTATATGGTAATCTCATCAACTCCCACAGGTTCAACTGGGCAAGTCAAGATGACACCAAGGCTGTGGGCCTGGGTGCCTGGGAATATTGACACAGAGATACAAATCATTCCCATATCTATATAGCCAGCCCTGGTCTCTCTGTTGAGCTTCAGTCACACATCTGTTAGACATTTCCAAATGGATATCCCATAGGCATCTCAAGCTCAACATGTCCCAAACAGAGCTTATCTCTCCCTCAGTACTCCAAGGTGCTCAAGTCCACAACCTTGGTGTCATCTTCTTCTCCTCATTTGCACTCACCGAACATGAGTACCCTAGCGTATCTTGTTATTTCTTCCATCATGACATCCCACATTTTTGTCCCCTTTTCTTCACTCACATTGTCACAACCCTAGTTCAGGCCTTAACCTCTTAGACTACTACTGTAGCCTCCTAATTCAAGTCTCTGCCCTTTCCATCCATCTTCCACTTGGCTGCCAATGTAATTTTTCTAAAGCATACGTCTGACTGTGTCACCCTCTGCTCAGTGAACTTTAGCAGCTCCCTATCACCTCCAGGATAAAATATAAAGATCCTCCTAGCATAGAGCTCTTCAGATCCTTCCCCATCTTGTACTTGCAATATTGGTTTTTTGAACCTCAGCATATAACTTTACATGTATCCATATTCAGTTTTACCTTCTTAGATTCAGCTGAGTGTTTCAGTGTATTGAGACTTCTGTGGATTTGACTTCATCATCCATTATGTTAGTTAGCTATCTCTTCTAGCTTTGTATCTTGGGAAAATTCGACAACCATGCCATTTCTACGTTTGTCAAAGTCACTGATAACATCTTTGTGGTTAAGAGACATTGTGGTATGTGGATAGAGCAATGGATTCATAGTCAGAAAAACCTGGGTTCAAATTCCACTTCAGACATATGCTAGCTGTGTGACCCTATACAAGTCTCTTAATCTCTCTGGGCCTGAATTTCCTGAGGGGGCAGGACTTAATACTCTCCAATATCCTTTCTAACTCAGAATCTATGATCTTATGAAGAGAAAAGTTTCAAAAAGCTCTGATTCTTTAGCATTCCAAGTAAACTGCATTCATAAGCAAAATACATGCAGCTACATTAATTAATCTATGTTAATTACCATCATGATTGCTGCATTTATATGTACATGAGGATATGCTAAACTTTTTATAAAACCAGGTATATAGCCCCTGTCTTTAGCCACAAGTTTCCTAAAGCCTAACATAGATCAGGTAGCAGCATAAAGAAATATAATAGTAATAGTAGTACTAGTAGTTGTAGTAGTAGAGCATTTCTATAGCACTTTAAGGTTTATAAAATGCTTTATAAATATTGTCTTATTTGATTCTCACAACCCTGGAGGTAGAGGCTATTATTACCCCCACTTTACAATGAGGAAACTGAGGCAGACCCATTAAGTGACTTGTCCAGGGTTAGATGGCTGCTAAGCTCCAGAGTCTGAATTTTAATTTAGATGTCCCTGACTCCAAGTCATCCTCCGGCATTCTATCCAAAACTGGCCAAGGACTCAGGAGGTCTGTATTCTATTCCTACCTCCTTCACAAACTCTTGGAGTGACCTTGGCCAAGTCACTTCCATTTTCTTGATCAGTAAAATAAAAAAAGTCTGAAATAAGGATCCCTCAAGCTCAGACATTTAATTGTCCAATGACTTAAATCATGTTGTAGGATACCTTGAAGATAAACCCAGGGGAATGGCTTTCTTGATTATATTTAGGAGTGAAATTTCGAAAACTAGTACTAGAAGAAGCAATACTCATGTATGGCATAGAGAAATAAAAGAATGAGTACATCTAAATGTTCATGGTGCAGGTTTCGCTTTCTAGAACATTACTCAGTCTGGCAAGTGCACAGCATCAAGTAAAATAATATTCCAAGGACCAATTGGTTCCATAGGAACCATGTTTTTGAACACATTGTCAGCAATATATGGTGATAGTAAGTGATAGGTAGATTCACACTCAGGGGAAGTTCAAGGTCCAGCTCAGCTCTGGCCATCTTGTTTGTATTCTAGACAGTCATCCAAATGATGTTACAATAGGCTTTTGTGACATTTCATGGGTGAGGACAAGGGGATCACAGCTCATTAATTATGTGCAGCCTGAATAGCGTAAATCGGGGGCAACCTTTCACACAGTAAGCCTGTTTGGCAGGTTTCAATCATATAAGAAACTAGAATAGTGGAAATTCCAAAATGATTTTCTTCTGCTCAAAGTCTGCTGGCTTGCTAGCTCTATGCTTTGATTATCAAGGGTCAGATATTTGCAAATGTAGCACTGAGTTCTCAACCAAATTTTGCCTTGTTCTAGCTTAATGACCTTGAACTGTTCAGCTTGTGCCCACGTTCCCCTCGGATGCTCTCCCCATAGCATGGAAGTGACCTTGGGTCCTTAAAGGCAGTGCCAACTCTAAAGGGCTTTGCCCAGCTGGAAAGGCTTCAGGCCTGGACCTGGCATGAGACTGCATATCTCTTGCCTGAGGACTAGCCTGGCTAAGTTTAAAGGAATTACTGGGTGATTTAATTTTATTTGACCATAGCAACTCCTGAAATTGTCAATTAACATTCAGAGGGGTTGAAATCTGTATTAGTGAATGGAGGACTCACACTGCTAAAACCACAAATCATTAGAGTATTAAAGAACAGATTGTATTGTGGAATATCTATCAAACCTCTAACCCCACCAGGCTTACTCCTAAAAATATCCATTTGGAGCCAAGAATCAATCAATAAGAATTTCTTTAGAACCTACTAAGTGCCAGGCCTTGTGCTAGTCACTATAAAAAACCTACTAAGCACCAAATTCTGTGTTAGTCAAAGACAAGATCAATAAAGTCCCTGCCTTAATTGGGGAGAGAGAGAGAGAGAGAGAGAGAGAGTGTGTGTGTGTGTGTGTGTGTACACACACACGCGCACACTGTCAAAGTCTACCACATATGTTCCAAAATGTATTTTTTTTAAAAAGACAAAATTTAGGGGGCGGTTAGGTGGCACAGTGAATAGAGCACCGGCCCTGGAGTCAGGAGGACCTGAGTTCAAATGTGGTCTCAAACACTTAACACAAAAAGCTAGTTGTGTGACCTTGGGCAAGTCACTTAACCCCAATTGCCCTCCAAAAAGCAAAAAAATAAAAAGACAAAATTTGTATTGTTCATGCTAACACTATTGGTAATAAAGAAAAAAAGTGAATGTAGGTTTTTTTTTTCTGTTGAAGATGCCTTCTTATATTTCATTTTTAAACACGAGCAAGGTTTGCTTCCTTCAGTTGACTTTCCCTTTCCATTTTCAAAAGGCAGTTTTCACCATACTTAATGCATGATTATTTGACTGTTTAGAAGAAAGATATGACCAGAACCCCTGGATGCTTCCGGGGTTTGCTATTCTAGGGTTGTATTACTACTAAGCTTCATCTTTCCAGAATAAGTAAGACACTGTCCAGTCATTGATATGCTGTTGTAATCAATATGTATATTAGATGCTTAACATACACACATTGAAGCAGATATAAAGTTACCTTCTAGGGGGAAGCATTAGCAGCTTGGGGAACCTGGAAAATTTCATGCAAAAATGGCATTTTAGTTGGGGCCTTGAAGGAAAACAGAGCCTCCAGTCAGTGGAGGAAAGGAGAGAATTTCAGTCATGAGGGACGGCTTGTGCAGTGGTATGAAAATGGGAGGTCGAGGGTCATATGTGAGGAACAGCAAGAAAGCTAGTATGGCTGGACTGTAGGATATATGGAAGGGAGTAATGTGTAATATAAGCTGGAAGGGGAGGGTGGGTTCAGGTTGTAAAGGGCTTTAAATGCCAAAGAGAGGAGTTTATATTTGGAATGCTCAGGGATTTCTTTAGTAGGAGAATGACATGGTCAGATCTGGACTTCAGCAAGATCACTTTGGCAGAGAGACCAATTAGGCAGTTTTTGAAAAGTTAAGGCAAGAGGTAATAAGGGTTTGAGCTAAGGGGATGGCCAGGTGAAAAGAGGGAAGGAGGGGATTTAAGAAACTTGCATTTGAATCCCCTCCTTAGACACTGTGTGACCTTGAACAAGCCACACAACCTCTGTGGGCTTCAATCTCACTTATAAAATGGGAGGTTTGGGGGTTTTGGGGGGGTTGCTTTTTGGAAGGGAGGGCATTTGGGCATTTGACTTGCCCAAGTAGCTAGTAACTGTTAAGTGTCTGAGGCTAGATTTGAACTCAGGTCCTCCTGACTCCAGGACCAGTGCTCTATTCAGTGTGCCACCCAGCCACCCCAAAATGGGAATTTTAATAACACTCTTTTCCTAGGGCTGGTGTGAAGATCAAATCTGATAATATATAAAGTGTTTTGCAGACTGTAGCATACCATATAAACACAAGCTATTATTACCTCTTTGTATGTATGTGTGTGTGTCTGTGTGTGTCTGTGCCTGTGTGTTTGTATGCATTTTGCCTCAAGTTACGGTAAAAAGGTTTTGGTCTCTGCAGAAGAAGCACTTTTGAATAATGACCTTAGACTGACAGGGACATTAAAATACCTGAGCATCATTTGGGGGTTTTTCAGAGCTAACTAATGTTTCCTTAAAAGATCATGAAATTTATGTGGGATAACACACGCTTTCTCCTAGTTATTCTAGCTCCATGCATGCAGTGAAAATGTTAGGGTTGGCACATCAATCGTGTTTTACAGATGCCTGTAATTTCCTGAATGTCAAACTCCAAATTTTTCGACTAAGCAAACTTTTCCATGGCCAAACAGATAGCCCCCATAAGGAATCAGTGTGTGCAGGCAAAATGAAATCTTTCTGCACTGTGTTCTGAATCAATGAGGCACTAAGATTCTTGGAAGGGTGAGTAGGCTCTGGAAAATGACAAACTACCAGCATTCCAGCTTTGCAAACCACTGCTCCGGGGAGTGCAAGCTCTTGCCGCTTACTGCTGGCATGCCACAAAAAAGAAGAAGCAAACCTACTGGAAACTAACTCCTGCTACCGCATTTTAATTGGGTTGCTCTGAACATAGTCTGATTCAGAACATTTAACTGGCTCATACCCAGTAGCCCCACAAGGAAGACCAGCCCTTGGCGTCCACAGAATAGCTATACTTTGCTTTTACTGAAGGGTGCCATTAAGTTGTTGCAGACTAAAGAGGCAGCGTATCATGGGGAAAAGACTCCCGGGCTGGCCCCCCAAGAGCTGAGGTCTCCAAATCTTCCTTTGACACTGACTTGTTAGCTGTGCAACATTGGACAAAACACTTCCATTCTCTGGGTTTCATCGGTAAAATAAGAGTCTTAGGAACCCTAGTATCCCTTTCAACTCTATGATTTTAGATTTCCTTGAATAGTTCTCCTTGAACAACCTAGAAAATTAGCCTGGCCGGTTTTTCACAAATTGCTATTTGGATGTTGAGTTCCTTTACCCTGCACAATGACAAGTTGCTATCCACATTCCTTTGTTGTTCATCTGTGTTCTATACAGAGGCACTGCTCACAATCATTCAATAGCTTGAATGTTATTAAAATATTGAAATAAATGCCAATCTTACATAACTTGTGTCAGAGATTTCTCCCTAACATAGAGTCAGACAAGTAAAAAGGAAGGAAGCAAAGAGGAAAGTAAGGAAGGAGAAAAGGAAAGGAAGAAGGAAGGAGACAAGAAAGAGGGAAGGAAGGAAGGAAAGAGAAAAGGAAAGAAAGGGAAGGAAGGAAAGAAAGAGGGAAGGAAGGAAGGAGAAAAGGAAAAAGAAGGAAGGAAGGAGAAGGAAAGGGAAGGAAGGAAGGAAGGAAGGAGAAAAGGAAAGAAAGGGAAGGAAGGAGACAAGAAAGAGGGAAGGAAGGAAGGAGAAATGGAAAGAAAGAGGGAAGGAAGGAGAAAAGAAAGGAAGGAAGGGAGAGAGGGAGAGAAGGGTTTACTAAGCACCCACTATGTGTCAGGCACTGTGCTAAGTGCTTCACAAATATTGTCTCATTTGATTCTTCTAACAACTCTGCAAAGTATGTGTTATTCCCATTTTACATTGAGAAAACTGAGGCAAGAGAGAAGTTAAATGACTTTCTCATGATCACACAAGTAGTAAGTGTCTGAGGCTTGAGGACATTTTGGAAACCATTCACTTCTCTGGTTTGTTGTCCCCACTCAGATGGAAACTTAGGCACTTTCATATTTAGCTAAATTAGAAATATGAAATAACATTTCTAATTTAGCTAACAAGTCATATTTCATATTTCATATTTCTCTCCAAGAGGTGCTATCAGCTCCTCTTAAAAGCACTCAGGTTGACAAGATTTCAAGTCATAGAACATCCTATGCACAGCATAGGATGCAGAAAAGCCATTTTCACCCAGCAAACTTGGGACAGGTTGCCACCACCCCCTCAGGGCTGTGTTACATTGCCTGTGACCTACTCTGCTATCCTGGGTAGGGCCCTGACTGGCCATTAGGATTTGGGACTCACCTGTCTGTCAGTGCCTTGTTCCTTCCCCAGTAGCTCTCCTCTGATCACTATTACTATTACTTTCAGTAGGCAGCAGAGGGCGTTCTTGCTGCTTTCACTTTCTGATTGGTGCTAGTTACCTCCAAGGAGCTCCTGGGAAGTTGGCCAAGGAAACTATATAGCATTGCAATTCTTTTGTGTAACTAGGGTCACAGATTGCCTCTCTGCTGACCTCCAGTCTCACATCTCCTACTACCTTTCAGACATCTCGAACTGGCTGTCCAGTAGATATCTTTAAAAAGTCCCAAACAGACCTCATTATCCTTCCCCCAAACCCTCCCCTCCTCCCACCTTCCTTATTACTTTAGTGGGCCACACCACCCTCCCAGCCCCTCGGGCTCACAATCTAGGAGTCACCCTCGACTCCTCACTATCTCTCCCCTCCCATATCTAAGCTGATGCCAAGGCCTGTCAATTTTACCTTTACAACATGTCTTGAATATGCCCCCTTTTTTTCCTCTGACACTGTCACCACTCTGTTGCAAGCCCTCATCATCTTAATGCTGGACTATTGCAATGACTGTTGGTCAGCCTCCCTTCCTCAAGTCTCCCCCTACTCCAATCCATTCTGCCAACAGAGTGAAGTGCAGGTTCGATCATGTCACACATACCCCGGCTCAATAAACTCCAATGGCTCCTTATTGCCTCCAGAATCAAATACAAAAATCCTCTTCTTGGCAGTCAAAGCCCTTCATAACCCAGCCCCTTCTACTCCGCCAGTCTTCTTACACTATGCCCCCCCCACTATTTACTCTTCAATCCAATGACACTGGTCTCCTGACTGTTCCATGAACAAGACACTCCATCCCTCCATTCTGAGCATTTTCTCTGGCTGTCTCCCCCCAATGCCTAGAATGCTCTCCCTCTTTCCTTCTGTCTACTGACCTCCCTGACTTCCTTTAAGTCCCAACTAAAATCCCACCTTCTATAGGAAGCCTTCCTTAATCCCTCTTTATTCCATTGTCTTCCTTTTGCTAATTATTTTCTGTTTATCCTGAATGTAACATTTTTGTATGCATCTGTTTCCATGTTGTTTTTCCCATTATATTATGAGCTCCTTGAGGGCAGAGACTGTCTTTTGCCTTTTTTTGCATCCCTAGAGTTTACCACAGTGCCTGGCACATATTAGGTGCTTAAGAAACATTTTTTGCTTGATTAAACATAGTTACCTAGCTATTAATTTCCTATCTCCCCTAGCATCTAGCTGGTGTGTCTCCTACTTAAAGGAACCTCTCCCATTGAAAGGCACTCCTCTCTTTCCATTTTTCTTGATCTTTTCTGGCTTCACTTAAGGTCTCTAGGCTGGGTTGTTTCTTTGAGCAATCGAAAAGCTTAGGTAAGTGGAAGGGTGGAGCTGGGACCTCCAGGCAACTACTCCAAGCACCAGGTGCCCATAATCCTTGCAGCTCTTTAGAAAATCTCCAGTTCTCTAGATCTTTTATCTTGCCTCTGGACCCAGATGGTTCCTGAGAAGACAGTGAAGCTGGTGACTTTGCACAGCCCTCCCTCACTTTAATCCAATGAAGGATCCTGCAAAGCTTTGAATTTAATAGCTCCAGGTTCCACAGTTAGCTTCCCAACAGGGCAAAAGCATGGAGTTGGCAAACCAATTGAGTTATTTTTCCTTCTGTGAAGCTGAATCTGCTTCCCTGTAGCCTGGTGTCAAGGTCTTTGTTTTAGCCCTACCACTGACTAGCTGTGTCACCCTGGGCAAGTCAATTCCCTTCTTTTGTACTTCTGTTTCTTTGTCAAATAGGGGGTAAGAATACCTGTCGTACCTAGTCCTTAGGAATATTGTGAAAATCACAAAGATTAGCTTGTTCCCATTTCGTTGTGTTTTGTGTAACATCTATAATATGCACATCTTTGTCTCTGCTGTCAGAATGGAAGTCCCTTAAAGGTAGTAACTGACTTGTGCTTCTGTATCTCAGTGCCTAGTACAGAGCCTGGCACATAGTAGGTGCTTAATAGATGCTTGTTGTTTAATAGACAGAATGGTGAGGCTGAAAGGTACCTTGGAGAATGATTACTTCTTCATTTTATATGGCAAGAGATAGGCCCCCAGAGAGAGGAGGGATCTCTGGTCACACTTCAAGTTAGAGGCAGAGCAGGGACTAGAATTCGGTCCCTGTCAGCCTCCAAGTTCAGGGCTCTTTCTTTTAAACCCTTATGCCATCTAATGACATGATATATATGGGAAAGTAATTTGGAAATCAGGGTATTCTAAAAAAACCCAGTGCTATTTGTATTTGTCCACTCTTCTTCTCCCATTGAGTGGCATCTAGGCATCCCCTTCAGGTACCCTTTCCTGATAAACAACCCTGAAGGACGAGTTCTTTTTGGGAAAGAGCCTTAAATCCTATTCTATCTGGGTCACTCTCTCTGGGAAATAACTCCCCTCCTGTGAGAAAGGACAAGTTAAGGGTGTAAAGCCCTTCAGGTAACTTGGATAGTATAATTGAATTGGACTTCCCATTGACATGTTGTAAGAATGATTGATTAATGGAGGGCGCTGATATGATTTTTGCCTTGAAGCATGTGACTGCATGTACCCTATGCTCCAAAGTCAGGGCCTGAAGTCTCTCACAAGCACTGGGGCTTATTTCCTTTCTGGTATTGGATCTTTTATAGGGGGCAATCCATTTCCAACCACCCAACTGAAGGCCTGCTTGCTTTTCCCAAGCAGTGAACTCTACTTGGGATTTGTAATCATCCATGGTTGTATTCCTTAGCTTTGGAATGACCAAGCAGTCTCTGTGCAGATAAGTTGGAAGATTATGCCTATCTTGGGGCTATGACAGAGATGCACAGATGTCCCAAACCCTGGGGAACCATATGGACATGAAAGCTACAGTTAGATTAACAAATCAAAGAAGTTTTCTCTAAGCAGGAATGGCGCCAGCCCTTTTGGGGCCAATAGGATGCCACAGGATCCAACCTGGGCCTGAAGAAGAATATCCTCTACCATCCCTGCCAAGGGAACATACAACTTCTACTCAAAGAATCCCATTGAGGGGGAGCCTTTTGCCTCCCTGGGCATGTAGCCCTCTTTGTTAAGAAGTTCTTTCTTGCAACAAGCCTAAGTGAACCTCTCTTATAAACAAGCTTATAAACAAACTACAGCCACTGTAACTTCTACCTGTTGCTCTAGTAGAATGTATCTCAGCACCTACCTAGTATAAACCCTGGCACATGTTGTTGTTCAGTCATTTTCAGTTGTGTCCAACTCTTGGTGACCCCATTTGGGGTTTTCTTGGCAAAGATACTGGGGTGGTTAGCCATTTCCTTCTCCACATCATTTTATAGATGAGGAAACTGAGCCAAACAGGTTATGTCACTTGCCCAGGGTCACACAACTAGTAAGTATCTGAGGCCAGATTTGAACTCAGGAAGATGAGTCTTCCTGACCCCAGGCCCAGTACTTTATACATTGCAGCACCACCTAGGGGACCACAGTAAGTGCCTAGCTGGCACATAGTAAATACTTGATAAATGCTTGTTGTTAAGTGTTCCAAGTTTGGCCATATCAGGCTAAGCCCAATAAGTCTAATCCCTCATTCACAGCCCTTCAAATACTTGAAGCCAACTGTCATGTCCTCCATGAATTTCCTTCTTCATATGACTTGGTTTTCAGTTCCTTTACTATCCTGTTGACCATCTTCTTATTAACTTCCTTTCCAAAATATTGAACTAAATGTAGTACTAAGTAAAAAGAAAAAAATTCTTTCCTTAAAATGATGACTGTATGTTGCTAGAGGTACTTTGAACCATGCTTCCTGCAAATGAATGCCCCTAGTAGAGGGCTTAGTCTGTTCTCTGTGTGCATTTTGGGTCTCCTTAATAACCCTTCCTATTAATTATATCAGTGGCTATTGGGGGGAGGGAAGATTGATAATTGATAGTAGGTTTTTATTCGGATATATTTTGTTATTTTAAAAATATTTTTTACTTATATTTATTATTTCTATTATATATAATATATATAACATACTTTATAAATTATATAATATATAAAATATATAATATAATATATAAAATATATTTTATTATTTATATTCCAAAATATCTATTCCAAATTGACAATTGATAATAGGGTTTTTTTTTGGGGGGTGGAGTTATTCCTAAAATGATCATTTAAGCTGTGTTATTTAATGATCTGGGCAGGTAGGTGGCACTGTAGTGGATAGAGCACCAGATCTGGAGTCAAGAAGACCTTAATTCTAGGTGTGTGACCCTGGGCAAGTCACTTAACCCTGTTTACTTCAGTTTCTTCATCTGTAAAATGAGCTAGAGAAAGAAAACCATTCCAGTATCTTGGTCAAGAGAACCTCAAATGTGGTCACAGAGAGTTAGACATGACGGAAATGACTAAACAACAAGAAAAATGTAATGATCCAGATATAGTGTAGTTAGAAGAACACTGGGTTTGTAATCAGAAAGCACCTAGCACGGTGCCTGGAACATATTATGCATTTAATAAATACTTATTGATAGACTATAACTGACAAAAAAGATCTGATTTCAAACCCCAACTTTGCTCCCTACCACATGATCTTGTGAAAATCACTTCCTCTCCCTGGGCCTCTATAAAATAATCAGCCCCAAATCTATGGTCTTATTTCAGATAATATGGAAATCAGAATGGGGGGGGGGGAGGCAGAGCCAAGATGTCGGAGTAAAACCAGGAACTTGCTTGGAGGCCCCACTCCAATCACCTCCAATACCTGCAAAAAAATGACTCAGATAACAGGTCCATCTCATTTGCTTATCAGAGCCTCTGTTTGTTCATCTCCATAAGAGGAATAATAATAGTTACACTACCCATCTTTTGCAAGCCTGTTGAGAGAACATATGTAAAGGACTTGGTAAACCATAGAGCAGTACATCAATGCCATTCATTGATGATTATATGCAGTATCATTCCATTTTGTTACTCTATTTTGGAAACATTTCTACTTCCATGCACAATGTTAAGTGTGTCTTTTGCGATCTAAATGCCTTTTCAGTATTTGAAGGGCTATCTGTCCAAGAGGGATCAGCTTTGTTCTGTTTGACCACAGGGAGCAGAAGGAGGAGCAGTGGTAGAAGTTGGGAAGAGGAAATTTTAGGCTTGAGGTCAGGAAGAACTTCCCAATGACTGGGCTTTTGGATAAACCACTGTTGGATGCCTGGAATGAACTGCCTATGGAATTAGTGAGTTTCCCCTCACTTCAGACAAAGGCTGAATGGGATGGATAAGTGTATGGCCACTTAACAACTATGTTGTGGAGCATTGTAGGTCAAACTCAAATAAAACATCCTTGACTCATATTGACATAAAACCATCAGTTAACATTATCTAGACTGTATTGTGTTTTTATTTATTTTGTTAAACGTGTCCTAATTACAGTTTAATCATTAGGCCTGAGAGTTTTCTGAATTTGACACCTCTGTTGTAGAGAGGATTTTTTTTTCAAGTATGGGTTGGATCAGATGGCCACTAAGGTCCCTTCCAACTCCAAAATTCTATGATTCTCTAATACCTGTAAAGAAAGTTCTCCTGAGTAATAGTTTTATGGTCTAAAGAACTCACAGCCTCCATTATTCCAGAATTCTAATTGGCATACAAGACATACACATTTCATATCATTCAGTCACTTAAAAAATATTAGAATTCATTTAGATGAGCTTGTGGCCTAAGGGAGAGCAAGCAGCCTTAATTTAGCAAAAAGAGAAACATTTTTCCTTGTGTTGTTCTGAAAAAATATAACAGAATCATAACCTGGATACTCCTTATGATTTGTCCAAAGTAACATTAGGGTGCCTGGCTCCAAAATAGCCTCCATGGAGCTGTCCCAGGTCTCATGGTGTGTCTGCCCTGGAGCCTGTTTTAGATGGCTATCCTCTTAATCATCTCTCTTTGTGAAATGTTTCTAAAGAAAGAACTGCCATATATCTCAAGGGTCTAGCAGACTCTGGAGATAGGAAAAAAGCGGGGAGGGATGTCTAGTTTCATCCTTTAGGCCATAGTGGAGTTGGAAAAGCCCTTTCTGACTCTAATATTCCTATACTAGTTTAAACAATGGGCTTCTTCTTGGTATGATTTCTTTCTGTATATAAGAAATATGACAAGCCTCTAAATTCACAGTTAAATTCCCTTTTCAACACAATTACTTTTGATTCAATTATAGTACCTATAGGTTTATTTAGTGTTATTTCAATGATATGTGGGAGGTGGAGAGAGTAATGTAGCAGACTTGCAAGATTAAGCCCTAGAAACAGCACAGATCCACCTAAATAAAATTCGTAATCCCTTGAAAGAATTGGGCCAAACCATCCATACAGGGAAAACCAAATCAATGAAAATGACCATTGTCCAGACCGTGATGTACTATTAGCTGGACATCCTATAGAGCTTATCCATCACTAGATACATCTGGGACAAACACCAGAAATGAACAATGGGATGGGCCCAGAACTGAGTAGGAGGCAAAAGATGGTTGACCTTTGGGGAAATGTGCAGGGTTTTTAATTACCCCAAGGTTCTTGATGGAAAAAGTTTCATTTAAAAAAATTTTTTTTGCTCTTTGTAGGGTAGAGGGCAGGGCACTTGGGGTTAAGTGACTTGCCCAAGGTCACACAGCTAGTTTTTTGTGTTGTGTCTAAGGCCAGATTTGAACTCAGATCCTTCTGACTCCAGGGCCAGTGCTCTATTCACTGCGCCACCTAGCCACCCCAAAAGTTTCATTTTTTAAACAACAATATAATTCCAGTGATGAAATATGACTATGAGCATTGGAATACTGCCCTGTCCAAAGAATTAAAGATATAGATCACGAGAAGGACAATGGAGAGATCCATTGCGGGCATGAGCACAATTAGAGTTGACATTAGAGTTGAGGAATGATATAGAAGTGATGGGATCATCGCCATCGGAAAAATGCACAATTTGGGGGTAGAGAAGATAAATAAGAGCAAAGGATAACTGATGGACAATTCACATTGTTCACTAGTATCCCTTAGATATCGGGAGAAAGCAAAGAAGGCCCCTAGTATGTGAGACTCCTTGTAACAAACTTATGGAGGGATAATAGCTAGCATTTATACAGTGCTTTAGGGCTTGAAAATGTCTTATGTATGTTATCTAATCCTCATAATGTCACTGTTAGGTAGGTTCTAGTATTGCTCCCATTTTACAGGTGAGGAAACTGAGGCAGAGAGCAGTTAAGTAACTTGCGCAAGGTCACACAACTAGTAAGTGTCTGAGGCAGAATTCAAAGTCGGGTCTTCCTGGTTCCAGGCTCAGTGCTGTATCTACTGCAGCGCCACCTAGTTTCCTGATGTGTATAAGAATCATAAAGTGTAGGCAAATGTAGATGGGTTGTGATCGGCCTCATTGGCAGGAATGTTCACATCAGTGAGATGGCAGATCTTCTAGATTATTCCTTCCCTCAACCCAGATTGCTCCCCGTCAAAGTCATAGATTCTTTTTATGAGCAGCTCTGATAGTCTCTCTCTCCTCTCTTATGTCTCCCATCTCCTCTCTCTCTCTCTTTTCCTTTCTCTCCTCTCTCTTCCTTCCAAACTTAGCTACATTGGTGCTCAGATGGCAGACATAGTCCATCACCCAGTCCTCACTCAAAGCCTTTCCAGCTTGGTTGGATTTGTCAGATCTAACACTTTTCTGCCACAGTTTTCAAAAGCCCAGGGTCAGCCACCCCAGCGTGTAGTGAGGCATTAAAGGACTTTAGTGGAGGTTTACTCATTATTGACATCAGTTAACCTTAATTCTGCTCACTTGGCTTTTCTAAGTCATTTCTGTGTGATGAGAGGTTTGCTGCTGCTGCTGATTTGGACATGATTAGCAAGGGAAGGAGATCTGTTCTTCCACAGTCAATTTCACAATGGCATGTACCCTCACTGTCATCTATATAATATCCAGGAAAATCTAAGTGTGGTCCTTCCTTAACCCAGTGTTGTCGTGCACAGATATCAGTATTCTCATTGCCTGTAATGTAGAAACACAAAATCAAAATGTTATACTGCGGGTCTAATTAAAGATCTATTGACTTACAGGTATAAACTTCTCCGATCCCTGTTGGGATCTTAGAATATACAGGTTTGTTGGCAAAGTAGGCTTTGATATTTTCAAAATGGCAGGTAAATGTTTGGAACATCATTAGGATAATCATGGTGCCAGAAGCCAGCACAAGTCTGAAGGGAAAGTAGTACCCTAGACAGAAAGACACAGGAAATAACTAAAAGTAATAATCAAATAATAACAACAAGAACTAGGCTTTATATAGCACTTAAAATGCACCAGGTACTGTGCTAAGTAAGCACTTTACAGATTGTCTCATTTGATCCTCACAGCAACCCTGGGAGGTAGGAAATTGAGGCAGACAGAGGTTAAATGACTTAGCTAAGGTCACACAGCTAGGAAATGTCTGGGGCAGGATTTGAATTTGTCTTCCTGACTCTAGACCCAATGTTTTATCCTTTGCCTCACTGTCTCCAGTCACCTGCCTCTAGCTAAGCTATGAGCTCAAGGGAGCCAATCAGCCTTGCCATCTCTCCCAAACTTATTTGGATTTCTTTTTTGCTTTCCTTCTTCAATGTCTAATGGATGCCCTTTCCCTCTCTTTCCAATGACTCCTGCCTTCTCTTATAATAAATAAATACAGTCAGATCAAACAAAACATCTGAGTTCACCACCTCTCTTCTGAGAGTTGTCACCCAGAATCTCCAAGAGACTTCAGCCCTCTAAAGGAAGAGGCCTTTCCCTTGGGGAGGGGGCAGCTATGCTTATTATACCTCCAAGTAGTCACACCAGAGGATCTCCTTTGCCCTAGTGGCCCCAGGAGAAAGGGGGCCACCTCCCCTCCCATGCCCCTGCACTAGTTCATATATATTCTCCCAGCTGTTCACTGGGAAGTACATATGGGCTCCCTGGAGGCAAGACAACCTTCCCTGCAGGCCTACAATCCTCTTCTTCAGAGGTGGGCAGTTTCAGCTCATAGGTAAACATGTCCTTTCCAGCATGTTTTAATATCCTGTCCTAGGGCATGGCAAATGTGAAAACAAATCCAGCTACCACCACCCCATTTCTTTGCAAGCTAGTCTGATTGATTTCTCACTTGTTGACCTTTGACTTTCCCCTCTGTGGGCCTCCCTTTTCTCATATATAAAAAGAGCAGGGAGCCACATTAGATTGGGGGTTAGAAATCATGTAAGGGAAAAGAATAATTTTTAGTTATGTCCTTAGAGTGTGATTTTTTGAAGAGCTCCATTGGGCATGTGTGCATGTATATGCACAGTATATAAAGCAACAGTGGCATCATGGGGAAAGCCTTGAATTTGTAACAGGACCTCTGAACCTCAGTTTCCTTATCTGTAACATGGGAAAAATAATTGTAGTGCCTCCCTCACAGTGTGGTTGTAAAGTCACATGAGGTGCTGGGCATCATGATTCCAGTCATCCCAGTTGGCATCCTTGGAGTGAATAACTCCCCCATATCTAATCAGGTGCTAAGTCTTGGAGAGGAGTGACATAACTACTCTAGAGTGTGTGGCCAGATAGAGAAAAGACCCAGTGGTTGAAGAGTGGTTATTGCTTACATTATGAAATGTATTTTGATAGAAAACACATAGAGCTTATCCACCAGTCCATGAATCTGGGACAGTCTAGAGGTGCAGGGAGCTGGTCCTAGAATTAAACTTGAAGAAATGAGCAGTTGAAAACCATCTCCCTTGTCTCCCCATCCTCTCCTAGAAACAAAGACCCATCTTTTAAATACAAAATTTTTACCACTGTTGTTGTATGACCAGGAGACAAGGAACAGAAGTTTATGAAGAATTGAAAATAAGTATCACACAAAGGCAACGTAGAAGGGTGTGTGTGTGTGTGTGTGTGTGTGTGTGTGTGTGTGTGGGTGTGTGTGTTGGGGAGGGGGAGGCATTTTCATGCAAGTTATACCAGATTGTACAATACATAACTTTGAAGAACAAATGTAAATGGCATTGTTAGGGAAATATAAGAGAGGAAAAAAGATGCTCTGGTCATGTGATGAGGGTGAGCAATGACAGATGGATAGCCAGAATGCCCCATTAATATCCTTACTATGACAGGAAAAATTGAGGAAGGTCTCAAAACTTGAAGAAGTCCATTGGGTGAACTCCCTCTGGTGAAATTATGGGAGGATATGAACAGAAATCACCCAGGTAGGACAGGCATGGATGATGGGTCACAATCTAAGTAAGCCATTGGAAAGAACATCCCAGATTCCTTTGAGCACTTCAGTATGTTTGATATTCTCCAAACTGTAAACAACACAGATTGTATTGTTTACCCCAACAGAGTCAGAGTTAGACGCAGATCCTGCCCTCAAGGAGCCTATGATCTAATGGGAGTAGACAATACATAAAAAGAAGCTAAAAAGATGAGGGGGGACCACAGAGGGAGAGGAGGCTAAAGGGCACCTGGGCATGATGAAGTCTTGAAACATGGATGGGAAATGATGACCCAGGAGAATTCTCTGGGTGCCCTTCTTAAATAATGGAGGATCTAGGAGAAAGGAGCTCCCAGATGTCCACCCTCCATCCTTTCCAACCAGAGGGAAGGAGGGGCCTTAGAGACAGAGTGATGAGGTATGAGCTTCTAGGTTGATTTCATCCTACAGATTGATAGGTTTCTGGAGAGGATGAAGTCCAGGAAAGTAGCTGTGTAGGAAGTGATGAGGAGAATTCCCTGATTGCCCTTTTTTTTTTTTTTTTTAAGCAATTGGGGTTAAGTAACTTGCTCAAGGTTACATGGCTAGTCATTTGATTTATGCGTGGGTGCTCATTTTCTGAGGCCGGATCTGATCTCGGGTCATCCAAACTCCGAGGCCGGCACTCTTACTCACTGCGCCACCTAGCCGCCCCTAAGGGCAATTGGGGTTAAGTAACTTGCCCAAGGTTACACGGCTAGGTTTTTGTTTGTGCAGATTAGGTGTCGGAGGCCGGCTCTGAACTCAGGTCCTTCTGATTCCAGAGCCGGCGCTCTATTCACTGCGCCACCTAGCCGCCCCTCTGATTGCCCTTTTTAAATGGTGGAAGATCTGGAAGGAGCTCCCAGAAATCTAGTGCCATCCACCACTTCTTATTGGGTCACCTTGACCAAATCACTTTCTTCTATGGCCTCAGTTTCTTCCTTTGTAAAATGAAGGACTTAGACTGGATAATCTCTCACTTCTTTCCCAGATGTTGCTCTTCTATTATTATACCAGTTCTTTCTTTATCCCTTTCTAACTGAGTTCTGGACCCATGTCTTGATCTCTAAAATGAGGATAACTTGTACTACTTTCATCATAGAGAAATAGACTGAAACTTGGATCAAAGGGATTAGATTTGTTAGTGAGCTAGAAAACATTACATAAATGTCAGCTATTATTATTATTATTATTAATTTTCCACTGATGCCAATAGTTTTATACCAAACTGCTGTTTCATGTTTCCATTATTTTATTTAAGTTATACAACAATACAGTACGATAAAAGGTCCAGATTTCTGTTGTCTCAGGAGACCCTTATTATAAATGCATGTGTGGCCTGGGGTTTGGAAGTAGATCCCAGAAGGGACACCTAAGTCTTTGGTTATCACATTTGTCTGATGAGTTGATGAGATTATCTCTGTTGCTACCTTAGAAGTCTGGGAGAACCTAACCTGATAAACTATGGGGCAAGAGAGAAGATAGTTGGGAGGAAGAAAGCATGGTAGTAACAATCCCTGAGGAGGTAGTGAGTATTGATGAATGTGGGCATTGACTAAGAGGAGGTTTCAACAGAGAACCCCATTGGGGGCTCTTTTTTGGACAGTTGGGGAAGGTAAGGGGGAGATAGTGAGGACAGAGATGAGAGTCTTAAGTTTGAGCTATACTGGCCCCTGAAGACTGGCAATTCATTAATTCATAGTATATAAGGATCAGGATTCATGGTACCCAATCCGTTTGTGGGTTGATGAAATGAGTTGGCATACAAGTAAAGATGAATGAATGAATAAATGAATGAAGCTGGAAAAGCCAAGTGTATGTGTCTAGAGGCCCATGCCCCTCCACAGCTACAAGTTGCCAACCCCAGGGGAAGACATGGCCTTTGAGGTCACCTCCTGCTGGGACAATTTTTAAGTGTATGCCTTTGAAGTATTCCTGGGTAAAATGTGTTGTATTTTCAGGAGACATTTTAGGCCTTGTTCTATCCCATGTCCCTATGTCTTCTACTCTCACCCCTTCACCCTACCCAGAAATGATTTTGTTTTTATTTTTTTGAATTGCACGGCATTTCTTCAGTGTTCCAAACCCAAATGGCCATTTCTGACCCAGCACCCTGTAGAAGGATGGGGCAAGTAAACAGTTTTGCTTTGGTTATGGGCAGCCTCCTGTGAAACAGTGACATCTAGCGGCTCTTCCTTGAAAAATAAAACCAGGAAAACATTTCTTGCTTATAATCATTTAGCAGAGCTGGGGGAGTATCTTCCTCTGTATGGACACTATGGGAGGGCAAGAAATCTCCCTATGAAGGGAAGGCAGGAAATCTTCCCCTGCATTCCAGATTGCCATAGAGTCAAGTGGGCACAGATATTTAACAAATAGTCTATGAATATAACTTTTAAGAACCCATTGGATTAAGTTAACCCAAGTCCATCTAACCTATAGACATAGCAGTTATGGAAAGGTGACACCCTAGAAATGATACGGTTGGAAAGCTTATTAACCTAATTTTAAATGTGTAAATGGATTTTAAAATAATTGAATATTTATAGTTTTATATTTGGTTAATATTAATTAATATTCATTTGCTCTAATTATCTCTATGTGTTTCATATTAGACATATGTATATGAATATCCTGGGGCAAGTCTCTCCTCTCTGAGCTTCATTGTTCTATGAAGTATGGATTCAGTCAAAGGGCCTAGAGAACCACATGTGGCCTTGAGGCCACAGGTTCCCCACCCCTGGTCTAGAATTTTGCATCTCTTTTAGCCCTCTCTCTGCCCACAAGACATCTCCTTCTCAGAGTTCCTACTGCATCACCATATCCTCAGTCCTGTGACTGGTACCTGAGCCAGGCAAGGCATGGTCCAGGAGGACAGATAAGCAAATTTCCCTACATGCCTGGATATTCAATTCAGCAAATGTTTATTAAGTACTTCTATTAGAAAAGATAATATATTCAACACCTGAAGGTAGGGGGTCCAGATGTCTAGCCTTGTGCACCCTGGAAACCTCCTGTAAGGGTATCCACTTGTCTTGTCATATCCTATTTCAATCCTGATCTCAGTTCTGCAGACCCCTATAGCAGCTAACTGGAGGTAGAGGTCCTGACTTGGTCTCAATATTACAAATTTGATGAGTTGCAAATGGCCCATCAGAGTGATCCTGCCTCTGACACTTACTGGTGTGGCCTTAGGAAAGTCCCTTTACCTCCACAAGCCTTAGTTTACTCTTCTAAGAAGTGAGAGAGTTAGACTATATGTCCTCTAAGGCCCATTCTAGCTCCAGAACTATGCTCCTGTGAGCCTGTGAAGTAGATTCAGAAATAGAATGGCTTGGAGAATGGAAGACAGGCAGGAATGGAGAGGAATAGAAAGCATAATATTAGAGGCATTACATGGTACAATGGGGGAAAAAATCTGGATTTCGTGTAAAGGACCCATGTTTGAATCCTGCCTTTGGTATCTTATCTATGTGGTAAATCCACCTAAAACCCCAAGTCTCGGTTTCTTCATCTATAAGAGGAAGTGGTTGGACCTCTGAGGTCCCTTCTTGCTCTCAATCTATGACCCAATTTCATAAACATAGAATGATCCCAGTTTCTGGAAAGGTATTCTCTTTTCAGTCACATACACTGGGATTTGATTTGCATGTCTGCTAAGCACTATTCCTATTAATCTGCTTTCTGCTTTTTTTGTAGGAACTTCTACTATATCACCATCCTTCGTGACCCTGTGTCCCGGTATTTGAGTGAATGGAGGCATGTTCAGAGAGGAGCAACTTGGAAAGCCTCTTTGCATGTCTGTGATGGAAGGTCTCCAACTATTGAAGAGCTCCCCAGCTGTTACACAGGAGATGACTGGTCTGGCTGTTCTCTTAAGGAGTTTATGGACTGTCCCTACAATTTGGCCAATAATCGCCAGGTCCGCATGCTTTCTGATCTGAGTCTGGTTGGCTGTTACAATCTGTCCGTGATGCCAGAAGAGCAGAGAAACAAGGTTCTTCTAGACAGCGCCAAAGAGAACCTGAAATGCATGGCATTCTTTGGGCTCACTGAGTTTCAAAGGAAGACTCAGTATCTCTTTGAGAAAACCTTCAACATGAACTTTATCTCGCCCTTTACACAGTATAACAACACAAGAGCGTCCAGTGTGGAAATCGATCAGCAGACTCAAAAGCGGATTGAAGCTCTCAACTTTTTAGACATGGAATTGTACGAGTATGCAAAAGATCTTTTCCTGCAAAGATATCAGTTTACAAGACAGAAAGATCATCAGGAAGCCCGGCGCAAGCGTCAAGAGCAACGGAAAATTCTGAAGACCAGGCATGCTCACAAGGAAGATCAAGCTGACAACACAACTACTGATTATGTAGAGGATGTTGAAAAATGGCGATAATCGGGAACGGAAACCTCGTCTCGAACCCCAAAGTAACGATGAAGACAAAATGAATTTTAGAAAGCAAAATACCCCAAACATATTCTTCCCTAAATGGGGAAGCAAAAACCGTTCAAATGTTGCCTCTGCAGATGCCTTTCAATTTCATGTTATACCATGCGTGGGTAAAACAATCCTAATGTGTAATTAAATTTTGGACTACGTATGAAATCGAAATGCCAAACCAGGCTCACCAGAAATTGATGCTTAGATATTCCAAGGAGTCCTTAAATTATTTATGGATACAAAATGAAAAGACAAAATGTGACCCTTTAACTTATGCCTAAGAATTGGTATTTAAATTATTCATGATGCAACTCAATCTTGGACGAAAACATCTTTCCAGTGATAAGCATGAGTGTGAGGACAGAATAAATAAATAAAAGGGAACATCTTTTTTTATTTTCTTATGAATTTTTAAAAAGACTCTATTTGAATAGAACACCAACTACTAGTGATGTTTGCCAAACTAAAGAAAACTCAAAATTTCTCTAAAAGATGGTAATTTGACAGATATCAATATTGGCTTTTCAAATCAAAAGAGAAGAAGTCACGTGTCTTGTTACATAAAGAAATATTCAAAATGCCCAAATGTTTCTACCCACAGCTATTAAAGACTTTAAAACTAAATGTCTCTCATACTAAAAAAAACAAAACAAAAAAAAACCAAAAAAAAAAGAACAAAACCAACAACAACAAAACAAATGCCATCTTGCTGAACTGAACACCAATATAAAGTACCGAAGGCCAACATTTTTAGGGCACTGTAATTTCAAGCATTCTGTAACGGTTTTAATCCCACTCCCCATTCAGGAAAGATTTCTTCAAATTGTGCTCATTTCTACCTGACCAACTGTCATCCTTCCATGTTAAATACAAGCTACTGCCCGTGTTTCAAGATACAAAATTCTAATTAGGACTTTCATTTGATAAAATGATCATATTGCTATGTATATAGCGCTGCCCTTCTCTCCAAACTCGTGAATCGGAATCAGTCCAGAACAGTTCAAGATACAAAATTCTAATTAGGACTTTCATTTGACAAAATGATCATATTGCTATGTATATAGCGCTGCCCTTCTCTCCAAACTCGTGCATCGGAATCAGTCCAGAGCAGTGGCTAACATTTTTCATCATCAAATGGAAATGAATTGAAACTTGACATATTTGTTTTCAGTGCATTTTACTGTAACATGTCCAGTCGGGCTAGTTATTTCTCGAGTATTAGTTTTGCATATTAGTAGGGTCCTGGTGGCAAAGCAATGTGTCCGTCATTCAAGAACCAGCTTAGCTGAGTTTAAAGAGGTTCATCACCAGAGACTTGGCCACCAGGGGATGATTTTTTTTTTCAGCCACAGAAACCCATCAAGATGGGCTGCTAAGTCACAGGAGGCTTATGATCTATGTTGGTGAAGGAATCACAGCTCTGATGATGTCATGGATCGTTGAAGTGAAGCCATCCTTTTTAGCAGTCACAGTACATGATAATCATAAAACTACAAAGTGTTTTCATATGTGTGAACAGATCTATACTTATATAAGTAGTATGAAAGACTATACCTTCGGTACTTTGGGCAACCTGAAAAGAAGTGTTCTACAGCTGAGCTTAGAACAAATACAAATCACGGTTCTTGGAGATCACACAGCTAGAGAAAAAGAATTGAATGGTATACATCCCCATTCAAGAAAAAAAGGAAGATATTGGTACGAATTGAGTGAGGTCTTAAGTTTTCCATTTTATCAAGTATTTGTCATTGCTGGAATTTCCCCTTTTAATGCTTTGTTATACTTTTAAAGACTTATGCTGGCTGACTAACCCTCTTGTTATTGACATTGGAGAGCAATAGAAGGAGACTAGAAATGATATCTGTATTTTCAAAGGGTTTCATATTCAGGGGGGTGGGGGTGACTAGAAGGTAATAAGACTGAGGGCTTAGCAAACAGATCAGAAGCTCTGAAGGAATACTGTCCTTCAGAGAAGGCCTCTTGGAAGGGGTGTATTCACTAACTCCAAAGAGGCTTGCCAGCACCCACAGCTTTGTTTTGGATCACCTCCATGGTAGCAAATAATTTGTCTTTGGAGGGTGAAGTTAATTTTTGAAAGCAGCCAAAAGCCATTGACAATCGAATCTAGGAAATAAGACAAATGATCATACTGGGGAAGAATGATTTCAACCCCGCCCTCAAAAAAAAAGTGTGGCTCTAAAGCGATAAGATGGATTTTCTCTTTTTCATAGCAGTTCCCAAAGAGAAATCCCATAAATAGGCTCAGCACTGACTGCTACACATGGGTAGCTTTCCCAGGGGACTGCTTGCAAGGGGGCAACACTCACTTGATGCTAGGTGGTGTAGTGAAAATAGCCCTGGATTTGTAATCAAAGGGTCTGGATTCAAATTCCGACTCTATTTCCTAGCTATGGGAGGCAGTGTCGCACAGTGGACAGACCACTGGCTATAGGATCAGAGAGTTCAAATCCCACCTCTGATACCTAATATCTGTGTGACCTTGGGCAAGTCACTTAACCTCCCTGGGCCTTCATTTTCTCATCTGTAAAACAAAGAGATTGAATGAGGTGACTTCTGAGGTCACTTCTAGCTCAAGATCATGATCATATGATCTGGGGAATCTTCCCCTCTCTGGGCCTCAGTTTCCCCTTCTGTAAAATTAAGGGGGTTGGATGAGTTTAACTCCGAGGTCCATCCCAACTCTAAATCATCTGACTCATTTGGTTGTGTAAGTTTGAGTCTATTTATTTCCATCAGTCTTGTTATTTTCTGGTCACCATGCGTCCACTTCTTGCTTGCTCTGTTTTTATCAGTGATATTCTGTCAAAAAATTGGACAAGAAGCAGAAAATTGGCTTCAAACTGCCTTTCTATTGCTTTGTGCTCGTGTCAGCATAGCTAAAAGGCTCAGTTATGTGTGATGTAGTATTGCAGTCCCAGGATGCTGAAAACTGACCAACAGGAAGAGTGGACCAAAATGAAAGCCACTCAGAAGGCAAAGGAAGATGTTCGACAGGTGGAATAAACATCCCTTCCTGTATGATGAGGAGCTTCCCATGAAGATTCCATGTACCAGGATAGTGGTATCTTTCCTGTGTTGGAATCCTTCTTGAAAATGAAAATGTTTGCTTTGAAAAGTGAGAAACGAGGTAATAAATGGGACAAAACTTGAGCCTGTTGCTAAGGATGTGTATTGTGTTAATGCTGTGGTGTGCATGGTTTATAACAATTTGATATGTTTTCTTTGTCTAGCCTGTTTATTGTATATATGGGGATGTCTGAATATAAGGATACAGGTTTTTCATTATCATAGAAATCCTCTTGATTTTCCTTGTAGACATCCATCCAGTTATGTAGATTTACAAACCATTCCAATGATTTTGATTGTGTAACGTAATAATAGAAGTGAAATAAAATTTAACTGCAATCTTTGACGTCATTATTTCAGGGGTTTTCAGCCACTAAACTGCGGCACCGCAAAGTATCAAAGACTTCTCTTTTTCCAACTGACTAGCAAAACAGTACCTTCCTCCTCATAACTTCAGGTCCACTGGGATGGAAAATCAAAGATTGTTCTCATCTAGCCCCCTTTATTTTACAGAAGAGGAAGCTGAGACCTGTTCCCAGACTTGTGATTTCATTGATGAGGAAAGCTTCTCATATATTCACCCCACTAATGGAGATCACCAATTTGCCTATTACTCATAGTCTTTTTTTTTTTTAAGCAATTGGGGTTAAGTAACTTGCTCAAGGTTACACGGCTATTCATTATTTGTGTGTGGGTGCTCATTTTCTGAGGCCGGATTCGATCTCGGGTCATCCCAACTCCGAGGCCGGCGCTCTTACTCACTGCACCACCTAGCGGCCCCTTTTAGGGCAATTGGGGTTAAGTAACTTGCCCAAGGTCACACGGCTAGGTTTTTGTGTGGGTTAAGTGTCTGAGGCCAGATCCGAACTCAGGTCCTTCTGACTCCAGGGCCGGCGCTCTACTCACTGCGCCACCTAGCCGCCCCATATTACTCATAGTCTTAAAAGGTTGCTTAGAGCCCTAAGAAATTAAATAACTCACTCAGGATCATGTAGCTAAATATGTATCTGAGGCAGATTTTCTTGACTCTGAGGCCAGCCTTCAAGCCTCTCTATCACCCTTCCCCCCAACCCTCATCATAATGCTTTACATTCACATAGTTCTTTAAGGCTTGCCAAGAACTTTACATCCATTATATTTCATATGATCCTGGGTTTGAATATAGTCTCTGCCACTTTGTGTGTGACCTCGAGTAAATCACTGGCCTCAGTTTCTTTATCTGTAAGTTACAGGTGTTAGATCAGATGATCTGAAATCTGTTCCTCTAAATCTATCTGTTGTGGAGATACAGCAGGTATTATTATTCTTGTATTACAGATAAAGAAACAGGCTCTGAGTAATCAAATGACTTGCCTAGGGTCACACCTCTAAGCATCAGGGAAAGAATTCAAGCGGCTAGGTGGCACAGTGAATAGAGCACCGGCCCTGGAGTCAGGAGGA
The DNA here is from genome assembly GCA_011680675.1 of Gymnobelideus leadbeateri. Lineage (NCBI taxonomy): Eukaryota > Metazoa > Chordata > Mammalia > Diprotodontia > Petauridae > Gymnobelideus > Gymnobelideus leadbeateri. The sequence continues at coordinate 609,456 of WOXC01010527.1, forward strand.
CCTGAGTTAAAATCCAGCCTCAGAATCCTAACACTTACTAGCCATGTGACCTTGGGCAAGTCATTTAACCCCAAATGCCCTGCCTTCCCCCCTCCAAAAATAAAAAAAAAAGAAGAATTCAAGACCAGGTCTCCTATGGGTCCAAGTCCATCATTCTCTCCTCTATACTGCACTGCCTCTAGGTACAGATATGGGGCAGCCTGTTCTTCCCTTCATGCCTCTTTTAACTCTTTAGACCCTTAGACATACCATTTCATCTTACTGGTTAACAGAGCTGCCTGTGAACGATGGCATTTGTCCAGAGTAGCCAGTTCAAAAAAATTCTCTTTCCTATCCAAGGGGATACAGAAAGAAATAGAAATAGCTTTGCCATTCCTGCTACCCACAGAGATGAAAGTGAATCCATGTTGGAAAGGACTTCAGATAACATCTAGTTATCCAACTGATTCCCAAAGAAGAATCTCCTCTCCATCATAGCTAATAAGTAGTCATCCAGATTCTTCTGAAAACCTCCACTGACAGGGACCCCACTACAGTCTGAGGCCTTGCCTTTTAATTTGGGACAACTCTAGTTCATCAGATCATAGATAAAGAGCCAGAAAGAACTTTAGATGTCATTTAGTATATCCCTTTATTTTACAGATGAGGAAATTGAGGCCTGTAGAGGTTAATGACTTGTCCAAGGTCACATGCCTAGTTAGTGGCAGAGCTAGATTTTGAAATTTTTAGTGTATTTCATGTTGGATTGAACCTAAATCTTCCTTTCAGTCTTTAAGATTATTTAAAAAACATTTTTTTCTAATTATATTAAAGTTTTCAGGTTCAGGCTTATCTTGCAATTTTGCTGAAAGGAATGTTATTTTCAATTCCCCTGAATCAAATGGCTTTTAAAAAGAAAAGAAAAGAAAGCTATGGAAATCTTTGGTAATTCCTGTTTGACCACAAACTTTTTGTAAAGAAGTTTTGATTGTCAAATTTTGTCAGTTAGCCAAAGGTTGAGCAGACAGCCTGAGTCCTATATTGATATCCTGAATGATTCAGTAATAATGTGTTAAATGCCCATTGTGTGCCAGGCACACAATTGTTTGCAGAGAATACAAAGACAAAAGTGACTATAGTGATCCTGACTTAAGGGAGCTTACAGTCTAACCAGGAGAAATAATATGTACATATAAAAGAGAAGAAAGGTGGCTAGGTGGCACAGTGAATAGAGAACCAGCCCTGGGGTCAGGAGAACCTGAGTTCAAATTTGACCTCAGACAATTAACACTTACTAGCTGTGTGACCTTGGGCAAGTCACTTAATCCCAGTTGCCCTGCCCTCCCCCCTCCCTACAAAAAGCAAAAAAAAAAAAGAGAGAGAGAGAAGCAAACATTAATTAAGCATCTACTACATTCCAGGCCCTGTGCTAAGCATTTTACAAATTGTGCTATAAAGTTCTATGTATAAGTACATATATGCACATATTTGCATGTATACACACATACACACTAGATACATGATCATTTTAGGGAGAAGGCACTAACAACTTTGTGCAGAAGGCAATAAATAACTCAGCTGACTGTTGATAGAAACTTAAGGATTCTAAGATATGGAGTTAAAGATGGATTGCATGAGGAAGAGCTAATGCAAAGTCATGGAGGGAGTTTTCTGCATGAGGAACAGTAAGAAGGTCATTTTGACTGGACTGTTTTGTGTGTGTGTGTGTGTGTGTGTGTGTGTGTGTGTGTGTGTGTGTGTAGACAAGTAACATGTAATAAACCTAGAAAGCTAAGTTGAGTCCTAGTTGAAAAGCATTTTAAATGCCAAAGAACTTATATTTATTTGGTCCCAGAGGCTAAAAGGGAGCCACTGATTTTTATGGAGTAGGAAATGGCATGATCAATCCTGAGTCTCGAGATACACTCCAACCAAGCAGGGATGCCAATTAGGAGCCTATTGCAGTAGTCTAGGCTAGAGGTGATAAGGACCTGAATATAAGTGGTGCTTATATAACTAAGGAGAAGAAGACAAGGGGCAGCTACATGGCGCAGTGAATAGAGCACTGGCCCTGGAGTCAGGAACACCTGAGTTCAAATCTTGCCTCAGACACTTAACACAAAAAAACTAGCCGTGTGACGTTGGGCAAGTCACTTAACCCAAATTGCTTTACCTTCCCCCTCCCCCCAAAAAAAGGCAGAAAAAGAAAAAAGAGAAGAGGACAAATCTGAGAGATTGAAGAGGTAGAAATATTATTTGGAAATTGAATGAATATGTGGGGGAGAGTCAAGGGTAATATGTGGGGGGAAAGTCAAGGGTGAAACTGAAGATAGGAACCTTGGTGACGAGAAGGATGCTGCCTTGGACAGAAACAAGAAAATTCAGTAGAAGAAAAAGTGTAGGGGAAAGATGGATTCCATTTGAACAAGTTGGGTTTGAGATGCCTGCAGGACATCTCATTTGAAATGTCCAATAAGCAAGTGGGAGATTGACTCTTGGGAGAGAAGCTAGTGCTTAATAAATGTAGCTGAGTCATTAGCATAGAAATGTTAATTTAAACCTATAATAGCTAAGGAGGTCACCATGAAAGTGAGTGTAGAGAGGAAAGGGGCTGGGGACATTGCTTTGGGTTACACCCACAACTGGGGACTGAATATGGGTGATGATCCAGCAAAGGAAACTGAGAAGGAGCAGTCAGTTAGGGAGGAGGAGAAACGCAAAGGAGTAGTGCCACAAAAAATCTCCAGAAGACAGAAGATCCTGGAGGATAGGGTGATTGATATTGTCAGATGCTGCTGAGAACTCAGGAAGGATAAGGATTAAGAAAAGGCCATCTCTTTGGCAATTAAGAGATTATGAGTAGCCTTGGAGAGAGCAGTTTCAGTTGAGTGATGAGGTTATAAATTGGTGTGCATAAGTCTGAGAAGTGAGTGAGAAAAGTAGAAGTGGAAGAAATTAGTGTACATAGCTTTTGCTAGGACTTTAAGAGAGTAGACAAATATATAGAACAGGGATGGTAATTTAGTGATTTTTTTAAGGATGAGAGACTTGAGCATGTTTGTAGCAGCAGAGAAGGAAGCAACAGACTGAAGATAGAAGAAAGATGTGCTAGAGAAGAAAGGAGAGGATGGGATCAAGGGTAAATGTAGAGGGGTTGACCTTTACAAGAAGAGCCATCTCTCCATTAGAGACTGGATGGATTAAAGGAAGAGAGAATGGAGAGGGAATTGATATAAAGGACTTGTAAAATGAATGGCCTCTATGTTCTCATTAAAGTTAAAATCATAGAAGCCACTAGGTGGCACTGCAGTGGATAGGGACCTGAGTTTAAATCTGACCTCAGGCACTAGCTGTGTGACACTGGGCAAGTCATTTAACCCTGATTGCCTCCAAAAAATAAAATTAAATTTAAAAATAAAGGTGAAGTCATCAACCAAGAGAGTGGTGGGAACAGGAAGGAATGAGAGGTTTGAAAAAAGGTTTGGTTCAGCTTCTGTTAGAATTGGGATAGAGAATCAATTGGAGAGATACGTGTTGCCTTGTCAATGAACTTTGGCAGATTCTTTATGGGATATCAGGAAAAAAATACAGAAAAGGACACAAGATAAGGTGAAGGGGGCAGGCAGGTATGATGTCCACTCTGGTGGTAGGAGCATCCATACTGATGAAATCACAGATCTATCAGAGTATGAAATTTTTTCTGTCATGTGTCCCTCAACAAGGGATACCTGAGCAAGATAAATCATAGTCCTTGCCTTCAAACAATTGGGGGTGGCAAGTAAAAAATGATGTAAACCCATGAAACAATTAGCAAATGATAAAAGGGAGAGCTACAGAATAAACATATAATTATATACTCCACAGGTATACCCCAAGTAACATGATTAGAGTTAGTAGACTGTTTTCCTTTCCCAAATCAAAGGATTGGATTAGACAGTTTCTAAGGTTCCTTCCAGCACTAAATCCTGTGATCTTTTCATTAATTTTATGAAAAATGCAATACTAGACAAAACAATGTCACAAGGGACAGTTAATTCCATAGGAACAATGTTTCTTCACACACAGAAAATGGTAAGCCAACGTCAGTGGAGTTAACACCTCTGGAGCATTTGCCCTAATCTGGATGGTAGCTGACCATCTGCTTGGCAACCACACAAGCGACATTACGGTAGAGTTTCATGATGTTACCCTAGGGACTGATTATAATGCATTAATGGTATTATTGCAAAGCAGTGATAATCAAGGGACCGTTATGATAACATAGGCCTGTTAGGTGTAACATCAGGTTCTGAATTGTGTTGCATAAATGAGGTTAGAGGGGACATAGAAATGTTCCTCTAAAAACAAATCAAGTCAATTCCTAATTTACAGAAGTGATAAAGACCTGATGTGTTTAACAATACTAAAGCCAGAAAATAATTGCCATCTTCACCCCATCTTCATAAGAACAGTTAGAGGATTGTGAAAAGTGATGGAACATGCTCATAAAAATACATTATATAAAAACAGACTTATAAGTATAAGAGGAAGGGAAAAAATCTACAAAACTAACCAACATATCAGAAAAATTTTTCCCATATATACAGAGCCCTATACCTTTGGTCCCTCACTGCAGCAAAGAAGAAGGGGGAGGTGTCTTCTCATGCCTCTTCCTTGGGGCCAAACTATAATTTGGCAGCATTCAGTTTCAATTATTTTGTTGTTATTGTTCTTCCCATTTACATTATTCTAGTCCTTTGGTCTATTATTTTCCTGGTTCTACTTACTTCCCTCAGCATCAGCTCAGTCCAGTTTCTCATGCTTCTCTATAGTCATCCTATTCATTGTTTCTGATAGCACCGTCACATTCCATTACAGCTATGTATCATAGCTTCTTTAGCCATGTAGTCAGTAAGTTAATAAGCATTTATTAAGCGCTTCCTCAGCTGACGAACATCTACTTTATTTCTAGGCTTTTAATGTCACAAAAAGTGCTGCTATGAATATTTTAGAGGGCATGTGGTCAGTCTCCTTTTTCATCTTTGACCTCTTTTGTCTATTTTCCTAGTGATGTACTAGGTCAAAGACTGTGGACATTCCATTTATTCTTTTTTTTTTTTTTTTTTTGCTTTTTGGAGGGCAATCAGGGTTAAGTGATTTGCCCAAGGTCACATGGCTAGTAAGTGTGATCAAGTGTCTGAGGCTGGATTTGAACTCAGGTCCTCCTGACTCCAGGGCAAGTGCTCTATTCACTGAGTCACCTACCCACCCCTATTACATTTATTCTTAAGAATCTTTTGAGAGGACATATCCCACCTTATTATTATCCTTATTAAGACCCAACTGGAATCTCAGCTGTTGAGTCAAGAACTTTGACAAAAACCATTGGGAAAACTGGAAAGTAGTATGACACAAAGTAGATATAAGCCAACACCCCACATTGTATACTAAGATTAGCTCAAAATGGGTACATGAGTTAGACATAAAGGGTGATATCATGAACAACCTAGTGGATCATGGATGAAAGTATATGTTAGATCTAAGGAGAGGTTAAGTAATAAAGAGGTTAAAGGGAAGCAAAATGGACAATTTTGATTGCATAAATTTTTTAAAAGGTTTTATATAAATGAAACCATGCAAATAAAATTAGAAAAAAGGCAGGAGACTAGGGGGAAAATTTCGCAGCAAGTTTCTCAATAAAGGTTGCCTTATGAAAAAATGTTCTAAATCACTAATTAGAGAAATGCATATTTAAACGACTCTGAGATGCCATGTCATACCCACCGGATTGGCTAAAAAAAAACAAAATAAAATGACATCCTGGAGGAGCTGTGGCAAAACAGATGCACTAATGTATGTGTGGTTGAGCTGTGAACTAATCCAATGATTCTGGAAAGCTATTTGGAACTAGGCCCCAAAAGCTGTTAAACTGTGCATACCCCTTGACACAGTAATACTGCTACTAGTTTTATATACCCTACAGAGATCAAAGAAAGAGGAACAGGATCCATATGCACAAAAATATTTATAACACTTCTTTTTGTGTTGAAATTAGGAACTGAGAGGATGCCCATCAGCTGGGGAATGGCTGAACAAGTTATGGTATATGAATGCTATTGTGCTATCAGAAATGATGAAGGGAATAGTTTCAGAAAAACCTGGGAAGACCTGCATGAACTGATGCAAAGTAAAGTGAGCAGAACCAGGAGAATGGTCTATACAATAACAGCAATTTCATAAAGATAATCAACTTTGAAAGACTTAGATCAACACTATGACTCACCATAATTCCAACTGAAACATGTTATCCACCTTCAGATAGAGAGCTGATGGACTCAGAATGTAGATTGAAGCATGTTTTCTCTTCCTTCCTTCCTTCCTTTTCTTCTTTGTCTCTTTTATTTTTTGAGACAACTAATATGGGAATTTGTTTTGCTTGGCTATTCCTATTTTTAATGTTTTCCCCCTTCTCAGTGGGGAGGAGAAGGGAAGGAAGGAGGGAGAGAATTTGGAACTGAAAATAAAATAAAACAATTTAAAAGCAAAAGAAAGACCCAACTGGAGCTAATCATTGAAATTGTTTTGACAAAAAAGGAAAAAGTTAAAATAATGTTGATTCCAATCATATCCTGCAGATACTTTGGAATGAGAATTCTAATTGAAATAAGACCTTAGGATTATAGATTTAGGGCTAAAAAGGACCTTACAAGTCCATCATTTTACACATGAGGGAACTGACCCATAGAGATGTTAAGTGACTTTCTCAGGTTCATACAGCTAGCAAGTGTCTGAGGCAGATTTTGAACCAAGGTCTTTAAGTCCAATGTCATATAATATTGCCAATCTATTGCCTTCATTCCTACACATAAATGAAGCTAGAGAAAAATCACAAAACAGTCCTGACTTGGTCCACTGCAAATTGTGTTACACAATCTCAACTGGACCCTCACTGCTGCAAGGCAATGCTCTCACACTTCCCTAATTATCTCACTATCCCACTCCTCACAGAAGCTCTTCCAAACCATTTTTATTCCTTCTCAGGCCTCCCATCTTTCCCTACATCCTTTCAAATAAGAGCTTTGCCTCATATTTTACAGAAAAAAATTGAGGCCATTCACCATGAGCTCCCTCTTCTCCCCTCTTCCTCATTTCATTACCTAGATACCTTCTGTCACTATCTTTTTCCTTACACCTATCTCACATGGAAGTGGCCCTTCTTACCAAAGGCAAATCCCTCTACTGCTCAAGTAATCCCATCCCATGCCATCCTCTCCAGCAGATTTCCACTTTCATCATCTCCATCCTCTCACTTTTCTGCTATCTCTCCTCATCTATGGTCTGCTTCTCTACTCCCTACAAACATGTTCATGTCTTCCCCATCCTCAAAAAAAAATCCTCTCTTGATCCTCACTATCATCCCATATGTCTTCCCTTTGTGGACAAACTCCCTGAGAAGGCCTTCTACATTTGGTGCCTCCACTTCCTTTCCTGTCTTCTTAAATCTCTAAATTCTGGCTCCCAACCTAATCATTCCACTGAAACTGCTCTCTACAAGGTTAGCAATGGTCTCTTGGTTGTCAAATCTAATATTTTTCCTCAATTACATATCAAGAAGATTGTTAGCATTCATTTTTACCAGACTGAGTTCCAAATTTTTCTCCCTCTCTCCCTCCCCTCCTCTTTTCTGAAAATGGTAGGCAGTTTGATATAGTTTATACATATGTCATAACATATTCCCACATTCATCACAGTTGTTACAGAAGAAACAGATCAAAAGGGGGGAAAACATGAGAAAGAATGAAATAAGTGAAGAAAATATGCTTCAATCTGTATTCAGAGTCCATCAGTTCTTTATCTGGATATGGATAGCATTTTCCTTCATGAGTCCTTTGGATTGTTGCTGAGAAGAGCTGAATCATTAGTAGTTGATCATTGCACAATGTTGCTGTTACTGTGTACAGTGTTCTCCTGGCTCTGCTCACTTCACTTGCATCAGTTCATATAAGTCTTTCCAGGTTTTTCTAAAATATGCCTGTTCATCATTTCTTATTGCATAATAGTATTCCGTCACATTCATATATCATAGTTTGTCATCTCTTCAATTTCCAATATTTTTCCATCACGCATAGAGCTGCTATAAATGTCTTCACAGATAGGTCCTTTCCCCCTTTTTATGATCTTAGGCCCTGACTGTTTACCTGGTATTGTGCTGAGGTCCCTCTGAGGCCCCCCCTCAAGGGGACCCTTGTATTTGGTGCTATGCTGATGGGTGGGGTAAGGGATGGCTGGTGCTGCTAGAGGGGTCTGGCAGCTTACCTGGTGCTTAATTGGGGTCCTAGTGGTGGTGTCTAGTGTGTGCTGAGACCCAGTGGGGTGTTTCTGCATTTTCCCATGGCTACACTGAAGCAAGTGGAAGTCTAGCCTACTTTCTCCCCATGCTGGAGGATGCCTGTTTGCCTTGGGCTACACTGAAGCACATGATGGTTCTCAGAGCTGGAGTCTTCCAATTCTCCTGGCTATGTTAAGGCATGTTGGGGGTCCTGATATCGGCATTTGCCTTCTCTACCACATTGAGGCTCAGGATCTCCTGCTGGTTTTCTGGGATGCTTCCTGTCCTGGAATGTGTTCCCCTTGTACCTAAGTGAGACAGACCTTTCTTGCCAATCTTCCAAGTTTCTTGGGCTAAAAGATTTCCTTTTTTGCTGGTTCTCCTGTTCCAGGATTTATTTTGGGGTGCCATTTTATGGTTGTTTGGAGGTGAATATGGGAGAGTTGCAGCAATTTACTGCTTACTCCGCCATCTTGGCTCCTGGAAGTTCCTCTTTCTAGATCTTTTTAACTTTCATGGCTATTAATGAAGCCCTCAAGCCATCCCTTTGTTATCCCTTGGCCAGTCCACATCCCTTTCCAATCATACATCTACTGGGTTATATCTTTTATACTATGTGTTATTGGTAATATATTTGGAATTGATTGCTTGACGTGGGAGACACTAGCACAGGGCTACCCAGCAGGGCAAGCCCTCATCAAAGAAGGTGATGTGCTCCATGAGCAAAGCAGAACTGAAGTAACTCAAAGGAAACCTGAGATGTGCAGATTTAGAGAATTAACTCTAAATGTTCACATAGATTATTTGTACCTGACCTGTGGTGAAGCATTCCGAGCTCACATTGGTCTGATCAGCCAGAGTAGGTCACACTGTAATTTGACTCTAACAGAGGGATGTCATTTTGGTCCTCTTCAAGAACAAAGGACAGCAATGAACTATATTGGTAATATTCTGTAGTCTACTTCCCTCAGAGGCTCTATGTCTCCCCCATTATCCTTTGAACAGTCTGTATTTTTTTATATTTTCAGAGATTGTACTCCATGATTTGCAGCCATGTAGCTTCAGTATAAGAAAATTGGGGCTTTGAAAAGATGGGGTTTTGTTTCAGGGAGTAACATAAGATCACTGAAAGTGCTGAGAAGTTTCCCAAATTCCACCCAGCCTGATTTATTCCTGCTTTGCAATTCTTAGCTTAGCTCATAATTTCTCTACAGAATCTAAGAAACATGTAATGACGATCTTACTCAATTGGCTATCCATCCAACTGCTGTCATAGCCTGGACAATAAGCATTCTTTATCCACTTGGGGTTTTTCATTCATTCATATATGTATGTATGTATATATATGTATATATGTATGTATACATATGTGTGTATATATATATATGAGAGAGAATGCCAAGTCAGTATGAAAAACTAAAAATACTTAATAATAGTTATCTTCTATACTTCATAGATTTGGAATGAAAGACATGCTTTCCTATTTTCTCAATGCCCAAATATTTCCTCATCTTAGGATAAATTGGACCCAAGGATAAAAACAGCTGCTAAAGAAATAAATCCTATCCAATATTGAATGATTATTTCAGTAGTCTCTGATAAATCTAAGAACTTAAATGACGTCCATCAGCTCAATGATGTTATTTCTTTGAAATTCCAAATAAGTAAGCATGAATATCCTTAATATTTGAGTTGTGATTCTTTAGTATAAAGGAAGGATGATATTTGGATTCCAGGTCTTCTTGGACATCAGTGAAGAATGGATACTGATACTTAGAACTGAGAATATTAGCCAGACAGTGATCTGGAAATGTGATATATGGCTTCTTGAGATCAGTTTTTAAAATTTCTTTTTCTAAAAAGGGTTAAATTAATATAATATAATTTACAATATTATACATGGTATATTATATTATATACAATATTATACAATATATAATATGATATATTATATGCAATATGATACATTATACACTATATTATATATAATATATAATTCTAATACAATATAATTCTTTTTTTTAAGCAATTGGGGTTAAGTAACTTGCTCGAGGTTACACGGCTAGTCATTATTTATGTGTGGGTGCTCATTTTCTGAGACCAGATTCGATCCCGGGGTCATCCCAACTCCGAGGCCGGCGCTCTTACTGCGCCACCTAGCCACCCCAATACAATATAATTCTAATCTATATCCATGACAGTATCTTTGAGCTCTAAGTTATTCTGAGGACAAATGTATTTTTAAAGTTGTAATTCCCCAAAATGCCTACAAAGTCACAGTTACATTTCCATTGCAGAAGTGTTTCTCTTATTTGGGATTTAATTCATCACATGATCATAGATTTAGACCTATAAGGGACCTCAGACACCCTCCACTTCAAACCCTCATTTTACAGGAGAAACTGAGATACACAGTGATTAAATGACTTATCCAAGGTCACAGAGGTAGTAAGTGTCTGAGGTAGAATTTCAACTCCAACCTTCCTGAGTTCAAGTCTAGAACTCTTTTTATTGTTCCATGTTCAACCATAAATGCCTCTCTTCCCTCTCTCCCATTCTTGCCCCCCACCCATATACAGCCTTTCACAGAGTAAATGACTCCCGTTTCAAAAATATCTACTCCAAAGGACCACTTCATTAAAGTTGCTACCTTGAGTTAAGGCAGTGAGTTTCTCCAGAAGGCCCCTGATAAAATTCATATATGGTGAGGGGAAGGGGACTATATTAAACTATTCATCCTCACTATTTTATTAGATTAGCTAACCACTCACACAGTTCCTTTAGGGAGGGGGACAAAGAACTGATAAGTTGGACTAGGAAAAAGAGAGAAGGCATTATATTCTATTGGAATTTTAAATTTCTCTCTTGTTGCCTTAAGAACAGGATGCATTAGAATAGTTCTCATTAAATCTCATTAAATTACATAAATTTCATTCCAGTTCAGCCTGGTTAAGTCTTACGACTCCACCAATCTTCCTAAGATTGAATGCTGCTGAACTGAGGCATTTTTTAAGGCTACCTAAATTTAAATGTATTAATAAGATTTCAGATAATGTATTGAGACTGTAGAAGAATGAACAAGTCTTCAAAGATGGCATTAGCACATACCTTTACCAGGCCTTTGTTATATCCAATTTGAAATAAACCTTCCCATGGATCAGCCAGGAAAACAAAAACATGCTTTCTCTCAGTGCTAAAAGGCCTTTAGTGGCACAGACCACCTCCAAGTACAATGCCATATGTGTAAAGACTTTAGGGAAGAGAGGCATTTCAGTTTAAGAACCTGTAACCAAGGGGCAGCTAGGTGGAGCAGTGAATAGAGCCCTGGCCCTGGAGTCAGGAGGACCTGAGTTCAAATCCAGCATCAGATACTTGACACGACTAGCTGTGTGACTTTGGGCAAATCATTTAACACCGGTTGTCTTACATTCCGTCCTTCAAAAAAAAAAAAGAACCAGGTACACTACCTAGAAAAGACTAACTAGAGAAAGAGATTTATTTAATGAGAGGTCTGAGGTTATACTGAATAGATAGAGCATTTATTAAGTGCCAGGCACTATGCTAAGCCTGGGGGATACAAATAATAAGCAAGCAAGACAGGCCCTGCCCTCAAGGAACTTACATTCTGATGGGAGAAGACAACATGTTAAGAGATGCAGAAAGGGTGGGGGAAGGAGAGAAAAAAGTACCCTTACACAAGGGTATGGTGAGGCTAAGGGTGAGGAGATGGCCAGTAAATAACACGGAGGCTTGAGCCCCATCAAGATAAAGATAGACCCCCTGGCTTTGGAGTCAAGGACACCTAGATTTAAATTCTGTTTCTGACACTGTGTAACCCTGGGCAAATAATTTCGCCTTTCTGAACCTCAGTTCCCTCATCTGTAAAATGGGTTAGTTGTAAAGAAGAAATGAGGTTAAAGTTATCCTGGTACAGCTTTGAATGTAGAAATAGAGGACCTGAGTTCAAATCCCATCTCTGTGGGACCTTGTATAAAGCCTTTGTTTCTTCATTTTTAAAATGAGGGGATTTATTAAGGGGATGCCCATCGATTGGGGAATGGCTGAACAGATTGTGGTATATGAATATAATGAAATACTATTGTACTATAAGAAATGGGAAGCAGGTAGATTTAAGAAAAACTTGGAAAGGCTTACATGAACTGATGCTCAGTGAAGTGAGCAGAACCAGGAGAACATTGTACATAGTAACAGCAACATTGTGCAATGACCAACTTTGAGAGACTTAGCTCTTTTCAGTAATACAATGACCTAAGACAATTCTAAAAGACTCATGATGGAAAATGCTGCCCACATCCTATGGAGTCTGAAAGCAGATTGAAGCACACTGGTTTTTTCTTTTTTGTTCCTTTTTTTCTTTCTCATGGTTTTTCCCTTTTGTTCTGATTCTTCTTTCACAATATGACTAATGTGGAAATATATTTAGTATGACTATACAGAGATAACCTATTTCAGATTGCATGCTGTCTTGGGGAAGGGGGAAGGGAGAGAGGGAGAAAAAATTTGGAACTCAAAAATCTTATAAAAGTGAATGTTTAAAAAATAAATAAAAAGAAAAAATAAAGTGAAGGGGTTTAGTTTTTACATGTAATTGGGAAAAAATAAAATATCTTAAAAAATGAGGGTGTCAAACTAAGTGATCTCTGAGGCCCCTTCCAGCTCTAAATTGATGTTCCTACATAAGGTACTTTGTAAATTTTAAACTGGTGGCAAAATAGGTAGAGCTCTGGGCTTGAAGTCAGGAAGACTCCTCTTCCTGAATTCAAATCTACCCTCAGACACTCCCTAGCTGTGTGACCCTGGACAAGTTGCTTAACCCTATTTGCCTCAGTTTCCTCATCTGTAAAATGAGCTAGAGAAGGAAGTGGCAAACAACCTTAGTATCTTTGCCAAGAAAACTCCAAATGGGATCACAAAGAGTCGGACACAACTGAACAACAACAAAATTTTAAAGAGCTATATAACTTCGAGCTGGCTAAGTGAGACTGAGAAAGCTCCAAGAGGACCCCAAACATCCCAAACCTCTGCATTTTTTTTAGGGTCTGCAAATACATTCATATTAAACATTATTCCAATTACAAAGGCATATTGTACTAGGTGGGATGAAAGATGGTAAGGAAGAAGTAAAACCAAACAATGAGAAGAACAAGATCATTTAGTTTGCTTCCATCAGGATTCAGGCTCAGTTCTTTCTAGTTATATCTCTGGATGGCGCATTTCTCACTTTCTTGAGTCATTCGGGATTAACTTATATCACTGCATTGCTGAAAAGAGTCCAGTCTGTCATAGTTGGTCGTCACAGATATGGTATATCTGTGATTGTATACAAATTTCTTCTGATTCTACTCTTCTCGCTCAGCATCAGTTTGTATAAGTCTCTCCAGGTAATTATGAAATCCGTCACCTCCTCGTTTCTTATAGCACAATAAAATTCCATTACATTCATATACCACAACTTGTTTAGCCATTCCCCAATTGATGGGCACCCCTTTAGTTTCCAATTCTTTGCAACCACAAAAAGGGCTGCTAAAAAATATTTTTGTACATATGGGTCTTCCTCCCACTTCTATGATCTCTTTGGGATATAACCCTAGAAGTGGTATGGCTGGGTCAAAGGGTATGAAATTATTTATACTCCTTTGGGCATAATTCCAGATTGCTCTCCAGAATGGTTGGATAAGTTCACAACTCCACCAGCAATGTATTAGCATTCCAATTTGCCCACATCCTCTCCAGCATTTGTCACTTTCTTGTTTTGTCATCTTAGCCAATCTGACTGGAGAGATGTGGTATCTCAGAGTTGTTTTGATTTGCATTTCTCTAATCAATAGTGATTTAGAGCATTTCTTCATATGCTTATAGATATCTTTAATTTCTTTCTCTGAAAACTGCCTGTTCATATCCTTTGACCATTTCTCAATTGGGGAATGACTTGTATTCATATAGATTTGGCTCAATTCTCTATAAATTTTAGAAATGAGTCCTTTATCAGAGACACAAGTTGTAAAAATTCTTTCCCAATTTCCCACCTCCCTCTTGATCTTGGTTACATTGGCTTTGTTTGTGCAGAAGATTTTCAATTTAATGTAATCAAAATTATCCATTTTGCATTTTATAATGCTCTCTAATTCTTGTTTGGTCCTAAAATCTTCCCCTCTCCACAGATCTGTCAGGTAAACTATTCCTTGCTTTCCCAAATTGCTTACAGTATCATCCTTTACACCTAGATCATGCACCCATTTAGACTTGATTTTGGTATATGGTGTTAGATAGTGATCTATGCCCAGTTTCTGCCATACTGTATTCCAGTTTTCCCAGCAGTTTTTGTCAAATAGTGCATTCTTATCCCAAAAACTGGGGTCTTTGGGTTTATCAAACAATAGATTGCTATATTCATTAACTGCTGGGTCTCCTGCACCTAATCTATTCCATTGATCCACTACTCTATACCTCTGCCAGTACCAAGCAGTTTTGATAACTGCTGCTGTATAATACAGATTAAGATCTGGCATAGCTAGTCCACCTTCCCTAGCATTTCTTTTCATTAATTCCCTTGATATTCTAGACCATTTGTTTTTCCAAATAAATTTTGTTATTATTTTGTCTAACTCTACAAAGTAGTTTTTTGGTAAATTGATTGGAATGGCAATAAATATATAATTTAGTTTGGGTAAAATTGTCATTTTTATTATATTAGCTTGACCCAGCCACGAGCAATTGATATTTTTCCAACTATTTAGATCTGTTTTTATTTGTGTGAGAAGTGTTTTGTAGTTGTGGTCATATAGATTCTGGGTTTGTTTTGGCAAGTAGATTCCCAAATATTTTATAATGCCTAAAGTGACTTTAAATGGGATTTCTCTTTCTATTTCTTGCTGTTGAGTTTTATTAGAGATGTACAGGAATGCTGAGGATTTATGTGGGTTTATTTTATATCCTGCAACTTTGCCAAATTTATTTATTGTCTCAAGTAATTTTTTACTTGATTCTCTAGGATTCTCTAAGTATATCATCATATCATCTGCAAAGAGTGACAGCTTGGTCACTTCTTTGCCTAATTTGATTCCTTTGGTTTCTTTTTCTTCTCTAATTGCTACTGCTAACGTTTCTAGTACCAGATTGAATAAGAGGGGTGATAGTGGACACCCTTGTTTCACTCCTGATCTTATTGGAAAGGCTTCTAGTTTATCCCCATTGCATATAATACTTGCTGGTGGTTTCAGATAGATGCTAGCAACTATTTTAAGGAAGGCTCCATTTATTCCTATACTTTCTAGTGTTTTTAATAGGAATGGATGTTGTACTTTGTCAAAAGCCTTTTCTGCATCTATTGAGATGATCATGTGGTTTTTGCTAGTTTTGTTGTTGATATGCTCAATTATACTGATGGTTTCCTAATATTAAACCATCCTTGCATTCCTGTAATGAATCCTACCTGATCAGGGTGTATTATTTTTGTGATAAGTTGTTGGAGTCTTTTGGCTAATATTTTATTTAGAATTTTTGCATCTAAATTCATGAGGGAGATTGGTCTATAATTTTCTTTCTCTGTTTTATCTCTTCCTGATTTAGGAATCAGTACCATATTTGTGTCATAGAAATAGTTTGGTAGGACTCCTTCACTAATTTTCCCAAATAGTTTGTAGAGTATTGGAATCAATTGTTCTTTAAATGTTTGATAGAATTCACTAGTGAACCCATCTGGCCCTGGGGACTTTTTCCTAGGGAGTTCATTGATGGCTTGTTTGATTTCTTTTTCTGAGATGGGGTTATTTAGGTAATTCACTTCCTCTTCAGTTAATCTGGGCAATTTGTGATTTTGTAAATATTCATCCATTTCACTAAGATTGTCATATTTATGTGCATACAATTGGGAAAAATAATTCCTCATTATTTTTTTGATTTCCTCTTCATTGGAGGTAGATTCACCCTTTTTATTTTTGATACTCATAATTTGGTTTTCTTCTTTCTTTTTTTTTATCATATTGACTAAGGGTCTATCAATTTTGTTGATTTTTTCATAAAACCAGCTCTTAGTTTTATTTATTAATTCAATGGTTTTCTTAATTTCAATTTTATTAATCTCACCTTTGGTTTTCAATATTTCTAATTTAGTACTAAATTGGGGATTTTCAATTTGTTCTTTTTCTAGCTTTTTCAATTGCATGTCCAATTCATTGACCTCCCTTCTCTCTGCTTTAATTAAGTATGCACTGATATAAAACTTCCCTGAGAACTGCCTTTAGTGCATCCCACAAATTTTGGTATGTTGTTTCATTATTATCATTCTCTTGAATGAAATTATTGATTGTTTCTATAATTTCTTCTTTGACCCACCAATTTTTAGGATTAAATTGTTTAATTTCCAATTAGTTTTTAGTCTATCTTCCCATGGCCCTTTATTGCATATAATTTTTATTGCATCATGATCTGAGAATGATGCGCTTACTATTTCTGCCTTTCTGCACTGGATTGTGAGGTTTTTATGTCCTAGTACATGGTCTATTTTTGAGTATGTACCATGCACTGCTGAAAAGAAAGTAAATTCCTTTTTATCCCCATTCAGTTTTCTCCAGAGATCCATCATATCTAGTCTCTCTAAGATTCTGTTCACCTCCTTAACTTCTTTCTTGTTTATTTTGAGGTTAGATTTATCGAGTTCAGAGAGGGGAAGATTAAGGTCCCCTACTAGTATAGTTTTGCTGTCTATTTCTTCCCCTAATTCCTTTAACTTCTCCTCTAGGAATTTAGATGCTGTACCACTTGGTGCATATATATTAAGTAGTGATATTGCTTCATTCTCGATGGTGCCTTTTAGTAGGATATAGTTTCCTTCCTTATCTCTTTTAATTAGATCTATTTTTGCTTTTGCTTTATCTGAGATAAGTATTGCTACCCCTGCTTTTTTACTTTAGCTGAGGCATAATAAATTTTACTCCAACCTTTTACCTTTACCCTGTGGGTATCCCTTTGTTTCAAATGTGTTTCTTGAAGACAGCATATTGTAGGATTATGGTTTTTAATCCATTCTGCTATCCGCCTGTTTTATGGGAGAGTTCATCCCATTCACATTCACAGTAATGATGACTATCTGTCTCTTCCCTTCCATCCTATTCCCTCCCCTGTTTATGTTTTTGTTTATTCCTTCTCCCTTCCCCTCCTTGAATTTTTCCCTCTTGACTGCCCCCTCCCTCAGTGTTCCCACCCAGTGACCCCCCTTCTTAACCTACCCTCTCCCCTTACTACTATTTCCCTCCCTTATAATCCCTCCCTTTAGTCTCCTCCTTTTCACCCCCCTTACCCTCCCACTATCTATAGGACACAATAAATTTTTATACTTATCAGAGTAAATTACTCCCCGTTTGATTCCAAACCAATGAGATTAAATTTCAAACAGTGCTCCTCTCCCTCCCTCCAATTCCTCTATTTAATGAATTTATGTGTCTATTCACGTTAGATTCTTAAACTTCACTGATTAATTTCATCCTTCTTTGAACCAGAACCAGTGAGAATAGTGTTTAAATGATGTTCCTCTCCCTCTTACTTTCCCTTCTTCTATAGTGTGTTTTGATGCCTCTTCAGATGGCATATTTTACCTTTTCCTAGCTCATCCTTTCCTTTTTCCCAGTACAGTACCATTGATCCCCTTAATAGTCTTTTTTTTTTAGACTCCATGTTAGTGCATTCATACCCACACCCTCTAAGTATAACCCTTTTGCAGGTCATGATAATCATAAAGATTTCAAATATTGACAGTTATCAGCTCCACATATAGGGATGTGAATATTTTGCTCTTGTTGCATCCCAGGTAATGAGCTTGTGTTTGTGGGTGTGGGTGTGTGCACTTCTGCATGTGTGAGTCTATGTTACCTTTGTTTACCTTTTTATGTCCTTCTGGAGTCTTGTAATTGGAGATCAAATTTTCCATTGAGCTCTGGCTTTTTCATTAGGAAAGTCTGGAAGTCCCTTACTTCATTAAACGTCCATCTCCTTACCTGAAAGATTATGCTCAGTTTTGCCGGGTAGTTAATCCTTGGTTGTAGTCCTAGCTCTCTTGCCCTACGAAATATCAAATTCCAGTCCCTCCGCTCTTTTAATGTAGAAGCTGCTAGGTCCTGTGTGATCCTAACTGTAGTTTCTCGATATTTGAATTGTTTCTTTTTGGCTGCTTGTAGAATTTTTTCTTTAATCTTATAATTCTGGAATTTGGCTACTATATTTCTTGGAGTTTTCAGTTTGGGATCACTTTCAGGAGGAGTCCGGTGAATTCTATCAATAGCTATTTTATCTTCTGATTCCAGGACCTCAGGACAGTTTTCTTTGACAATCTCTTGGAGGATATTGTCTAGACTGCTTTTCTCATCGTGGCTTTCTGGTAGACCAATAATTCTTAGGTTGTCTCTCCTGGATCTGTTCTCTAGGTCAGTTATTTTTCCAGTGAGATATTTTACATTTTCTTGTAATTTTTCGATCATCTTGTTTTTTTTGATTGACTCCTGCTGCATCATAGAGTTCTGAGTTTCAGTTTGATTGTATCTAATTTTTAGTGAATTATGGTCTTCAGTGAGTTTTTGAAGTTCCTTTTTTAGGGAGGTATTTTCTTTTTCCAAGTTGGTCATTGCCTCCCTGATTTGGTCTTTAAAATTGTTCTTAAGCTCCTCCAGGAATGCTATTTGGGCTTGAGAACAGATCATGTTTCCTTCTGTGGTCTCTGGTGTGGGCAGAGAGTCTATATTGTCCTGTGTGTTTTGTTGTTCTTGCCCTGCATAGTATGCTCGAATAGACTTTCTTGCCTTCCCCTTCTCCTTTTCAGCTTCCTTCCTTCCCATTGTGACTTCTGTTTCTTAGTGTCTCAGGCTATGAGTTTGGGGCCTGATCCTTGACTTTGAATACCTCTGGGTGGCTAGTTTATGGCTAAGTCAGGGAAGTCAGTGAGGAATGTAGATGTGTAGGTGGGGATGAGTCTGACCACTTCAGATTTCTGCTTCTATACCCCTGGGCTATAAGTAGGCTTTTGTGGGTGAGGTGAGGTGGGGCTTGTTGGGTCCCCTCCCTCTCTTCTCTTCAGATTCCTGGCTGTCTCAGTTATACCCCTTCTTGGAGATTCTCAAGCCTGAGGCTATTTCCATTAACTTGGGATTTCAATCTGGGTGGGAGACTTATCTTTGGGTTTTCTGCTTCATGAAGGAGGGATGGGAGGATCAGAGCAGCTAGAATTTACTTTGCCATTCCAGCCCATGTATTATACAGGCAGGCAGTTTCTAAACTTCCAGGCTGGGGGCTGAATGCAGCCTGAGAAGCTACTCTCTCCACTGGGGGCCCTACTCTCCTACCTGGCTCCAATGATCCATTCCCTCTGCGAGATGACTGCGATTCGTTCTTGGTAAGTCTGCAGTCTGGGGCTTTTTCTCTTTCTGGTGTAGTCTGCTTGCCTGCTCTTAGGTCTGAGCTGTGCAGACCCCACACACTCTGCGCTCGACCTGTGCGGACACACTGGGCAACCTCCTGGGCTGGATTCTGCCACACTCTGTCTTCCACTGGGCTCCGTCACTCCGGAATCCGCTCAGATTTACCCTTTGGGACTTAGTGACAGAGGAGCTCAGCGAGGTTACACCTCTGCATTTTTTACTGCAGCAGAAAACACCTGAGTCACAACTTTAGGACAGAGGTTCTTACCCCTTTTTATGTGTACTGAACAGTCTGATGAAGCTCCATCTCAAAATAATGTTCTTAAATGCGTGAAATAAAATCCACAAGATTCCAAAGGCAACCAAGTATATTGAAATAAAGATATATTTTTTCCTACCCAAGTTCATAGACCCCCTAAAATCTATGCAGAGATCCCTTTGGACACCATACTGAGGACCTCTGCTCTAGGTATATTCCTCAATCCACTTGCTTTTGTCCTTTCCCTCCCCAGATTCCCCACTGTTAGTTCCCAGCCTAGTATATGCCCTTTTTACTCCATGGCTCCATTGCTAAAATATCTTCTTACTGGTCTCCTTAACTCTAGCTCCTTTCCAAACAATCCTGCACATTCCTAGCAGCCCCATCTTTGCAAAGCGCCACTCCCAGCATGTCATTCTTTCCCACTTATCCCTACCCAAAACTCTCTTATGGAATCCCCTTGGGAGATGTGCTGAGTTGATATTAGTATGCACAGCCCTCCATAATCTAGTCTATGATCTCCCTAGCCTCCAACCCATTTGACTGAGCACGGCCAGTGTGGTGTAGTGGATATAGGATCTGATGTCAGAGGACCTGAGTTCAAACCCTGAATCTGCTACTTACAACCTGGACCACAGCATAACAGATTTAGAGGTATAAGGTATCCTAGAGGTCATCAATTCCAACCCCTTTCATTTTATAGATAACAAAACTGAGTCTCAGAGAGGTTAAATGATTGGCCCAGGATCATACAGCTAGTATCTGAGGCAGGATTTAAACCCAAATCTTCCTGATTATAGGCTTGGTCACTATTTATTATGCCAGAGGATTGGGTACAGAACTTGAAGTCAAGAAGACCTGAGTTCAAATCCTTCTTCAGCAGATATTTATTAACAGTGCGACTCTGGGCAAGTCACTTAATCTTTCTCTGCCTCTCCTTCCTCATCTATAAAATGGGGACATAATAGCACCTGCCTTTCAGGGTTGTTATCAGGACCAGATGAGATAACATGTAAAGGCACTTTGCAAACCTTAAAACATTATATAAATAATAGCTATCATCATCATCATCATCATCATCATCATCATCATCATCATCATCATTATACCACACTACCCCCCTAAGTTAATACTTAGGCAAATCCATTCCCTTTTCTTGGCTTCTTTCCTCATCCGTAAAATGAAGGGATTGGACTCCATGATCGCTGAAGTCCCTTCCAGCTCTAAATCTTATGATTTTGCAATTATATCTATGTACAAAATCCTTCTCTTACTATGTCACACCTGGCTTACAAGACCCCACCAGAGCACTCTGCTTCCAAGTTCCAACCCCTCAGACTGACCTCCAGAGATCTCCACAGTCTAGTCCCAGCCTACCCCTCTGGCTTCATCTCCCTTATTCTCTCTCTACTCTACTCACACTGGTCTTCTTTTACCCCCTCACATTATCCCAAGTCCATGCTTTTGCTCTCACCAGCCACCTCACTCTTTTTCTCTGCAGAGAAGAGACCCTCCTAGTTCTGGATTTCCCTTGCTCATCATAGACTGCTGTAGCCTGTAGTCACTTTTTCCTCTTCTAAACTCCTGATGCTTGATGCTGGACATTCGAGGCTTCCTCAGGACTGCTAGATGACAGAACTTTAAGTAGGAATCCCAGAACCTGAGACAAATTGAATTGGGGGTTTGGGGTGGAAACTGCAAATGGAGACCTCAGCCTACTGAGGGGAGAACATGCTGCCAGTACCAACCACTGAGGAAGTGTTCCCCTTAGAGGGGAATGAAAGTTGGAGAGAGTAACTCAAGGCTACAGTAGCCTCTTAAATGGTCTTCCTGACTGAAGGTGGCCTTGGGCTACCCTCAGAGAGGAAGGAAATTCTCTATCCTCCCAGAGCACTTGGAAAGACCTCTTTTTTCTCACTTAAATCCTCTGGAGTGAGTTAAAAATCTATCCTCAGACACTCACTAGCTGTATGACCTGGGCAAGTCCTTTAACTCTGTTTGCCTTAGTTTCCTTATCTGTAAAATGAGCTGGAGAAGGAAATGGCAAATCACTCCAGGATCTTTGCCACGAAAACTCCAAATGGGGTCACAAAGAGTCAGACACACAGGGTGGAGCCAAGATGGTGGAGTAGAAACAGCACTTCCAAGGTGTTCTGCCCCACACAACTTCCAAACAATGTGAAAGGGGAATCTGAACAACTTCTGGAGCCCCAGCACCCACAGAACTACACAAAGAAACTAACCTCCTGCTGAGGACAGCCCAGCAGCCTTGCAGGGAGCGGTGAGCGCAGTTCCCTGAGAGCAGGCAGCATAGCACGCTGGGAACCAACAGCGCAGCGCTCTGGGAGCTGAGCCCAGGCCCACATGAGCCTCGGTTTTAGCCCCTGAGAGCAGGCAGCACAGCACGCTGAGAGCAGGCAGCACAGCGTGCTGGGAACTAACAATGCAGCACTCTGGGAGATAAGCCCAGGCCTGAGTGAGCCGCGGTTTTAGCCCTAGGGCGGGTGGGCCAGCAGCCGGCTGGAGGGACCCCAGAACACCTGCAGCTGTGGCGATTCCAGAATCATCAGCACAGATATGCCTAGGACAAAGTGAGAGGTTACCCTATGGACTTTGGGACCAGTATTTGGGGAGCGCCTCGGCTTCCTCCCCTGGGGGCGAAAAGCAGCTGAAGAAACTCGGCACAGAAGCCATTTTGCAGCGTCAGTGGCGGGTCTAGCTCCTGGTCTTCGAACTGTAGGGAGATCCAGCAATCAGTCTGGGGGTTAATCACTCTTGCTTTAAACTGCCTGGATCTGGATTGTGGTCTGGGGAAGAGGTTTGGGGTGGGTATCCAACTTGCCAGAGAGGGTGGAGGCTTTACAGAGGCCACCCAACCTGCGGATGTTGTGAAGACCCCACGTTTGGGACTGAAGCTCTCCTGTCTGGTGGCAGAGTCCTACTGTGGCAACAAGCCCAAAAATCAAGTAATTAAGTGGCAACATGCCTAGGCAAAAGAAACAAAATAAACAGAAAAATTCAACTTTGGACTCCTATCTTAGGGGCAAAGAGGATCAAAGCATGGAGGAGGACTGTGAGGTCAGAACTCCTGCACCAAAAGCCCCAAATGAAATACAAGCTGGCTACATGCCATAGAGGACCTTAAGAAGCAGATAAGAGAAGTAGGGGAAAAATTGGGAAGACAAATGAGAAAGATGCAAGAAAAGTATGAAATGACAGTCAACAGCCTGACTGAGGAAAATAACACCTTAAAAAAAGGATTAACTCAAATGGCAAAAGAGGCTCAGAAAGGCAATTAGGAGAAGAATGCCTTAAAAAGCCAAATTTGCCAGATGGAAAAAGAATCTCAAAAGCTCACTGAGGAGATTCATTCCTTCAGAGTTAGACTGGAACAAATGGAAGCTAATGACTTTATGAGAAATCAAGATGCTGTTAAACAGATCCAAACAAATGCAAGAATAGAACATAATGTGAAATATCTCATGGGAAAAACCACTGACCTGGAAAATAGATCTAGGAGAGATAATTTAAAAATTATTGGACTGCCTGAAAGCCATGATCAAAGAAAGAACCTAGAAATCATCCTTAAAGAAATTCTCGAGGAAAATTGCCCTGATATTTTAGATCCAGAGGGGGAAATAGAGGTTGAAAGAATCCACCGAACACCTCCTGAAAAAGATCCCAAAAAGAAAACTCCTAGGAATATTATAGCCAGGTTCCAGAACTCCCAGATCAAGGAGAAAATATTCCAAGCAGCCAGGAAGAAACAATTTCAATATTGTGGAAACACAATCAGAATAGCCCAGGACCTGGCAGCTTCTACACTGAGGGATCGAAGGGCATGGAATATGATATTCCAGAGGGCAAAAGAGCTGGGATTGAACCCAAGGGTCACCTACCCAGCAAAACTGAGTATCTTGTTTCAGGGGAAAATATGGTCATTCAGTGGAATAGAGGACTTTCAAGCATTCTTGAGGAAAAAACCAGAGTTGAATAGAAAATTTGACATTCAGACACAAGAAGCAAGAGATGCCTGAGAAGGTAATCAAAGAAAAGAAATCAAAAGGAACTTATCAAAGTTGAACTATTTACATTCCTACATGGAAAAACAATAACTGTATCTGATGAAACCTTTCTCATTATGAAAATAATTGAAGAAGGGTATATGGTCATATGAATACATATTGAATGTGTGTATATATGTTTACAGTTATACATGGATAGAGGGCACAGGTTGAATTTGGTGGGAAGGGATGATACTTAAGGGGTGAAGTTAAGAGGTGAGAGAGGAAAGTGGCAAGAGGAGATGGGGAGAGACAGGGTAGGGTAAACTATCTCATGTAGAAGAGGCAAGGGGAAGTAGTTGCAGGGGAGGGGAAGAACAGGAAGGCAAAAAGGCAAAACCATATTGTCATTGAAGTTGGCTCAAGGAGAGAAGGACATACATACTAAATGGGATATTTCACCCTACAGGAGAGTAGGGGAAAGGAGGATGAGAGGGGGGATGATGGAGGGGAGGGCATTCTAGGGGGAGGGGAGGTTGGAAGTATCCACTTTCGAAGAGGGACAGGATCAAAGTAGGGAATGGACCAGGTGGGAGGTGAGATGGGTGGGAGGGAAATATAAGCAGTTTTTTACAATATATCTACTATGGTAATATTTTGCATAGCTATACATGTACAACATATACTGAATTGCTTATCTTCTCAGAGGGAATGGGTGACAAGAGAGGAAGGGAATGGATCTGAAAATCGAAGTTTTAAAATTAAATGTTTCATAAGATGTCCAGGCATTGGAGCTCAGAGATTCACCCTGCCCTAATGGCAAAGTTGAAGGGGGTTCGGAAGAAGATATGGGAGAGAGCAGATTGCATAAAGGGATATCTAGTGGGACTGCTATTCTGGGGTGGTGGGTAGGGAAAAATGGGGGGAAAATTGTAACTCAAAAGCTGGTGGAAATGAATTATGTAAACCAGAAGTTAAATTTAAAAAATATTAAAAAAAACCAAAGAGTCAGACACAAATGAAAAATGACTGAACAACAACAATAAACCCTCCTTGCCCTAAGGTGAGGACTAATCCTTTACCAGACTAGGTAGAAAGTGTGCCCCCTGCCTTGGATATCAGTGCCCCACCAAAGGCCTGACTGTCCTGTGCTCGTTATGGCTTTGCCTAGTCTCACTTCTCATATTCCATCTTTGTTGCTATTTAAAGGGGAAGCAGTGCAATTCAGTGGCAAAAGTAATAGATTTGTTCTCACTCAGAAGGCCTGGGTTTGGAGGAAGGAAGGAAACAAGCATTTATTAAGGACATTCTATGGTTCTGGGCACTATGCTAAGTAACCCGCACAGCAATCCTGGGAGGTAGGGATTATTATTATCCCCACTTTATAGATAAGGAAACTGAGGCAGATAGAAGTTAAGTGACTTGCCCAGGGTGATACAGCTATGAAACATCTGAAGCAGGATTTGAACTCTGGTTTTCCTAACTTCAGGTCCAGAGCTGTATCCACTGCACCACCCAGCTAACTTGAATCCAAGTTCTACCCACTTACTACCTGTGTGATCTTAAGTCACTTAACCTTGCTGGGTCTCAGTTTCCTCATGTGTAAAATAAGGAAGTTTGACTAGCAGGAAGACTGTGATGTAATGTGCCTACAAATTCTTAAGTTGTTATTTACCCACTTGGATTTTCATGTCTTGTCAACCCAACTAAACAATAAGCTTAATGAAGGCAGGAACATAAGTTAGAACTTATGGGTTTTTTTTATAGCCATGGTCTTTATTGTTATCGTGGATGCTGTAAATATTTCATTGGCACTATACATGGTGGAATGGTTGTTCAAATCTAACAAAATGAAATTTAATAAGCATGCATGTGAAAAATGTATCCTTTGGTCATTAAGAAAATCAAATTATACAAATACTGAATGGAGATGGTGCATAATTACATTCACTAAGAGATCCTTCTTCCTCCTCCTCCTCCTCCTCCTCTCAATCAAACAACATTAACCCCTTTTACTAAAGAATATGTGCCTCTTCTCACCAAGGCAAACCCCCACTACATGGAAAAGTTATCCCACGGCATATTTTCTTTTCAGCTGATTGCCCCAGCTCCTGCTATCATTTGTAGTCTCTCACTAATCTTCAATATCTCCCTGTATAATGTCTATTTCCTTTCTGCCTATGGACATATTTATGTCTCCCCTATTTTCAAATAAACCTCACTTGATCTAACCATACATAGTAGTTAGCATCCTCTCTCTTCTCCATTTTGTGGCTAAAGTGCTTGAGAATGCCATCTATAATTGATGCTCCTACTTTCTTTCCTCTCACTCACTTCTAATATCTCCATAGTCTAGGACCTGACCTCATCAGTCAACTAAAGTTACCAATTGTATCTCTAATTGCTGAATCTAAATGGCCTTTTATCAAGCCTCAGTCTTCTTGACCTCTCTTCAGCCTTAGGCATTGGTAATAATCCTTTTCTCCTTGATGCTTTCCTCTTTAAGTTTATCTTTTCATTATATTTTTCTTTCGTGGTTCTCCTTCAACTGTGTGACTACTCCTCAATTTCCTTTGCTGAATTTTCATCCAGATCCAGGCCACTAACCATGAGTGCCGTTTAAGACTTTGTCCTGGTTCCTCCTCCATTCTCCCTTTATACTATTTCATTTGATGATCTCATCAGCTTGATCAAATTGAACTACCATCTTGATGAAAATGATATTCAGATCTATTTGTCCAGCCTTAACTGATGTCTAATTTCCCACCTCTAACTGCCTATTGAACAGCTTGAAGTGGATGTCTTTTTTTTTTAAACAAATGCTTTATTAACTTCTGGTTTACATCATTCATTTCCACCAGATTATGAGTTATATTTTCCCCCTGTTCTTTCCCTACCCACCACCCCAGAATAGCAGTCCCACCAGATATCCCCTCATCCAATCTGCTCTCTCCCATATCTTCTCCCATACCCCCTTCGACTTTGCCATTAGGGCAAGGTGAATCTCTGAGCCCCACTGCCTGGACATCTTATGAAACATTTAATTTTAAAACTTCGATTTTCAGATCCATTCCCTTTCTCCCCTGTCACCCACTCCCTCTGAGAAGATAAGCAATTCAGTATGTGTTGTACATGTATATCTATGCAAAACATTACCATAGTAGATGTATTGTAAAAGACTGCTTATATTTTCCTCCCACCTGTCTCACCTCCCACCTGGTCCATTCCCTACTTTGATCCTGTCCCTCTTTGATAGTGGGTACTTCCAACCTCCCCTCCCCCCAGAATGCCCTCCCCTCCATCATCCCCCCTCTCATCCCCCTTTCCCCTACTCAGGAGAGTGAGTGAGGGTAAGATATTCCATTTAGTATGTATGTGATTCTCTCCTTGAGCCAACTTCAATGAGAATATGCTTTTGCCTTTTTGCCTTCCTGTTCTTCTCCTCCCCTGAAACTACGTCCCCTTGCCTCTTCTACATGAGATAGTTTGCCCTACCCTGTCTCTCTCCATCTCCTCTTGCCACTTTCCTCCCTCACCTCTTGACTTCACCCCTTAAGAGTCATCCCTTCGGGGGGCGGAGCCAAGATGGCGGAGTAGAAACAGCATTTCCAATGTGCTCTGCCCCACACAAATTTCAAACAATGTGAAAGGGAGCTCCTAACAACTTCTGGAGCCCCGGCACCCACAGAACAGCACAGAGAAGCTAACCTCCTGCTGAGGACACCCCGGCACCCACAGAACAGCACAGAGAAGCTAACCTCCTGCTGAGGACAGCCCAGCAGCTCTGCAGGGAGCAGCCAGCACAGCGCTCTGAGAGCAGGCAGCCCAGTGTGCTGGGAACCGACAGCGCAGCCTGCAGAGCTGAGCCCAGGTCCGCGGTTTTAGCCCCAGGGCAGCCAGGCCTTCAGCCAGCTGGTGGAACCCCAGAACACCAGCAATTGTGGCGATTCCAGAATTATCAGCACAGATATGCCTAGGACAAAGTGAGAGGTTAGTGCCCTATGGACTTTGGGACCAGTATTTGGGGAACACGTGGCTTCCTCCCCTGGAGGCAAAAAGCTGCTAAAGAAACTGCTGCACAGAAGCCATTTTGCAGCATCAGCAGTGGCTCTAGCTCCTGGTCTGCAAACTGTAGGAAGATCCAGCAATCAGTCTGGGGGTTAATCGCTCTTGCTTTAAACTGCCTAGATCTGGATTGTGGTCTGGGGGGGAAGTTTGGGGTGGGTATCCAACTTGCCAGAGTGAGTGGAGGCTTTACAGAGGCCACCCAACTGGCGGAAGTTGTGAAGACCCCACGTTTGGGCGGAAGCTCCCCTGTCTGGTGGCAGAGTCCTACTGTGGCAACAAGCTCCAAAATCAAGTAATTAA